>JAPDOI010000218.1:0-1209512 GCA_029168955.1 Aplectana chamaeleonis | reverse complement strand
AAACGAATTTAAATGACAGCATTTGAGCCGTATTGAGTCACCAAATCATCTTTTCTCCGCGCTCGGCCCTTCAATACAAACCCGTTCCAATATTTAATGGTCGGATACGGTCATTTTGCTTCGTTTTTGACGATTCTAACGGCGGAAGCGCTCCATTGGAGGCCGTACGAGTGTATTAGCCTCGCTGTCCCACTAATTTTGTAGCTAGCCTTTTTCATTCCACCCCACACTATGTAACTCGTCCACTTTCGAACCAATACAGACAGAACCGCTATTTTTCATTTCAATCAACTTTCCGGCTTTTTTTCATCATTTCTCAAAACTAACGCTTCAAGCCCTCGATTCCTACCATAAAACTGATATCATTTTTGAGCGTGAATGTTGCCTTTTAATAATTTCTGTCGCGTCCATTGTCTAAGAATTCACAATAGTTTAAATCAATTAATCTATGCATTACTAATCTAGAACCTCTAATCTGTTACTGTCTACTACAGGAAAAATAGTTGGTCAATGGCAGGTGCTATTTGCGATTCAATGGAAGGTTCAACGGAGCAGAACAGCGGTGGTCCGTTATAAAGTACCAGTAACAAAATGGAATGGGAATGCAACATGTGTCGAATCTGTTGTGCTATTAAGGACGGAGTTTGAAGCTACTCGAACTGAATGGCGTAGTCATTTCCGATGATGGCTCGATACATTTCACTGTCATCTTCGCTACACCGGCCATCTACACCATTATTCCTCTCGCTACTATTCCAGAAACCGTACATAAAATACAACACCAACCCTGAAAGTGAAACTTAAAGTCAATTACACAGTGAAATGGGTACGCCGCAAAAATAGTGAGAGTACTGAAGCCAACCAGCTCACAGAAGTGGCCAAATGGGACTGACTCAGATATTTGTGGGGAAGTTCCCGAGGACAATAGACCTGATTTGTTCGTTATCACTTGGTCTAGGGGAGAGGAGCGAGACGTCCCCCCGGAAGGGGATGTCTCGCCCCTTTCCCCTCGAATTATACACAACGACAAGACGTTCGAAACAGTCGACTCGGGGGGAGAACAACGGAAGTTCGCTTCACGGTTGTTCCCATATGCCTCCCCCCGAGCATGATGAACGAGAAAACAAAGCCGCAGTGTATACGATGATGCAAACGAGCTAGTCGCGAGGTGGTCTCGCACTTCGCAAGTTGAGATAGCAGACCTGCCACTCAAGGTTGGTGTAAGGTATCTCTGTCCAGATTATAAAGGAAGATGACAAGCTTCTCCGTAACCTTTCGACAAAGGTGAATATTTTTGGCCCTATTCCTGCTTTCGAAGAACAGGAAACTGTTGAAAACGACGAGTTTCGGCCAACCGACTTCTGATAAATCAATGAACAATGAATGATTGTTGGGTTGCGACAGCTTGGGGAAGACTGGCGATTGGGAGAACAAGGGAAGACCTGCTAGCCGGAGGTCCCCTCCGCCTCCCCTCGATTCGGGGGGAGTTCCCCAGTTGTATCAAGGGAAGTTCTGCTGTCGTTCTCGGGAACTTCCCCATGAATTTCTGAGGACAGCTAGCGCTGCGGCGCCCACGTCGTTGCAGTCATTAAATTCTAGCTCTGCGTACCCTTCAGATCTCCACCCTTCAAAACTCCATCCAAACAGAAGTTTCCATTTGGGGAACTGCATAGGAACTCAAATTTATGGCTGTACTCCTTTGCAACTGGCAATACCACCCGGCCACGCTCATTGGATTATCAACCCGGCTAAGTGTAGCCTAATTAAGCAACTAACCTATGAGTAACCAAATGAAATAAAGTGTCATCGTGAAGACTTTGGTCGAAGCTAAGGCAAAAATTAGAATGAACAAAGTGACGTATGAGAAGTAGGGAAACAATGGAACTGTTGCTTGCCTCCTGCAATATGTAGCCATTACAAGGAGAAACGGCAAATGATGGGAAGGAGCACCCTGATACAAACCTGTGCAAGTAATCATTTGTGGTAAGCCGAGAACCAAGAATTACGGAAATCACCACGATCACGAAGAACAGCGACAGGAGCACAGAGGAGGACACCTGAACAAAAAGACTTTCCTTTTTACGGCAAAGTTCCACGCCCTGCTTCCAAACACCTTGCTGGGGATTGGTAATCGTGTGTGGGTGCAAACGTGCCCGCTAGCGCAATCACGGACTGAATTCATGAGCAATAAATTTATCGATTAAGAGTAAACAGGATGGCGAGATGGAGAGGTCCATCATAGAAAAGTTCTGAGAATCAGGGTAAAACGTACTCTTCAACCCATGATTTCAATTCTCATGAATCCAATCTCACCTCGCGACCAACACGACCTTCTCCAGGGCGGGAGCACACATCGACACTATTTCCACGCCCTACGAAGCGCTTTAATTTAAAGAAACTTGGTTCGTTAAAGGCTGTGCCAAAACGATATTCCCATGGTTTCTCCGCGTGCGTGCGCTGAGCGAAAAAAAAGAAGTAGCGAAAGAGCGGATAGGAGACTGGGGACAGCATCGCGTGGGCACCAGGGATGAGCGGAATTCTGCGTTTTCTGTTCCGGAACCCGCAGTTTCGCGCATTTTTTGCATTCCGCGTTCCGCATTCCCAAAACCGCAGAAAACACTGCGGAATGCGGAATTATCGGGTCATCTGGGACGGAAGAAAACATCAAATCAATTCTGAATTACTCCGCGTTTCGCGTTCCGAGAACCGGATTTCCGCGCATTTTCAGGCGTTTCGCGCCCGATTTCCGGAACCGGAGAAAAAATTGCTGTTCCAAAAGCCGAAAACCGATTTTCGAAGTTCCATATTTTTATTCCGCTCATCCCTGGTGGGCACGCACGCGTGATGAATGTTGAGAGTTTCGTTTTGACACAGATAATTCTCACCGTTTCAAAGCCAGAGAACACTGCGATTTGACAGAACAGGGTGGCTGATGTGAGAAACAGCGCCAGAACCCATTTCGCCTTTCTAAAACACTAATACAATTTTAAACTTTTTTCTGACTACAACGCTCTAGTGGAAATCGTATAAAATAGCCTGTTGCTGCTTTATTGATCACAAACTAGCAATCCAAACAGATGTCCTAACGATTCTAGCCCGAAAAGGTAGCTAAATCTGGGGCTAGATGAGTGGGGTCTCAGACTAGACTTCTCATGCCTGTCGCTAACCTGTACTCATCGCTGGGATCGAGTGGAGTTGACGGCCGATGATTGCCATTATAAACTTCCATGTAAGGCATCTCAGGCACTTCTCGCGTGTATAAATGAACGTGATGTTCAATATCGTCTGAATCTTAACTCCTTGTTTATGGCATTTTTCGGGCCTAGAAATGGACACAACCGAAAAAAGGCTATCTACGTTCTACACAGTACCGTCTGATTCCCGTGCGGAGCAGGAGTCAGCTACGCAGTTATGTCCCGCAGGACGATCCGATACATGTCCCTGCAAAAACAGCTGTATGGTGATTAGCGAATGAATCTGAGCTAGGCTCACCATAGAATTGTAGTGAGATACGGACTTGGCCAACACTGGAAACTTTTCCGAGAGAAGTTCTTCCTGTTTCTGAAGTGCATGGAATTAAATCTGTATGCATTAGCGACAGATGCAGTACCTTCTCAAGTCGTCGCTGAAGTCGCTGTGTCTCTCGCTTCGCCACAGCCATCCGTACGAACGCTGTGGTGTCCAGCGAGGTGTCACTATTGTCATCGTCATCATCTTCTTGTGAAACGGTGCTTGTCACAACACTGCCATTGTCCCCAGTTAAGCTGACCTGCTGGCGCCTCTTCCTAATCGACCTATGCAAAATCATAACAAATGCTCATACCAAGAAGTCAGTATGATTCGTACTCTCACTTGTAATGACTGGTCTCGTGGAGAATTCCTACTGGGTCCGCTCGATAATGCTGAAGAAACACAAGTGACACCTGAAACCCGGCCATGTTAAAAATTCGAGAATTGTTAAGGCCGTTGCGAAAGCAATAGGGGTGATAGACTCTGAGAGAGAAATCGTACCCTCGTCCTATAACATGAACATTCACAATCTGACGTGTCACTGTGATGGGTAATTGACGTTCGTGACATAACAAAGATATCTCAGGTAAAGGGAATCCTTTATGAGAATGCCATTTTCAATTAATTGAAGGGAAGTAATGTGATAGTGTTTGTCCAGAAGAGTGGAAAACTCACAATGGCAACCATTTTCAACGGGGTAGTGAAGAGTACCAGAAGCAGAAGAACATTGCGATTGATCAGCAGGCCGAAAGAGACAAGAATGAAGAAAATGAAGACGGACATAACCGGTCTACGAGTCATGTCGGCTGGCAGGGGAAGTAACCGATCTGGAATGTACATCATCTGGTTCGAGATCAATCGCCTGCTAACTTTTGAAAACCTAACGATCGCAAACTTTCTATGCTGATTTTAAAACTCAACTTCAAGTTGCTTCTGAAGTTGGAAACCGCGCTCAGTGATTGGGCGCGAAAGCATCAGATCAATAACCATCCTCCATTCGTTTTCCCGCGCACAATTTTCCCAGTCAAGCAGCGTCGCGGCCTCCCAAAACCAGAGATTGACGATATAGTCAGTTTGAAGGCCTGGTTATACTACGCCGATTCGCTAAAGCTGGCAAATCGTCGATTGATTTCCAAATCTCGTCAACTGTAAACGAGCTGGCGTGGTGGTGGAACGGATAGGTATAACTGTATGGGTTTAGAACAGATAGGTATGAGGAGGAGTTGTCCTGGCACATATTGTCAATAGGCTCCCCCCCCTCTTCTCACTCTTACTACAGTACCCAACACGACTATTTGAAGAGCCAGGAGTGCCAATCAAGACAATCCGGACAGCACTGTCACCTCCCGTCTCCCGCCGCCACGACTGCCAACCACCTCACCTCTCCTCTCGTCACCTCGTCCCCTCAATCGACTTCGCTCTTCTGTACAACGACCACGCCCACTTATTCGTGTTGTCGTGTTATTGCTATAGTGAACCATTATGCTCTCGATTTCGTCCGACCCATTACTGGTAGCAGCGAGTCGACGTGGAAGATGAGGAAGGTGAGTTGAACATTTAAGAACCAGCTCTGTTAAGCGGAACCAAGACACTTATCTGGGTAGACGCCTCCATTTATTTTCTCTTTCATCTCGTTCTTCACAGCTCAGATTCGTGTGACCCTTTCGTTTTTTTAGGAATTTGGAGTCGCTATCCTTATACCAATCGTCCTATCCAAAACTAGCTAAATTGGTGCATTTGGGTAGTATCGTCTGTTTCGGACTATTCAATCTGGTTATCGCGATCTATTCGTGCCATTGCACCACTCCTTGGCTCTCCTGAGTTCGTCCGATCGACATTGCCATGTTTGCTCGCGAAAACATGTGTAAAAAAACGAAAAAACCCGACGAAGGGCATCCAATTCTTACCGCACTGGATGTAAACGCGCTCCAAGACAGGCGCCGTGACATGACCGCGAATCGGATGTGCAAGCAGAGAAATTGTAATTTACGAATTCCCGAAATGGCAGCGAGGACGACGGCGGACGGGTAAGTGCTTTTTTATGTTTTTTTTTTGTGTTCGTTTGTTTGTGTTAGTCCCTTGTTTATCCTAGTACGTGTTGTTGGTGTTTTCTAGTGTTTTTCATAAGTTTTTGAATGTTTTGAATAGCGAATGTCTTGAGAAATGTTTTAAGAAAGTCCTAGTTTTTGTGGTTTTTAGGTAGAAGTGTGGAAGCGTTTATGCTCATGTGTGTCTGCTAGTAGGTGTTTGACTTTTGTAAGAGAAATTTAAATCGATGTTTTTGGTTTTTTGTTCGCAAATTTTGGTAAACTTTAGTGCGTTTTTTTTGCATTAGGGAAGCATACGCCCCATTTTCTTCTTGGAAAAATTTTTGATAGGCCTCGTTCGGTTATTGAAAGTGCCTTGCTCTGATTTTTTTTCATTTCAATGTCGAGGATTGATCCGTAAGTGTGCGCATTTCCGCTCCCTCGTATGCCCATAATGCAACGACACACGACATTCTGCAGTTCGGCACACACATACAGGAAATGGCTTCACCGTCCCCGTTTGCGCCAAACTCGGTCGTGTGCCCACCGTAGCCGATCCCGTATACAAAGTTATTTCCAGATCACAACTGTGCAGTCATACGCCAATGTCTGAGCGTACGACAGCTGTCCGGATTCTGGATATCATCTATGGTAGAACACGGCAGATTTACCGGCCTGATTGTCGAAACCAAGATACTGAAACAGTCACAATCAGAAGTCACACTTCGTCCCGAAAAAAATTCTGCAATGCGACTTGGAGAGGCTAATTGTCACGGCGAATCGTGACCAAAGAAAAAAGAAAGGAGAAGAAAGGGGGAGAAGCGAGAAAAAATTACTCGGGAACGAATCGCGCCCCAGGGCTAATTTGCTCGGCGCGGTCGCAACGCGTCGAAAGTTCTGAAGGGAAAGGAAAGGGCCGAGAGCCAAGTTTTTTGTAAACAAATAGTCATTCTGGTCTCATCCTCGCCAGCCACCGTTCTTTCTTGGTGGCCCTCTTTTCCGCATCCACCTCGTAGTTTTTTTTTTGTTCGAAGATTTGTGACACAGGCCGAGCTATCATCCGCGATCGGCATCACCGTGCTCCGGATAGCTCACCGTTGGTTTCAATACCACCCGGCGATTCGCAGGGAAGCCCACAGAAGAGGGAATCCCAGCGGCGAAATCGTGCCGTGTCATCGCCCTTCATTCATCGGAGGGAATAATTGATTCACGTTAATGTGCTTTTCAGTTTATCGTTTTGTCGTGTGGCTTTTATTGGATTTCTGTTGTTGAATTCTGGTGGTTGGCAGATTGCCCCGCGATCTATTGGTCTTGAGTTCTCCCTCAAGGTGCAGCTCGTTCATCATCCACTACAGGGAGGACACCACTTGTGAAAGGTACTGATTTACCCAAGTTTCATAACCCTTTTGATTACATGATTTCCACTGAACCACATCAATTCTCTTGGGTTTTGTTTTCGGGTCCTCCTCCACATCACTTCCGGGGTTAAAGTCCACTCATCAATCAATAGACCCACCCGGGTTCACAGGAATTACCCGATTATTGCGAATCAGGCTGTATGGAACTGGAAAAACGGTCGTTGGTGTCCTGATCTCCACGCGCACTGCGCAGGCTAACAAGAACATCGAAGTTATTGCCACATTAACGACAAACAACGCTGTAGCGCGGTTCACTGACAAAATCGCGAGGCTGGACAATTTCAGAGGTTTGACGGTCCTCTAATATATATCAGATACCGCACTGATTGAAGGCGCACCTACAACAGCAAACGATCTCCACGCTGTACTGAAGGGTCTTGCCACGACCTATGCCAAATCACTGAAGATTATGAACTCCGGACTTGTAGAATATTGACCAGAGGTGGTGCTTTGCTGGAAAGGTTCCTGGTCAATTCCAACGAAGCGTTAAACTTGACTAAAGATGAGAGGGAAGAATACCGCGTTGTCGAAAAGTCGTCTCGAAGATCACGAAAGACGTTGTGACCCTAATGTTCCGGTCTGTCGCTCAATTCAAAACACTGATCGGAGATAAAGCATCGCTGAACCCAGAGCCCGCTTTTTTCGCCATGGCTACAGGACTGCCAAATGCCCGCCACGTCTACATTGGAGACGTCCATCAGTTGGAGCCACATGTTAGATGTGAGAGGTCTTCGACTCCGGCTCGAAGTGCATTGGGCGAAATGGATTTATTGGTTCGCAGCAGGATTACGATGCCACCTCGCCTTGACGACGACGTTCTGCGCACATCCGGCAGTGAATGAACTGCCCAACCAGCTGTTCCATAACAACGCCCTGATCAGTGGAACACCATCAGGAAACCGGCGTCTTTTCTTCAACAACATCTTGTGTCCAAACTCCAATCTACCTTTCCTGTTTGTGAAGATACCGAGCTCCAATTCGTCAGAGGCCGAGACATGCCGTGAGATCATCCGTATGCTATTTGCTACGTCCATGCGTCCCGATTTAATCGCGGTGATCACGTCTTACAGGAGCAGTACTGAAAGATGGAGACCGCCAAAAGAACTACCGTATCGAACTGTATCCTGTCGACTCAGTGCGAGGCCGTGAGAAGAACATCGTCTTCTTGCTGACTACTCGACCACATTTTGAGCCGGATCGCGCACGCTTCGTCAACGATTCCCATCGCCTGAACTTGGCGCTAGCCCGCGGTCGCCACGGGCTCAATATCTTGGGCCAACCCCCTGATTACGCAGATTGTCTAACTAAGAGCGACTTCTGAAGTTTGCGGAAGAGCGACGAGCGATGACAACGATGCGAGGAGTAGCTGATTCGCTGGAATGCCAGCACCAACTTTGAGCTGTGGTGAGCTTTATTTTCGTTTGCGTTCTCCTTTTTTTCTTTTTCATGTTTTGTTTGCTTTGTGGTTACTCCACACTTGTTTTCTTGCACTTTTGGTTTCATAAACCGGTTCTTTCGTTTATTCAAAGTCTTTTGTTCATTGATTTCTCATCAAAATCATTCCCCACCCCGTGTCTCGGAATGTCCGAGGACGGACTTTTTGTCTGGGGAAGGGAGGTATAAGGGTTTTGAAGTACCCAACGTGCCTACTTAAAGGATGTGAGACTCCGCCACTTGGCCATTCGTGAGCCGTCCTTCGTCAGTCGTCACGCAGCAGCCGTCACTCATCACTCGCCTAGCAGCTCTTCACGGACCAACCACACCGCTCACAGTCTCGTGCTATCCCGACCACCAACCGCCAGGCCTCGTCTCCCGTCACCTCGGGCCCGCGGTCCACTTCGCCATGCCCGACGTCGACGACGCCGATTGTCAGTCATGTGATATATTGTTTCTAGTAAACTGTTTTATTAACGAGGTCGACCGTTCCATCAGGTGTATGGTGGATGTATACGTGAAAGGGTTAGCTGCGGACAACTCAGCAGGCCGCGGGCCTGTCGCGTGCGTCGGTCGATCACCACATTCCTCATGGGCGCATATGACGCAGCGCAGTCTACTGAGGTGTCCGCAGCTATCCCTTTTCTGATTACCCGAACTATAAGGGTTTGGAACAGAAAGGTATAAGGAGGAGGAGTTGTCCTGGCACATAGAGTCAATAGGTACCGTTTGGATGCCCTTCTCACTCTTAGTACTGTACCCAGCACGACTGTTTAAAGGCAGTGGTCACGATGAAAAACGTCATCGAAAAAACTACAAAAATCAGCTTAGATCAAAAACAGCTGAAAAACTAGGAAGGTAGTGCGGTGAAAAATGGGCTAGAACTAGAGTTTCTAGGGCCCAAAGATGGCAGTTCGTGCACACGTGCACAGCGGCGCCCAAAAAGATCGCAGTCTCAGATCAAGATCGCAGTGCCGAGATGTCAAAAATCATCGACATTCAGAGGAAGAAATAAATGCAAATTTACCGAATAAAAACTGCTGGGCAATGAAAGCAAGCACTTTGGTCAATGTTTTTGACTAGATGAGTCAATGTTCATTGATTAAAATTAAATTTCAAGCCAGCTGACGTTCTTTATATTAGAGATCATCGATGACGGTGATGTGGAGTGGATTTGTCCACCATCAAAAGACAAGAATGTTCAGGCTTCAAATTTTGTCCAGAACAGCGGTTTTTTCGCGATTTTTTCTTGTAGGTCCTACTACTCGATACCCAGAAAAGGGTTTAGAGAGGGAAAGAAATCAAGCATATTTGATCGCGACCACTGCCTTTACGAAGCCAGGAGCGCCATTCAAAACAATCCGGTCAGCAACGTCATCCACTTCGCCCTGTTTTACATCGACCACGCTCACTTTTTCGTGTTGCCGTGTTATTGCTGTAATAAACCATTATGATCTCGATGTCGTCCCACCCATTACCTAACTAGACCCTATATCGGACTGCACGAGTTCCCTCCACCTGCTGCCGTCTACTACGGTTTTTCATAACAGCATACTACTACGAGCCCTGTTCTCCAGATTCTCCCGGTACTTCAGGGATCTCTTTCTCCAGGCCGTTATCGATCCGCTGGCCTCCATTCAATCGTCTAGCTGGTGAGCTTTTTCCTCATTCATTTTCGGTTTTCTCATGATCTAATTGTTAGTTTGCCTGAACGCTAACAATAAGGGGTAGGTGATCCTAGAAAAATTCAAAATTTTCACAATGGAGTGATTTTTCCCACAGAAAGAGAGAACCCTAAATTCTAGATGAACGGCGAGGAGTGTGAGGGACTTCAAAGGCAGTCTGCGCGGTAAGACATGGTTGTTGCCGACTTGATATTAGGCCTTCGCAAATTGAAGCTTATTTGAAATGATTCGGTTATCCGAGAATAATCGTATTATTTTGAATTTCTTGTCGTAGGATCTCCTTGCAACATATACAATACCAGCGCTAAGTTTTGCGAAAAACGGGGAGCATCTGGGAAATTGGCAGAAAAACGTCGAATGCATGTAACTTTTTTGAATTCTGGAAACGCTGTCATATTCGCAGATCAAATTGCTACCTAATTATGTGACTTGTGGGCCGAAGTTCCCTAAAATCGGTGTTTTTGAAGGAAATGGTTTTTGAAACCGTTTATAAGAAACGTCGCGCGCGACGAAGTGCGGCGAAATTTTGAGCACTATTTGTACAATTAATGGAAGAGTATGCATTCTTCATGAGTCAGGGGCGGGTGATTTCGAAATCCTTCATTAAAGACGCTTGAGAACCTACTTGAAAGTCTGGGTTTTGTGCCGGAAACCCCGGACTCTCAAATAAAGGTTTTCCAAAATTGAAAAAAACCTCGAGAATCTCCTACGCGCAAAAAAATTGTGAAGAAAGAATACATATTGTTTCCATCACTTGTGCAGATACTCCTCAAGGTTTCGCCGCACTTCGCCGCGCGCGACGTTTTTGACAACGATCGCGAAAACAATTTCTTCGAACAACAAAGCGGTTTTAGGGATCTTCGGCCCACAGGTCACATAATTAGGTAGCAATTTGATCTGTGAATATGATAGCGTTTTCAGAATTCGAAAAAGTTCATTCAAAAAAGTTACTTGCATCGCACGTTTTTTTTTTGCCAACTTTGCCAGATGCTCCCCGTTTTTACAAACCTTAGCGCGGGTATCGTACTTGAAAGTAGTTGACCTGTTAAGTTCATATACTTCTAAACATAACCTTTCCATTTGGGGTCAATCGGAAAAGAGATATTTCCGCAGATATTCTAAATGAGTCGGATTCTACGCACACCAGCTATTAACCAAAAAAAACCGCAGCAAATGCGTCATTCCGAATAAATTTAGGAATTTTGACTAGGCTGTTCCCAGCCGTTTTACATGTCCAGCCAATGCCCAGCACCCGCGATCTGATTTTCTTTGATTGTTAGTGATCGTGTCGAACGATTCCGCTCTTGAAAGGGGCCTTGTTGGGCAGAAAGCCAAAATTGCATATCTAGCTGTAAGGTAATCGGTGCCAGAGTGAGAGTAGCGGTCGCTCAGCCAAATATCGATTCGACGTGTACTGGGAATCTGCAATTCCTGTGCTCCATGCGTCTGTCTCGCTTTTCCGCGGAGGAGCAAGACAGACACAAGAATTGCAGAGATTGCGAGTAACGTTTGGGATAGGGGCTCTCGCTCTCGGGACAGGGGCTCTCTACACACCGAGGAAGGAGTTGTCCCGTTTTCGCAGTTCGAAGCCTCACGCTAATCGATGCTAGCGAAGTGATCCCGAGGAAGTTAGAACCGCAAGAGGCGAGACAACTCCTAGTTCTGTGTGCAGTAAGCCCCTAGCCCGTAACATTTGCCCTTACCTCGCGGGTAAATCGTTCATGAATACGAGCCCTTTTCATTTGGAATTTCCGCCGCGCTCGCGGGCCGCGCATATGTGAGAATAGCGTGCGATAGTACAGTCGGTATAGATCCAAGTGATACTTTATATTCCGTACAGTAGAGTTTTGGGGTGAATTGTCCAGGAAAAGGAAACACTGAAATAACGTAGAGCACATTATACTCTCACCGGCGCTTAGTGCATTAATGATGCGAGATCCGGGCAGAAATGATGCTAGCACAGCTCCAGAAAGGCCACATACAGCAGATACGGTCAGCATGTACCTAAAACGGTTTGACTACAGTTTGCTGAAAACTATGACTGCAACGCGTTTGCGGGGACAGAAGCTAGGGAAGGATGGGAAACATGTCTGGCAGAAGCAAGCGAAAACCGTAAACTACTAATGGAAGCAGAACAGAATGTGAAAAAAAACAGTACAGATTCCTTCATGGAATTATGAATGGAACAAGCAGTGCACTTATTTTGCAACAAACCGCATGCGCTGGAAGCCGGCCTCGTGGTGAGATCTGAACAGAACATCTATCACTACACCTTTTCACTAGATCACAGACCGTGCTGTTTTTCTGTCAAAACCACCACACTCGGTTTGTTCATCCACTTCACGAGATCAGTTGAGCACAGGCTCTCAAGCATTGTAACCGCAGGCACCTCTGAATGACATCTGGACAGAACAGCTCCGATTTTCGACACAATTTGAAAAGTTTCAGCATTCATTAAATAATAAAACTCGTATAAACGTGCGTTAGTGCCTGCAGAAGCAGAGCAACTACCTCAACTTTTCTCTTTTTTTCGTGGACGAGTTTTTAGTAATCCAGAGGTAAATGTTCATGCCTTCTACATCTTCTGGAAATTCCCATAGGCACCGTTCATAGCTAGCTACGAGTCGTGATCGGCAGCATCTCGGCGAAACGCTGGCACAGAAGGCTCACTCGTTGGAGAATGTGGCCTGGCCTAGGACGGCGAGGGGTTAGCTGTGATATTATCGATGATATCAATGACAGCCGTTGCAGCTGCGATGCCGCTACCATTAGCGGCAGGCCGCTATGCAAGCCGCAGTGGCAGCTCTGGAATGGGATCAATATAAATGGTGACGATGCTAATCCCCAGCTTCACTTGATGATGGCAGCTAGCTATGGACGTTGCTTTACTGATCGTTGCATGCAAGAGAGTGTAATATCAAGAAGTGTGGTATACTTCTGGTAAGAATAATGTACTGAGAATGAGTTACGAAATCAATAGGTTGATCAATGAGCCTTCCCTCACCCATTGCAAACAAAATTCTGTTGGTATATATTGAACCACCTTGTTGAAGGGATTAAGATGAAAGTAAGTCCGCTAGCTAATCTCGCTTTAACACTTGAGAGACCGCGTGTCCACACTGCGCATTCAATCTCGCTCGGAGCCAAGGGTTTTGCGATCAACTCAGCACCTTGTGTAAACAGAAATTCTGTTTAAAAACTCCCTGAATCGAATGGCCGTAGGGCGCGCCGGTCCGCTACGGGGACTGGCCGTGGAATGCGCGGTCCCTCAAGTGTTAATGTTCGGCAGAAATTTGTTCCCAGGGTTCGGAAGTCAAAATTCGGAAAACACATAAATTTTTCCGCAAACTTCGAGAAGAAAATCCAGATAGCAAAAAGCTCTATTGAAAAACCCTATGCATAAAGAAAAAGTTACAAAAATCTCACTTAGCTGCGGGAACATTCAGCACGGAGAACATTTCAGGCACTAGCGTCTTCTGGGACAGCTTCGACACGTCTGTTGAAAGACTGAAATTCAGCGAAAATAGGAAAATCAAAGTCGGAAGACCATGAAAATCGTTGTTCGATTGGAACAAACCTGAAGATCATAACAATTACGAAGAAAAATAGCGAGAGGAAAGTGACGAGTGTAGGTAGCAAAACCGGCATCTTTCTGCGTGGGCTCTTCGTCTCATCGAACAGGTAAGAGGTAGCATCGACGCCGGCGAAGGCACACGACAACGCACAAACGGCTCGAAGGACCTGAAGCAAGTGTCTATTAAGTTTAGGATGGAGCTTCCCTGCTTTCCCTTCTTTGTCAGGTATGTATAATGGTAGGACATTATTCCTATGCTTAGCCCGCAATGATCAAGTTTATCCAGCTTAGCAATCCAACTCCTACAACCGATCTTGAAGGTTCCCGTAGATCCCATCTTTCGCAGCAAAAATCATTCTTTCAAAAAATCTTCCTACCGCCTAGTCGCAAAGAAAATCAAGTCAACTCACCTCTGAAAAAGTTGACAACTATCCTAATAAATAGTTATATTTTTAAGCATTCTATGCCAAAATAAGATCAGGAAGCGTGTATTTTGGAAATCAGAGGTTTGTTTTTCCGAGAATTGGGGCTAATGAGACTTTTAGAAACATTTCTCCATCTCAAACTTCCTGTGCACAAGCAATTGACTCATCTAGTTCGAGGTGGAATTTACTTTGTTCGTCCGCGTGCGAGTGCGTAGCTAAGGTAGAGAGCGAGAAAATGTGGGGGTAAGGAGACGCAGTATACCCGCGCAGACGCATGCGGTAGACGAAATTAATTTTCACTCTGAAACAGAGTGGACAGAAGCATCACATCTCGACTCATTAGATGTTAGAAAAAGATAAGGGTAGTGCAAATATCCGTTCAACCAAGTCTTCTGAAATTTCTGCTAAACGAAGGAAGTAATTAAAGGCCGTGGTCGCGCTCAAATATGCTCGTCTTCTTTTCCTCTCTAAACCCTTTTCTGGGTATAGAGAAGTGGAACCTATAAGAAAAAATCGCGAAAAATAGCTTTTCTGGGCCAAAGTGGAAGCCTGAACTTTCTTGTCTTTTGATGGTGGACGAGTCCACCCCACATCATTGGCATCGATGATCTCTAATATCTAGAACATCAGCTGACTTGAAATTGAATTTCAATCGAAGAACTTTCGGAATTATGTACACATCTAGTCAAAAACCTTGGTTGAAGTGCTTAATTTCATTGTTCAACTGTTTTATTAGGTAAATTTGCATTTATTTCTTCCTCTGAGTGTCGATGATTTTTGAATGCTTGGCGTGAGACTGTGATCTTTCTGTGCACGTGTGCACGAACTGAAAATTTAGGGTCTTAATAACTCTAATTGTAGCCCGTTTTTCACCGCTCTACCTTCATAGTTTTTGAGCTGTTTTATATCTAAGCTGATTTTTATAGTTTTTTCGATAACGTTTTTCATCGTGACCACTGCCTTTAAAGAAGCAAAACTCATTCTATCACATCTCAGCCCTCCCCCTTGCCTTAAATGCTCTCATCTCTGCGGCCCTCTGCACGTCACACTCGAGTTTTCAGTTCGCAATCGTTTTTCGGCGGAATTCTCCAGAGATGTTGAGAAATCTGCATAACTATCGAACTTCTTCACGTGATTTCGTGGAATATAGGTCCAAAGGGAATTTGGTAATGCGGCGGATGCACTTACCCCATCAAATCCAAAGCGGAAAAAGTTGGCGTCGATCCAATTTTGAGGATCCGCGTGGAAGAAGCCCACCATCGTGCAGCTGGCTGTCATCAAGATTGAAACCACTATGAGACATAACGACACAGTTCCCACTACCTGAAACAGGCCGCGTTCACTTTGGCGAAGAAATAAGGATTCTAGCCTACTGCTGTTTCTTGGATTTATTCCTTACGTTCACCTTATGCACTCGTGATGAACCTATTCCAGTATACCGTATTTCCTGTAATTGAACACCCGGGTGTTTATTTTTGAACCGCCCCCAAAGGGGGTTCAAATAGAGGGGGAGGCTCTAATTTTTAACCGAAAATTCAAGACTCAATATGAGCAAACAAAGTTTGCTAGGTAAACGAAAGAGAAACAATAATGTATCACTCGGTAAAAACTAATCAATAAAGTCTTTGTTTAAGTACTCCTCAAGATGAATCTTATCGAAAGTCTCAACAAGGTTTCAGTTTTCGACATCTTGAGCAGCGCGTAGTATATCTCGTCCGGTAGGAATGGGTCTCCCATGTCTTTTCAGCTGAGGGTAGGGGCTGTTATAGGCCGGGATCATACTTTTCGCGAGCGGTGACAGCGACAGTGCACATCAGGCATATCGATTTTCGGTCTATATGGCTTGTAAACATTGTGTCGCGTCGCTCGTCGCTGGAAGCATGGTCGCGGCCAGTAGAGTGTTGCCCGAATATTCGTTTATTCGAATAATATTCGAATATTCAAAGAAGTGGATTATTCGTTTTATTCGAATAATCGAATATTCAAAGAAGTGGAATATTCGTTTATTCGAATATTCGAATATTCAAAGAAGTGAAATATTCGGTTTATTCGAATACTCAGCACGAATAATTTGAATATTCGTCAAGATCGCACTCCATTTTGCCCTGATTTTACATTTCAAACATCTTAGCGTAGTGACTACTAATTTCTCACAATTTTTCAGTACCTCATAAATATCAAGTTAGTATAGCAAGTATTTACAATATATTAAATCGCTCGTAGGATTTTGTCAAAATGCTAGAAATGCCCATTTCACCTTTAGTTATAGAGAAAAGTTTAAATCTCGAGCGGCTCATAAGTATAACAACACTTGAGCAACATAGAAATTTCTCACGATGATGCCCAGAATGAGCCATTTTCATGTGTATTTTCATGAAACTGGTTCGAGGTGATGCTATTTGTCTACTTTCCCGGTGAACTTCACCTGAATCCTGACGCAAAATCCCAAGTTCTCTCCTTCCATAATGCTGGACGTAGAATTCGATGGTTTCCAGCCACCTAGGACGACCAGCTGGATGTAGTCTCAAGTTCATGCCAGATCCTGAGCCACTCAACGTCTGTCGTCGCCCAGACGTCTCATGGAGCTGGGAAGCGAGATATTACACGGCGAGTTCCCAGTGACATGGTGTCGGTCTCAACGACTTACTACGACTTGTCGCTGAGTTTTTTCGAATTGTCGCTGAGATTCCGGAGTAGGGCACGGCTAAGCAGCACTAGGAAGTTCGGCATCGCATAAACCGCGCATAACTCAACTCAACTCAACCAAGCTAAACCAAACTAGACCGAAGCAGACCAAAAATTCGGCGGCAATTTAGCGGGTATTTTGCGGTTATTTCACGGCGAGCATTATTTGGCGACTATTTCGCAGCCAGCTATATTTAGCGGCTATTTCGCGACTATTACTCGGGAAAAAGGCATTTTGTGTCTGTTTCGCGGCTATTTCTCGGCCAAAACTCAGAGTACACGCTCGTAAACGTTGTAGAGATAACTACGGATATATGAAGTATGGCTCAGAACACAACGCCTGCGCATTTTGAAGCGTCAAAAACGATCCACAATGACGCTACACGAGTGAGAAGTGTGCCCCGCCCCCGCATCTGCCCGCCCTTGCATTTGCGTCCTCCTCCTAAAAAGGGGTGATGGGACATTCCCACCATCGGCGACGCTTGTGGGTGGTACAATGAGTACAATAAGTGAGCCATACACATCGACGATGGTGGGAATGGCCCAGCACTCCTGTTTGGGGGAGGACGCAAATACGGGGGCGGGCTGATACAGGTGCGGGGCCGACTCCTCAGTCGTGTAGCGTCACTTTTGGTCGTTTTTGACGCTTCAGAATGCGTAGGCGTTGTGTTCTGAGCCATGCCACTCAACTTCCATAGTTAGTATCTCAACCACGTTTACGAGAGTGTATGCTAAATTTAAGTGACAAGAGTGCAGCCGGTTCAATTACCCAAGTATGCGGTATGTTGGCCCCGCCCAGCATCTGGAAGCTCTGCCCGTCCGGTGGCGGCCTCAGTGGAGGTTGAGCGACCCAGCCGCGACGCGTGGGGGTAGCGACCGACACGCCGACCACGCTGCGTGTCGGTGTGTCAACCGCGATGCGTGTAGGTGTGCTGACCGCGATGCATGTCGATGCGCCGACCGCGACGCGGGTCGGTGCAAAGTAGTTCCTAAGCCACATAAAAGACTTGCAGGATGTGAACCGCTGCTAAATAGGCCGCTAAACGCGACAGGTTAAAATGTCAACAGCCCGACAACAGGCGGACGTCGCTGGGCAACGGGCAGTTGTCAGGCTTACAATGCGAGCGATTTGAGTTGTCAAGAGGGTGCAGTTTATGAGATGACAACTTCTCAATCTGTTGCCGATGCCCCAGTTTGCCCGAGTGGATTGGATGGGATAGTACGCGATAGTGTTGCCCAAATATTCGTTTATTCGAATAATTCAAATATTCGAATATACAAAGAAGTGGATTATTCGGTTTATTCGAATAATCGAATATTCAAAGAAGTGAAATATTCGTTTACTCGAATAATCCATTACTCGAAGAAGTGGATTATTCGAATTATTCGTTTATTCGAATATTCAAAAAAAATTATTCGTTCCAACACTCTACCGGCCAGGTTATTCGTAGCAGGCATTTTGTTCAACATCCTGGACATTATAGTTGTACACGAACGAAATTTTTGAAAAATTTTCAAAGATTTTTCAAGAATTTTTCGTTCGTTTTTATTCGTTCGAAAATTCTTCGAACGAAATTTTTTCAAACTTCGTTCGTTCAAAAATTTTTCGAACGAAATTTTTTTATTTCTCGTTCGTTCGAAATTTTTTCAAACGATTTTTTTTCGTTCGTTCGGGATACGAATTTTTGAAAAAAAAGTCTAAATTTCGTTCGGTTTTCTTGCCTCATTGAAGATTCCATTGAATGCAATAAAACTGACAAAGAAAGCGCAAATGGTCAATCTAGCTGTTTCTGACGAAATACATGCCAATTGATAAATGTACCTGCATTCACTTTTTAAACCCAATCTTCTACTGCAAAATAATTCCTCCAACCAATAAGGAGGGATTTCTCTATTCGACTGAAAGCTTATACCTCTCAGGCATTCAATGGTATTTTCGAAAGTTCTCCGCATTCGCCGGCAAATTCGATGCCATGTACGTGATCTGCACAAGTGAACCGAGAGATTTCGAAACAGCTCTAATCGATCGCTCGATGGACGGGCGCGCTTCATTGACTCGGCGTCAGGCAACGTGTGGGTGAGTTATTTAAGCTTTCTTCGAAAGTCTATGAAAACCATAAAATGAACATCAGATTCATGATCAATTTCGCAAAGAACTTCCGGACAGGTGCAATCGCAGCGGGGGGGGGGGCGCTATAGCACCAAGCACTTGGTCACGCCCCTTTGCCCCCCCCCTGATTCGATAGCACCGTTATTTAGTAATTATTACGACATTGATCCACTTCCTAATCTCCAATCAAATTTCTTTCACTTATTCTTCTGGTCGAAGGCTGGTGCTATCGCGTTAGGGGGGGGGGCACTATGGTATCGCACTTGGCTACGGCCATTTGTCTACGCCGCCGCGCGATTTGAACACCAACCCAAGGTTTCCCTCCTATTCCAAAATCAGGAGATTCGTTGCGGCACGGAAAAGTGGGCGTGGTCAAGTGCGACACCATACTGCCACCCCACCCCCTGACTTGAGAGCACCGTTATATAGTAGTTATTACGACAATGATCCACTTTTTGATCTCCAATGATCGAAACTTCTTTCGGTTTTTCCCTATGGCTTCCAAAAGTCCATGGATATGGATAACATGACCAATTTGTTTGCATTCTTTGCTGGTACTGATTTTTGATTTTAGAAGCATGAGTGCAACGTGGCACTTTTTCAAAGGGAATGCCGGGGAGAAGTCTGCAGTGTGCAATATATGCTCGAAGTCATTCAAAATGTACGAATCTAAAACCACTTCTCACTTGGTCACACATTTAAAATGTAAGCACCCGGACGAACTCGCAAGATGCAAGGCCGCCGATGCCAGCAAGACTAAGCGGCAAACGATTGAATCTAGCTTACATCGGAAGATGAGTCCTGAAGCTAAGAAGCGATTCGACTGAAAAGTGGCCGTGCTAGTCGCGCAGGCCTCCCTTCCGTTCCGAACTGTATCTACTGAGGCCTTCAGAGACTTGCTGACATCGCTTAATCCTTCGTACACTACGCCGGATAGGCGAACTCTACTGGCTCTGATGAGAAGAGAGGTAGAGGAAATCGACAGCTCGAACAGGAGGTTGTTATCAGTGAAGGATATACATGTTGCAATCACGGCAGACGCTTGGACGTCGAATAACTCATGCTGTTCCCTCCTCGCGATAACTGGCCAAGTTCTTGGAAAAACTCGCTACCCGTAAAAACGTCGTCCTGGACTGCGCCCCACTGGAGGGAGAAAGGTACTGAAATCAGCTCAACACCAAGGTGGCAGTTCTTATTTATAGTTTCCAATTTAGCCACTCGGCTTCGGTGATCGTCGATAAAATTAGGAAGTGCGTGGAGAGGCTAGACTTTCCCCTGGACAGAATCAGTCACATTGTAGCCGATGAGGCTGCAGTGATGCTGAAAACAGCATCGGATCTCGACGTTGAATAGTAGGTCCCGTAGTAGCTGGTCAAAAAATGCATCTTTATGAGTCACCCTCATTACAGTGCCCACTGTTCCGCTCACATAATCAATCTCGCCGTGCGCGACGCGTTAGACCTCCCAGTGTGTTCTGAGACACTGAAAAAAAATAAGCGTTTCGTCGGCAAACTCAACCGTAGTTCAAAGCACAGATGCACATTCAAAAGGCAGTAGCCTCTTTTTCATTTTATGTGATGTTCTGCAATTGTCAAAAAGCTGATCTTATAGGCTCACTGACCAGGAAGGCTTACCACAAGTGGTTCCCACCAATGACACTCCAATGAAATGGAATTCTACATTTTATACAATCTGCGACTTCTTGAATGCGGTATGTGAACAGGTAGCTTTCTCATTGTATTTATAATCTTACAACGGCACATTTAGTTTCCGGCTATCGAGCGCATGATGGCACATCTAAAAATGCCAAGCATCGAAGATGACGAGATCCGCCTCCTCAAGGCATAAGGACTTTTTCGCAGCCTTTCGAAGCCATGACTAAGCAGGTGATTGGCATTGGTATATGGCAGAGACAGTAGCAACGTAACTACAAAATATCATGTGCTTAACATTTTTAGGTCTGTTTCCAAGATGCAAGCCTCTCCATGCACATTCCCGTTGGCAAAGTGTTGACAAGCAGCACCGAAGAGTCGGTTGTCTCTGTACTTCAAGCACGGGATTCGATGAAAAGAAAATGCTTGATTTAGGAACTTGATTGGTGCCAGAAGAGAAGCCGAAATTTTTGGCGAGTGCCTTTTAAGCGCGGCTAAACGACGATTCGAAGAATGGTTTGCTAAGACCAGCTTGCGTATCGCGACGCTCTGTGATCCCGGATTTGCATTCATGGACACTATTTCCTGCGAGAACGATTGGAACGAAATTGTAAAAGATGCGATCGCAGTGAGATGTGAGTTAGTTTTTTTTTACTCTGAAATCGTTTTTCCTACCAGAGGCTGCAGTTAGCCGAAATTTTTTTATGTCAAATTGAAACGCCGCGTGATTAAACTTCTGATCTTTCAGTGAATCACCCTCCCACTGAAATCGGAGATGACGATGTTGCTGTTGAACCTGCAAAGCAGCAGAATCAGCAGAGGGAATCACACGTGTGGGGAGTTTTGGTGGCAAAAGAGACGGACGAACCTGAGCAACATCCCTCGTCGCAAAACAAGGACGAACTTCAGGTTAGTTAAATGATGATTTCTCTGAAGTTGGTATGCTAATGGAAGAGGTTTTTCTTGTAATAGATGATACGGCTGAAAAAAGTATGGCTGCTGCTGATTGGACAGGCTATAAAACTGCAGCAAGCGTCAGATATGTTGTGTTGTGTACCGTCACACACACACTAAGCGACACTCACCTTAGGCCCCGGTCATAGTTGATTGATCGGACGTAGCCAACCCGGTCGATACATCAGAGAGCGTTGGAAATGGGGTGCAAAAACATCCGGTGTAGCCTGCTATATCCCGGCGTGACCCGCTGTCAATTGCCCGCCGATACATACAAAAAAATGGCGCAGAGCTTGAAAAATCACCCGGTGTGGCGGATTCAAGTCCACCGGAAATGATGACGATGGTTACGTGACCAACGGGATTGCACCTGCTCAGAGAAATAAAGAAGGAGAGTTAAAGGCAGTGTTCACGATAAATCTTGCTCTCGAGGTCTCGGTGTGAAACACTAAGTTGGCAGGTGCTGTAGTGGACAGGGTCGAAGAAAGCAACGAAAACTGGCCAGAAATAAATACAAGCGGTTTTGAAAGCTCTCCCGGTGCGCCTACCTATCCCGGTACGCCCCCCAATCGGACGAGCTTGTGGCGCCGCACACGTTTCGATGGCAAATTACCAAGCAACTCTGCCGCGTTTAGCATGATCAATTCGCGCAGGTTTCGCGATTAGCGCGCGCTTGCCGAAATCAGCAGGGCCCATGATTCTCGTCCACGCCCTGAAATTAGGAGCCGTTATTTTGACTTATTCTGGACGTTTTTCGTCGCTGTTTTTTCACTATTAGTTTTCTCACGACCAAACAATCCCATTTTTGTGTCGAACTCGAGTGCGATATTCATCGTGAACACTGCCTTTAAGTGAAGAAACCGAGGTAGAAGTGTTTATAAAATTTTAGAGATACACAATGTATCCTTATCGGCCCGTCCGCCCGACGTTTTTCTCACCCCTGTCATCCACGTATTGCATGGATATCGACCGCATAGGCCACGTCGGGTGATTTTCGAAACCTCACCCCACCATTTTTTTTCATACGTATAGACCGGGAGGGATACGGCAGGTGACAGCGGGTCACAGCAGGCCACGGCGAGTTACAGTTGCATATTGCAGGCCTTAGACATTCAGAATCGACAGACCGGAGGGATTTCCGCGGTGAACGGCAAGCTGGGAGCGTAGAAACGCACGGAAATTCAAGGTCAGCCGGCCGAGAAATATGAGCGAGCAGGCCGGGGCGATAGGACTGCTGCGCAGATGCGACGCGTTGAAAAATATTAAAGATGTTAGTTTGGGCAAACTGCATAACACGATGAACAATCCGTGCCACATACGGAACAGAATGTCAGAGACACTCCGCTGCAGGTTCGAGTTGTCTCGCCATTGGTTGGGTGGCACTAACGAAGGAACGCTTGTCTATTAAATAGAGTGGAAGGAGACACCCGCTATGGCTTTATGATAATGAGGAATTATTGGAGGGAAGGATTTATATACAGACCTGCGGAAAGCGTGTGGAAAAGGATCACTGTCTCTGTAGTATAAGAATTGGATAAAGCAATCGATGCTGCTGTGTAACTGCCCACGGCATATTGCAATTGCGCTCCGGCCTGTTGTTGAAGTAGCCCCGGACTGCGCAGCTGATCACATAAGACGCAGGCGGGGTACTTCCCTGGCTGACGCGGTAAGAGGGCCCGCGCCTGACGTCTGGCGCGCACCCGGTCTGCTGATTTCGAGTGTATGATAGCCAAAATTTGTAAATTACCTCTAAACTGGGGAAATATAATGCCGAAAGACGAATGGAAGACATGTGTGGGTTTGGGCTCACTTTAACGTGGTGTTACTTCGGAGAGAGAGGGTCGCTAGCACTGAGTCATGTTTTCTTATTATTGTCAAAACAGTTCTCAGCCCTTGAGCGCCTAGATGTGCTAGAATAACATTTAGCCTCGTTTGACAATGATTCACAGATTCGAGCGCTCAGATAATCAAGGGGGGGGCAAGCCTCGTTCATTTTTGCACAAGGGGGTCAGCCTTGAACCGTAACTGTGGGCGGAGACTTGAGAGGGACGGCGCTCAGACCACGGTTGAGCCAGCCCTCTGCACCGCGACACGACCGTTGGGATTCGAGCAGATTTTCAACGGTGGAGCACACAATCTCAACCCTCGTTTTCGTCATTTGTTTCACCACTTCATTGTTCTTCTTCTGCTTTCACAATTCCGAATCAAAGTTCCGTTCTTTCCTCTCAGTAGATTTGGTTAACCATTCATTTGCATTGTCTTCATGGAACTATTCCACCTTCCGATATGCTTTTATTTGTTGGATCTCCGTCGTCTGGCCGAGATGAAAGACGGCCACTCCTTCAGAAACGATCCGACGTAACTACGTGGAAGACGGATTCGAAGAGCCATCAGCTCATCAATGGGTATTTTTGTACCGTTCCTTCACAGCACTTAACCACCACTTTAAACTTTGATTTTTAGGGACGATGCGCGCGATTACAAGTGCGCCGTGGTTAATGGTGGATGTCATTAGACAGCTCAGAAGGTAGTCTCCTTTGCAGTGAGGTTTGTTATGCAGTCTTTTTGATGAAGATAGTCTTATTGCAGGACTACGGAGGTAACTTCGGGACGACACGAGGAACTACTGGAATGGGAAGGCAGTGTTGAACCCGCGGAACTTAGGCATACACTCGCATCGTTATGCTGTACATGTTGTTTTTCCTTTTTCGTTTATCTGCTACATTCCTATTATTCTTCTGTGTTGACATCTGAACCGTGGAAGTTGCGATTGTTGTTGTTTTTTTTACTTGAGCTGGTTTCCACAGATTATTGATTCATCGGATTTAACGATTTTCGTAATCAAAGACTCAATGTGTGTTATTAAAGGTTACTTTTCAGTGAAATGGAAACTAAGAAGATTGTGGAAGCCGCCTCACTTTGTACGACTGTGAATATTTGTGTAAACTACCATTAAAGGAAGAGTATTCCGACAATTGTAATAAATACATTCGTTGCAAAATTATACGACATACCCCAATTTTCGCGATTCCAAACTTCGCGTGATTTAAGGAGACAAACGGTTAGCGCCAATCGATGAAGCACCCTCGAAAACGCCTGGGTACGAATCTTCTTGAAATCAGAGCAACTGGCAGGAATCTGGCAACGGAACTTGTCAAAAACCACCGTTGCAAAGTTATACGACATAGCTCTCGCAAAAATTGCGATTCTAGACCCTCTGTATCAGCTCGTTCATGGTGAAAACCATTATAAACATCAAGTTAATAGTCTTCAGAATTGACTTGATGTCCAACCACACTAAGAACTCTTTTTGGTATGTTTCAACCCAGCTTTTTGTGAACGCTCCTTTCAATCTGCGCCCATTCGCTTATAACGGCTAGTTTGAGCGAAACCACACACTCGTATTGTCTCCTCTGGTTGTATACTAGAAGCTCGGGAAGACATCAAACGTTTTCCTCTGGGTTGTGGTCCCGCAAACCGGCCGGCCATTCGAGCAAATTGGCATGATTGGCCTGAAACCAAGCCTGCGTCGTCCTACTGCTAAGAAATGAAGGCGGATACGGACTAAAAAGAACTGGGAATGAAATTCCGTCACATTCTGATAATCAGTGAGTTTCACAGGTCATGTCGCGAAAACCTGGTCCAGCTTGTCACATCACCTTAATCTGGGTCTGTACATTATTTTTTCCACACACATTCTCCTCCAGAGTTCCTACACCAGGACAAGTCTGGGTCTTTTTGTAGACCTCTCCAGTGCTTAGAATACTTAATTAAAATAATTAACTATATTAGAATATTTCGGGCTCTTTTGGACTGAGCTTGCTTTCGACCGATAAGAAAGGGTTTCGAAGGATCCACTCATGGATCAGCACTATCCTTGAGTAGGAACTTTCAAGGAAAAAGAAAAATGTGTCGACCCGGATTCGGGTGGTGAACCAGGTTTTGAGACATGATCTGTGAATCTTACAGAGTATCAGACTGTGTCAGAAAATCATTTCCAGTTCTTTCTAGTCCGTATCCGCCTTCATTTCTTGTCAGTAGGACGACGCAGGCTTGGTTTCAAGCCGATCATGTCAATTCGCTAGAATGGCCGGCCGGTGCGCAGGACCTCAACACAGAGGAAAACGTTTGAAATACTTTTAAGCTTTAAATATACAACCAGAGAAGACAATACGAGTGTATGGTTCCGCTTAAACTGGCCGTTATAAGCGAATGGGTGCACATTGGAAGGGGCATTTACAAAAAGCTGGGTTTAAACATACCAAAAAAAAAGTTTTCGAAGTGGTTCAGCGCCAAGATATTTCTGAAGACTAGTAACTCGATGTTTCTAGTGGTTCTTACCATGAACGAACTGGTACAGAGGGTCTAGAATCAAAATTTCTGCGAGAATGTCAGCTATGTCGTATAATTTTGCAACGGTCGTTTTTGACAGTTTCCATTGCCAGATTCCTGCCAGTTGCTCTAATTTCATGAAGATTTGTACCCAGGGGTTTTCGAGGGTGCTTCATCGATTGGCGTTAACCGTTTGTCTCCTTAAATCACGCGAAGATTGGAATCGCGAAAATTGGGGTATGTCGTATAATTTTGCAACGCACTGTATTAGTATTTCTCAAGAGCTTCGCTAGTCTAATCAGGGTGGAAATCGTCCTGAACGGCGAGGAAGCGATGAGAACGAAGCAAATCCTACGGTGCCTAAATATTGGCTCTGGGCTGAACCGCGTAACCACTGCGGGTGAGAACCGCGGTAGGACGGTCCAGCCGCGAAAAGATGATGGGGGCGCCAGCCTCGTTCCACTGGCACGCCAGCCTTGTCATGGGAGGAAGGCTGGCGTCCTGGTGGAAGTAGGGCTTGCCCCCCTCGAGTATCTGAGCGCGTAAGTGTATCACAAACTGTGTGATTGCACGCGCCGCACGGTACTTGACGCTTGTTTCAGCTGTTTCGCGACCTGTTCAACCAGCGGCAGTCACAGAACACAGCACAAAACAAAAATGTAACCTACATAGGTTACGAGATAAGTGGTGAGCCCACAATATTACCCAGGCAAAATGTGTTTGTACGAAAGTTCCATGTAGAAATATTGAAAAACAGATTACAGCGGACGAGAATCAAATATACAGAGCAAAGTGAAGCAAACTGCTGTGCAGGAGTTCTCACTTTGTTCATGTCACATGGATACGCCGCACATCCTCCACTTTGCGTCGTTTGTGAGAAAAAATTGTTGGCGAAGGGTGGTGGCCATCGTGTATCAACACCCCTGAGGAGGAGGGAGAAACGGGGGAGGAGCGAGGTTCCTGTTTGGACGCAGCACGGGGCTAGCTCGTGTCGCGTCCAATCAGGAACTTCGCTCCTCCCCCGCTTCTCCCGCCTCCTCGGGGGTGTTGAACACGATGACCACCACCCGTGGGCGAACGTGAGGGCACTCGAATCCTTCGTTGGATGCGGCGCGGCTGCGTCACGATCGCGTTGGAGCGGCGTATTTATTAGCCCCCAGCACCGCATCCTATCCGTCCTCAAATTCATGCTTCGTTACCAAAACTTTTGCTTTGTTTTGCAGAGTTCAAGGAAAAACGAATGATCCTTGGACGATAATGCTGACGATAAAGTCACGATAGGATTATGAAGAGTGCTCTAGCCAGGAAATCGCAATTGCATAAAAGGGCGGTTTATAACGTGTTCATATCACTCAACGTACATCCTTTGACTTTTAAAACTATGTTTATGTAGGCGGTGAAGACTTTTCTTGACCGAGTTATGGGGGTTTCCAGTTGAGCGAGAATTTTAGGGTACGCCCATAAGGTAAATTCTAAAGTGTTCAGAGGTTTTTTTCCGATTTAGCTCGAAACTTTTCCGCATTGCCTTTTGGGGTCCTTAACAGGAGTTAAAGTACAAATGTCGATTTTCAGAAAGCCGTGACACGTTCGATCAAAAGCTTCCCACAAAGGACAAATCTCCGGAGAAAAAGATTTATTTGCCTCGAAACTCCTCAATAGAGATTATCTGTAGTGCTTCGAGGTCCGTTTATCAATTCTCGACAGTGATAGATCACGGTAGGCTACGGTGGGTATACGATAGTTTGACCAGATTTGGTTCAAAACTTTTATATGTAGGCTATTTGGGCTAAGAAATAGCTCCTGTGCAAATTTGACACAACCGCGCCGCATCCAACCCTTAATCAGCGTATTCGGTACGGTATCCGATGACAGATTGTAAAGGGGTCGCGACTCAAGGCATACGTTTATAAATCCTGACGCGGATGCGGAATTTTTTTATCCCATCTTCCTGTCCGAAAAGGTCCGCCTTTCATCAGGGCAAGACACTGCAGTGCTTCGCTCTCTTCTTGCCTACATTTCCTTTCATGTTCGCCTAGAAATCATATAGGCCAAAAAAATTTTTTTGGAAAAGAAAAAATTCGAAAATTTCAACTATCCCCGATATTAATGATTTTCTTAGCTTTATTTGAGTGAGTTTGAAATGCATGCTGATTCCGTGCAACTAACTATTTTGAAAAAATTACATTTGCCTCAAATTTTCATTTTTTCTCTAAAATTTTCCCAAACTTTTTCAACCCCCTGTTGCGCCGAGTCGTAACCCTGCTCAACCGTGACTGCTCAAAAATTACAAAAAACTCAAAAAATAGTTGAATAAATTTGAAACAAAACCAAAATGCTTTCGAACAAGATTAAGGGATCTTAAAAAAATTCGTCTTGGAGTAATGCTTGTATCCTGTCAGATATATACATAACGCGCTCCTCCAATTTTTTGCAGCTCAGTATTCGAAATAAATATTTTGAAAGCATCAATAAATCTCAGAAAATAGATGAAAATCAAAGAACAAA
This sequence comes from Aplectana chamaeleonis, assembly GCA_029168955.1. Taxonomy (NCBI): domain Eukaryota; kingdom Metazoa; phylum Nematoda; class Chromadorea; order Rhabditida; family Cosmocercidae; genus Aplectana; species Aplectana chamaeleonis. The sequence continues at coordinate 1,181,201 of JAPDOI010000218.1, read as the reverse complement.
ATTTAAAACAGTCATAACTTGAAACATCGATTCGGCCACAACGATGAGTAAATTACCGAAATTCCGGTCTGACAACTAAGAAGTTGAGAAATACATATATCAGCCTCAAAACTGCGCATCATTGGTCCACTAGAAAACTCAGGGCTAGTTGGTTAGGTTTTGCAGAGGGATTCCGTCGAAATTGACGAGGACGTGCAATTATCGTGCTGCAATTTGACGTTTGTACTGTGGTTGCGACTGCACTAAAGGTTTCTAAATTGACGGCTGCGGGGTATCCGTAACTCTCACGAGGTAAATGTTAGTGAATCGCGTTCGGGGTTAATTTGAGGGCATGTAGTGGAGTTAATTAAACCTGGGGTATAAATTACCCCGAATTTCGTTGATGAATCCGGGCCCAGATGGGTAGTGGGTAAAACCTTTGCATGGACGAATAAATTAGCGCGATTCCCTTATACCTAGAGCGATTAAATGATTATCAAAATTATTTTCGCTCTTCTTGATATTAACTCTTATTGCGTAGTGACCGATGAAGAGCCGTCGCCTTCCTTCCCGGTCGCCTGTGCGGAGCATAACCCTAGTTTTCCTCTACATTTCTTCCAGATGGTAGGCTTTTGATGAGCTAGTTGGTTAGGTTTTGCAGAGGAATTCCGTGGAAAAACCTAACCAACTAGCTCATCAAAAGTTAAGTTTTGAAGTATATTGGATTAGCGGTTTTTGAGCCGGACCCTTGCAATCTTCTCGATTGTTCCCGTATCAGGTAGCTGTCGTTACTATACTGACAGACGCTTTCAAAGTCGTCATTCAAAGGTGAGTAAATGATCAACTAGTTCTAGGATTCTTAAAGGCAGTGTTCACGATACGAATCGCTTTTCTGCTTATCTGCCTATCTTGAAGACGGTTCCACTCTGATTTCAGTGATGTCTTTGAAATTGTACAAGTCCTTCTAGGAACGGAGTTATGGTCCCTCAAAAATTGAGCTAAGGAAACATGGCGGACGAGTTGTCCGAGACTTGTAACTTCCGTCTTTTGCAGCCGATGTATGCGAGCTGACCTGAGTATGTAAAGAGAGAAGTTGAGAATGAAGGGAAGAACGGGGCTATAAATCGGAAGCCGTCGCTCATCTCACAATCTCGAGCATTCATTTGTTCGAGTCGGTGGGCGTGGAAAGTGCATCTGGGTGTGACGAGCTGACGGGTGTCCAATTTCGGGGCCGTAGGGGACCGTTCTGAGCTCATTTTCCTTAGTTTTTTCCACGTTAGGGTTGCGTTAGGCCCCACAGCTGCCGATCTCCACCAAAAAATCAGACATGGTTTTTATCGTGGACACTGCCTTTAAGCCACGGCAGCTATAGAAGACTACTACTTGATACAAATGAAGTCTTTGTATGTTCTGATCCATCGAAATTCCTATTACTATGGAATAGATTGAATTTCTAATACAGATGATCCCCACAGCACCTAGTTAACGTGTCCTGAAAGAATTGGTCTGCTTACATTAACAGTCACGCCCACTAGCAGAGCGTCGTAGATGGAACGTCTAGTCCAGTCTCGAGAAAAATTCGAAAATTCCGGATGGAATTCTAGAAAAGTTTTGAATTTTCGAACGAATTTCGAAAAAGTTTCGAAATCTCGAACGAATTTCGAAAAAAATTTCGAAATTTCGAACGAATTTCGAAAAAATCGAAATTTCGATTTGTTTCGAAATTCGTTCGTTCGGCCTCCGAAATTTTGAAAGTTTTTCGAAATTCGGTTGTCCGAAATTTCTTCGAACAAAATTTTTTCATTTTTCGTTCGTTCGAATACTTCTGAACGAAAAAATTTCGATTTTCGTTCGTTCGACATTTTTTTCGAAATTGTTCAACTATTCTAGACATATATAAAAATGAGATTAAAGGCATCGTACGCGCTGGGAACCACTCACTGTTTTTTGAGTTTGAATCATTGGTTGGGCCCGCCTGAGAACGTGGGTAGAGTTTCTCGCGTCACCGACGCATCATTAAGAAGATATGGGTGGTCGAATGCCTCGAATTCCACCAAAATAGGTCGGCCTTCTGACAGCCAGGTGGCATAAAATGAATTCTCATTTGAGGCCACATGGCTGTCGGAAGGCCGGCCTCTTTTGGTGGGATTCGTGGCATTCGATCTCCCATATCTCCCCAGTGATGCGTCGGTGACCCGACAAACTCTACGCACGTGCTCAGGCGGGCCCAGCCAATGATTCAAACTCAAAAAACGATGAGTGGTTTTCAACGCGTACGATGCCTTAAAAGCGCACTAACCCTCAGACTGCAGCAAAGAATGAATACGGATGCCGCTGCTGACGAGAGAGCAGCGAAGTCATACTGGTCACTGATGATCCAGATCCGAGAATCACGATGCATCAAAGGCAATGACATGAACTGGTTCAGATATCGTCGGAAGAGCAAGTTCTGGATATGTAGATAATCACTCCTGGAGCACGAGAACAATTGTAGAAAGGTGATTGCCTACCACATGTTCACTCCACGACAAGCAGAGAATCGTCGAAATGCAGACAGCGTCTAAAGCCGCTGTCCATCCGACGAAGAACGCCGGCAACTCCCCCAAGGTAGCAAATGTGAATTGGTATAAAACACAGTTTTTAGGCAGTGCACATGACAACTCGGCCAGATGAACGGCTGAAGTTTCAAAGATTATGCTGGTTGGATCAATAAACTTCACTTCAAATTGATCTAATTAAAGGCAGCATACACGCTCGCAAACGTGTTTTGGATAACTGAAGTAGACTCGTATGGCTCAGAACACAACGCCTACGCATTTTGAAGCGTCAAAAACGACCCACAATGACGTTAGACTAGTAGGCAGTTGGCTTCGCCTCTGTATCTGCCCGCCCCTGTATTTGTTGCTCTCCTCCAAAACAGGGGTGCTGGGCATTCTCACCGTTGTCGATGTATGTGGTTTACTTATTGTACTTATTGTACCACCCACATACATCGACAATGGCGGGATTGGTCCAGCACCTCTGCTTTGGAGGAGAACAGCAAATACAGGGGCGGGGCCAACATCTTACTCCTGTAGCGGCATTGTGGGTCGTTTTTGTCGCTTCAAAATGCGTACTCAGGCAAACTGGGGCGTCGACAACAGGTTGATAAGTTGTCATCTCATAAACCGCTCCCTGTTGACAAGTCAAATCGCGCGTATTGTCAGCCTGAGACCTGCCCGTTGCCCAGCGACGTCCGCCTGTTGTCGGGCTGTTGACAACTCGATGTGTCGCGTTTAGTGGCCTATTTAGCAGCAGTTCACATCCTAAAGGACTGTTTCATCTAGCTTAGGTACTACTTTACACCGACACGCGCCGCGGTCAGCACTCCGACACGCGTCGCGGTCGGCACTCCGACACGCGTCGCGGTCGGCACTCCGACACGCGTCGCGGTCGGCACTCCGACACGCGTCGCGGTCGGCACTCCGACACGCGTCGCGGTCGGCACTCCGACACGCGTCGCGGTCGGCACTCCGACACGCGTCGCGGTCGGCACTCCGACACGCGTCGCAGTCGGCACTCCGACAAGCATCGCGGTCGGCACTCCGACACGCGTCGCGGTCGGCACTCCGACACGCGTCGCGGTCGGCACTCCGACACGCGTCGCGGTCGGCACTCCGACACGCGTCGCGGTCAGCACTCCGACACGCGTCGCGGTCAGCACTCCGACACGCGTCGCGGTCGTCACTCCGACACGCGTCGCGGTCGGCACTCCGAACACGCGTCGCGGTCGGCACTCCGAACACGCGTCGCGGCTGGATCGCCCAGCCTCCACTGGGGCACCACCGGATAGACAGGACCTCCAGATGCTGGGCGAGGCCAAAGTACCGCAAACTTGGGTAATTGAACCAGCCGCGCTCTCAACATTCACAGCATGCCTGAAAAATGCGTCGTATACTTCCCTAGTATCTACAGCGTTAGCTGTGCAACAGCTCCACCTCGACGAGATCATAACTCGCGGCCGTAATTGCTGTGCAACAGCTCGACATCGACCAAAGCATAACTCGCGGCCACGACTTCGCCGAATATCGGCGCGTTGGCCAGCGGTGACTCATTGTGGGCGGATCAACCTGTTGTCGACGCCCCAGTTTGCCAGAGTAGGCGTTGTGTTCTGAGCCAAACGATTCTATTTCCGTAGTTATCTCAAACACGTTCACGAGCGTGTATGCTGCCTTTACCTGAAGACAATGTAAAGTCACCGGCACATTTACACACATAACAGCATGTCAGCCATTCAGGATATATCCCTGCGATGGACGCGCGACAACTGTTCCTGCAACGGCCGAAGCCGTTGCTCCGACGTGGGTCACGCAAGGATTTGTGCTAGATTACATGCATGTCGCTCATAAAAGCGACAGAGTATACCATTTTGTAAGGGCCCCACCAAAACAATTCTGCAGAAGCCGAAAAATCGCCGACAAAGACAAGCTGACAAAATTGAATAGGCTTTCAGGCTTCTTGAAGCCTTTGACTAATGTTAAAGGCAGTGTTCACGATAAACTGAATAGGCGTGTTGGCTGTTCATGATCTTCAACAGCTGATCATGATAGAGGGTACTGTAGCTTGTTCCAGCCAATGGAAGAGCTCAACAATGTCTTATCATCTTTCATAATCAAAAACAATGAAGAGCCAACACGCCTATTCATTTTATCGTGAACACTGTCTTTAGGCCCCGGTCAGAGTTGGTGCTATTTGCATCTGTAACCCACCGACTCCACCCAGCACCCCCCCCCGCCCCCCCCCCCAACACCCACCCGGTCGATACGTATTTTCAAAATGATGGAGTGAGGTTGAGAAAATCACTCGGTGTATCCAACTAGATATGACGATGATTACGTGGCCAACAGGATTGCACCTGTTCAGAGAAATGGTGAAGGAGAGTATGGTGAAGTAACGGAGGTAGCAGTAAGGTTAGCTTTCTAGTGATACGCAATGTTTTATCATCGACCCGCCCACCCGGTGATTTTCTCATCCGCCGTCATCCACGTATTGCATGGATATCGACCGCGTCGGATACATCGAGTGATTTTCTCAACCTCACTCCATCATTTTAAACATACGTATCGACCGGGTGGGCGTTGGGGGGTGCGGGGGGGGGTGTTGGAGGGATACACCGAGTGATTTTTGCATCCCATTTCCAATGCATTCTGTGTGTATCGACCGGGCTGGAGACGTCGGCTCATCCAACTATGACAGGGGCCTTAATGATAGGATCATGGTAAGCTACTCAGACAACAGGTGCGGACTGACCGCTGGCAATCAAGGCCTCTCCGGGCGGTACGCCGGCAAGTTGCGGGCGGATCGCTGCTCATCGTGGCCTAGGCGGGCGGATCGCTGGCTATCAAAGCCTTTGCGGGCGGATCGCTGCGTTTTGGCGGGCGGATAGCGGCGCCTGGGAAACTTGAACACCCTAGCGGGCGGATCGCCGGCAAGCTCTAAAGCGGCGATCCGCCCGCAACCTGCCAGCGATCCGCCCGCAAGGGCTTTGATAGCCAGCGATCCGCCCGCAAGAGCTTTGATAGCCAGCGATCCGCCCGCTGAGCTATGAGATGCAGCGATCCGCCCGCAACATGCCGGCGATCCGCCCGCCAGAGCTTTGATAGCCAGCGATCCGCCCGCCAGGGCTTCGATAGCCAGCGATCCGCCCGCTCAAATTGTACACGGTGAAACTGGTCAATAAATGATGAGTGGATTGGAGTTCATTTATTGATCCACTGCCACGCCATGAATCCCCATCCGCCATCTCTACTTCAGTGTCATAGTTGTTTCACTTCTATATGTCGCTTTTTTCTTGATGTTGCTTAATTGTTGAAAGATCTTATTATGCTTACCTTGTTTTAGCTCATTAGAGTACGTGTTCTTTAATTCTCCCAGTTTATCGCTAGTATCCTAATTCGGGGAAGCGGTTGTCTTCGAAAAAAACATATGGTGTATGCTAGAAATGGAGAGAAAAACGCTTCGCTCAAAAGATTGCGGAATAACATCTACGCCGCGGCTATTTAGAGATATGATAGAAACCATACAATATCGTTAAATTCTTGGCACAGATGGTGCTATGTACTATACTTCGGCGACTCGAAATTTTTTTCGAATAATCGAGTTTTCGATTTTTGAAAATTTCGAATAATCGAGTTGTCGACTAAGTCGATTTTTGAAATTTTCGAATAATCGAGTTTTCGACTAACTCGATTTTTCAAAATTTTGAATAACCGAGTAGTCGAATCGACTCGATTTTTCGAATAATCGAATGGTCATGTTTTTGACTAACTCAATTTTCCAGTTTTCAACAATTGAGTTTCTGAAGCACCTTATCTCGACTATTTTGAGCATACCACTTTCTACTGCTTCAAGACATTGATTAAAAGTATATCTGGCAATGAAAAACGCCATCTTCTCACAGTAAGACGGCCGGAACCAATACTCATGTATTAATGTCGATTAGCAATATCCATCGACCAAATTCCAGAAGCTTCAGAAAACCAAACAAATTTCACTATAGGGGAGAAATACGGTTCAACGAAACGAGATCATTTAATGGATGAACAATCAGAATTCATCTTTGGAGACGATAATCATGGAAAAAGCCGGAGCTGAGTGTAACAATAATTAGCCAGGGCAAATCGTAGTCTACTTCTAGATCATCCAAACTCATAGTGGACTCTCCTTCATGATATTCAGCCTCTTCGGCTAGACATTAGCCGTTTTCCTCGTCTTTGGCCTTCATGGCCTTTTTCGTCTTCTTGCCCGATTTTTTCGACGGAGAGTGCAGCTTCTCCTCCGTATCTGCGAAGCTGTGCTTCCGTGGCCACAATAAAAGCTGTTAGTTTTCTGGACCTCCCACTTTTTTTCTAAGAGAAAGGAGGATAAAGCCAAGCATCAAAAACAAATTTGAAAACCAAAAGTTTCGGTTGCTTTGCGACGTTCCGCTGGTCCCAATGCATTCAAACCTCTTGCATGCCTTTTTTTCTCGAGCAAGGTGAAATAATTGACCGTCATGTATTAATTTCCAGGCTATCGCGCGACCGTCTTGTTGTCTCTGATGAGTTTATCGGTATGCTCACACGTGAGGATTGAGGAATTTTGGCGTAAATCAATACCGGCTTTAAGTGAAAAAGATGGTCGTGAGCCGTACGAGAACATTCGAGAACTATGAGCAAATAACAACTGGCGGCAAATTAGGTGCATGGTCTTCAACTGCATTTTGAAACAGTTTAACTGAAGGAGAACTTCTTTGACTCGAAACAGTCGACTATCGAATTTATTCGACTGTTCGGGTCTATCGAATAATCGAGTCTGCGACTAAGTCGATTTTTGAAAATTTCGAATAATCGAGTTTTCGACTAAGTCGATTTCTGAAAATTTCGAATAACCGAGTTTTCGACTAACTCGATTTTCAGGAATTTCGAATAATCGAGTTTTCGACTAATTCGGTTTTTCAAACTTTCGAATAATCGAGTAGTCGAATGACTCGATGTCGACTGTTTCAGTCGATACCAAGACTCGATGACTCGACTCGACATAAGTATACTATGTACTCATCCACGTTTTACAAGAGAAAGCTTAGGTCGCATCAGCGAAAACGACTTGTGTTGTCAGTATTTCTTGGGCAACTAGGGTGGTGGTCGTAATGTATTCCGATTACGAAAGGGACGGGCAGAGGGGGATGATCGGAGCGCATGAGTGGGCGAATGGGGAGAAGCGAAGCGCGTGAATGGAAGAGTCACCGAGTTTCCCCCGCCTCTCCTGCGCTTGGAGTAATTTACGATCATCCACTGACGGCTCATCTGGCCTGTTTTCAGTTTTTCGCTTTGAAATTATTCGAATATATTCGAGTCGAATTCATTCGAAACTATTCAAAATTCGGACCTCGAAAAAAAGAGGCCATTCGAATATATTCAAAAATCGGACGTTAAAAAAAGGGAGTCATTCGAATTCGATATTCGGTCTTTTCTTCCAGGGCACAACTTAAGTACACTGGTGTCAACCTTGTTTTTAGAGTAAGCGAGCCTCCTTCGAGGGAAGTAGATATATGACGTATTTTTCAGGCGCAGGAGGCAGATGGCAGCTGCGTCCTCGGTTCAGATACTAAAGTTTGCGGTGCTTGAACCCTATCTGGAGGTCCCTCTCACCCGGTGAAGGCCCCAATAGAGGTTGGGAGGAGTCGTCGCGCCGCGTGTCGGGGTGCCGGCCGCATCGTGTGTCGCTGTGCCGGCCGCGTCGCGTGTCGGCGTGCAGGCGGTGTCCCGGTTCAGCGTGCAGGCTAACTGTGTGGGCGCAGTGTTGAATTCGAGTGATGAGGTTCCCAATTTGGATATGTGGACCGTGACTGCCCACATTTTTGAGAATTTTCTATGGGAGGATACGAAAGGTAAGAATTTGAAAACCTGAATATACCCGAAAGCCCGAGTTTCAAAGAAGTCGAGTTACGATATTTGAAATGTCGTATCGGCATGGATCCTAGTAAGACGTTCTGTTCCTAGTAAACGTTGGCGCAAGCTCGGTGCCATATGCTAATACATAGGTGCACCAAGTTCGTGCCAACCTTCAATCAGGAATGCATGGTAAATAGAATTTCATTATTCCTAGACCCACAATGCAGATTTTTCTGGAACTTAGGCAATGTAGGGAGCCCTTACTAACTTTGTGAAAGCGCCGAGTGAGCCAAATTGTCCGCTCTAGCACAATGTGATTTTACTCCATTTGCCAAAAGATGAAAATGCGGCTAGTGGTAGCTAGCAAAACGTTTTGGCGCGATTTAGTTAGTTGGCCGTATTCATGAAACAAACGGAGCCTCCCGGGAAGGTCCAAAGTTCGCCCAACACATACACTGGCTGCTTATAGGAACCCTTCCGGGAGGCTCCCGTAGTTTCATGGATATGGCCACAGAACTTTTCAGGGTGATTGTGAACTGGCGCCCTGAAAGGATGGCCGCGTGAATGATTCCACAATATCCAACCTGCGCCCCATATTGGAGCACAATCGAACCGCAAAGTACACTACTAGCGCAGCTGATGAGCTTCAAATCTCTACTGCCCTAATCGGAGTTAACTTTGGGTCTGCAGCTGCAAACAACCGTAGTTGCAGCGAGCAGCTCGGATAAACTAGAGCTGGGTCTACAGGGTCACGGCACTATCATTTAGGTCCCAGCAAGATTGTTTGTAAGCTGCGTGCTGCAACAGACCTTATCTGCAAATGCGGAGCGCTATTTCACTCCTGTTCGGACACTGCGGGGCGGGCTGGACGTAATTCTTGTGAGAGACCGGGGTATTGCATTCAATTTTTGAAGAGCTTGACCAACTGCCGTGTCTGGTGTTCGAATAGGCCTATCGTACACCGGTGGGTCAATCTGTCGTGAACCAACTTCTAAGAAAAATTGTAAAGTTTTCAAACATTAAAGGGTAGAATATGAGACACGGGACGGAGTAAACGAATTGATTCATTATTATGTGGGTATAAGGCAGTAGATGAGCAGTACTGAGGTGTGCAGAAGTACTGCCGGCACCGGTTACCCACAGACCTTGCGTTCCTTATTGTGACTTGGCGCAAACTCGGTGCACGCAAGTTATGTATAACATAGGCACATCGGCTTTGCTCCAAGAAACAATAAGGAAAACAAAATATCAAAGCGATCTGTTGTCGACTATACGCCGCTTGGGGTCTAGGGTGCAGCACAAACTTCAGGGCTTCAGTTTCTTGGGCAGTAAAAAATTTTGGCCGGATTTTTTGGCCCAGGTTTTCCTCAACATGTTTAGGTAGTCAACTCTTTGGGTTGATTAACACTGCGTCATAGGCGCTTAAAGTCACAGTCCAAGCTCAGGGGCCAAATCTAAGATTTCCACATAATTATGAAGTAGACCCACCCCGTATAACACCTGCCAAGTGAGAGCTCTCGATTCCACAGAATAAGCGAGATATAGGAGGAAGCCAATCTGGGGCGCCCACACCAGGAAGCCACTTTGGCACGCCCCTTTACGATCTTTTGAGCTGAGCAGTGGCGAGATGAGTGATGATTTCCGATCAATAGCACCGTTCTTCCCTACATTCTCAGCCTCCCTCTTCATTCAGGTCGGCCCGCATCCATAGGTTGCAAATGACGGAAGTTACAAGCCTCGGACAACTCGTCCACCATGCTTCCGCAGCTCAATATTTGAGGGGCCACAACTCCGCTCTCAGGGGGCCTTATACGACTAGAAAGACATCATTGGAATCAGCGTGAGACCATTTTCAAGATAAGGAGGGAAACAGAAAATCGATTTTGAGGTTGGACTGTGTCTTTAAGAATTGGTCCCCGACCCGAGGGATCAAAAGGAGAAGGGGTTCAAATTACGGGTACATCGCTGATAACCGGCGGGTAGATCGCTGATAACTGGCGGGTGGATCGATGATAACTGCAGGGCGGATCGCTGGTTAGTGGCGGGCGGATCGCTGGCTACTGGCGGGCGGATCGCTGGCTACTGACGGGCGGATCGCTGGCTACTGGCGGGTGGATCGCTGGCTACTGCCGGGCAGATCGCTGGCTACCGGCGGGCGGATGGCTGGCTACTGGCGGGCGGATCGCTGGCTACTGGCGGGCGGATCGCTGGCTACTGGCGGGCGGATCGCTGGCTACTGGCGTGCGGATGGCGGGGGGGATGTCGGTCCGCCCGCCAAAAGCCAGCGATCCGCCCGCACCTACTGTCTGAGTAATCTTCTGGTCATTGCACGCTACGGTATCTCTTATCATAATCATTATTAGTCAAAAGCTATAAACTGCCAGACAGCCCACTCGAATCCGTCGGCTTGTCTTGTCGGCTTTGAGGGTGGTTCTTCGTACTAACATATCCTCCCAGAAATTCTGGTACGAGTTTAATCGTTAACACTGTTAAAAACCAGGATGGAGGGAGGCAGAATGAAAAATATGAAATCAGGGAAGGGATATTCTCACATTCCAGCACTCGTCCTTCAATGTTCTCTTTACTCTATAAGAAGACACTCACATGACATAAGCACCACCAAGAACGTGACGAGAACGGCAATCAAGGTCGACGGACCGGCCAGTGAAGTCAATGAAAAGGGCATCAAAATGAAAATCAGCAAAGGAATAGAAGAAGCGCATACTGAAACGATAGCTGTACTTTAATAATTGAAAACGTGAAGAGAAATTGTTTCCCACGAATACATTCTGCAGTTGGGCGCTATTGCAGCTCAATAAAATTTGTCCTCCGTTGCAATTCAATGTCTGATCGCATAGAGCACGAGGTGCTATTCTTCTCCTGTTGGTATCTTCGCCCCTAAGGCCAGGATCACACTTCCAGTGACGAGCAACGCGACGCAATGATCACCATAAATATCGACCAAAAATCGATATCCTTATTCGTACAGTAGCTGCCGCTGGTTGCACGAAGTATGATTCAAGCCTAAGGGGTGAAAAAAAGAGCAGTGACAAAAACGCGAGTACTGTAAAACTCGGTGTATCGACAATGGCACCTCATATTTGTTACCAGTTTGCTAAATAACCCCTGCTAGAAGTTTTGGCCCGAATTCAAACCCGTATCGTTTTTGCGAAATTTTGAAAACGTCTACATCCCTGTTTAAAGTAAACGTGAAGCCTAGCTCGCTTGGATGAGTCCGGGCGGAGAAAGCAGCGGAGCGGCCGGGGATGGCAAAATATAACTTTTTGAAATTTTGTCATGAACTGCCCGATAAGCCTTGCTTCGACCGGCTCAAAATGAAAGCTATATGTAGCTCTGGAGTGAATATCCGGATCATAAGCCCAAAAATGGTTCCGAAACTGTGCATTTCTTCCAGAAAGGGTTCCCCAAAAAGACTTCCATTGTGAGGGTGTAAATGAGCAGCGGTATGTATTCAAAGCATAGTCTTGGTATGTATCTTTTTGAACATGCTGTCCTTATCGGAGGGGAATTCCGCTCCGTATTTGCCGAAATCCACTGTTGTTGCACTCAAAACGGTCCTTATCGCACTAAGATCAAAGGGTCCAGGCACGATTGCCCTTTCTCCCAGAGATTATCAATGTGCTATGTGCTGCAGCAGCGGCTATCCGCAACTTCAGAGCGGAATTTCACTCCGATACGGACAGTTTTTCCAATGGGAATATCACAACAACCGCTATCATCACAACCCCTGATTTTAGTAGAGGCCTGCCTACGATTACCTTTTTAGGTTTTCAGGATTGCGTCTGCGGCAATCTAAATGACTCCGTTCCATCCGAAGTGCTTCAAGAATAGGAGCTTATGCGACATATAAGTGAATCAGCGTCCCAGCGCAAACATTAAATCAGATTCTACAGAGCCCCTAGGCAATAAGGCACGTCAGAGTTGTCTACTCCAAACGAGCATGTGGAGATCACTCGAACATGAACACGCTTAGCATTTTCGAAGCCTACTGTAACCTGAATTCGAATGCTTTGTGCCAGTTGCTTGTGAGGGCCAACTACGATGATTTGCCAATGGTTTCAAAGGACTTCCAATACGTTTCCAATAATACAATTTACCGCAATGTAAAAAAAACATGGTGTGCTTGCGGTCACACACTAAGCTACGGTGGAAGACGCCTAATTTCATTATCGATCGACAGCACAGTTGATTTTTGGGATGAGTCTCCGTTTTTCTTTTTTTTCTTATTTACTTCGGCATTACTTTTGTTTCTGACTCTTATAATATTACGAATAGGGGCTTTTCTTGATGTGCTAGAGGGATTTGCCGTTTTTTTTTCTATTTCAAAACAGAATTTTGAACAAAAACAGTTCAAAGCCCGAACAAACGGCTAATTTCTCTCGCGCAATACCATAAAACTTAGAAACAAAATTAATGCCGAAGCAAACAAGAAAAACCACAACTTACAGAGAAAAACAGCTGTGCTGTCGATCGATAATGAACTTAGGCGTCTTCATATTTCTTCTGGATCACCATTCAAGTAAACAGGCAGGAAGCGTTCTCTCTACTGTTTTCGAGTGATCAAATTAAAGCAGAAACAAAACCTGACCCTGGAACACTTTAGAGTCTTCACATAAACCATTGTATGCTTAGCCTGCGCCCATTCTCGACCAGAGAAAGACTGCCTTCTCAGCTTCCAAACCTGTAATTTTCGCACTCCAGTATGAAATCTCACTCACCCAGTGCCACGCTGAGCGGAAGCCCCAGCGATCTGCTGAACTCCGAATGATGGAGGAATTGCTCTGTGATTCGCTTCCTGCGCAATAGACTTTCCAGCATTTTCCCTGCAGAAAAGCTCAAATTGACTACTACCATGGAAATGAGAACATCTAAACGATAAGCGCATGCGAAATGGGGAAAAATCAATAGTGAACTTCTACATGCTGAAAATTGAAGAAAATCAGCCACATAAACGCTTCTCGCTGCCTATGCCCCGATTAAATTTGCAACTACTACGGTCCAGTGATTGCGTGGGCATCTACTTCTTAAAGGCATCGTTCGCGCTAAAAATCATTTTTCATTTTTCAAGCTCAATTTCGTGATTGAGTCCGGTAGACCACACTGGTAAACTTTGGCGCGTCAAAAACGTTGGGCAATGAGGTTGGAAGGCGTCAAAGATGAAGATTCGCCACCAATTCTCACCAGTCATGTAGCACTTTTTCCTAGAATATTGGTGCGACCGTAAGGCAACATGAAAAATAGGTACGGCATGAACTCCACATGCAGAAAAACTCCGAAAATGACAGTGACGAGGCCTCCAGAAGCAGAAAAACCTCAAGAATGATTTTGGCGCGAAATTCAAATTCGTAATTACAATGTGTTCCTATTGACTTTTCTTTACAAATGAAGGTTTTTCATGGGTCCCTTCGACATTTTCGTTCACTAGAGGGGCCAAGCTACACAAAAACATGAAAAAATAATATACGGTTTTCTGCGCGTACGATGCCTTTAATCCCAGTAGTAGTTTAATCAGTCTAGCGACACACAATCAGTCAAGGAAACAACCAAGCCGTCTGAAAAGAAGCCCAAGGAGGCTCAATGCCTTCACGAGTTGCACCGCTGTCAATCATCATCTTTCAAAAGAATCTTGATAAATACAAACTGGAGGGCTTCAATTCTGAGAGATTCAAAAGTGACTACAAATTTCCTAAAAATTAATTCAGTTATTAGGACGCAACTTTTAATATAAACGTGTACTAAGAATTTGAGTATAGGGTTTTCAGCAGTACGCCTCCCACCTCAGCGAAAATTCATAGAACAGGCTGACGCAAAATGACATGGGAGACGGCCTTCAATGCGGTACTGTCTCAGACGCCGCGCGACTACCGCATATGGCCGTCTCTCTTCCACTTTCGAAACTGGATTCGGCAAAAGGCCTATACGTTGGAAGACAAATTGGATAGCCCAGGATTAAAATTAGAGTCGTTGAATGAATGAGATGAGTACCTTTTAGACCGACATGTCCGAAGAAAGCGCTCTGCGGTTGCACCTCATTTCGGAAACACTATTCGTGATGCACAAAACTTCAAGGATAGGCGTCCGAATACCCATGGTCAGTACGGGATGATGCTACGGATCGATGCTTTCTGCCAGAAGGCATTGGGAGTGTACATAAATAGTATACATAGTTGTACAATTTCAAAAAAAATGTCGAAGGAACGAGAATCGAAATTTTTCGTCTGAAAAGTTTTCGAACGAACAAAAAATGCAAAAAAAAACCTTTCAAAAAAATCGAACGAACGAAAATCGAAAAATTTTTGTTCGGAACAATTTCGAACGAACGATGAATGAAAAAGTTTCGTTCGAAAGATTTTCGAGTGAGCGAAAGCTTCTTCTTCTTCTTTTTCTTCGGCGTTTGTCCCGCTCCAATGCGGGGTCCGCTTTTCTATGCGCTGGCGTCATTTTTCCCTGTCATGTTCCTGATCAGGGTGCACGCCGGCTATTCTCAAATCGGTATGCAGCGTGTCAAGCCACCACTGCCTTGGCCATTCTTTGGGTCTCTTTCCTGGGCCAGTAGCGATCCCCCCGAAAGGTGGCAGCTACCGGCTGTCACTGCGTGGTGACTGGGTTAATCACTTCTCGGCTATCAATATGGACGGGCCGACATAGAAATGCACAGGCGGCGCTCAAGTTAATGACCATTGCAGTCAGCCACCTGAGAGCAGTGAGCGTTCTTTTGTGAGGTGGCTGACTGCAAGAAACGGGTGGTGACTTCGCTCACCGCCACAGAGGAAAGAGAAATAGCGCGCGTAGCGAAGAGGAGCTGGGTGGAGACCGCGGTCATGGGGTCGAGCACGTCCAATGGTGCTGACTTTTTGAAGCAATTGCGCTCCAAGAAAGGGCAGTGGAGCGCTTGCGACCCGACCAGTACGCTGCCCACTTATAACCCAGCACAGCACGGCGGCGTATCTCGTTGTCTAGGTGGGCAAGGAAAAATTGCACCCGCCGGCTGGCTGCCATCCAGCTCCGCTGCCAGCTGATAGGAATGACAGGCGAAACGTTCGACGGTTTTATTGATGTTTCAATGATTCCTGGCGAAGATTAGTGGGAGATTAACGTCAAATTGTACGTACCTACCTTGAATGCGTCTCCTTTATAGATTTCACGTGCTTTGGTCCTACGCTAAGCTCAACTTCCAATTCCTAGAAATAGCTGTGGCCATAGTTAACCATTTTCAGATTTTTTTCCTATAATCGCTCACCACAAAATCAGATTTGCTCAGAAAGCCATCTAAGAAAGATGGCTGAAAAATGGTTTCGCTTTTTCAGAAAATGCATGAAACTTACGTGATCCGTGTGTACCAGTTACTAAATGCTGTATAATAGTTCATCTAAGTGCGACCTTTATCTAAACTTCGTTTTCCTCTTTCACTTCAAGTTCACTTCTTTCTATGTTGACTGGGAAGCGTGAAACAGACTAAGGAGAAAAATAGTTCATAATTTTAAAAAAATCCTTTGAACTTTTCGGTACATTGTGACAAAAACACGAGGTTGGCTCCTCTACTACAAAGTATTCTGTATCGTGGTTCAGTGGTAAGAGGTCATCCAACAAAAAATTTTCAGAATTATTTTTTGAATCTAACATTTTCCGCTCCGATGATTTTCGCGAAAAATTCCAAAATTCCATCATCCAAGGTTGAAAACTTATTAAACCTGAAAGATAGACACATTTGCACGCTCCCGAAACCCATATTTACTACTGCTATGTAGTTCGATTAAAGTTACAATGAATACGAAGAACTGTGGAGGGAGTGTATTTAGGAAAACAGAAAGAGACCCTCACACATGAACATGTTTCATAGTGGTCCGAGGCGCTGTGTTTGGCAATTCGTCTCGTAGGATGGTGCGGTGCTGGTTCAAATGCGTCGGCGATTGAGAGTTTTGCATTCAACGCTGCTCTTCGAGAATGATTCTCGTTCTAAGGTGGCAACCATAGGAGGTATCTAGACGTCACCGACCTCAGGTTGGCTGCCTCTTTAAAGTCACCACATTGAGGGATTGCTACTGGCCCAGATTGCTACTGGTCAAGGGTGAGCCCAGTCTTGCATACGGTATCAATTCCAGCGCCAAGAATGTGCCCATACCATCGCAATCGAAATTCAAGCAGTTTTTCGGCAACTGGAGCAACACCGAAACGCTTCCTGATATCGTCGTTCGTGACGTGGTTCAAGCGGGTCACACCTGCTGTCCAACGTAGCATTTTCGTCTCCATTACACCGAGCCTTCGCTCTGCTTCTTTGGTAGCAGGCCAGCACTCTGCTGCATACAGCGTAACTGGCCAAACCACAGTTTGGTAAATCTTTGACTTTAGAAGATCGGGCATCTTTCTGTCGCATAGCACTCCAGTCGCTGACCGCCATTTAAACCACGCAGCGCTGACTCGAGTGTTGACCTCAATATCAAGCCTTCAGTCATATGTAATCGTCGAATGAAGGTATTTGAAGACGTCAGCGCGAGGGAGCTCAATACCATCAATCTTGATGAAGTCACGCTCGCTTCTATCTGTAGTCAGATACTCAGTCTTTCCGATGTTGAGGCGAAGCTCGAATCGAGCCAATCGGTCACCACAGTCTTGCACTTGTCGCTCGGAATCCAATTTATCTTCAGCTGCGAGCATCACATCATACGCACACAGAAACGTCCACGGCGTAGTCGTGCAGCGTGAATGGCTGTAGTCGTGCAGCGTGGATGGCGTCCGTCGTGCCATAGTTGGTATAAAGCCACACTGATTGTTCATGATTTCAACGGTGTCACGAATTCGACGATCGATGATGCGTTCAAATACTTTCATGGTGTGGGACAGCAAACCTATTGAGCGGTAACTGGCACAATTCACTACATTGCCTTTCTTCTTCCAAATCGGGGTGGTCGTGCTTCGTTGCCAGTCTTTCAGAGCTTCCTTTTCTGCAACGACCCGTTTGAAGAATTGTGCAAGCCATTCAGTGGAATCCCAGCATCGTGACTTCCACATCTCTGCCGCCAGATCGTCTGACCCCGTCACCTTTCCCGCCCTCATACGTCCCAATGCCATCTTCATTTCTTCGGTGGTGATAGGCCGGACAGGACCGCTTCTGGATGGGTGTTCAGGGATAGGAGGATAAGGGAATTCTTCCGTCGATATTTTCTCGAAATAGTAGTGCCACCTCCGCATCACATTTACCACGGTCCATAAGCAGCTGACCATGACCTTCATTAACACCGCAGAACTTCTCGGTGTCTTCGGTACCACGCTGGCGGGACTTTGAGAGTCGGGACACAAGACGTTCACCGTCACGCATATATAGCTTCTCATACAGCTCTCCGTAGTGCGCCGCCTTGGCTTTCGCAACGACGCTTTTGGCAAACTTCTTCGCATAACGGGGTTTCTACCAGTTGTCAGCCGTCTTATTATCAAGTAAAGTGGGGTACTTTCTTCTTCTCTTGGACCGTCATTTGTACGCCATCTGTCCAGAGCCACGTTTCTTTATTAATCTTCCGCCGTCCTTGCTTCGTTACCCCGAGTCCAGACCGCGCCGAATCAATCATTGATTTGACTGCCTTCTGCCGAGATTCGCACACAGTCGTAATTGGCGGTAGCTGAACACGTGAAATTGCAGCAGCTTCTCTCTCCTTCAGACGCCACAACTTTATTCGAGGAGGTTCGCACCGTTCACCAATCTTACGTTTCGGCGGCATAATGCTTATCGCGCAAATCGGCGGTCGATGATGTGTCAAACAAACGAAAACGAACGAAAAAAAAATTCGAAGAATCTTTCCAAACTTTTTCGAAAAGTCCGTTTATGTATAACTATAATAGATAGTAGCCACGCAGAGACACATACTGCTTAGACATACACCGATCAGAGGAACGATTCCGCATCTGCCATAGATCAGGCCACATATACTAGTGCGGATACTTCATAATGTTGTGTCATGGACTTAGTCTGAACTGTTTACTGCTAAACACAAGAAAAACCCCTGACGGGGCTAGGCCTGAGCTATGGTTCATTCTTAATTTGTTGCGCCACGACACAAGTACGTGTCACACGTAGGAGCCAGAGATGAGAGGAATAGAAATGTCAAAATTCTGGTTTTGAAAGAATTTTTTGCTTGAGTTCCGGAGAGCGGATGAGAAGAGGAAAGATATCGTGAAAGGCCAGAAACGCGCAGAATTGCGGCTTTTGGTAAGCTAAGAGCGAGGTGATAGCGGGGCCAGCTGTTGGCTATAGAACTTTCAACGCGCAGCAAGCGCGAGACGCGCGGGAAGCAACTACAAAGTTGTTTCCAGAGGCACCAGCATGGCGGTGCGAAGTAAAGTTGGGCATCAACCGTTCCATGCGAGGAAATTCTGGGCTCGGACTTGGGTAAACGGAAGGTAGGATAATTCCGAATTTACTAGTGATGGAGTGGACTTGAACTCAATATCAAGATATCATGGGAGTGATAAAACCGCCATAGCGTTTTAGACGGCGGCGCGATGCCGGTCCTGGATGGTGGTCCGCGGGACGAAAATTCCGCAGTCCGCCGGTCGCGCTTGCGCCGCGCTTGCTTTGAGGAGTATGAAAGATGCCGGATGGCCATCAATCGAATGATTTCGCTCCCAAGAAACCTTATTGTATTTAAGGGTAGGGCAGTGTTTCCAAGTTCAGTGTCCAGGGTTGGCTAAATGTCCGAATCCGTTGTAAAAAAAGATATTTCTGCTCTTTCAGGTGTGTGAGACAGTTCTGTTCAATTTCTTAGGAAAACTCACACTTTTAAAGTAAGAAACGTGATTAAGAATTGCGCTCTCAGCGCGGATTGTTGGAACACTAACTGCCTTCAGAATATGTTAAAACTGTACCCGGAATCTCGATGGTATGCATACATACATCAACCCTTGTTAGATGCGGAGAAATAGCCGGGTAACCGATATGGTGGGGCTTCTCAGCTCTAACAATAAGGCATCTCTGGTAAGCACTTGATTTTGATTATCACAACGAAGGGCGGTCGCTTTAACATCGAAGCACACCTGTCACCAGTTAGATTTCATCAGAGCCCTCCTCTTCGCTGCTAGTGATGATCGAAATGGAAAGCTCATCAGAGATTATCCAGATATTAGGAAAACTGGTGTTATAAACAAAATAAAATAAGTCAACTCGAAATTCTTAACTGAAATCAGAACATTTAGGATGGCTCGGGTTTGGCTGAAACACTGCGTTTGACAAGCGAAACGAGCTCTTCGAAATGCGTTCCAAGAACAATTTTACGAAAAAAAAATTATCTGCTTAGAGCTGAGAGTCCGGAAGCGATTTTTTTCACTTGTTGGAGATTGCCCTCGTTAGGGGATTTCGTAGGGCATTGATGCATTTCAGGTACAAACAAAGGTATGCATGAGAAAACATCAAAAAACAACGAGGCCTACAGAGACGAGAAAGCTATACAAGCACGTCACGAAGAAGATGAGTGTATCTTCGACGACAAATAACGATAGAAGATGAATCAAATTTCGAAAGCGGAAGCCTTGAATCGGTCTAATTGACTGAGACGGGCGAAACTGTGTTAGCCATGAGCAGCGAAAACATCTGAGAGCAGACGAAGTGGACCCTGACAACAAAAGTATGAAGAGCTATAGTGAAAGGTGATCGAGAAACGTAGTCAAATCTCGGGATAGGAGAGCTGGTTGCTGCTGTGACAGCCTTGCACTTAGACATTTTCAATTTCGCCGCACTTCAACGAGACAAAGGCCTTGATTTGGAAGGCGAAGAGCCACCAGTGGTTCAATCTCTGAGGAGAGACTCATCAGCGCACTCAAAAAACTCCGAACACCACCCAGAGCCACACGCAAAACACATCACTTTGTTCCTTCTCTTGAAATAATTTTGAGGAATGGAGATCAACGCATGGACCTTGGCGGGATTAGAGGATAGTAAATGTAGTATTTTGGATTGACTTGCTGAGTTTTGTTGTTCAATGAGATTCTACCCTTATTTTAAGAGTGAAAAAAAGATATGCGAAACAGCTGGAATAGCACAGAAACGAGTTTTAAGGGCATGTGGCATCCGGATGAGTTTTCAGACGGCCGCCCGCCTGCAGATGACAAGTTTTTCATCAGAACCACTCTAAAAAACTACGCATACATTGCACCTATCTCGCTCTGTGTCGTTACATACTATCGCTCTCTGATCTGAACCAAATTCCGGTCCGCAACTGCGGACTACGGCTATTGCATCATGCGACACGTGATAATCGTGCTGGGAGAAGGGTGAATCGTGCCGGGACCAAGTGCTACCATCACGATTCTCTTGTGTCGCATGATGCAATAGCCGTAGTCCGCAAATGCAGATCGGAATTTGGCTCAGAAAACGACAGTACATGCATCTACCCTAATTAAAGCATAATGTATAGATTGTTACATTATGAAACGACTATTGCTCGCACCTCTCAGATATTCATGGTCCTTGCTATTAATGATCAATCGAAGTTTATAAGGTTATAAGGAGAAATATACCCTCTGCTTCCAAGCCAAATTTACTCTGTTTCCTCGCGCGCTTGTGCGGAGCAAGTGTAGAGACAGCGAGAAAGTATGGGGAGAAGGAGACGCAGCGTACGCGCGCAGACGCACGCGATGAACGGAAATAAATTTCACTCGGAAACAGAGGTCATAGGGAGATTGCGCTCACTTGAAATGTATAGTTCCAGAAAATTTTCGCGTCGGTCTTTGGTAAAGTGCAGAATGCTGATCAGGAGCGCGAATGGTACGCTTTCTTCAGCTTCTGGCCGATTATTGTGAATTTCCAACTATGCACATACTTCTGAAAATCTCCAGTGAAGTTCGAAGATAGTTATCACGCTAAACTATGGATGTGTCTCATTCTTTTAGGATTACGGCTTTTGTTCACAACAATACTTATTTTCAGAAGAATATAAAGTTTACGTCAACGCGTAAGAATGGGTCCCTTTCACATCGTGGACACTGCCCTTGAAGGTTTCTGATATTTCCTAACAAAATCCGACGCTGCTAAAATTGATGGATTCATTAAAGGCAGTGGTCGCGATCAAATATGCTTGTCGTCTTTTTCTCTCCAAATCCTTTCCTGGGTCTCGAGTAGTAGGACCTATAAGAAAAAATCGCGAAAAAACCACTGTTTTGGGCCGAACTTGAAACCTGAACTTTCTTGTCTTTTGATGGTGGACGAGCCCACTCCACATCATCGGCATCGATGACCTCTTATATCAAGAACATCAGCTAGCTTGAAATTGAATGTCAATCAATGAACATTCGAATTTATGTACATATCTAGTCAAAAACATTGACTGAAGTGATGCTTTCATTATTGAACTGTTTTTATTCGTTGAATTTGCATTTATTTCGTCCTCTGAATGTCGATGATTTTTGACTGCTCGGCATGAGACTGCGATCTGTTTCGTCATCGCTGTGCACGTGTGCACGAACTAGCTTCTTTAGGCCCTAGAAACTCTATTTGTAGACCGTTTTTCACCGCACTACCTTCATAGTTTTTCAGCTGTTTTTGATCTAAGCTGATTTTTGTAGTTTTTTCGATAACGTTTTTCATCGTGACCACTGCCTTTAAGGCCCTTCAATTGCTACAAGATGCCATTCGAGAAATTCTCAATGCAGAGCGATCGGTATATTTCGGAGCATTTTGAAAATTCACAATCTCGTTGTTTTATGCTCAATCTTAAGAAAATTTTGAGTGTGTCCGAATGAGACTGGCGAACCATCCGGCCGGCGTGCGTGTCGAGCGGCAGTCACTCGTGCCGATCTCGGACAAGTGTTCAAACGGCTGCCACCCCTCCCTCATCGCCTGCAGAGCTGATTGTTCGAAGCAGTTGGCCTTCTGCCAGCCTCTGCCGGCCCCGCTCCTAGTCAGTTGTTGCAAGGGAAGGCTCGCCGTCGTTTTGCATGCTCGTCCGAGAGCGGCGCACGCGAAGGCCTCTTGACACGCCCATCCGTCGCATGGTTCGCCAGCTTCACTCGGACTCACTTTGCCTACAAGCCTTTCAAAATGGTTCATGTAAACAAGTTCCTACCCTAAATTATTTAGTGTTGTCATTTGACGGTGACGTCATAAAAATCTATAACAATGGCTAAAATTAAATGTTTGAATGAAATATTATCGATAAGTAAAAAAAAACTTTATGCCGAATTCTTTATGCGTAAGAAGTTTTTCATACGAAATGTGTACAAGACCACAAAATTTCAGAGCTGAAGCTGATTCGGCAATACGGCTTGTTACTAACTATAAGAGATAGAATATCGGAGTTTCAATACCGCTAAATTGTAGGTACAAAGTATGTAGTAATCACTCTCTATCGAGAATAGACGAGAGTCTATTCTCGATAGAGAGTGATTACTGCATACTACCTACAATTGCTACCCTAATGAGCGACGGTCATGACATTTAGCACAAATCGTGGCGGCACTAGCATGGGTGCAACGGCACTGGCCGTCGTGGGAAAGCTTGTCGAGTGTTCGTCGCAGCGACGTGTCGCGGATGGCTGGCATACTGCAAATGTGCCGATACCTGACCTTACTCCTGTCGCTGTCGCTGAGTAGCACACTGCGACAGCGACAGATTTGAAGGGGGGGAGCTCCTTGAAAGGCAGTCGCTGTCGCTGTGTAGAGCGATGCGACCGCGTGTCGCGAACGTGTGCCATTGACCTTAGCCACAGTGCTTGACATGTACAGAAATTGGCATCGACGATGGCAGACTGAGTACTGTCGCTCTTGGATCCGAATTCCGATCCGCATTGACGTGCAGCGGCTGTTGCACCACGCAATAGGATAATAATTGTGTTGAGACCACTTGGTCGTGGCACAATTCACCTCTCTCTCAGCACGATTATCATCGTTTCGCGTGATGCAACAGCCGTAAGCCGCAATTACGGACGATAATTTGGCTCCGAGAACTGCAGTATGTAGCTATACAACTGAAAAATGTCACAATATATTAAAGTATGACCATTACTCCTTAAAGGCAGTGTTCACTATGGAAATCGTTTTTCTGTTTTTCCGCCTATCTTGAAAACGGCCTCATGCTAATTCCAATGGTGTCCCTCAAATCTTACAAGACCTTATGGGAACGGAGTTATGGTCCCTCAAAATCTGAGCTAAGGAAACATTGTGGACGAGTTGTCCGAGACTTGTAATTTCCGTCTTTTGCAGCCGATGTATGCGAGCTGACCTGAGTGAAGAGAGAAGCGGGGAATGAAGGAAAGAATGGGCTAATGATTGGAAATTATCGCTCATCTCACGATCTCGAGCATTCGTTTGTTCACGTCGGTGGGCGTGTGCTGCGCTTTTGGGGTTTGCCTTGCGCTCGAAGTGGCAACTTCGGGCTCTTTTGGAGCTTTTCCTGGCTCGTTTTCATGCGTTCCTTCGACGTCAACGTTACAGTGGGCCCCTCCACTACCCATTCCTAAAGGAAACTGGAACACATTTTTATCCTGAACATTGTCTTAAAGCGCCAGGTTCCACTAGAAATCGAAAGAAGCAGTGGATTGGAGGATATTTTCGCACCTGCACGGTATATCACACGTGGTCAATAAAACACGCCAATTATTCTAGAAATATAGAATGTAAAGTGGCGAAGAGCTTTTGCGCAAACCAAACATCCTCGGTAAAAAATCAAGATTCCCATCACACATCGCGCGTGCGTGCTTGCTATGCTGCGCACTCCGCCTGCTCTGCGATCTCTCGCTGTCTGTAAACCCTACTCTGCACACGCAAGTGGAGGAACTGCGGGGATTTCGTTTTTTTACTACCTATGTATACTTTAGGCGATAGAACTTTTACCTATAAAACTTTTTAAAAGACAAAGTTCTGATAAGGCTGCGACACCTCATGACCAGTCCACCAAAAAAGGGGGTTTGAAGTGGGAACAACGCGACATGTCCCAAAGTACCCTAAAATTTGTATTGGATTTCTGTGAGTCCAAACGGCTTTCTACATTTTAAACAAATTTTCTGAGCCTAACATACTACTATTGAACATACATATTGTCGCAGCGCTATATACTCGGCTGTATACAAATCAGACAACCACAATGGAACAGGGTTGCTAAGAGCTTCGAAGCAATGAGTAGACCCTACAGCAAGTTTTCGGTCAACCGCAGTAAACACTTCGTAGACGACTGAAGCTGTTTTGAGGCGAATATGTATTTCCAGCTTGAGAAGGGGAGGCAGCGAAAATGCCAAAAGGGAATGATCTCCCGTGGGAGCACAACGATTTGTCATGCGATATTGCAGCCGGAAACAACGGCCACTGGAAGACAAAGCGAATTTCAAAGGAACACATTATGGACAAAAAAATTAGGTTTTTGATATATATATAAGTGGGAGCAGGCCACGAGTCCAACTGAAAACAATCTCACCGCAGCACTCGGCTAGTCTACGCAACAACAAAACAATGCGAAACCTGGGAGTGTGAGATTAGAGCCTCGCTCTTCAAACAGGATGAATTTCATAGCAAAACAAATGAGGCAGTGTAGCTGTCAGGAATTCAAGTGAAGCCAGTTGTCAGAGGGGAATCAGAGATCTTCTTGTTGAAACTGCGAATGCTATCCCCATATAGCCAGAAAAGCATACAATACGTCGTGATTGTGACTCTGCGGTTGAATCTTCGCTGAATTCCCATAACAAACTGAGTTTGGGAGGCGACTCCCACGGGGAGCAATTGTTGGATTCGCGCGTCTCCTCCCAGTTGGGAGTTCCAATCTGCCAAATGTCGAAATCAGATAGCAAAAAAGCACTCTGCGGATGCTTGAGTGACGTCTTCGCTCAACCCAGGATACGGTGCCGTTTTCCTATATAATTATGGAGCGCATCAAAGTTCTAATCAATGATCAAAACAAAAGGCAAGAAGAGTGAAGAGAGTATTTGTGTTCGATTGGAGACTTCATAATCATTGCCAGACAAGGGAAGCCCTGTCTCCTACCTGTGGTGGGAATCAATATGAGTCGTAGGAACTCTTACTTGCTCATATCTATGCGTGTCGCAGTTAAATAAATCATGCTCAAGGAAAGAAGCAGTAACAACTACTTTGGGTGGTCTATAAAAGCTGGTACTTTGAGGTTTGATATTTCCGTCAACACCTTTGCCGCTTTTATCATTTTCACCTTCTACCGAGTGGTTTCGAAGTATGAGCAGCCCGTTCATAAGGCTATAAGCATGCGAAGACGGATCGTGGCGTAACTCTATTTAACAACATGTAACAAGCACTGAACTGCTCGCTCTAGATGATTTGGGTGAGGAATGTTTGCTTCGGTGAAGAATTACAGAGCCGAGTGAGAACGGCGCTGGGACTTCGCTTCTGTGCCTCTCATTAAGGGCTTTGAGTGCGACATCACCTACGACGCTCTGTGAACATATTTTCTGCAGTTTAAGGCACTGAAAGCACTGTAGATTATGAAAACTTTGTCGTCAGCTCAAACGATATTCAAAGGGCAGCTGCGGTGATCGTCTTGATGGTCATCGTTCCGAAGTCGTGATTTGAGGGTTTATTTCACCCCGAACTCTCTGCACCCCTCAATGATCTAAGCCACTCTCTAGCCTCTTCGGTCACTCTTAAACCATGGTTTTATTGTTGATGAATCCGGCTTTAGTAGTAAGTCGTGTTACCACCTGGGCCAGTGTTGTGTTGCCGTCTCAATGACATGGTCTCATAATTACTAAGATAGCTGAACAAACCAAACAGTATGAAATTGGAGAACAAGTCCGGTCAAGTGTTACCTCTCACTATACATAGATTAAGCTGGACTAAACGAGATCGATATTTCCGTGACGTGTAGTGTTCCAGCGACGGATGCAGCATCTCCACGACTAGCCGGTAGACGATTTATTACAGGTTGCCCTGTCCAGACAAGCATCTGCAGTGGCTAGAAAAAGCGAAAGATTGCACTTTTCTGAGCCTTTAGGCCCCGGTAAGACTTCGTCGAAAAACCTGCTGAGTCCGAATGAGTCCGGTTGCCACCAGCGCCAACCAGTTCCTCTGCGAAACACGCAGTCGATAGTCATCGGCAGCAGTAGGTGGGGCAGAGCGCAGACGACGAGAGTCGAGATGCGGCGGGACTCGGCAGGTCGCAGTCGGCCGAACAAAATTCACCCAAATCACGTGAGAAACTCCTATATCGACCGGGTGGGGTGAAGATGATTTCGGTGGGACTCAGTCGGTGCATTGGCCCCGCCCTTGTACGCATGAGAACAATCAGTATCGACCGGGGGATTGCGGTGGGCATCAGATGGTCGCAGTCGGACTCAGTGGGTTGATTATTTTGCACCCGTTTCCCACGAATTCGGTGCGTTTCGACCCGGTGAGACTCAGTAGATCCACCGACTATGACGGGGTCCTAAGGTCCATGAACGATGGATGGCCAAGGGTAAAATAGATCATCCGATATATGTAGTTTTCATGCAGTTTTCAACGTCTCCCGAGTCTAGCTGAGGTCTGCGCACCGATTGAACTCTATTTCTAAGCTAAATTCGCCTAGTTCCTTTGCGTGCGTGGAAGAAAGTTGCAAAATCACGCAATAATAACGAGGTCTCGAGTTGATTCATCTTGGTCCCAGCGCGGCTATGCTCAAGCTGCGTGTTCCAGCAGCGCTGTATCTGCGGATGTGAATTCCGTTAGGAAATAAACAGTAGAGCCCATGTTAAAACGAATTTTTCACGGTTCTCCCGCATGCGTGTTCGGAGCGAAGGTTAGAGACAGCGACAGAGCAGTGGAGACACGGAGGGTGCTCGCTTGTGCGCAACGCACGTGCAGCGAGCGATGAAATTGTCGTTTCGCTCATACTCTGTACATACTCCTATCCGAATTTCGAAAAAAAATCTCCTATCCGAATTTTTTTTGAACATGTCCGACTATCTATATATAAGACATGAAAAAAATGTAAAACCTTAAATAGTGTTGATCGAGACAAATTTTTAAGAAGCTGCTTATTCCGTAAGCACCCTAGCGGGTACGTTCTCAATACAGCAGTCAAGAGCGAATAAGCTCACTACTTAATGTTTCTGATACTTACAAGGGAACTACTTCTAGTCAGCCTGGCCATTCCGGATGAAACTTACTTTTCTAGAACCGTTTTTGGCATAGAATCATATTATGATTTTCGCAGCTGCCCAAAACCACTCTGAAAAAAGTTACTTTTTTTCGTTTTCCAGAGCCTGACGGCAAGGTATCCTGACAGCTAGGTATCTCTCTATATCTAATCTGAGAAGCTGAACACGGATCTGGCGCCCATATGTCGAAACTCTGAAGTTTAGTGTAGGTTACGGTAGGTAACATTCCATTTAGAGGGCAAAACCTACCTTACTAGGGAACCTCGCTAGTCAGGTATGAGCTTTTGAGAGACTGTGAATGTTTCTTGGTCAATTCGGATACGCTCTCTTCGATTCTGAACCCGGATTTCGCTACGGACATCTCCGAACGAAGTTATGAGCGTTTTTGAAGCTTCGTGAAAAGGTAGGTGAAAATGTAGGTAAGGCCATCAGCCAATTTTTTGGATGTTTGGAAAAACATTTTCCGATTCGGCCCAAAACTTTCAACTGGGGGTTATTGAGGGCGCTGAACGCGAATTTGGGGTCTGTTTGTCGCTAGATTTATGGTTACTGTAGGTTACGGTAGGCACTACGCCTTTTAACTGACTGTACCTACCTTAAAATTTTGAAAATCAAAAAATGGACCTCAAATTCGTGTTCGGCGTCCCAAATAACACCCACAATGAAATTGTGAGTTAAATCTGAGACTTTTACCAAGCTACCGTATACCCGCCGTAACCTACCGTAATCTATCAGAAATCCATAAACGGATTGCAGATTCTTGTTTAGCACTGCAAATAACCCCCAAAGCAACAATTTGAGCCATATCTATCGTGGGACTCCGGAGTTAAGCAAACGCCGCGATTTGCCATAAAATCCCCCCCCCCCGATGGGGAGATTTGAACGAATTATGTCGAAAAGTTTGGAAAATCGTCAAATAAACTAAAGATTCGTGATCAGCTCCCCAAATAACCCACCTGGAAGGATTTTGAGTGAAATCTGCACTATTTTTTTACGCTTTCAGATGGATAAATAAGCGCCCAACCAAAAAACCGCACAAGTCCAAAACGCTATCAGTCTGTTCAAAGTTTGGAAAACGTGCCTTCACTCGAAATTTGCTCAGTAGGGTAGTTTTGGGGGCTGAACACAAGCGTGAGGTCCGAAAGCGGATTTCGCAAACTCTAATGCGCGTTTTTGATATAAAAAAGGCGTGGAATACGAATTTTGACCGGCTATAACTTTGTTCGCAGATGACCGTAGCAAAATCCGAGTTCAGATTCGAAGAGAGCGTACTAGAGTTGACCAAGAAACATTCACAGTCTTTCAAAAGCTCTTATCTGACTAGCGAGGTTCCCTAGTTAGTATTTCGAAAATCGACTAATGGACATCAAACTCGTATTCACCACCCCGAATAACCCCCGCATACAAATTTTGAGTCAAATCTGAGACTTTGATCGAACTACCGAACAGCCATACGTAATCTACAGTAATCTGCCGAAAATTAATAAACGGACTTCAGATTCGTGCTCCGCACTTCAAATAACACGTCAAAAACAACTTAAACCACATCTATCGTGGAAATTTTCTGGGTGAGTTGAGATTCTTGTTATTTTTACTTGTTTATTTCTGTTTTATTTTTGTTTCTGACTTTCTTAATATTGCAAACAGGGGCTCTTCTCGATGCTTGATGTTTGTGAAAAACACAACCAAGCTCGACATTTGCCGTTTGTTCGAGCTTGGTTGTGTTTTTTTTTTCAAAGTTCTACATTAACCCATTAACCACTGTATGCAATATTGCGTCACCGTATACCGTGTCCCAACGGTGGGACACGCCAGCTTGAATAGCGTTCCACGGGTGATTGCTTTTTCTGTTTTCTCTTCATATTGTAGCTAGTAACGCTGAAGGAACATTATCACAATTTGAGCTCCCAACACCCTCTCGTTTTACAAGAACAACATCTCGAAACCGCAACACCGTCAACTAAGTTGCAACGTTTTGAGAAGAGCAAACAAGTTTACAACTATATATTTCTCCTTTCAAACATAAAAAGTAGCGATAGGGCCAAAAAGAAATTATAAGGTATTTCTGAAATGGCTGCACAGGTGCGTTTTCTTCCACCTCCACTAACGGTATTTCTGAAAAGGTCCAATTCCGCTGTTGCTCCCGCCGTACTGGCTGACCACGAGGTTTGTATTCAAGTCTAGGGTAGGTCAATGCTTTGAGCATATGTAAGTTTGTAAGTTCCTTCTTGCGGCGGGGAAATCGATTTTTGAAAAACGTGTCCCACCGGCGGGTCACGTGGCCGTGAATGGGTTGAAATTGAAAAAAAAACAGCAAAATCCCCTCATGCTATAAGAAAAGCCTTTCGTCGTAATATGAAAAGAGGCAGAAACAAAAATAAAGCAGAAACAAGCGTGAAAAAAAAGAAAACTGTAATCCACCCAGAACATCAGCTGTGCTGTCGATCGATGACGAAATGTGGCGAAGCGCCAGGTTTTCCACCGTAGTTTTAATGTGTCGACCTCAACCGCCTCATAGCCTTTTAATATTGCGGTAAACTGAATAAAGAACTAAACAAGGAATGAGTAGAAATATGTAGCTAGGGAAATGGAACAACACTATAAATTTTGAGAAAAACATGTGATTGAATATATATCAAGATTTAGTGAAAGAAAGAATTTTATAGAAAAAAATACGATGATCATAGGTTGGGATTTTATATCTTCAGAGTGTGTTGAGGTCAGCAGCAGTAGCCAAGGCGTAGAATTTCAGAAGCGCGGCTGTGCTGAGCAGCGAGACGTCCTAATTGTTTTTCACCAACAATTCTTCGTCAGCGTAAAAAATGGTCTCTAGTGCGAAATGTGTGTAGAATTTGGACAACATAGTATCCAACTGATGACGTTTCGAGTGGATGCGACGAAGTGAATAAGATGATGCGCACCGTCGAAGTGAATATCGAATGAGCGAGGGGAAAAATCAAATCTGGCGGAGGAAAAGCCACCGCGAGGCGCGCGATGCTCGGCCAATTTTCAGCAACTGGATCACTAACCAACACACGACCGCTTAGGCGGAAGTAAAAAAAAGTGTGCGTCATGAAGTCTAGGCGTCGGAACCTTTCGTACTGAATTAGCAATAAAGCCATGTTAAAAGCAATGTCCTTTATCAACTCGCTAAAATTGCAGCGCTAAATAGAAAGCATTCGTAGTTATTCAAAGGTCAAGGAATGAGTGATCGCACATATACTAATAAGTTGCCTGTTTATGTCTGTCACAAACCCTGTGCACCCTCTATTTCAATGCCGATTTCGATGTGTGTGGTACGCGCTCGAAGCACGCGACGCATCGAGTTTGTACGATACCTTTTTAGATGATCTGAGTTCTTTAGCTCTTTAGATGAGTTTTTCTTCATTTTTTCCGATTTTTTCTTATCTGTTAGGTCTTCTTCCGGCTGCCTTCAATCCGTATATCTACACTACCGCTCGTAGCACTTGGCAAGAGAAAAACGCGTTTTATCGTCTTTAGGGTCCTTTTTGATAACTGCCCTCAAAATCACCCTTATTCAGATCTAAATAGTTATTTAGGATTCAGGTGAGGATGGCTATCCAGCAATATAGTGATTGCTAGGTTCGAATTCTGACAAAAAAGTTCGAGACATGATTTTGAAATCGCTATACAGCGCACATATCGCTGTGCAGCCGCGTAATGTATTTGTACATACTATACTGTATGGTACACGAAATGTTCTACCGTAACCCCTCTTGTTTGAACCTAAATCCCAGCACTCAACCTTCTATTGGACTACTCACCAGCATCTCAAATAATTTTTTTAAATCCAACTAAATAGTAGTTTGAAGGGAGTTATTAAAAAGAACGCTAAAGGCGAGAAGACGCGTCTCCGCGCGCCTTTTAACCACATCCTACGAGCGGTACTGCATGCTGTGCTCATTAGGTAAGCTTCGTTTGCTAGGGGTTTTATTTCAGGAAACGCGGCGAACGTTGGCATTGGATAGGAATCTTCGATTTTTGATAATATTTATGATTTCGTGTTGCAGCTCAAAAAAATACGTTCTCTATCGTTTTTTGTTAACGTTGACTGCTTTAGCTATTTGTTCATTGATCATAGGCTTTACCCGATCTTTTTTACTGTTCAGGTTGGCCCATTTCTCCACAGAAACCTCCTAAATGCTTACTAATTGCAGCACATACGTTCTTTGGAGGAAACGCATTATACCGCCATCAGGATTTTTTCTGTTACACGCATGAACAGAGAGGTGATGCCATCCTCATCGAGAGAGCCGGGTCTGATTTTAAATTTCTCGATCAAGTACCACAGATCGCCCCGGGTAATGCATACGCTAACCTACTGTCGTTCTCGATGCCAAATACCGGTTCTCATTTGCGAGGGTGGTGGCCATCGTGTATCACAAACCCCAGTATCTCATCGGTCAACGCAGAAGGATTACGGTAATTGCGTAAGGTGTACACGGAGTGTGCGACCTTCCTCTGCATCCTGCCCGCAGCGGCCGTGCGAGCGCAGACATGGTGGCAGCTATTCAATTGCATTGATTGTTCTCTGCAGAACATTCAATGGAAATCACGACTGATTCATCGAAAACATCCTCAAAGATAGCGATTGTTCATGATTACACGCAGTTGTTGACGTATGATCTCATCAAGTCATGGAAATTCCCTATATTTCAGGTATGAGCGCAGCTTTTATGATTTTCGGCAAGAAAACGAAGGAATTTAAGTTGTAATAGTTCTCTAGTGTTTTTCACGCTCATGCATTAACTTCAGTGGTAAACTAGGCTGTACGGGCAACAATTAGCAATAAAGATGAGATCGTGCGAGATTTTCTTCAAAAAGCTAGACAGGAAAGGCGAAACAAATACCTGCAAAATGAGCTTCGAGTTCTTGCAGTGCGCCGAACTCGATCGAATAGTAGATCACAGTTAGAGCAAAGAAAAATGGAAAACTGCTCACATACTAGCAAAAGTTGAAAAATGAGACACAACACTTCAGCTTTGCATGTTTCTCACTGTTGAGGGGAGGAATTTCTACGCTCAACTTTGCTTAGTATCGCCATTTTAGTGGTAGCTGGGAAGTTTAGTTTCCTCTACGTATTCATTCCAATTTGAGAACAAACGTCCACATCTCGTTTTTTTTCTTCGGAGGCAGTTTGACTTTGACAAACACCACTTTTGTGTTGACTGGCAGGGTCGAGAGCAGAACTGGATAGCTTGCCGATGAAAGGTGGCAAGCTATCCGGAACAGTCGTGAGAAATGAAAGGGAAAAATGAGAATTTGGAGTGGGATAAAATTTTTTTGGTATGAAAAAAAATTTTATGAGTAGTTTGTTTTTAATAAATAAATGTTCGTACAGGGGAAGGGCTCGAGCAAGGAAACATTTCTGCTGAAATTCGTAAATGGTGAATGTTTTTTTATTCAGAAAAACTTTCAAATTGGGAATAATTTATAGAAACTTTCAAATTGAAAATAGGATTCAGCAAGCTCTGCCGTTGTCAAAAAACAACAAAAAAATGGCTCAGCAATTTTCGTCTGTAAGATAAAAAATTCACGCATTAAAGGGCGATCGTATTTTATTTAATTTCCTCCGAAAAAAGTTCTAGAACGGTCGTAACTCCTCCAAGGATTGCCAGAAGGCTCCCAGGCCCTGCACAGTGGTGGTTTTCAACCCTGCACAGTGGTGGTCTGATTCTTCGAAAAACTCGTGTACAGCTAAAATCTGACATGAAAAGCCTACACACTATACTTTTACATTTTAAGACTTTTTCCAATATTCGACTTTTCAAATAATTTGGAATGTCGCCTTTTCGAATATTCGACTTTTCCGAATAATTTGAAGTCGACTCTTGCAATCGAATGATTTTCAGAATCATTCGATTGGAGATCAAAGTATACTACACACCACTGAAAGGCAGTGGTAGCGATAAATTATGACGGTCTTCTTTTCCTCTCTAGACCCTTTTGTGGGTTTAGGGTAGTAGGGCCTATAAGAAAAAATCGCAAAAAACCACTGTTTCGGGCCAAATTTCAAGCCTAAACTTCCCTGGCTTTTGATGGTGGACGAGCCCACTCGGCATCGATGATCTCTAACATCAAGAACATCAGCTGGCGTGAAATTGAATTTCAACATATTTATCCACTCATCCCCTTCCCCTGTACGAACATTTATTTATTAAAGACAAGCTACTCATAAAATTTTTTTTCATACCAAAAAAAATTTATCCCACTCAAATTTTCATTTTCCCTTTCATTTCTCACGACCCTCCTGGATAGCTTGCCACCTTTCATCGGCAAGCTATCCAGTTCTACTCGACCCTGCCAGTCAACACAAAAGTGGTGTTTGTCAAAGTCAAAACTGCCTCCAGTTCAAAAAAAAAACGAGATGTGGACGTTTGGTCTCATCTTGGTATGAATACGTGGAGGAAACTAATTTCCTTAGCAATCACTAAAAATGGCGATTCTAAGCATAGCTGAGCGGTGAAATTCCTCCCCCAACAGTGAGAAACATGCGAATATGAAGAGTTGTTCCTCATTTTTCATCTTTCCCTAGTATGTGAGCAGTTATCCATTTTTCTTTGCTCTAACTGTGCTCTACCTTTCGGATCGAGCCTGGCGCACTGCAAAAACTCGAGGCTCATTTTGCAGGTATTTGTTTCGCCTTTCCCGTCTAGCTTTTTGAAGAAAATCTCGCACGATCTCATCTTTTATTGCTAATTGTTGCCCGTACAGCCTAGTTTACCACTGAAGTTAATGCATGAGCGTGAAAAACACTAGACAACTATTACAACTTGAACTCTTTCGTTTTCTTGCCGAAAAATCATAAAAAGCTGCGCTATTACCTGAAATACAGGGAATTTCCATGTATTCATGAGATCATACGTCAACAACTGCATATAATCATGAGCAATCGCTATCTTTGAGGATGTTTTCGATGGATCAGTCGTGATTTCCATTGAATGTTCTGCAGAGACCAGTCAATGCAACTGAATAGCCGCCACCATGTCTGCGCTCTCGCACGGCCGCTGCGGGCAGGGATGCAGAGGAAGGTCGCACACTCCGTGTACACCTTACGCAATTACCGTAATCCTTCTGCGTTGACCGATGAAATACTGGGGTTTGTTCGTGTATCAACACCCATGAGGAGGCGGGAGAAACGGGGGAGGAGCGAGGTTCCTGATTTGACGCAACAAGGTTAGCCCCGGCCCCCGGCTTTTGCGTCCAATCAGGAACCTTGCTCTTCCCCCGTTTCTCCCGCCTCCTCAGCGGTGTTGATACACGATGGCCACCACCCCATCTGCGGACTACCGCTGTTTCATTATGCGACGCGAGATAATCGCCCTGGGACCATTTTGTTCCGGCACGATTCACCTTTCTCCCAGCACGATTATCACTTTCCGCATGATGCAATAGCCGTGGTCCGCTATCGCGGACTGGAATTTAGCTTCGATAACGACAGTAACGATGTGATCCGACACATTCGTCGCGAATAGAACAAAAACCCAAAACTGTTTCCATGAAAAACTACCAACGGGCCTGAGATTCGTGTTCTACGCCACAAACTGCTCCCTGGGCAAGTTTTCGGCTGAAAACCTTTGCTTGCCCTGTGCGCCCCCAAAAATGCAATTGAGCTTTTACACATGAGGCTCCAGAGGTAAAGAAATCCCAAATGTTTTTGGGATTTTTCCCTAAACACAAATCTGAGATTCGTTCAGCGTTTTTCAAACGACTGCGGTAAGTACAATGTCATTTAGCTAGCGTAGCTCATAGACTTCCATCCAAAGGATCCTGAGGTACCGTCACCTTTGGTCCTAAAAAAATTACCATGCCGTTTTCGAGTGAGCGCTGGTTAAGGATTTCATATAAGAGTTTATTGACAATTAATATGGTGGAAAAAAAGCAAGCACTTCAAAAGGAATAGACGGTAAGAAAAATGGACACCAATGGCAATTTTTGAGGAAATGAACGAAACAGGCTGACAATCCTCCCCACTGTGAACACAGCCTTTAGCAAGGATTAAATTAGAAGCGTTAGTAATTAAAGGGCGAATCGATGTGGTCCTGCAGCGTCGTCCACATACATACAACACCCCACGAGCGGGATCGAGGTGCTGTGGCCAAAATCAACGTAGATCCATGTTTGCAGGGTTCAGCATTTGGGGATAGCTAGACCAATGCGTGGTGGGGATCGTAACGTTTTCAGGGGAAAAAGCGAAAAGTTGTAGCGGGGACCATATAATTTTCGCATGGGAAAGATGTATATTTTATTGTAGAAAAAGAAAGAAATTTGTTTAAGAATTTTTAGTAAACTGGTTTTCGCAGATTATAAATGAAATCGCAACTGTGTACAACCTGAAAAGATCTAGTCCTGAACTGAACTGAGGAGAATCCAAGTCCCTACAACTGTTTTCCATCCCCTTAAGAGCGGGAATGAGCACTTTATCGATTTTTTTCTTCTTCTTCTTGGCAGTTATGTCAGGTTGAATTCTCGCGGATCGGGGGTCCAAACATTTCGAAAAAAAGAGGGAAAAGTCCTGCACCAAAATTCGAAATTCTCACAACTTTTTTCTGCGAAGGCAAGAACCAGGGGTAAACGGAAAGTTCATCAGAAATCGCTACATACCCGGTCACCTGAAAAAGAAACCTTTAACACACCTGCATTCGTTCTGGCTTGTATTTGATCATATCACGATCAGCCTGAACAGCAACCGTAGTTTTTTTGACTTCTAATTCTCAGGGCGGTATGACCAGGCGGTATGACTCTTGCGGCGACTGTTTTTGTTTTCAACGAAGTCTTTTTTCTGCATATTTCAGTTGTAATTTAAGAATAAAACAGCCCTTTGTATTGACTTTTGTTGATGTTGTTGCAGTCAGTTGTATTGGAACATCTTTTACAATAAATTTTTGCAAGCTTTCTCGTCGTTTTCTGTGCCCTTCGTGTTCATTTACGCCGTAAGCCTTGGCTACCCGAAAAACAAAATAGCTATGTGGAAAACCTGTGGGAATGATAGGAAAATTAGCAACCTATAAATAAATTTGTTTATTGAAAACTCGCGACTTTGGGAGGGGGGGGAGTCGTTATGATTTCCGACATTTTTGAGCGCAGACTTACCACAAAGGGGTTCTCAAATATTTCGCGGCCCTTGCCGACGAGGTGCTGGACCCTGCATATTCCCTTCTCTGGTTAGGATTGAAGGAAGCAGTCGTCGCGGTTTTTTCGCTTCTTCCCTGCTGTGATGGGGTATCGCAGGTTCTAGTATACGAGACGCTGTCACTGTTCTCCTTGATATCTGCACGCTGGTTTTGGAGACGTTGTGGCTGAGGGTGGAAAGGGGTGATTCTAAAAAAATTGGTAGCAAGTGACAGGGGCTCCAACACAAGTGTTTCATCCGCGACCACTTTGGGCCCGATTAGAGTCTCGCCGCTGAAAGGCGCATGCAGTGGAGGAGATTCGATTGTGCGGCGCCGCACTACCGATACTTCTCCATTGCCTGCTGCCGCGCATTCCAGCGCGAGACTCTAATCGAGCCCTAAGGGACAGGGACACTTAATTGCCAGTGATTTGATGGACGCAACAGGAATATTTTGATGGTTTTCCTTGTTCAAGGGACCGCTGCATAAATCACATGGTCTCGATAACTATGCAACTAACCTGCAACTATGCACAAAACCGATGACACATGAAAACCTTATTTATGAGCGCAACACTTGATTTTTTTATCACATGACCACTCAATGATCCACCATTTCTCAATCATCAGAAAACATCGTGTTGGAACAGTGATAAGTGTTGTTTGAAGCCGAAATGTCACCAAGTACCTTAAAAGCACAGTACACCCTGAAAATAATTTTTCAAATTCCATGCTTATCTTGGAGAGAGCCGCTCTCTGATCACAACTGTATCTCTGAAATCGTTCGAGACCCCTTACGAAGGGAGATATGGCTCCTTGAAAATGCCAGCATTTTGAGGGCAAAAATTTCGTGGACGAGTTGTCTCAGGCCTGTATTTCTCTTCATTCGCAATCGCTGCACGAGAGCAGAACTGAATGAGGAGATATACCGGCAATGGACTGAAGAACGACCACATGTTGAGATTTCATCCATCCATTTAGCTGCTATCGAGTTCGTAAATCTGGTAGGGGGCCGGGCCTGTGGTAATGAGCGAAGGAGGTCGGGCCTGTGGTGGTCGCATATATCTCGCTTACAGGAGGGGTCTGCTACACAATCAAATAAAATCACCATATTCATGTCTGAGGGTATACTGTGCCTTTAAAGGCAATGTTCACGATGAATATCATATTCGTGTTCGACCCAAAAATGAGGTTTTCGGTCATAGGGTAATTAGTAGGAAAGAAACAGCGAAGAAAAACGTTCATATTAAGCTAAAATGACGGTTCCTAACGTTCAGGGCGTGAAAGAGCTTATGGACGATTCTATGGCATCTCATCCCCAAAGTTGTTCACCCTCGGCCTAGAACAAGAAAATAGCCCGCCAAATGATGGATCCAATATAATTAATCTGAGCCTTGAAAGAGAAGGCAGCTCTTACATGTGGCGAGCAATGACTGTGATGAGAAATCACCGCGGGTACGAGGTGCCCGGAAACTCCTATGATTGAACCGTGCTGATCTCCGCAAGCGCGCGCTAATCGCGAAATGTGCGCAAATCCATCAGGCTGGATGCGGCAGAGTTGCAAGTTGCCACTCGGACATTCGGATTCAGCAGGCCGGGAGCCCGCCAGACAGCAGGCGCGGGTACCCCGACCGCGCCTGCCAGCAGTGATGCCCCGGCCTGCCACTTCCGCGCTATAACGGACAGGCCGGGGCGCATTCACAGCAGGCCGGGGCACTGTCGCAGCGGCAGGCCGGGGGCGCCTTAATAGTGGCAGGCCGGGGTGCATTAACCGTGGCAGGCCCGGGCGCTTCTACAGGAGGCAGATGCGCCTTTATAAAGGAAATTACTCAACTAAACCGTACCACAACAAATAGAAATTAAATCAGAAATTCGTTTATTATACCAAAATAGTAACAAAACATGATAAGATGTCTTCAAATAATATTTTTCGTTCGGTTCAGCAAAAAAGCCATATAATAGCGGAGACACAAGTTTCCAACGGGGTTGACAGAGGTACAATAATGTTTGAGGAGATGAAAAACATAACAAAACATACGAAAAAATATTTTTTTTCCTC
Organism: Aplectana chamaeleonis; assembly: GCA_029168955.1. NCBI lineage: Eukaryota > Metazoa > Nematoda > Chromadorea > Rhabditida > Cosmocercidae > Aplectana > Aplectana chamaeleonis. The sequence continues at coordinate 1,142,522 of JAPDOI010000218.1, read as the reverse complement.
CGGTTCAGCTACGAACCAACGTAATAGCAGAGCGACACGTATTCTAACCGGGTCAAAAGAATACAAAGATGTTTGAGAAGTTGAAAAAACATAACAAATCATACAAAATAACAATTTCCCTTTGTTTCAGCTGCAAACACACGTAATTGCGAAGCGACACGTATTCTAACCGGGTCAATGGAGACAACAGTGTTTGAGAAGTCGAAAGAAAACATAACAAATAAAACAAAATAACATTTTTCTAATCGGTGCAGCTGCGAATCCACGTAACAGCGGAGCGACAAGTTCCTAGTCGGGTCAATTGATACCACGAGGTTCAGAAAGAGGTAGAATAACAGAACAAATCATACACAAATGGGAATAAATGGTAGCGAAATGAGTAAGTGATGGAAGACAGGATACAAGCATACTCGTGCGCTCTTTGGGTTCGGCATACACGTGAAAATTGGAGAACGAATTCCAAAACAGCTTTTTACAGAACAAAGTTTTGGAAACTTCAATTTCCACTGGGACACAGAGTTCTAAAAGCCCATAACAATCGAAATCGACACCGAATAGAGCAGCTCAACAGGTGGAAGTGATTTATAATAACAAAAGAGCTAGTAAAAAATAAGGGAGTAAAGCTAGTAAAAATTGCTATAATTGACATCGTAGTGGACTCAACGACAAGAAAAGAAGATATGCAAACGTTTTTACAAGAATGGACAGTATACGTGATTATTGAAACTAGCGAGATCAGAACACAGCGCGCGTCCAAAGTACAAGAAAATGCCAAATTTGAAGGTTTCGTTTAAAACTTGACCTTTCCGTTAGAATTTGGTGCTGAAATCATATTTTGCGTCTCATATTACTTTCTTAAGGCAGAAACTAGGAAGTTTCAATCAGAGAAAAATTGTTCACGATTCTCTGATAAAAAAAAACGCCATTAGAGATCACGTCAAGTATAGTGCGGCAAGAGAACCAATTTATTTCTTAGTAACGAAATCTATTAGAAATGATTCAGAAGCACTGAGACATAACGCGTCATTTTTAATAGGAGATCACCTGGTGGACATGTTTTGGCATCGACCCCACCCAGCTTGTAAAATACTACAATTTCCTATACTTTGACGAGATTTGTGATAGCGTTTTTTTCTGCAGAAACACAGTGGAAGTTTTCCTCCTGATTGAAACTTCTGAATTTTGCTTAGTGGAAAGATTTAACACGCAGAATCTCTATTCAGCTTTGAATTTGAACCAGAGGGTCAAACTTGAAACGAGAAAAAGAAATTTGACTTTCCTGTACGCGTACGTGCGTCGCTCCACTAGTATGACAGAAGCTGGTTTTCCTGGTCTTCGGCATCTCCCGGATGACCATCCGATTGCGCCTCCGCAGTTGCCTCAAGCTCCTGTTCTTCACCGAGCTCTGCCTGCGGCGCGGTCTGCGTGGTGGGGTGTGCGTAGTGCTGATATAGTAGAAATAACTCATAGGGAAAAAGAGGGTCTATCAGGGAGCTTCTCCCCAAAGGCTGAATTTCGAAAAATTAATCACCACCCTCCACCTCAAATTTTCACTTTGAAACGAAATTGTCACCACCTCAACACGAAATTTTACATAATGGGTCAGAAAATTTACGATTCCTTTCGTCACCGGTTGTGTTCTCACTCACGTGCGTACGCGTCGCGGTCCAGTGATTGTCACGCGCGCGACGAACATTGAAGACCTCCACCGTTCAGAAGAGTTTTCAGCGCTCCATGCGGGTGAATGGCTATCATTTGTGACTAGAAATAAATGCAGGAATGTTAGTAATGCTTCTATCTGATTTACTCAATCTGGTCAATCTATCTGATTTCATGAAATATCAGGGATGTCGCGTCCCCGCCCATCTTGTCGCGCGCGACGCCCACCGACCGCGACGCAGAACGCACTGGTGAGCTATGTCCGCCTCCCACAAGAAAGGCTCACCATGTAAACCAAACGATGATATGATTTATTCCAACAAGAAATACCTGGTGTCGTATCCTCCATTTCGACTATATCGTGCACGACTTCTCCACGCAGCCTCCTGATATGGTCCAACTCCTCGTTCTTAGCTCGGAGCTCTTCATCCACGTTCCCTCAAAAAAAAACCTCAATACGTAGTTTCGGAACTAAACTGGTTTTCTGAATCTATTGGACGAGAAAATCATGAAATTGATAGAAAGATTATACAGTAGGGTGCATCAAAAGTTGGACAACAACATATCAGTTAACTGTTATCAAAATCAATACCTACTTCCGTGTTTTTTTGCTCCAATTTTGTGAGCTCTCCCTCCAAAATAGCGCCTCACAGCGTCTTCATCAACCAACGGTGGCCGGTTCACAGGCATAACAAAAAATATGAAAGCAAAAGTGAATTGAAACCAAAGGAAATTCATTTGCAACCGATGTATGCGAGCTGACTTGAATAAACAGAGAGGCTGAGAATGAAGGGATGAACGGGGCTTCTGATCGAAAACCAATGCTCATCTCGTCACTGTTGAGCTCGAAAGATCGTAAAAGGGGCGTGCCAAAGTGGCTTCCTGATGTGGGCGCCCCAGGGTGATTTCCTCCTATATCTCGCCTAAACGGAGGAATCGAGCTCGCACTTAGCACGTGTTATATCGGGTAGGCCTACTTCAAAACTATGTGGAAATCTCAGATGTCGCCCCTGAGCTTCAACTGTGCCTTTAAAGACACAGTCCAACCTCGGAATCGATTTTTTAGTTTTTCTGCCTATCTTGGAGAAAATTTCGCGCTGATCAGAATGGTGTCTCTAGAATCGCTCAGAACTTAGTACAAACGGAGTTACGACTCCTCAAAAATCTCAATTTTGAACGGCTAGAAGTTCGCGGACGAGTTGTCTCGAGCCTGTATTTTCTCGTTACTCGCAGCCATCGTTCTGAAGCAGGCCACAATACAAAGCCAGACCGAAAACAAATCGAAGAACATAGGTTTTGAATAAAATCATTAACGCGTCTCTTCCCTATTGATGTCGGAAACCTTGCAGTGGGCGTTACCCATTTTTTCTTTCAAGGGGGCGTGGCCGACTTTTTCCTGGCTTTTTCTCGCTTATTTGAGCGAATTGAAATTTCGCGCTTGGCAGGTTTGCTATAGGCGGCGACCGGACCATAATATCAAAAATTACCTCTGAGGTTGGACTGTGCCTTTAAGGGCTATTCGTCTTCATCATCTCCCTCTACGGCAGAGCGGCCCGCTCGGCCGGAGAGGGAATAATGTTAAATAGCCCACCCCCCCCCATTTGGCTTTCCAAAACAAAGTTATTGATACCCAATTGATAAAGGGTAGGGTATAAAAGAAGTGGAGAGCGGTGTGTCTTCATTTTCGCGCCGCCCTCCTCCAGGGGTCAGCAGTTGAGGCTCCGCGTGGGCAAGATGTTAGGAAAACAGCACCACAGGTGCTCAAGATATGCCAAAATTGTAGTGAAAACTCAGAAAAATTTAGAGCCAGGTGAAGGGAGCCGATTGGGGGGAGGGTGGGCTGGATAAGAGCACCCCCGGAGAGGTAAGTATGAATGAAATTTCACCCGTCCCGCTTCTGCAGTGAATATGACTGCTCCAGCGTCAACGCCATGGCGGAACTGGAGGGGCGCTGAGAGTTCTAGTGAGGAATGAATGATACTGCCCTGGGAGGTAGAAGTTTTCTGTGAAGCTCTCAAGTAAACAAAGACTGATAATGCTATCAGATGTCTGATAACGGAAAATGTTCTTTTTTCTTAAATGAATCACGAACACCTCATTCATACTTTTGCGATAGCGGCAAATGCCGCGGATTATCAGCAGAAAAATGAGAATTTAGATGTCTGATACCATTATCAGACACCTGATTTCACATTTTAGAGCAGTATCAGACATCTGGTTTCTTATTTTTCCACTGATAATCGCGGCATTTGCCGCTATCGCAAAAGTATGAATGAGGTGTAAGGCCCCGTCATAGTCGGCCGAAAGCCGGCCGTCCTAGTCCCACCCGGTCGATATGTATGAGAAGCACGCAAAACGGGAAGAAATGTAGTGATAAAAATCATCTTCGAATGATAACAATCGCCCTATGATGTGATAAAATCTGCCCTCAACTCATAAAAACAGTTTGGAATGATGAAAGTTCACCTGATACGACCTAGGACGACATAGAGAAGGTGGAATTTCATCAGTTGAGGATGATTTTTACTTCATTTCTTCCCGTTCTGCGTGTGTCTCATAGATATCGACCGGGTAGGACTAGGACGGCCGGTTTTCGGCCGACTATGACGGGGGCCTAACACTGAGAATCCCAATGCCTAGAGTTTTTTTTTTAAATAGAGTCTGAGGTCGTCTTCACAATGCAAGTCGACGTTCGGGTTACGCCGGAGGATGGCTTCATTACGTAAGCGTGGCTAGAAGTGAGCAGAATGAAGGTTAACCAGCAGTACAGCTACATCGGGTCTTAATTATGACGAGGCCGCGCCAAAATACGAGAGAAAAACAGGAAAAAAAGCCCCCAAAATCCTCAGACAGAGCAAAACGTTTCGAGACGGAGAAGATTCGAGACGATTCCGAAACCACAGTGGCCCCCGGCCTGCTCACTCATGTTCCCGGCTTGCTCCATTCAAACTTGCGGTCGCGATGCGTCTGCGCTGCGGCCGAGTTGCCTCGGCCTGCACGCTCAATTATCCCGGCCTGCCGATCTCGAGTCTCCGCTGCTTTTCTACGCTCCCGGCCTGCCGTTTCCCACGGAAATTGCCCCGGCCTGCCGATTTCGAATGCCTGAGCACCGAAAACGTGGGCGGCGCCACAAGCTCGTCCGAATGATTGGCGGACCGGGATAGGTAAGGTGTGTCCGAAAGAGAATGGCGGCCCATGCGGCCGGCGTGCTTGGCAGACTGTCGTCGCGTTCGTCGCTTTCGGACGAGCATGCGAAACGTCCCCACCGCCATCGACTGCGAACGGGGCCGGCACCGGCTGGTGTCAAGCACTGCGCCGATCAATCAGCTCTGCAGGCGGACGGAGAGGAGATGGCCGTCGTTGAAGTCAGACACTCATTCGAGAGCGGCACATGCGACGGCCGCCTGCCAAGCACGCCGGCCGCGTGGGCAGCCATTCTCATTCGGGCACACTTTAGGCGCACCGGGGTGAGTTTCAAAGCCGTCTTTATCGATTCCTGGCCCATTTTTGCTGCTTTCTTCGACCCTATACTCTGCAGCATCTGGCAGCATAGTGTTTCACACTGAAAAATCGAGAACTAGATTTATCGTGGACACTGCCTTCAATCTGCAGGACCTGACCTGTCAGAACTGGCTTTCGAATGACGGGAACGTAGAAACAATAACTGAATTTCCCTTAGACCTTCTTCTGCTTCATGCGCAACGCTTCACACGCCGCTCCCCAACTCTATCATAATTAGCCCAGTGTGATTTCGACTTGTCCCATCCCCGGATCCTTGAAATTTTTACACATGCTCGGTCGTGGATTGAGCGTAGTCTCCGTAAGTTCGCTGTAGTTATACAGCTCTATCAAAACATGCTTGAATCCGAATTCTTTCCTTATTCACGGATGAGATGGCCAAATTTTCAACTGAAGGAAAAGTCAACCTGGGCGCGTCGCACTAAGTCGGGAAATCACCCAAAACTGCATGCCTCCTTTAAATGACGAATTCTAGCTAGTAAGTTGTGGGAAAGCCACAACATTGAGAAACTTTTGTGAAATTCATACTCATCTTCTACCTGGCCGCTCATCCCATTCACAGGGAAAGAATGGTTGTCAAATACTTGTTCGCAGCGCAATAAATACGTCTTGGTGTTTCTGTAAATACTTTCCGCCATGTCCGCCGTTCTCAATGCTCAGGTGAAGAGCGATACGAGACAAAAAGTGCTGCAGACCACATGGCAAACCTCATCGGCCATGAACTGCACTCAAGTGGGTTTACACCCACGCACTGCGTGGGAAAGAAGCGATATATATAGACAGCAGTTAGGAAAAACTATAGCAAATTTCAAACAAGTGAAGCAAAAAAAATTATAGACATGGATCCTGGTGACACTTTGCGTTCCCTATTGAAGGTTGGCGCAAACTCGGTACCGTATGCTATAACATAGGTGCGCCGAGTTTGCGCCAACCCCAAATGGGGAACGCGAAGTCTCATTAGGATCCATGCCGATGTTATCTACGATCGACTGAATAATAACATCAAAACGTGTAGACAGCGGTGATTTGAACTTTGGGGCCTTAGGCTGCCCTGGGGCCTTATGCATACCTCTCCCCGAGCGTCCCCATACACGAGAAGCCCTCTCATGATTTGTCAATATACGCAATTGACCAGTCACAGAAGGGCTTCGCGGGGATGGAGACAACCGGGGAGTGGTATGCATACGCCCCTGCTGCTAACAACAAGACCTATTCCATCTCCACGCTTCCGCGGAGTCGCACGAGTGAACAACAACAGGCGTGGTCCAGGGCAGAGAGATTCCTAACGGAATAGAGGAGCGTACCGCTGAAGCGGCAAGCCACTCTGGTGCGGTGGTGACAACCTTGTTATTCTGCATCGATTCTTCATTGATTTCTCTATCATAAATTACTCTAGCTGCATTTCCTTTAGGGACAACAGCATTGGTATACATATAAGGCACCTTCACTGACTGAGCGAGACGGTAGTTGGCCGTGCGGGCTGGTCTTCAAATGTGATCTTGAGCCGATTTCTGGAAGTTGACTTTGGATGCCGAGGGGATCCTACCCGTAACGGACTGCGAGGGATGCGTCTTCGTTGCGGACTTTCTTGAGGATGTTGTCTTTGTCGCAAGCGTGTGCAGGATCGCCCTCCTGGCTGCTTACCGTGACAAGAATCATACCTAGCCTAGCTAGAGGTAGCCCACTAGGAGAGCGGTAGCCCAAATTCTTCCCCCATTCTCACGACGTGCTGTTGAAAACGAGGAGTTCGACTCGGGTAGTCACTGGAATGCAACCACTAGCGTGCTGAAGTGCAACCCCACAGCTGTGTTAAAGGCATCTTACGCGCTGAAAACCACTCTCCGTTTTTTCGGTTCAAATGATTTCCTGGGCCCACCTAAGAACGTAGGGAGAGTTTGTACGGTTAAAAACGCCCTATTCTGAAGATAAGTGAGGTTGAATGTCTCAAATTCCGTCAAAAGAGGCCGGCCCTCCGTCAGTCATCTGACACAATTCGCTGTCAGCCATCATATAAGTAAACCAGCGGCGTCGCCGGCTGACGCCGGCCTCTGCCGCTGGGGTCCGGCTACGCCGGCCCATTTGCCGGCTTCGCCGGCATCTTAAGTATAAGGCGAATGAATCGAACTCCGCTAATTCTATGTGAGATGGCGTTCGAAGTTCTCACGCTTGCCGGCCATCGCCGGCCTCTGTTGCTGGAGTACGGTTGCGCCAGCACGTGAGCTGGTTTCGACGAAAACGCTCGAGGAATCAGAAATTACAAACTATTTCAAACCATGCAAACCCTGCTAACCTCCTTTCTTATGCAGTTGCACACCGACCCTTACCTAGCTTTAAGAGGTCCTAAAGTGGTAGTTCATTTATATTCAATTCTGTAAAGATAAAGACAACCGCTGTTTGAGATTTAGTAAACGCCTCCATGACCAACCGACACCCTGCTACCTTTATTGCCAAATGAAGTATAATGATGTTTGTGTTTTCTGGATGCATATTTTGATTAACTCACATTTCCATCGTATATAAATCCGATTTAGAAAGGCTGGTGCATATAAACAGCTAAGCAGTTGAAATGAGTGGTTAAGGGTAGGGGACGTGAAGAAAGGGGTGGTATACACTCTCTCTTATAGATGCACAAAACGATTTTGAAGCTCTGCGCTAACCTACTGTGGTCCCGCACACTTTCTACGGCGTCCGGCGCACTCTACCTTGGGTCCCGCACACTTTTTCGGCGTCCTCTGCACTCCCACTTGGGTCCCGCACACTTTCTACGGCGTCCTACGCACTTCCACTTGGGTCCCGCACATTTCTACGGCGTCCTACGCACTTCCACTTGGGTCCCGCACACTTTCGTCGGCGTCCTGCGCACTCCCACTTGGGTCCCGCACACTTTTTCGGCGTCCTGCGCACTCCCATGGGTCCCGCACACATTCTTCGGCGTCTTGCGCACTCCCACTTGGGTCCCGCACACTTTCTACCGCGTCCTACGCACTTCCACTTGGGTCCCGCACACTTTCTTCGGCGTCCTGCGCACTCCCACTTTGATCCCGCACACTTTCTATGGCGTGCGGCGCACTCTACCTTGGGTCCCGCACACTTTCTACGTCGTCCGGCGCCCTCTACCTAAGGTCCCGCACACTTTCTACGGCGTCCGGCGCATTCTACCTTGGATCCCGCACATTTCTACGGCGTCCTACGCACTTCCAATTGGGTCCCACACACTTTTTTCGGCGTCCGGCGCACTCTACCTTGGGTCCCGCACACTTTCTACGGCGTCCTACGCACTTCCACTTGGGTCCCACACACTTTCTACGGCGTTCTGCGCGCTCTTGAGCCCGTACCCGTAAGGTAGCCCGTCTTGAAAGTCAAGCCGAATAAACGGTAAAACAAACACACAGAGAAACGCACACATACATAAACACACACACGCACACACAAATTTACCAAAATATATATAGTAGGATGATCAACAATTGATACAGTACTACTGAGGGGAAGTTGATGGAATATATTTACGATTACGTGAAGAATGACTTTTGTACACAAATCGGTTAGTCTTTCCTTATCCAAGAATCACTCGAAAGAATGATGAACTTCATTTGACCGTGAGATCGTTGGTCAAAACAGCGATATCTAACGATCGACTCTTCCTTGCTCGAAAGTCGATTGAGATATTTTCGGTCTGGAAAAGTGGTTTCCAGTGATTTTTTTCGCGCTTCTTTCAACGTAGCTGTTATACTGGGTACTAGAGCTCTCATTATATATGGAAAGCTCGGAAGCGAACTTCATCGTGAACGATGCCTTTAATCATGACAGAGCTGCCTTGATCAACTGGACGTTTGTGTCCTAAGGGAGGCAATGAAGGAGTATAGGCGAAAAAAATCAGAAAAAAACACAAGTTGTCTAGATCAGCGCACTCAAATCCGCGAGCCTCATGGAAGAGTTGTGCATCCAAAGGGAGAATTGCCGAAGTGTTGGATAACCTTTATCTCAGAGGATCCGTACATCCGGAATGCGCATCTGAACGTTCTTGGTTTCAAAAAAAATTGCTATAGAAGAAGCATAAATGGAGGTCGTTAAAACGCAAAACCACTGTTAGGCGTTTAAACTTCTTCACGAAACAAGCCGAAATAGGGACAGGGGTGGGAAATGAATGTTTAGAAAGTTTTTCACAGTTTTTTTCAAAACGCGAGGCTTGGCTAATTCGATTTCTTCTATTATTTTCTACTTCTTCGGAATACCTGTGCTAATCATCGAAAATTAAGTTACGGTCTTCAATGTGAACACTGCCCTTCACAAAGAGTACTTACAAAGGAATGACCAGCCAGGGTTGCCAGAACCACCCATGACTTCATGTTCTCTTGCTTCTCGCTACCTTCCGAGTAGTCATAAGAACCCCATCCTAGCTGAACGAGCAGCAGTGAAAAAGTTATGAACCAAAAAAGTGAAGACCTCTGTAGGCCTAATAACATCAAGCTACCGTAACCTGTCATAATCTTGAGAAAGACAACAAACGAACCGCAAATTCTTGTTCTACGCCACAAACTACTCTGGACAAACTTTGGGCTGAATTTTTAAAATTTACCTTGCACCCCGAAAAATATGATTGCGCTACTACCCACTAGACTTCAGATGTCGATTTTTTCGCCAAAAATTCGCCTGGAGGTGGGGGCACTGAACACAACTATGAGGTTTGTTAAAAGTTTTCTGGACGATTACGGTATGTTACGGTAAGCACAATGCCATTCAGCTACCGTAGTCCATGGACTTTCATTTAGAGAATCCTATGCTGCAGTCCCTTCTGCTAAAGAAAACAATTTACCACGATGTTTTTACGAACGAACTGTTTTCAACGCCGTTCATATTAATTTATCGACAACATTTTCCATTGTAAAAAAGAACAAATACTTCGAAGAGGAGTACACAGTAATAGAAACCGACACTAATGGTAATTTTACTGATACTCGATTTTCATCGATATTGCGGCTATTGCAGCTATTACATGTCAATTTTTTCGCTTGAAAGACTTGGATCAAATGTGCCATACAGAGTGAAGTTTTATCGGAAATTTCGTTTCCGTGCTTGGATCCTCTTAATGGTTGTTCTTCTCCCGTATGACGGTTACTGTCGACAAAGTCTCATAGAAAAACCGCGTGCACTTAGTGGACTCAAAAAAACATCGCGGCAAAAACGATCAGCAGAGGTGATCGAACCCGAGAGCTCTCGGCTGGGAATCCGCGTCTTGAACCACTCGGCCAACTTATTTTGTAGGACCAGTGATACAGCGTTCGCCATTCTCGTCGTTTCCACCTCATTTCAATGGCTCATATTTTTTTCCACTATTACTCGGGAAACTAGTAGATTGTTTTACGGCCACCCGGAAGGTAGTGTATCAGGAAAACGTGGGCGTATGGGCAGTTCTGGCAGCGCGGTGAGGTCAGTCCCTTGTTAGATATTACTGAAAGTGCTGAGAATGCATTTTTATTCGATATGATGGCCTCCTAGTAGTAGCCCTGCGTTTGCCGTTCGTACCCTGTCAGTTCTCTGAAAAAGGTTAACAGCACTGTGATCCTTTTTTTCAGTTTGTAACCTAGAATGGAAGCTGTTATGTTTAAATCGGTAATGCCTGCGCGAGCCCGTTTCCTGTCTCGACTGGCTCGAATTTGTTCTGTTTGCGCTGCTCTTCCCCTCTCCAGCACTGTATCGTCTCTGTTGATAGTATGCGGTGCTAATCGTGTCCCCATAGCGTTCTCAACACAATGTTTTCCTCAGCGATCTTCCCACTTCTTATCGTCATCGCCGATCTTGCCACTCTAGGATTTTCGCAGTACGGGGAGTTAGTTATCCGTCTAATCGATACTGACTACGCTGCTATCACAAAGAGCTTCCTCATGAATGCTGGCGATTTAGGCCATTTATGGTGTCATGAAGGGGAAAAGAAGATATACTCTCCAACGCAGTGTCCAGCTCAAACCTTGGAATGCTTCAAGTTCTCATGTGAATCGAGTGATTGTGAGTTTTCTTTTTTCCTTGCTTTCTTCACTTTTTTATCGTTTATAGTTACAATGCCGCTAGTAAGAATCAATCAGAAGACACGCAAGGAAACGTTTTCGCGTCTTTCGTACTTTTCGGACAACTCGCTTCAAACTCAACTTTGAGTGAAACTAGGGTGATTCTCACGATTCTGGCGCTGGGCTACCCAATGGTATAGCCTTGGTTGGGGTTTCGATGAGAGCTAAGGAAGTTCCGATCAGCCAGCTTTCTATATACGATAGACACCGAAAAACGCAGACAGAAGCGTTCGCGTCCCCATCGCCACAGTACCGTTTATAGAGAGCTGGCTGATGGTCAAACTTCTTTAGTTCTCAACGAAACCTCATGAAAGGCTATACCCATAGGCGCACTCAACTACGGGATCATGAATATCACCCTAGTTTCGTTCAAAGTTGAGTTTGAAGTGAGCTATCCAAAAAGGGGGAAGGCGCGATCCTCGCTCGCTTTCTGACCAAATCCTAGGAGAAAAAAATTAAACGATGCCGTGCGCCTCTCATTGAGACCTCACTGACTTGAAGATCAAAACTTGTAGAAAACGCCGTTTCCAACGAAATTCGTACTAGCTAGTCCACATCACACAACGTTTTCATATTTATGTTCGTGCCTCTAGGACTTATCTGAACCGAGTTATGAGGGTCTTCCCAATGTGCCGCAATAGCAAGGACACACCCATAAGGCAATTTCCAGAGCGTTCAGAAATATTGCGTCTCATTTCGGTTCGAAACTTGTTTTGGGAGTTGTTCGAGGTCCTGACCACAACACTAAGTTCTGTTTGCCAGTTTTCGAAAAGCGACGACAGGTTTGTCGCAAATTTTCGGAGAGCAATTCGTCTTTCAATGATATTGAGAGCGCTACAATATAACTGCATCGAAGCTTCGTTGTGGGTATTATTTGAAGTGCTCAACACGAATTTGTGGTCTGTTCATCGATTTTCGATAGAGTACGGTAGGCTACGGTGGATGTACAGTAGTTTGGTCAGAGTCCCAGATTCGGTTTAAACCTCTCTGTGGGGTTGTTATTTGGCGCACTGGACACGAATTTGAGTCCCATTGATCGGTAGTTAAAATACTAAGGTAGGTTACGCTAGCTTAATAGCATTCTATATGCCGATACCTGCTGTGAGCCACAGAATATCAGGAAACGGACCCTCGATTCGATTCAGGACCAGAATAACCCCAATGAAATGTCTTGAACCAAATCCGAAACGATTTGTAACTTGGTTTAGAAACGTCTTCAGCAGCTACAAACATAGAGTCGAAAACGTCATTGGAAGTACATTGAGCTGGTAAGAATCTGAATGGGAGCGGCGTTTTCGACCAAATTTGATTCCCTAGAGAGACGAAACTGATTTATAAGATGAAGGAATCAAATTAAACAAACAATGCGAACGCTTCCGAATTATCTCAGGTGTGAGAGTTTTCGCAATGCCTGGCATTTTTAAAACTCTTGAGCTCCTGCACTCTCTTTCTCGCACAAAAAAAAACTATAAGCTGTTAACGATCTCCTCCAGTGTTCAGCACATATGGAAGGTGAGAAACAAGCATTTACCATGCAAAAGAGGTGTGCGAAAAATTACGAAAGCGAAGAACGAAAAACACTACTTTTGAGTACATACCAGGGGTGTGCGTTAATGGAAAATTTTAATTTCGTTAAGCGTTAATCGTTAATTTTCAAGAAAAAACCGCGTTAACCCGTTAATGCGTTAAAACTTTAATTTTGCATTTCGTTAAAAAATTCAGAAAAACATTTCCTGACCACAGCGAAAATCGATAAATCACCAGGGGTCCCAGTAATTGTAAAACAGACCTTCAGATGGCCTCAGGAGGACGCTGTGGAAAATGATTGAGGCATTATGTGGAGCGTGCGTCGCGTCGTGAAATGTGAGTAGCGCTTCATGTGAAGTGTGCGCGGTAGTAGAAAGTGAGTAGCGCCGTATGTGGAGCTTGCGCAGCGTCGTAGAACGTGAAAAGCGCTTCATTTAGAGGGCTGGCAACGCTTCTTAGAAATTGAATAGCGCTTTGTGTGGAGAGTACGCAGCGTGGTGCGCTCCATGCAGAGCGTGCGCCGCGTAACAAAAAGTTACTGGCGTTTTATGTAGAGCATGCGCTGCGTCATCAAATGTGAGAAGAGCTTGATGCAGTCTTTACGTATACGGCAGAATAGATTAAGAGGAAGGAAACATGTGCGTCGACCGTTTATATGCAAAGACGATTTGATCATTTCCGCCGTAGGCCGAAATTGGCTCGTCTGGGAGCGAAGCCCCCTGCCACTCAGATGAAAACAACCCACTTCCCGCCGGCCAAGTCGGGCTAGTCGACTTCGCGCGGCTCCAATTTTGTGGGCGTGGCAGAGCGCCCCACTTCTCGCGGAGAGAGAAGCTTTCCCGTCTTCCCGCGGAGTGTCGGCCGACAGTCGGCTATTCCTGGGGGTCATCGAACACTCACTCATCGATTCCCACTTTGAAATCATCATTGCACCACCCACCACTTTGAAATCATCATTGCACCACCCACTACTCAGATATAAACAGCCCACTTCCCGCCGGCCAAGTCGGGCTAGTCGACTTCGCGCGGCCCCAATTTTGTGGGCGTGGCACAGCGCCCCACTTCCCGCTGACAGAGAGGCTTTACCGTCTTTCCGCGGAGTGTCGGCGGGCAGTCGGCTATTGCTGGGGGTCATCGAACACTCACTCATCGATTCCCACTCTGATATCATCATTGCACCACCCACTAGAGTGGAGCCAATGAACAATTGACGAGCAGAGAACGCTGTGTTGAGACTCTTTCCAAAACCCGCGCTGTGTGCGACGCTGGCCTTGAGCAGGCGAACCACTGTCCGTTAATGGCATCTGCGAATGGGAAGGCTGTAAGAAGCAGTGAGTGTAGGGAGCTTCCCCGTAGAAGCTCACTCCTTACTTATCAAATGGACTTCAAAATGAAATCCCCAGGAGCGGATTTTTCGAATTTTGTTAGGAGAGATCTTTACTTAAAGAGTGATTTTTAAATGTGCCGCAAACTGTTTTAGAATTGTCTTCTGTCCGTCATCAGATTAGCCGTAAGGCGGTGGCAGAAGGGCCGCAAAGTGCGTGTTCACCGTATACGGGCAGTCAACGAAACAGCGCTGCCGACTGCCCGCGACCGATCTACTGGCCTTCTGCGGGAGGGGTTACGGGACGTCGGCTAGTGGTACCGCGGGAAGTGTGATGTCTCTATCTGAGTAGAGTGGAGCCAGTGAACGATTGCTGGGCAGAGAACGCTGTGTTGAGACTCTTTCCAAAACACGCGCTGTGTGCGACGCTGGTCTTGGGCAGGTGAACCACTGTCCGTTAATGGCATCTGCGAATGGGAAGACTGCAAGCACCAGTGAGTGTAGGAAGCTTCCCTGTATAAGCTCACTTCTTACTTTTTGAGAGCAGTTCGAGATGAAATCCCCAGAGGCGGATTTTCGAAATTTTGTTCCAACCGACTTTACTTAAAGGGTGATTTTTAAATGTGCCGGGAACTGTTTTAGGACTGTCTTCTGTCAGTCATCAGATTAGCCGTAAGGCAGAAGGGCCGCAGAGTGCTTGTTAACCGTGTACGGGCAGTCAACGAAACGGCGCTGCCAACTGCCCGCTACCAATCTATTGGCCTTCCGCTGGAAGGGTTACGGGACGTCGGCTAGTGGTACCGCGGGAAGTGTGCTGTCTCTATCTGAGCAGACGCCAAAACGGCCGGTAGGCTGGTTACTGTACATACATATAGTCATATACCATTCGATACAGTCAAGATATGCTTAAGAGTATCACCGACGCGGTCTTCGAACACACTTCTGGAACACAAATTCGACGTTCTCCAATTTTGAGAAGAAATTAGGGAAATTAATGAACAATGGAATTTGAAACATTGAGGTCAGCTACATGTTTCACAACAAACGAAAATTGAAAAAAGCCGACTGCCCCAGTTTATAAATATGCCAATCGAGCAGATTAATCAGTGCCATAATTCCACTGCTATTAACGAACCCAAAGTTAACGTATTTTTAGGACTTTTTCGTTAACCGTTAATCGTTAATTTTCACAAAAAAACCGCGTTAACCCGTTCATGCCTTAACACGTTAACGCTATAACGCACAGCCCTGGTACATACTGTTTCATCAATTGTACGTAAGTTTTGAGAAGAAAAAGGCAAAATTATTATAAAGTGTTTTTGGGTAAAGTTGAGTTTTGGGCCAGTTTTGGTTTGGGAAATCCATGTTCCAAATTTTTGTCATACCACTTTGTGAAACATATGTAGGTTCTAAAATCAGTCTGACAAATATGGAAAGTGACGACAAAACAAAAGAAAATCTATGCGAGGACGAGTACCAATAGCCCTAAATCTATGAGACACCGAGCAATTTCTCAATTCTTCAGCACACTGCTTCCATACGAATGGTAGCCTCTGATCAGTCGCTCAAACCTTCGGCGCTATGGGTTAACGTTCGCCGCGACGCGGCCAGTTCCAAAATAGCATGTAATCCGGCTAGAGAGTAGCAGGCACCATTTCTTCATGAACAGAATTGGCAGGGAATCGGGAAAAAACTTGAGAAAAAGAGGAACACCCTGATCAATCTCTGTTCCGCTGGACACACTCTGGAGAAGTGTTCGTTACGGAGGTTGAGTGATTTTGTGCCCTTGATGTTTATTTTGCTTGACTGATAGTCGATGTTTTCAAGGCAACCTGCTACTCAATTCTCAGTTCTTTGCATTTACACTCTGTGGCAAATCGGAGCTATACTTTTCTCTCAAAAAAAAGATGGGGAAAACGTCATTTTTCGTGACCTTAAATTCTTGAATGACTGAAGAGAAGTATGTACTGCCCAGAAAAACAAACCAGGTCTTAAAGAGAAGAATGAAAAATATGAAATCTGAAGGGGTTCTTCGAAAGACCTGCTGTTTGGAGTGGGTGTCCCGATGGAAATTACTAGGATCCAGCCCATTTCAATTCTTGGCAAAGAGAAAAAAACGAGTAAGACCGTAGGGAAGAGAGCTTTCCGAGAAGAAAGCATTGAGAGAATTAATGGGAGTAGTCGGGGTGAATTACTTCGGTTCGCGATTAGTCGAGCTGCACATTGATGATACATATGTATGGCTTGACCGTCATTAAAGGCAGGGTTCTCGATAAAATCGGTTGTTGTGCTATACCCATGGAATGGTAGATCTGGCCATCACAAAAGTGAAAATAAGTAAAAAATTGGAGGAAAAACGCTCAGGAGCAAGATATGGCTTGGTGTCCTCCCGCCCCCAATTATCGAGATTTGGGGAAAAGCCTGATTTTTCATGTTTTATTCTGCTTCTTAAGTAATTTCTGAACATTTCTGGAGACTACTAATTACTTTAGCAGTAAAATAATTGTCGTATAAGCAAGCATTAATGAAAATCGCGTTAATTAGGGGGCCGGCCGACACCGGTAATTAGCCGTTATTCTTTGTTTTTGAGCGTTTTCCCCGCGAATTTCTGGGGTTTTTCACTTATTTTTACTTTTGTGATGGCCAAATCTACATTCTTATGAAGATAGCTCAAAAGTTGTTTTTATCGCGAACCCTGCCTTTAAACGAATAACACTTTTTGAATTTTTTCATTGCTGTCGTTATGAAGAAAAAGTTTTTCTCGAGAGCCATATCCGAATAGTGTTACTTGTACAATTAAAAGCCATAAGTTTCGCTGTATTTTGCCGCTAGTAACTAAAACAATTTCCTTTAGAAAACAAGGAAATTTAACGTACTTTAGCACACAAAGCACATTATTAGACAGCGATTGAGGTGTGAATATGGGCAGCGCTTTCACAATTTGAAAAATCCTGATTCACAAATCTTACAATAATCGGAAGTTTTCTGTGGTAAGTTTGCCGAATGCTCCCAATTTACACAAAGGCGCTCTTCTTTCATTTTCAGTGAATTTAGGTTCATGATGAAAACATCCATGCGCGTGGAACCAGGTCCACACTGTATCATCAATGTTAAAAACAACTAGAAGAAACCAAATTAAATAAGAGCCAAAAATACCAAGTTAATACCAATAAACAGCTAATAATTGATACTCAGAAGTGAAGTGGAATTAAATCTTCGAGGATATGAAAAAAACAAAATCACAAAATCCAAAAAAGTAAACTAGAGTAGACGTCAATCACACATTTCAGCATCTCATTTGTCTGACTTTTCACTAACTACATTGTTTATGTCAACCCCACATGCCTTGCTTGGGAGTAGGCTAAGTGCCGACCAAGAAATGAAGGCTCAATGCTGATTTCAGTGATGCCTTCAAGTTTGGAAAAACGTTCACTTTGGAGCGAGTTATGATCAGAAGATGAAAAAAGAGATTTTTCGCTTTTTTTTATCAAAACATAGGGTGACTATTGTATGAAGCAGCGAGTTCCGTTAGTATTCTGGAATTCTATTTCGGAATTTGGAGAAGTCGTTTTCCCATTATCTCCTTTTTTTCTTTTTGTTACTCTCATTCTACATACTGTTCATTTCGAAACCAAATTCCGGTTTTCAGTAGCGGAGAACAGCTGTTGCCGCACGCAACACGATGATAATTGTGCTGTTACAACGATCAATCCTGCCGGCACTACCTGGTCCCACCACGATTGTCATAGTGTTGCGTGTTGCAACTAAGGACCGGAATTTCGCTCAGATAAGGACAGTACTGACTTCGCTTTTCAGCGGACTTCGTGGCTCGTGGATGTGGCGTATCGTTACTGAAAACTGCGGCTGGTCTACCGAATGAGAGCTGTCATCAAGCAATGGCGGTGTGCCAGCGAATCGGAGGAGTCGGAGTCTGCGACACGTGCAGCAACAAGCACATGTGCAATTCTGCCGGATCACCCTTGCTCATTCTCTCATTGTTTCTCGCCTTACTCGCTAGATTATAAATACCAAATGAAAGAGCGAGAAAAAGCCAAGACATCGGATTCTGAAGGACAGCAGTCCTTCGAGATTGATCGTATAAACTCCCAGAAAACGATAGTGTTGTTGCATTCTCTCCCTCACAAAATGAGTAAATGTTTGAGGAAAGGATTGCCTCTTCGACGGTATCGCACCCACATGAGTCCCCAACCGACGTCACACATGTGCTCAATTTCAAATTAAGGGCTTATTTTTATTGCCGGCATCCGCGTCTATTATGATCAGGACTCCTACATATTTTATTTAACAAGTTTAAAGCGCTAATGTTGAGAAGCCATTCGGAGCGGACGCAATTGTGCCCATTCCACAGCAGCGGAAAACGGCGATAATGCGGCAACGTATTTTCACTAACAAGGGCAGGTCACACAGAGAAAATGGCCATTCCGACCGACATGTAGCTTTTAAGCATCATTAAAAAAAAAGAATTTGACCGTTTTAGCTGTGCTCCGTTCCCCTGGGCGGTGTTATAAAGGTTTATTAGTGGGTTTACATACTCAGGCAAACCATCGCTCCGAGCGGTACGGGAGAGCTACTCAAGCGGCGCTGCCTCTCCGCTCCGAGCGAAAATTAGCCATCTACTCGGGCCACAGCAGGCGCTCTCCGGGCCACAGCAGTATCGCTCGGAGCGATCTTCTGTCCCAACTGGCACTGCCGTCTCTGTTCGGGCGATTTTCAAAAATTTCCTATTTGCTATTTTTTCTTTATTTCCGCCTCTTCTAGAGAGGATTAAGCCTGTTAAGAGGATAAGGTACCTGTTACAGCCTGTGGGTCAGGAGGTTAATCCTGCCACAGGCCGCAACGAGGATACCATCCCAGCATGGTCCGCAATGAGGGAAGCCTTCCCACCGCGGGCCATAGGGATCCCCTCGGCCGCCAAAATTGTCATCCTGAGAGTGATCCGAGGTCACCTCTCAAGAGTGGCCTCGAAAGGCCAACTACCCGTCTACACGAGGCGAGCCGCCTTTATACCCGCAGGATTGGTTGTTCTTTGAGTGATAACGTGGCTCGCACGTTATCACCAAAGAACAACCAATCCCGCGTCTCTATCTCTGGCGATGGCACCGCTGTGGCCCTGAGAGCGACCGGAGAGCAACCGGAGTGAACTGGCACGGACAAGGACCGCGGTGCCAGTTGGCCCCTCGGCCGCTGTTCGGGCGATGACGTCATAATTGGAGGAGCCGGTCCCGCTCGGGGCGATGGTTTGCCTGAGTAGTTAATTGTCATTACGTCCACCGTAACCTATCATAGTTTTTTTTTTTGAGACTGAAAAATGACCGCCTAATCGTGTCCAGCGCCCCAAGCAACCCTCCTGAACAAGTTTAAGACGAAAAAAAAAAGATTTTCGGTGCCTCAAATCCACCATGAGGCTCCAAAATTTGAAAAAAATTTTCGTTCAAACATCGTATAGAGGGGTTAGTTAAGACGCTTAACACGAATATGAGGTCCTTTCTCAGCTTATTGGCTTCGTTCTGGGGTTGCGGTACGGTAAGGTCATTTAGCCACCGCAACCCCTCGCAGTTAACATTTTTTCTTTCAAAAAAGGAGAAACTCAATTATTCGGCTGATATCTCTTGTGTTTCCACTGCTGCGCTCCAGGATTCATGAAGTTCTTCACATATTCATAGCGTACGGGAGGACCCTCCGGAAACCATCCTGGTCATTTCAAAGCTCCCGTTCAGTTTGGTTCTCGCCCTCATTTGGTAGGACTCTGCGATTCTGATACCTGTGCAGAAATTCTTTTCTTTCGTTGTTCACAAGGCAAGATGATTCTTTGTTTTTAACATTTCTGCCTAAATTATATCTGCACGTAGAACGATTAGAACGATTATTATGGCTATAAATTTGCTGCAGGATTACTTTCTTCACTTTAAAAAACTTACTGCCAAGATTAAGCTTCAAAGACCCAGGCACATAGACTCTAGCTCGCTCCCAGATGAGTCCGGGCGGAGCAAGCAGTGGAGCCGTCGGGCATGATAGAATTTAGAAGTTATAAAGAGACTTTGA
This sequence comes from Aplectana chamaeleonis, assembly GCA_029168955.1. NCBI lineage: Eukaryota > Metazoa > Nematoda > Chromadorea > Rhabditida > Cosmocercidae > Aplectana > Aplectana chamaeleonis. The sequence continues at coordinate 1,122,365 of JAPDOI010000218.1, read as the reverse complement.
CGAAATAAGACCGGTAAGCCCCACTTCAACCGGCTCAAAATGAGGGAGAAAGGCTTTATTACTCAGTAAAAGTCTCTCTCACGGTAAAGTAGTTGCTTACCAACACATTGGATGATGAATACGAGTCTTCTGCAAAAGTGCAAAAAAACCGGTGAAAGTTCGTGCTTGTTTTCCCACATCTTCATCGACAGCGCACACTCTCACTGCGCTAAAGAATCGTTTATACTCCCGCCGCCGAGCAGTGCGGCGCAGTGCATTTCTGTGATATTGATTGTGCGGAGCGGCACGGTCGATATTGTAGGAAAGCACTTCGCTGCGCCGCTCGGCTGCGGAAGTATAAACGGCGCCCAAGGCGCTATTCATACTACTCAACGCCAGCGCGGCACGCGCGTGCCGCGCTAGCGTGGCGTTTGAGTATGAATGGCTTGGCGCCCCGCCCGCGCGGCACGCGCGTCAGCTCCGCCCGCTCCGCCATGGCGTCGCAGCTGCAGTATTCATACTGCCACCCGAAACGCCTTGGCGTTTTCATCCACTGATATTATTTATCGATCGTCTCATTAATTCCAGCTCCACCGCTCCGCCATGGCGTCACCGCTGAAGTATTCATAGTATCCGCAAGCGCGGCACGCGCGTCACGCGCGTAGAAAGTATTCATACACAAGCGCCACGCCAGCGCGGCACGCGCGTGCCGCACTGGCGTTGAGTAGTATGAATAGCGCCTAAGTGACATTTCTGGCTACTACATCAAAAGGCCTCATCTGAGCGCGCACTTTCGCCTAGCTTCGCAACATGTTTCCACCTAACAACACTGTATTCTGGTAGAAATTTGACATCGGTGCATCACAGGGTGCTCCAGGGATCCTTAAATTACAATCTGCGAAGCGCCTGTGAGACAAACTCTAATTCGAAAACTTCGTCAAAAATTTATCCTGAAAAGTCTCATTATATTCGGAAAGCCCAACTCGAATCCAAGTTGACCACTACACGATAAGGGGAACAGCTGATGAGCCGTTCTGTTTTTTCCTGTTTCTATCATTTTTTCGTATCATTTCTGTGTGTCACTTTGCATGGTAAACACTTTCTGTGAATCGATATTGTGTGTGGGGCGGAAATTACAGTTTCAATATTTTCTCTGATTTTTTTATTGAAAAAAAAACAAAAATTTGCCGCTGACTGGGGTGTTTGTGCTTTTGGGGACCTCCCACCATAATTGACGACAAATGTTCCACTTTCCCCTGAGTTTTGGAGAACTAAAGCACCGGCGACGTTGAAAACGGTAGGCAGACAAATGAAAGAAACAGAAACACTAGCAACTTAGGAAAAACTCAGCTGTTCCCCTTATCCATTATGATAAACTTGAAACCGAACCAGTCATGGCTAAAGCTTGCTTACAAGACAGATCTATTCAGTGGTCCGAGCCTAGCGAAATTAAGTACCTTGCGAGGATACCCATGCTAGTAGTAACTAAAACGGCGAGTCTCCCGTGCCCAAACCTAGGTCTCAGGAAGTTACAAGCTCAAAACGGAAGGTTAACCACGAAAAATTATAAAGTTTCTTCCCTCTAACTTGTCCAGAGGTTCTTGGGATGCTGAACACGAATATGTATGATGCAACGGGCGTGGCGTTGGAGTATAAATAGCCTGACGTCAAACGCACGCGCATGACGCCTGCTGCGCCATGGCGGCGAGGGCCGTAACGTATTTTTCATCATTTTCCTTATTAATAAATTATCAATTTCATTGCGTTTCATAGTAATTTATTCCAGCGCTGCCCTCTGCCACCATGATGGTAAACGCGTGTGCTAATTTTTCTTACTTGGAAAAGTAGAGGCCCACATTATTCCCCTCCGCCATAGTGTTGCAACTGGAGTGTGCATAGTTTCCGCAAGCGCGTATAAAGTATTCAAACTCCAACACCACGCCCGCGCATGAAACGCTGGTGTACGGAAGAAATTTTGTAATTATACTAACAGTACTCGTCAAGGTCAAGCGTACACTGGAATGATCCCAGTGTGGGTGGAGGAGGGCCGCAGTTTGGCAAACTGCGCAGTGGAGGGGCGCGAAATTGGGTCGTGTGCGAGTAAAAATCATCTGCTCCGCTCAGAAGAGTGTTCTGTTACCCATATTTCTGTTTAGAACTTCAGGCTTGGATTCGCCTTCATTTCAATTTTCTTTTTTTTCATTTTTGGCCCCCGAAATGTGAACATACGAATAAAAACTTTCATTCAAAAAATTGTAGTTGAGTGTAAATGGCCATGCACTTTCCATGTGATTTTTCAAATACTGAGGTGATGCAAAATGGATAAATTTGACAACAAGAGTGCGAACAGGAGAAATCACGCATCCTCAGACAAGATCTTCACCAATGTTTCTATAGTCACTCTGTTTCCACTGTGAGTACATTTAGCAAACGATTTTTTTTTCAAAAAGCGGAAACATCGAATGATCTATCGTTGTGGGGATCAGAAAGCCAATACCGCTTGTGAACTGACTGTTCATAAAGTGGGCAATATGCTCACCTCGAAAAACCCCTTGAAACTTTTTTACGAATTGATTTGCTACGGTGACTCTTCGTCAAAGTTTACGTATTTTGCCTCACCGTCTGGCTCTTCGCAAAGTTTCATTCTCGAAGTGTGGTGTGGAGATGCTTCACACTACCAGGATGAGATCCAAAAATGTACCGGTTGTCAAGGTTGGAAAAAAATTCGTTTTCTTACCTATACAGAAATGATTTATGAAACTTGTTCAGCATTTTGGGACCTACTTCTTTGGCACCAAAAAAATTGTTCTCGGGTAATCAGAGCCCAGGGGTCGTGAAGGTCAAGGAAAATATCGTTTTCCCACCTATACAGAAATGATTTTTGGAACATTTGCAACACTTTGGGACCTACTTTTTTGGTACGAGAAAAAATTTTCTCGGCTTTTTTTCTTCGGACTTGTGAAATTAGTTTTGAAGCTTTTCAGTATTACTACTCATAGCTCGAGTTTGAGACCCCCAGCTCTTCACTGAGCCGAGAACGAGCCCCTGGGATACCCAACTTTGTTCAATGGGATTTGGACCCCTAAAACCGCTACTATCCCATCGAGGAAAATTTTCGGTAAACCCTCCTAGGAGGGACTTCTCGACATTTTCTACTACAACTTTTCGTGGAGAACAACTTGCCACCCCACATTAGGCCGCATCCATACGTAACGAGAGCGGGCGTTCCCGCTGTTGTGCGCCTCTCGACGCTCCTCAACGCTGGAGCTGCCCGTGCCCGCAAATTAACACAGGCAAGCACCCCTTACCTCGTGTTGACTCGATTGAAAACGTTTGATCGGGTGATCAATCGCCCGAGTCGGCGCAACGGCTCATGATTTCCCACGGTTTTGGACTTCCGTGATGGGATTATGGAAAACAGGGGCAGTAGTTTTGATACAGGTTTGATGCCACTTGCTTTAGTGATAGAGCAGTAAGCTTGAAACTTGCCGTTTGCTTCGTGGTGCTGGCGCCAGAGCGCGAGAGCGAGAGCGAGGAGAAGGAGCGCCTGTGAGCGGGTAGCGAATCGTGTGAACACGATGACCATCGATTTTGCCTAATCGCGCGCTCTCGCCACGTATGGACGGAGCCTTAGCCGAAGAGGAGCAGATCGAGGTTCATTTTTCGCGTCAAAAAGGCCTAAAATCTTTTCCGGATTTGAAGCTGTCAGGTATGAGAAAAAAGCTTTTCTTTCATGCATCCTGTCCATGTGGGTTTGTTTTGAAGCATTTCACTAGTACTACTCACAGCCCAAGTTTGAGACCCCTGGCTTTTCATTGAGCCGAGAACGAGCCTTCGAACGAGGAAAATGTTGATAAATTTCTATATATTCAAAAAAAATCGAGAAAAAGAAAGTAGAAAATTAATGAGAAAAAATCGAACTTTTGTTCGCGGAGGGGAGGGGCCGCAGTGATGAGCTACCCACTGGGAGGGAGGGGGGCGCACTCTCGACCGACCGATCCCACTGCCACGCCTGACCCTGGTATTCGTTCTTCCAAGGAAACCAAAAACGAACCCAATACTCGTGTTGAGCACCACAAATAACCTACCAGGACGAAGTTCGAGCGACTAAGAAATTTTTTTACGCTTTGTAGATCTTCTACCGTCTAGAGCTTGTGAGACTCAGATCTGGGCACGGGAAGCACTTTTTCTACTACTACTAGCATGAGCATCCTGGCAGAGTTTTTCATTTTGCTGAAGTCGGACTGCGTTTTAATGGTCTCCCTATGAGTGAAACGTACGTAGTCTGGAATGAAGTAGCTGGCGAGGATGACCACAAGGTATGGGCGAGAAGACTTTTACCAGGAAGATGTGGGCCTTGATATGTAGTAGCTCGCGGAATTCCTTACAGGCTCAACAACCTATACCAAAATTCTACCCACCTTACGGTTTCAACACCAAAAAAAAATCGCTGTTCCGTGTCGATAATTGTGATCACATTTTCCCCGCCTCTCCCTCCTAAAGTAGTTCTCAAACATGCATAGGGTGGTGATCGTAATGTGCACATTGAATCAAGTACCAATGAGTGATGATCGGAATAAAAGGCGAATGTTTCCGAGCACAAATTCAGTTTTAAAACGGCAGTTGCCTGTCGGTACTACACTACTGGTGTGTGAGACCGTATCACTTCCATTAGGGCGATTAGTCAAAGCTATCCAAGAATATCGTAGGGCTTGCTGTCGACTACCCCAAACTCTCATCGGTTACGACTCTAATTTCTAGAACAACCAGGCATTAGCAAAAATTGCGTTAGAGGCGACGCTTTTAGCGGCAGCCGGTTGCCATTAGACGAAGCGATCAAATATGAACACGCCTTGACACCCTCACCATCACAAAGTTCCCTCGCAAAAAGCAGTTAGCCGACAGATGATTTTCAAGCAATTCAGTGTTTTTATACAATTCTCATAATGCTTTATTTTCATGCACGTAGCACCAAAACTGTATTATTTTGAGCAGTGACACAAAACAACCTACTTTCAAGACATTAATTATATATATACACTACTTCCCGCCTCGTAATGGAATACATTATACAAGTTTGAGTAAAATACTGTAAAGAATAAATTAAATCATTTGAAAGTATCGAAAAGCGAGCACAACATGCCCAAAAAGTATACTATGTACCTAATAATACGCATTTGTCAATGAAGCAAATCAGTTTCGAAATCACTAAATCATTTGATCTCGGCGACTCGAAAGACTTCAATATGCTCCAAAAATGCAGATCGAGTATTCAAAAGCCGGGTAACTCGTGAGCCTACAAGTTATCCACAAAAAACTCGTAAGGATGGTTCATTGCGATTCGAAAGGACTGTCGACTGGCCGCCAGATCCATCGGCAGCTCGTCCAGCCGCTGCGGAATCGCCGACGTCGACGGAGCTGCAGGGATAACCACGGCACGGTGCCTAAACACAAAAATTCTAGACACAGAAAGGACAATCTTTGCTCAAACTCTGCCTTGTAGATAATTTGGGGTGATGAGCAATGACCTAACATCCGTTTCCTGTTTGACGGAGAACTAAGGTAGATTACAGTATCTATACCGTATTAGATCGATATTTAGCATAATCCTTGCCCAGGGGTTCTTTAAGGCGCTGATCACGAATACAATATCTTTCTTTTGTCAATTTCTGAAGGAATATGGTAGGTGATGTCAGGTTTAATGTCGCTTGACTTCCATACCCTGCTTGAAAGGCAGTGTTCATGATAGATTTCACTTTCCATATCTCCGCGGTTTACGGAAGGTCTGGTGCCCTATATAGCAAAGCATGCTTGAAAGGACGCGAAAGCACCATATTTGAGCAAAAATAGGACCTCCCTTGTTTACATGTGATATATGAGTACTCCACTGCTTATTTTATGTATTTCTGATGTATTATTGTGTTGTATGCTCTAATACATTGATTTTTTCCTGCTGGCCGTTCGTTGTCGTGGTTGGGCGCCCGTGTTGGTCCGTGCTGGCCGGTGCCGCCGTCCGTGCTGGGCGGTGCCAGTCTCGGCCTGGCGCGGATCGATCGATTCCTCCCAACCACGCAGCACTGGGCCACGCCCCCCGTGCTGAGCGGCCATGCCATTCTCATCTTTTCTGCGCACGGTGGACGGTGAGTCTGCCGCCCTCCTCTGCTCATTTACACTTTTGTAATCCTATTCTCCTAGTTCGCTATTTTTGAATAAATTTTGCTCATACTCCTTTCCTGCATAGAACACTCGGACTCGAGTGCAATATTAATTGGCGGATAGCCATTGGATAGTAGCGTTTTCCCGAAAGACGCAGATTCGACTTGGGGGCCAAGCCAGTCCTTAGTGAGACATTTTTTTTTCAGAAATGTCGAACTCAAGTGAAACTGTGGGCATGAACGACGTGCGAATGGTGGACGAAGACATGGAGGATGTCGCCCCGCCACAACCGCTGGATGACTGGCAAGCACTCGGAGTGAGTGGCTTAGAGAGTAATCTGAATAATTCATTCGAAAACATCCTTATGCGGGCTAATAACGCTCCTAATAGCCAAATTCGAAACCTTCCGAGTCTAAAACGGAGTTGTACTTTAGACATGATAAAAGGTGCTGTACAGTGTACCTACACAAAAGTTGAAGAGCGATTAGGGGCCAGAACGACCGAAACATCGTTTTTTGATGAGATTGGGTTGTCACAGGAGGATCTCCGTGAAATTCTTCCCACAGTAGGTGCGCACAGTCGTACATTATGCGAACTTTCGAAGAGTTTGGGATGTGAAATCTGCCATGTTACCGAAGTAGTTAGTGCCAAAAACAATACTATTTTGGAAGTGCAAAATAAATTAGCAGCGGTGCAGTTGCATGATGAACAGGAGCTACAGGAGAAACAAAAGAGGATTGCAGATCTTGAGAATCAAATTTTGCAATTTCAGCAGCAAGTGAGCAATCTGGTGGCTAAGCCAACCCAACTGATGGCTGGGAACAGTCGCGCTGCAGCAGTTGCACAGGGTGAGGCTAATACTTCTGGTAACGATTGGAATGCAATCCGCAACCATTTGAGCTCACTAAGAAATAATGTTCAGAGAGCGGAAGAACCCCACGCCACGAACGATGGACAACATCTCAGCCGGATGCGGCAGTCAAGCGAATCGTCCAGGCCGTCCTCGGTAGCGTCTTCCATCAGGTCGACAATTGGTGAGTCGGTGTCTGTCGCTGCATATAATAATGGACATCAGTCACACCCCAAGGACAGAATGGGGGACATGTTTTCCGTTTTTCGCGAGGTTTTCAAGACACAGAGTGTGGCGGAAGTCTCAAAATACAACGGGAAAAATTCGTTGTCTGAGTTTCTGCGAGCGTTGGATGTCAAGTTTCCTTCTACCATATGGGGAGACTCAGATAGACGCGATATCCTCGTGAATCACCTGGAAGGCACAGCTCTGTCAATTTTCAAGGGTTTGCCCAAACGATCCGGGAGGGGTCATATGCTGACGTGGTAGGTGCGCTAAAGCTAGCCCGTCGAAACCCTGGTGAGCGGCTCAAAAATGTGGGAGAGTGGGAACACCTTTCAAAACGATCTTACGAAAGCGTCGTAGATTTCTGCTGCCGTATGGAGGACCTCTCTAGGAAAATTCACCCCAGTAGTGAATGGGATTTCATAAGAGGTTCCAAACTGTATCCCTGTCTCCAACACTGGCAAAACTCGTACCACATGATGGCTGCCTTAGATGCACCGGAAGGCCGAGTTTATGAGGAAGTGAAGCGGGTAGCTCTGCGATTGGAGAAGCTGCAGGAGGAAGGCCCACGGGTTAAAAGCTATCAGAATGACCGTAGTAACGTGAATACCACAGATCGGAAAACGATCAATGCTGCCAAGGGTGTTTTGCCTGCGACGAGCGACGGCTACACTAAAGATCGACCACCACTGAAGTGTTTCAACTGCGGGAAGCTCGGACATCTGGCACAGAAGTGCAGAAAGAGCAGTAAGACCTCACAAAACCGTGACAGTAAGGAGCGGGTCGGTGGCGGAGATAGCAACCGTTTCACTGGTAATAAAGTAGGCGGAATTTCGCTTTCATCGGAACTTGACGGATGGTGCAAAACTGTCCAAAAAAGGCGGAATTTTGAAAGCGTGCAAACTCGTGCAGTCGGTAATCCGTGTATCTGCGAAGTGGAAATTTTTGGCATATCTGCTAAAGCACTAATAGATACTGGATCAGTCATATCCATCGTCCCGGTGGGATTATTGACGCAGGCCCGCGAGCAAGGCGTGGAATTGGACACACGAGCGCAGATAGTAGGTGATGGAAAACAGCGCCAACTTTTCGATGCGTCAGGAAGTATGATGAGCTTTCTGTCGGAAATAGTGGCAGAAGTAAGCGTTAAACGAGCCGGTTCAGCTTGCGTACACTTCCATGTTCAGAAAAGCAAGGATAACACGTTGTTGTTAGGAACAAATGCTTTGCACGAACTGGGTATCAGGACGAAATTCGAACCCATTATCGCAGATCAGAAAAGCCCGGATGCGGATAGCTTGCTACTGAATGGCTTGCAGGAAACAGCAGCCTACTGTGATCAGAGGGTGATAATTTCGCCAGGTGGGGTTGCCACTGTACAGATTAGAGGCACTAACCGACAAGGAGCTTGTTTTTTTGGTCCACAAACCCGCGCATAGAGTCCGAGGTCTGCCAGATAAACGGCGGGAAAGCCGAGATTTCTGTGATGAATCGAGGTAGGGAGTGTTGGGTCATCAACCAAGGTGAGAACTTAGGCGATTGGTCTACGGAAGCGTGGGTCGATCCTAGAGTAGCCGATGTACCGAGCGATATGATGCTATTACAGCCGCCTGCTGTTCTACAGGAGGCAGAGCGTATTCGTACTCTAATAGCTATCCTAGATCAAAATAGAAAGGCTGGACCCATGCCTGACGATGTACGTGCGATTGTAACCGAGTATGGCGATGTGTTCGCGATTTCGGACACAGAACTTACTCAAACGACGCTCGTGAGTCACGATATCGACGTGGGCGATCATCCACCAATAAGGCAGAAGACAAGGCCTGTCCCCTACGGTATTCGTGCGAAGGTTGACACAATGCTTCGCGAGCTTAAAGAACGAAATGTGATTGAGGAAAGTCAGTCACCCTGGGCTTCACCCATTGTTCTTGTCGCGAAAAAGGATGGTACGATCCGACTTTGTGTAGACTACCGAGAGGTAAACAAAACGACAAAAAAGGACAGTTACCCTCTTCCTTCTATTGACGTGACCCTGCAAAACCTACAAGGTAAGCGGTGGTTCACCGCGCTAGATCTAGCCAGCAGCTGCTGGCATGTTCCATTAACGGACAGAGCCAAGGAAATTAGTGCGTTTACCACTACTTTAGGCCAGTTTCAGTTCCAAGTTTTGCCTTTCGGGCTCACAACTGCTCCGGCTAAATTCCAAAGGTTAATGGATCATGCACTCGGTGATTTGATAGGGACTGAGGTGTCGGTATATATTGACGATATCTTGATTTCCACGGATTCAGTGGAACGGCATGTGGAAGTGTTAGGTAAAGTTTTCGAGGCACTTCGAAAAGCGCAGTTGAAAATCAAGCCTCAAAAATGTCGGATGATGGAGCCCAGTATTGAGTTCCCAGGACATGTGGTTGATGCTAATGGGGTAAGAGCCGATCCGGAAAAGGTGGCTCGCATTCAGATGTTTGCACGCCCTCAGAATATAGCTCAACTTAGGACATTTTTGGGCATGGCAGGTTACTACCGCAAATTCGTTCTCCGATTCTCCCAAATTTCAAAGCCACTTTACGAGCTTACCAGCCCAAAAAGGAAGTTTGTATGGAGAGAGGAGCAGGAAGCTGCTTTCGAATCGCTGAAAAAGGTGCTTACGGAAGCCCCTGTACTAGCGCAGCCCAATATTGAGAGAGCAAGGGACGGATCCCGTCCGTTTGTGATCTATACGGATGCTAGCAGAGTAGGTGTTGAAGCGGTTTTGGCTCAAGAAGGAGACGATTCCATGTTGAACCCTATATTTTTCGCCTCCAAGCACTTGTCAAGCGCCGAAAAGAACTACCACGTGACTGATCAAGAGGCACTGGCTCTAGTGTACAGTCTGAAAAAATTTCATTACTTCATATATGGGGTTCACACGATCATAAGAACTGACCGTTCTGCTCTAACATAGCTGTTCAAGCGGACCAACGTTTCGCCGCGTGTCCTGCGATGGGCACTGGAAGTTCAGCGGTATGACCTTACGATAGAATACGTAAAAGGGACGGCTAATGTCGTTGCAGATGCTCTTTCGCGGGGTTTAACGCAGCCTGGCGTTAGTAAAGGCTATGCAGAAGATGAGAAAGTAGTCTGTGCCGTTCAGGAACGTGAGTGGCTGGCGGAACTGCGCCAAGATCCGGACTTTGAACGTGTGATACCGGCTATTGAGAGTTGCAGAATTGAAGAAGTAAAGCTACCTCGTCATAGCAAAACGCTCAGTTCAGCTGATTTTGTCATTCACGACGGGAAATTGAATATCATCAACGAGGATGGATCTCTGTCGATGGTGATTCCGCGATCGCGCAGGCGTGATGTTTTCAACGAGGCACATTCTGGTGTTTTTTTTTTTGGAGGCCATTTCAACGCTCACAAAATGTTTTCTCAGATGAAGAAAAGCATATTTTGGCCAGGAATGTATCAAGACCTAATTCGAGGAAGAACTTTCGGCCATAATCATGCTGACTTCCGCACAGCATGTCGAGCCCGAGCGCTGGCGCAGCGCGTGGTACTGGATTGTGCAGGCCGTGGCCAACGGCGCCGAATTCATAGCGATACCAGGACCGAAAGATGATGAGAGCTGGGGAAGGATTGTGGACTTCAGGAGGGACCCCATCGAAGAAACGATCGACCAGAGACCTTTCCTGAGATTCCGTTTTTCCTGTCTGTTGCCGGTAAAGTCGGAGGAATTCGCTGCAGATGCACCATTTATGATTTTGGCGGACAAGGTCAATCTCATCATTGGTAGACACTTCACCCAAAGTGCCGCAAAGCGATTCTGGAGTGCAACTTTGAAGAAACACAGCGACACACTAAAGTTGACGGATTTCCAACGTCTGCCAAAGGAACCGAGACGTAACGCCAGCAACAACGGGACGCCTGGAATAGCAAGACCCAGCTTCAAGCGTGTACAATCGGCAATTGCGTGTACAATCGGCACAGCGTTCAATCACAATTTCGCTCGTCGAGGCAGGGGCGGACGCGGCTCCCATTTCTAAAGTGCGCAGTGGAAGCGCCCATTTTTTGGGGACCCCCATGTGATATATGAGTACTCCACTGCTTATTTTATGTATTTCTGATGTATTATTGTGTTGTATGTTCTAATACATTGATTTTTTTCCTGCTGGCCGTTCGTTGTCGTGGTTGGGCGCCCGTGTTGGTCCGTGCTGGCCGGTGCCGCCGTCCGTGCTGGGCGGTGCCAGTCTCGGCCTGGCGCGGATCGATCGATTCCTCCCAACCACGCAGCACTGGGCCACGCCCCCCGCGCTGAGCGGCCAAGCCATTCTCATCTTTTCTGCGCACGGTGGACGGTGAGTCTGCCGCCCTCCTCTGCTCATTTACACTTTTGTAATCCTATTCTCCTAGTTCGCTATTTTTGAATAAATTTTGCTCATACTCCTTTCCTGCATAGAACACTCGGACTCGAGTGCAATATTAATTGGCGGATAGCCATTGGATCGTAGCGTTTTCCCGGAAGACGCAGATTCGACTTACATTGATTTCTGAGCGTTGCTTTTCGATTTCCTATCAATGCAATCAAGCGATCAGCTCACTTATCAGCACCTCCTGGGGTCGTATTCGCCAACAACCCGTCGAGGGAAGTCGAAGGGAAGCGGAAGGGATGATACCGCGCGCGGCAGAGGAGCAGATCAACCCATCTTACACCATGTAAGATGGAAATGCAAACTGTGTTACGTATCGATATCACTGCGAAAGGATAAAGATTCCATCGCGAAGCGGACATTCCTCAGCTATGCGATTCGAAAAATTACGGCGGTCGCGAGGGAAGCCAAGGGAGGCGAGAGGTGGCCGTCGAGCGCACATTTTGCACTGAAATTTCACCTCGTTTACCCTTCGACTCCCCGGCGGGTTGATGGCGAATACGACCTCTTGACTTCATCATTTCTGTAATCTGAGTGTTCATTTGTTCACATCGAGGGGGCGGAAATGGGGCACAGGACGGTTCTGGGACTCCAAAACGCTCGTTTGCAGCCTTTATTTTGCCACTTCTGGCTCGTTTCCTACCGCTCTTTTGACACTGGCAGCCTAGGATCCTTCCCGCCTATCATTTCACTGTGGAAAGTCACCGATGAAGATCATCCTGAAAGATGCCTTTCCTCTTTCGAAAAACGGAAAACGAGCAACGAATTCGCGCTCAGCACCGTAAAGAGCCCAGTTCTAGACAATGATTAAGTCAAATCGGGGAATGGAGTTAACGAGTATACCTAACGTAATGTTCCCAAATAATCGCATGGTTTTCGAGATGTCACCGGAAGTCAGATGTACCGGGGTCCATTGCAACAATAAGGCGAAAGAATGGCTAGAAACGAGCTATAGATAGCCCTATACGGCCCTCAAATTTTATTGTGCTATGCACACCCCGCCCACTTCCTCAACGGCCAACAAGGGAGTGGGCAAGTAGGCTTACAAGTTTGAGGGGCGTACAAGACCATTTATGACTCGTTTTAGCCGGTTTTTCGCAATTATTGCTGTAATGGACCCCGTACATTCGATTTTCAATGAAAATTCAAATAGGAATCTCACAGAAGATACTAAAAATCTCAGCCAAATGTAATGAATTTACGAAAGGGTATCGTTTGCTTATAAGGGTACAATAATTGATTTTTTGGAAGGCATTCACTCAAATGGTTTTGGATATAACAGAAAAAAGGCTGCAAGTAGCTTAGGTGACTACCTCTTATGATCGCTGCCGGAACCGCCACTTCCTTCTCCAGACCCGCCACTTGCCTGAGATCTCACATCGGGTCCTGCGCCTCGATGCGTCGCCACGCCACCTGCCACAGTAAAATGAGGAAATGGTGACACCGGCATTGATGCGTAGCCGCTTACCTGAAAACGTGGAACATCAGCCGACCACACGGTTTTCAGGTAACTATAATGAAGCAGAAGCACATTTATAAACCGGCTCTTTTTATACTTCCAACTCAACGAAAACCCGTTCAAATTTGTGCCTTCGTCCAGCGAGTAGTAAAAATCATACGGATTTCCTAAAGGCAGTGCTCACGATGAAAATGGACGAGTTTTCACCGAAAACCGAATGCACCGGTGTCCTCTGTAACAATAGTAGCGAAAGAACGGCTAAAACCTAGCCATAAGTAGCCCTACACGGCCCTCAAACTTGGTTGTGCTATTCCCGCCGCGCCCACTCCCTCAGCAGCTAACAAGGAAGTGGGCGGGTAAGGCGTAGCGAATGCAAGTTTTATGGCCGTATAAGGCTATCTATGGCTCGTTTTCAGCTGTTCTTCCGCCATTATTGTTGCAGTGGACCCCAGTACATTCGACTTCCGGTGGAAACTGGAAGACCCTTTTATGGTGAACATTGCCTTCAAGTGGGATTTTTGCGGCAAATCAAAGAAAAATGATGGGCTCCTCAGTCAATGAAATTGTTTACCCCAAATAACCAAAGGCTATCTATAAGTAGACACACTTCCTGAACTCGTGAGGATCCCCTAAAGAAACTTGCTAACGTTGTTTGACCCTGATCTTAGATAGAAAAACGGCATCCCTAATCAAAGAAAAAGGAGCCCTCTCCACTTTCCAGAACACGTTGTTCTTCCTACTACAACACTAGCTGCTCTGCAATGCGTACAATACTTGGGCAACACCATCTAAGGTCTCTTCAAACGTAAACCAGGAAAAGCTGCTCCACCAATGATGGTCCCCATCTGGTTTCAAATAACAATCTTTCAGATTGTTTATTATCACAGGATGCTTTGAAACTACACTGCACTTCGTCGGCATCGCTTTTCAACGAGTAATAAAGCCCTATCATAAGATTAACTGACCAGCGCTCTCACTAAAACGCCGAATTATAGCGCTACGAGAAGACTCTGATAAAAGTCTAATTCATATACTTCTTGGAGAAAATTGTTTAGAATTTATATAGAAACAGGTTTTCTGTTATAACTCAGTTTTCCCCGGCGTACCAGGTGCATGAGACTTCCACCAGATCACTAAAAACCAAATTTATCATGAATGTATGATCCAATACACAGAGAGGAAGGGGCCCAGGAAGAGTTATGCTGGCATACGCGACGCGCGCGGAGGAAAGTCGCTGCGTTAATAACCGATTCTCGCTTCTCACCGCTCTATCCACCAGAGCGACCCGCTTTTAAGGCGGGCCGAGTGTTGATGATGTTTCGCCTCTGTTGCTCTCTTAGAAAATATATAAGATCCAGCATCATCGCCACGGCGAGGAGGGAGGGTGGAACGGAATAACGCATTCGATAAGCACCTGCAGTGAGTGAGAATAGGTCGAGGCGTGGACGGATAGCATGAATGACTGACTCATCAGCGCTAACAGAGGCACGAGCGGCCCGCTCCGGCGGGGCGAGAACTCATGCATACTCGCTGCGACGCTAATGCGGGCCAATCTAGCACGGAGGGCAGCGAGGATTATGAATGCGCCCTAACCGTGTGTCTCTTAAAAACCCCCTAGGTTAACGTGCTCTTTGTCGACGATAACGCACCAGCCTTACGCCACGCACTACACGTATACCAGCCGGGTGATGGTCGTAGCGTATTCCAACCGCAAGACAGGCGGAAGAAAGTCCGTGTTCTCTCCACTTACGCGCCTCGCTTCTCTCCTGTTTTTTCGATTCCCGCGCGCCTCTCGTCCCTCGTTTCCTGCCTCTCTCGTTTTGAAATACATTCCGATCATCACCCATACCAGCCACACTCATCCGAGGCTCTTTTATCTTCCTCTGTGTATTCGATCGACAAGTCTCAAGATTAATCATGGAAATGGTGTCAAAGTTTCATACTCCCCACTCCCTTTCGATGTCAACTACGCTCATTATCCTCTAATATATCATGCTCACTTCGTGAAGTACACAACACTTTAGCTTATAATCTGAAGCCTCCCCCACCCACCCCTCATCCTTGTAAGGCGATCTGGAAGTCCCAATGAAAAATCTAAGTATTTAGGAGACAAAAAACATTCTAGAGGTTACGCAAAAAAAAATTGAAAACTTACAAACGTGGTTCGTAAAAATTTACGGACTTCTCGGTTGATCAATGAGGAGATCGGGCCGTACCTTCGCCGAGTTCCTACACAGAGTCCGCTTGACGACTTGTTGGTCGAATACACAGAACGGGAGGCGCCTAGGCGCAGTTCGACTGACTAAATGAGTGACGCTCCAGCGACGACGCGAACACAGCAGCTTTCCGTTGCGCGTCGCTATCAGCAATTCGAACTGCCCCTAGGCGCCTCCCGCTCTATGTATCCTATCATCAAGCCCCACTTGATCCTAATCAATCTAACCTAACTCACACCTTTATTCAAAGGCAGCAGACACGCTCGTAGAAGTTTTTGAGATAAGCTGGGGTCGTATGGCCCTCAGAAGGCTCGTGCCCTCGGAAGCGTCAAAAACGAGACAAAACTACGTAAATTGAGCAATGGAAGCCGAAAAATTTTGAAAACCCCGCCTATGAACGTCGACAACTTCGCCCCCAAATACAAACTCGTCTAGATTGATCCTTCGGATACGGTCACTTTGGCTGGTTTTTTGATACTTCAAACGAGGTGAGACTGAAAGAGTCCATCGGCTTACCGGATAACAAAAACAACCGTTATTCCTCTACTCGCATACAGTTTTCGTTGGTTTTTTCGTTAGTATCCCATACTACCAGCTCCAAGCCTTCGACTTAGGTTACAAATCGATATAATTTTCAAGCGGGTCTGCTGCCTTTAAAAACCTCCCACAAACATACTTGCGATGAAAAAGCGCAGCCAGCTAGCACAAAGTGATTTATTAAACATTATAGACAACACTAAAGAGGTTGTTATTAAATAATGTAGCTCTTTTCATCTCAGATGCTCAGAAAATCTCATCATAGAACTTAGCGAATTCGATGACTGCACACAGACACATACTTAAAGGTATTCAGCAAATGGTTATTATAAAGCACATATTGAGCAAACCAATATAACAAACAAATGCAATGATGCGACAACAAAAGTGTGGGGGGGGGTAGAAAAGGTTCCAGACGAAGCTGCCTAAAAGCGCAACATTCATCGACAGGACTACAATTCATCAACCGGTCCAAATGGTCAAAAGAAAATCAACCCAATCGAAGAGAAAGGTGAACCGCGATTTCGAAACTAGTGTTTGTTCACTTAAGGCAGCGTCCACGATAAAAACTGTCTCTGAGACACCGACGGAAATCGAAAGATGAGAGGCCAAATGTATTAACAATGTCGAAAAAACGGCAAAAAAAGAGCCCGAACTAGCCTTATACAGCTCCAAAAGCAGGGTTCACGATGAAAACGGTTTTAGAGCTCTCTTCATGAGAATGTAGCCTTGATCACCAAAAAGTAAAAATAAGTGAAAATTCGAGGGAAAACTCCCAAAAACAAGGTACACAGAGCGGTTAATTACCGGTGTCCGCACACCCCCCATTTGACGAGATTTTCATGAATGCTTGTCTGCCCGCCGTTTTTTTCTCTTAAAGTAGTCAGTAGCCTCTAAAAACGCTTAGAAATTACTTCAAAAGCAAAAGAATGGATAGCTCAACAGTCATTTATAGGAATCTTATAAATTGGGGGCGGGCGAACACCAAGCTATAACTGGTTCTTGAGCGTTTTTCTCCAACTTTTCCCTAATTTTCACTTTTGTGATGACCCGATCTACTTTCTCATGGGGATAGCAAAACAACTGTTTCTATCCTTTAGTCCTGCCTTTAAACTTCAAGATAGAGAGCATACCCCACCCACTTCCTTCGACGGTCACCGATCAAAGTAAACAACTGAAAAATCGACTCAGAGAAACATCTGATGGTGAAGTGATTATGCCTGCTCCCCATAATCCCCGTCTTGAAAATTCACCCCATCTGAGTATTCGTTTTTTCCTAGGAGTTGATTTTTCAGTTGTTTGCTTTGATCAGAAGCCGTTGAGGGAAGTGGGCGGGGAGCGCCCCCTAGATTGGAGATTAGGGCCGTATAAGGCTGTTTGGGTCTCTTTTGGACCGTTTGCTGTTACTATGGGCCCAGGACCTTCCAATTTCCGGTGGAAACTCGGAGAAGGTTCTCGTAGTGAACACTGCCTTCAAAGTACCCTCAGGTCAACGCGTAGGAGAAATATGTCCCTTTTTAAATTTGTTATTAAAAGAGATATACTTATTGGAAGGAAAATTGGGCCCATACAAGCTAATCATTGCTATTCAAAAATAAATAAAAAGATCGATACATAATTCAAAACCCTCGAACCACACCTTAACAACATGCATAATGAAGAAGTTAATCCAAATGAATTTTTAGACATCAAAGCAATGCCACCGAAATAAATGAATAAACCTAAGAGAAACCCAGAAAAGTTTTCAAAATTTAGCGAAACACCCGGATTTTAAAATGAGGAAATTTTTAACGCAAAAAGCAATAGCGTAGGGACCAATCACCAATCGGCTCCCCTTGGAAGCTAGGTTTTACCACACAATTGAGTTTCCGGTCGTTCACGTAGCTCAAAGGGCAGGGTCAGGCATGGCGCTGTGCCGGGCCTGAGGCCCAGTTTTACCCACCTCAACTGCTAGCGCTGTTCCCAAGTTCCTATAGTGGTACAGCACCCAAGTAAAAATTCTCCAATTCACCAAACAGCAGGGATATTGTTCATCATATATGCATCTATCGACTTGAGTAAGTCAAGGGGCTAACTAAGCCTCCATCGCGCTCAACGTGATATCATACGCGATTCCCAGCGAAGACGATGTTTTCAGCAAAATTGAGTTGTAGGATCATTCAAAATATGCAAATTTCTGCCAGACCCTACATATGAGACCGTTCGCGCATGAATCGAGATGAAATGGGGAGGGAGTCGGCGGACAAGGAAAAATTCTAACAAATGGTTCTTCTTCGCCGAATCGGTAGAGTATGGTTGGATACCCACCCGCCCAGAACTTGGCGGGTTCTAAATGATCCGCCGGTAAGCAGTGCCCGCGGCAAAACGTGCCGCAAAAGCTTCCAAATATCATATTAATTTTGAATGAACAAATTTTGATGACTGACAAATGGAATCATGCTATACAGGGGGTCAGAAAGCCGAATTTGACCTCGGATTCGATGAATCTCCCCCGTATTCACTAACTACTGACTTTAAACTTCCCGTGGAGATTTGGAAAACCATGTTGTCGTTGCTGCAGATTTGTGACAGAACGTAAAGAAAACGTGCTTAAAATTACCTAAGTGGCTGCGAGGATTCAAGGAAATGGCACTCTCATTGCTTCACAAAAAAAAGTAAAAGGAAAACCCATCAGGAAATTTTTGGGGTGCTCAGGAAAAAATTTTCGGATTCGGCTTTACACTTTCACTGGGGGTTATTTAGGGCGGTGAACCCGAATCTGGGGACTATTTGTCGTAGACATAGAATTACTGTAGGTTGAGGTAGACATAACGCCTTTTAACTAGCGCTACTTACCTTAAAATTTCGAAAATCCAAAAATTGACCTCAAATTCGTGTTCAGCGTCCCAAATAACACCCACAGGGAGACTTTGAGTCAAGTCTGAGACATTCACCGAGCTACCGTGTACCCACTGTTAAATACCGTAATGCAAGAGAATCGTTAAAGCGACCATAGATTTTTGTTAGGTAGCCCATATAACCTCTACGTAGAAGTTTTAAGACAAATTCATCGTAGCATTCTCGTACTTGTCACAAGTCTCGTTTTGTCAGCGAAATTCCCTTTTTTGAAGCTTCGGACCAAATCAGACGGAATTTTTGAAATACTGACAAAAATGGGCCTCAGATTCGTAATCAGCGCCCAAAACAACACCCGAAAACAAGTTTTAAGCCCAATCCTAGACAATTTTTGAACGCTCTAAAAATCGTCATTCGTGTGCACCTTTTCTTTACGCAAAGCTATGAGAATGCCCACTTTTGACAATCTCCTGTAAATCTCTGAGGCATTTAGGGGATTTGGAAAACGGACTATCAATGTTGTGCCCCATACCTATCAGAACATGGTTTTATAAAATCCCTCAGGAAATGTAAGGTGAGCCCCAGTAAGCTGGTTTTCAAATTTGCATTTTTTAGGGTGTCTCAAAATTGAGCATAACGCCACTACGATGAATCGATTCACTAATATTGATTACCCATGGTTCCATTCAAATTTATGATTTTTTTTTCAAGTTTTTCGGCACATTTCCCCGCGGGGCACACAGGACCGGCGGGCGGATCATTCAGAACACGTTCTGGGCGGGTGGGTTTCCAACAGTGCTCTACCACCTCAGCCGATAAAAGCCTATGTTTGGATTTACTTGGTCCGCAGTCATCTCGATTCTTACGCTATCGAACGGTCTCATATCTTCAAATAAAATCCTCATATCCAAATCAAACTTTGTGGCCATCCAGGTCTCAACCTAGAACGTGAATTTTCACCACTGACGATCCGGTTATGATATCCGATGGCTCTTCCGCAAAGGGTTTTGAAAATATATCAAATTAAGTGAGTGAAAGTGAAAATGGTCCGTCTTTCGCATCGTACAACTTTTTGCGGTAGAACGAGGTCTCGCTAATGGTTCACCGGGCCCAACAATTGTGAAAAATACCCTTACGCCGCTTCCAAGAACAACCCGATCAAAGGTCCAAAAACAGCTCAGTGTTTGATCTACATATACATTCCTACAATGACACTTTCCCGGAGCATAGGCTTACACAACACGTAGGATTGACAGGACCGAGTGAAGAAAGGACATCGTGCAAATCATACAGTGAAAGGGTTGCCAACAGTACGGAACACAGGCAAAAGGCAACCAGGACCGGGGCTGTGTAGGACTTCGGACAACGTAGAGATCAAATATCCATGACGTACATCCGCCCATGCGCGTCGCTTACCATCGATGCCGGCGCTTTTGCGCCACCAGGAGCAGTTGTCCATTGCATTCGCTGTTGTCCAGCGTGTTGATGAGCGACCAAATCCTCCGGATGAGCTCGGTACCGGGCAAAATCTAAATCATGTCATAGAAACGCAATATTATCATCTCTGGGAATCACAACGTCTGGCTCCCAGTAGGTATGACATTCTGCACATTTAGCATGCTTAAAGTCTGATGTCTTTTGTTTATGGAGCCTATAGTTAAGTCCATGGCTTGCTTCCTCAAGAAAAAAACATTTAAATCTCACCCATAGCTGGCGCCGCGGTCGCGTGCGCAGGCGCGCTAATCGATTCAGGCCAAGAGAAGAGCGCAGCTGATCAGCTTACCATACCGCCAGCCGGGTGAAATTTAAACCGCCCACGCCAACCGCGGGTGAGCATTAAATGTTTTTTTAGGAAGCAAGCGAAGGACCTAACTATACATCTACTTTAAATCGCAGAACATTTCTACTAAATATATCGAATTCTCCACCTGCACATTCCTCGCCAAGCACATAGTAGCACTGCTCAGTGAACGTGATCTTGTTAACCACATGCGCGATGAGCTTTCGTTTCAGCAACTCAGCCGCGTACTTTCGGGCGTCCTTCCGCTCTAATAAACCATCCACATGGGCAAGCAACCAGTCCAACAAATCCTTGCCTGAAAAGAAAGTGATAAATCTATTGAAAACTCTGTTCGAGTGTTTTGATATATGCATGTAATTTCGTTTACCAGAAACGAACTACTCGGCAATGCCCTTCAATAAAAGTCTTGCCCTAGTATTACTAGTAAACACCCAGAACTCAAAGCCGAGTTTAGAAAAAACGGTACACCGTAGAAACCATCCTAATGTTTAAATATTACTCGTTGCGCATGGGTTGATCGAAAACGGTCAAAAGGTCCGCTTTTCGGAATTCAGAAATCGACATATTCTCTGCAAACTCTTCCAGAGCTATTTAGGGAGTTCGACACATATATCATTTAAAAAGGCGCATACCTGTGTTCAGCGTCCCAAACAACCCTCTGGGCAAAGCTTGGCTCAATATTTTTCACTTCCTGGACTGCGGAAAGAAGATCTTTTAGGCCAATATTAATTTTGGCTTCCCAAGCGCATTAACAAGGTAGGGTTGCCCATATCAGTTGGAGTTTAGGAATGCAATTTTGAAACGCTCTAGGGGAAGGGCAGTGTACCAATTTACAGTATTCAAAATCGGCTAAATGCTTCAGGCAGCCACTAAAAAGGTCAAAATCTGTATAAGACCGAACGGCTCGGCCGAAGTGAGAACTCAGAAAAATGAAAACAAGTTACTTGTAACATAAAAGGCCGAAAACAAGCTGCTTGTAACATATCTGAACCGATGTAAGTTACCTACGACTTATCTCAGGTCATTCAAGTTACATGTAACACATCGGCGGGATACTGCGTGCAGTGCGCCTCCGATATGTTACATGTAACTTAAATGACACAATACAAGTCGCAAGTAACTTAAATTGGCCAAGAAGATATTTCCAAGGTTGATGTACGACGCACTCGCGAGGTCAGGCTTGCTACTGGCGTTGCTGTTGGTTCAATTACCAAAGTTTGAGGTACTTGACGCCACACCAGCAGGGAAGGCCCGGCACAGCATTTTTCTGCGTAGTGTGTGGTCTGGGGCATGCCCTCTGCGTCGCGTGTCGTCTACGTCACGTGATGGCCACCCATAGTGAAAATTCCAATGTAAGTTACAGGTAACATAAGTGTAAATTACATGTAATATAAATGTAAGTTACATGTAATATAAATGTAAGCTACATATAATATAAATGTATGCTAAATGTAAGTTACTTGAGACATTCAAGTAGGTTACATTTATATTACAAGTAACTTGTTTTGATTTTTCTAAGAAGAGCTGATTTTACGATTGAATTACCTTTAGATATGTCCAGTATATATGAAGAAAAAAATTGGTGCATTGATCTTGTTTAGATGAAAATTGTGCCTAGACCCTTATCATTTCTGAACATACATAAAGGTAATTCAATCGCTAAATCAGCTCTACTCACTTCGGCCGAGCCGCTCTGGCCTTGTTCAGATTTTAACCCTTTTAGGGACTGCCTGAGGCATTTAGCAGACTCTGAGTAAGGGCTATTGAAACACTCTCCTCCACCTAGAACATATTAAAATTCCATCCCAAAACTCCATCTGATGAGGGCGACCCTCCCTTGAGAAAGAGACTTTTCAACTCGAAATCACTTCTTTTCATCACCACAAACCCTTAAAGGTAGCATACACGCTCGTAAACGTGGTTGGGATAACAATGTGAATCGAACCGTATGGCTTACAACAAGATGCCTACGCATTTTGAAGTGTCAAAAATGACCCACAATGCCGCTACATGAGTTAGAAGTTAGCCCGACCATGTATTTTCACGCCCCCTATATTTGCTCTTTTGCTCCGAAGCAGGGTTGCTCGGCCATCTTCGCCGTCAGTGACCTGTGTGGTTCACTTGTTAGGCAACCTACCAACTGTAGCGACGGTGAATATGACCCAGCAACCTTGCGTTGCAGGAAAAGGGCAAACACAGGGGGCGTAAAAATACAGGGCGGGGCCAACTTATCACTCATGTAGCGGCATTGTGGGTCGTTTTTGACACTTCAAAATGCGTGGGCGTTGTAATCTGGGCCATTCCATTCTATTTCCGTAGTTATCTCAATCACATTTACGAGCGTGTATGCTGCCTCTAATTGGCCGTTTTTCGAACTCCATTTTGACGGATCGAGGTGATCCCATGCTATGTACAGTACCGTGCAAAAGTCTATTTGCGTGGCATTTCCGCGAATAATGTTTTTATACATATCTTGGCTTGCCCTTAGTGAAACTTGATGAAACTTTGTTATGGGGCATCACAACCCTTGCTTTACATATACATAAAATTGGTTTTTGAGCATGCAGTTTTTAAAAACAGAATTTTATTATTTTGTAATATTATCTCAAATTAGGACTATTCGTTCAATACATGGCTATTACAATTTCAAACTCGTAGCAAATATTTGCCATTCGAAGGTCTTCAGAGCCGTGGTATAACCTTGTAAAAGATTAATCTCCATCGAATTTTTTTTTAGAAATGAATTCGAAAGAAAATAATGCGTTATTGCACCTATTAAGTATCTCTCTTTGACGTTATCGAAAAAGAGCGAAATTTATGTTCCAGTTGTACTTTTATTTTATTTATTTAGGTACGCTGTATAAGACACACGCTTAAAAAGAAAAAAAACTCGAATAAATAAACATGAGCTCAGATACGCAAAAAACGCCTATGATTTCAGCAAGAGTTTGGCCATTCCCGCTTGAATGTTATCATTGAACTGGAAGTGAGTGTGGTTTTACTGACACGAAGATACGCTGAACCCGCCCTTACTGTGAAGAATTTGCATCTAATTGTGGTTTTCGGCTTCGCAAATGATATTTTCCTTTCCCCACCTCGTGTTTTTGAGAGGACTATACTGAAGAAGTGTGAAAATTTAGCCCCAGAAATCCCGTTCAAAAGCTTGTGCACCATACAAATGTCAAACAATTCACGCCGTGACTCGAGGTCCGCTATGTTGAAATATTGGTTCCGAATCCTGGCATTTGGAATTTTAGAGTACAGAAACCCTCCACGCCGTATTAATATCTTTCTGGTAAAGTTGTTCTGCATCTTCTCTGGAAGAGTGATGTCTTTTTTCTTGTACGGAGAGAAGACAACCGTACCATTTTCAACAAGCGGGCGAACGTAAACCTTGTACACTCTCAAAAGGACGCTACTTTCTTTTGCAGTGAGAGCCTTAAAAATTTGATAGGTACGGTTGTGAGCCCTTTTGTACAACTCTTTGTAATGAGAATTGAAATCAAGTTTCTCATCAAACAAGAAACCGAGATCCTTGATTTGACTGACTCTCTCAATACCCTGGGCATCTATTGTGACTCTCTGACTCTCTCAATACCCTGGGCATCTATTGCATTTCATTATTGGCATTTATTTTCGGCTTCGCAAATGATATTTTCCTTTCCCCACCTCGTGTTTTTCTCGTTATATATTATACGAAGTGGGCAGCATGGAAGAACCAATACGCATCCAGAAAGACTTTCCGGGAGAAATCGGAATTTGCCATGTCGTTGACCATGCTTGTAAACGATCGATAGCTGTTTGCAAGCGCTCTGTATCAAGAAGGGTAGAGACCTCCCTGTAAATTTTAAGGTCGTCGGCATATTGTCTTCAAACGACCCCATTTTTGTGCAAAATATTACCCAGATCAGCAGAAAAAATGTTAAAGAGTATCGGCGACAGTACACCTCCTTGTAGCACTCCACTTTTGACCTCAAAAACATTCGACAAAGTCGAATTTATGCGAACTTGGAACGTTCTTCCAGTCAAAAACTCTTTGATCCATTTCCATACATTTTCATGGGAACCGAGCTTTTCCAGTACGTGAATGAGCTTTTTGTGGCTAACTTTATCGAATGCTTTAGCAAAATCTACATATATCACGTCAACACTTTTTCTGGCATCTAAGGCTAATGTCCAATCTTCAAGAGTCTCCAGCATATTTGTCGTAACTGATTTCCCACCAACAAACCCATGTTGACATGGAGGAATGAGATCATTTAGCCCTATATGTTTGAGGATGTGAGACTTCAAAATTTTCTCAAAAAGCCTGCAGAACAGAGAAGTTATGCTGATTGGCCTGTAGCTTCCTGGATCATGGTATGGTTCCTTTTTTAGGAGAGGAGTGATGTAGGAGTGTTTCCAAAGTCGAGGGACCTCGGAAAGGCTCATCGACTGATTGAATATGTACGATAATGGATAGGCAATTACATGCGCAACGTTCTTAACAAATATAAAAGGGATATTATCAGGAGTGAATGAATAAGAATTAGGCCATTTCATCAAGTGTTCATAAATCGTGATTTCATCAAAATAAGGGAAGTCGTGCATTGGAAATTGATGAGGGACGCTAGACTCAGGAAGAAAGCCATCATCTTCAGAAAACACTTTGCTAAACTCGAGCCCTAATGCATTAGCCCTATCATGATCATTCAACCAAGTCGATCCATTCTGCTTCAGAGACCCAAAATGTGATTTGGAACTAAGTCTGCTTTTCATAAATTTGTAAAAACGTTGCTTCTGTTTTGACTCTATGATATTTTTCTCGATGTTTCTGGTGTATTTCATTAGCTGTTCTGCAAACTTTTTAGAAAAGCTTTTGTACTCAGTCCAATCACCGGATAGTTTGGCATAACGAAGAAGACATTCCGTGATCCGACATATTACGGAGATGAAGTGGGAGGTTAGATTTGCTGGAATAAACCCAAGCCCAAGGAATAAACATATCAATAACATGCTCAAGAATGGCGAGGAACATCATGTACTTTTCGTCAACTGATGAAGCCGACTCGAACGAGTCGACCCACGCAATGTTGTACAAATATAGCGAAATAGAAGTGAAGTCGCCTTTGCTGAACATTCGTTTGCAAATCGGGGGACGCTCAATTCCATTACCGCGGATATCAAAAGAAACGCTCCTGTGGTCGCTGTCGCCAACTGGTGAATTGACTGAGACATTACTTAGAAATTCATCCCCATTTGAAAAAAATAAATCCAGAATGTTCTCCCCTCGAGTAGGTTCCAAAACGAACTGTTTGAAATCGTGGCTGCTGATAACTTCAGAAAAAGTATCCGTGAAACAGGTCTGCTCGTTCCACCCTGCCCAATCGACTTCAGGAAAATTGAAATCGCCAATCAAAATTGCAGGATATTCTGTAGTCGCGAGATCACTCAGTATTTTAGTCAGCTCTTCAGTTATAGCCATAGCGGCAGAGGGTGGTCTGTAAACTAAAACTATTCTGAAGCACAAGTCACCATGAAAGATGTCTACTGCTGAAATTTCGTATCCATTCACAACTGAATCAGAAAAAACCACGGAATGCGATAAAGTGCTTTTAAGAAAAATTGCCACCCCACCACCAGACCTCCGGCTTCGATCGCAGCGTAGAATGGCGTACTCTTTTATCCAATCGTCAAGCATGGAAGGAATGGAGTGAATAGATTTAAGCCATGTCTCAGAAAAAAGATACAAATCATATTTACTACCAAGATGAAGATTTAGTTCAATGCAGTTTTTAGGGTTTTTAGGGAGAGTTTTTAGAGGAGAGTTTTTAGGGGTTTTTAGGGGTTTTTAGGGAGGGACTTTGCCAAAGTTTATAAAGCACATATCTTGTAATGGTTCCGGGGTGAATAATTTTATAGGGGTGAATTTCCAAAATTAACTCCAACCTGTTCAATTTTCGGTCTTCAGAAAAATTCTGATAGAGACTGATAGAGACCATGCTCTCACAAAGCTATACAACGGTTCCGAAGACCTTCGAATGGCGAATAACTGCTACGGGTTTGAATTTGTAAAAGCCATGTTTCGAAGGAATACTTCTAATTTGAGATATTACCACAAAATGTTTAAAAAATTCCGTATATGAAAACTGCACGCTCAAAAACCGATTTTGTGTATGGATGGGTAAGGCAAGGGTTGTGATGTGCCATAACACACCAAAGTTTCATCAAGTTTCGTTCAGGGCAAGCCAAGATACGTATAAAAACATTATTAGCGGAAAGGCCACGCGAATAGACTTTTGCACGGTACTGTATTATGCGCCTCTATTCGCGAATCAGCTACCACCTCGACGGCTAATTTACCGTCAACGATGCCTTCCAATTCCTATTTCCACGCTATTCCTCAGCACCTCAAAGCATACTGGGGGTGGTGAATTTTGGTCGAAAACTTAGGAAGCAAAAAGAACAAAGGCAGGGAACTCTTGCGTGGTGAACAACTGAAACGCCGATATTACCAGGAAACTCGAGCTACATCCATACCCTCTACTTCGAGTCAAATTTGCTTTACTCTTTGCGTGCGTGTGCGTAACGAGGGTAAAGGCAGTGAGAGTGTGGGGCGAAGAAGCAGCATACGAGGGCGCACGCACGCAATGCGAGTACATTTCACTTCACGATGGAGAAGGCAAGACGATGACCTTCGTGCTGGGACTAAAGTTGACGGAGCCGGGACCACGCGGTCTTAGATCGATTATCATAATGTTGCGTGCTGCAGCAGCGGTTGTCCGCAACTGCGGCCGGAATTTCGCTCCGATGAGGGCAGTACATGAACCCAGCGGAATGCACGCAGATAATGCTAACAACTTTTCCATTAGACACTATCGTACATTACTGATCTGATGAAACACTTGACCCACCTAGGAATGACATAGGTATAGGAATTTTGAGCCAAGTCCTATTCTTGATGTCAAGACCAGAGTTCGGCATCGCCATCACTTCGACGACCTGAAAAAGAAGGTATTGCCCTGATATCCAATAAAACTTCGTGCAAAGAACCATAAAGCATCACTCGCTGAACTAACCTTCTTCTTGTCGGTATGGATATCTAGCCGGATATGTTGACCTGTGACCACGGTATTTTGACCATTCGATCCTGTCGACGTCACCGTAGAGCTACTCGGAGGTCGGCCGTGAGGCCAGTCTCCAGGAATGGGAGTCGGAGCACCTTCAGAGCCTAAAAGGAAAGGGTTTGAACTCGCAGGAAGCAAGGTTTTCTTTAAAATTCAATCCAATCATATTCCTTCTTGCAACACTTACCTTCAAGAATACTCGGCATACCACGCATAGCGTTTGTGTGTTGAATCCATGCCTGTGTATCTATTGGCCTAACTGGTTCATCCCGATGATTTCGAGGAATCGTGAAGCAGCTTTTCGGGCCACTGTCAAAACACTTGGCCACCGTCAGCTTGATAGGTCCTTTTCGCGCCACTGCATCCCTAAAACATTCCAATACGGATTGAGCTGCTTCCAGCTACCAAGCGATTACACGAAATCAATTCAAAGCGAGTGCAAAAACAAGTTTTTAAATCCATCAATGGGAAGCTACTCCCACTTTTATGTTGTTTTAATTACAGAGATTCATCGCATTTTTCACGCCCAACGGTTTGCGGACCGCTTTTCGCAATTTTTTGGAGCCTTTCCGTCCACGTTGAAAGCGAATACACGTAGGCTTCGCCATGAAGCGGTGGACCACTGTTGGGCACACCTGTTTTTAATTTTAAAAAAATCCTGCTACCAAATATGCCTTCAACATGAATAAAGTATGTATCATCGAGGAATTTCTCCTAAAAATCTCTCTTCTCGAACATTTTTTTTCAGAGCTTTAAGACAGAAGACAAACAAAAGGTGATAAGTCCACTCCTAAAACGAACTGGAAAGCATTAAAAATGTATCGGAAACCCCTCCTCGAATAGATTATCTCAATCAAGTAACAATAAGTATGAAAACTTTCCTTACCGCAAAACATCAACAGCTTGGTCATTGGTGAAGTTGTCAAATGAGATATCGTTCACTTGCAATATCATATCACCGGCACTAATTCGCCCATCCAGCGCCACAGCACCACCTAAAACAATGTATGTTAATGAATATACGGATAATATCATGAGAGAGGAGCTAGGGATTCCATTGAGTTAACACAACATGCGGCGTAGTCCATGTTGAAAAACGGAGCACTTAAGAAAAAAGAGTTAAGCGGAATCGAAAAAAAAACTCGATAAAGCAGGGCCGAAAACCTCTCAAAACAAGAATAAAAATTTCAGATTCGAATGGCCCTGAAATAATTATACGGATTTTCCTATGCCAATTTTTCGATGCAAGAAACCAAAAAACTTCTTTTTTAGAGCCTGAGAACGACCCTCGCAACTTGTACATTGAACGAATGGATGTGTTTTTCCAATGAGCCCGTCCAAGGAGCTTTCGAGTGAAAAGAGGCGTCTCAGTGTTTTCGAATTAATGTATAAAATCACAAACTTGTCCTCTACACCACTCGATTCAATATTCGAGAAATTCATCAGAAAATTCAAATTTCAGTGTTATTTTCGAATAATTCTTTTTTTTTAGAAATTCTCAGTGGCTCAATAATCAAATGCTCTAGCCACGAAACTGGCCGGTTAATCGAAAAAAAAACTAATACTTTGAATTTCCGAATGAAACGAAGATTCGAAAAAACGAATAACCTGAATTCCCGAATAAGCGTATATTCGAAAAAGCAGATACTTCAATTTTTGAAATAATGCAATATTTTCGGAAAAGTAATAATCAAATTTCCTATAAGAATTGGATTCCCGAAAACAAACCAAAAATACGAACTTCCAAATGAATCGAATAATTGATTAATATTCGAATAGCTATTTGATTCGGTCCCCAGCCAAGTTAGCACCTCAAAGACAGCTTACGCGCAGAAAACAAACGTTAATAATTACTTTTCAACATTTTTGCGCCGGTAAGTCCACGAAGTAGAGGATAAAATCAAAAATTCCTCACAGAACCCTCCAATTCCGGAGGTAAAAACACTTCTAAAAATCCCCTATGCATTCAAATCCCGCTCCTTTCGAATATTGTGTATTGCGTATCGAATATTGTAATGGTGGGGCAGATTTTGCAATGTCGGAAACTGCTTCACGCTTTAAGGACAGCATACACGCTCGTAAACGTGGCTGAGATAACTAAAGAAATAGAATGGTATGGCTCAGAACACAACGCCTACGCATTTTAAAGCTGCAAGAACGCCCTTTAATGCCACTAGAAGAGAAAGAAGTTGGCCCCATCCTGTATTTCTCCACCCCCTGTATTTGTCGTCCTCCTCCAAAACAAGGGTGCTGGACCATTCCCCTCGCACGATGGGGATGGCCCAGCACCCCTGTTTTGGAGGAGAACGGCAAATACAGGAGCGGAGAAATACAGGGGCGGGGCCAACTTCTAACTCTTCTAGCGGCATCGTGGGTCGTTTTCGACTATTCAAATGCGTAGGCGTTGCGCACTGCGCCATGCCACTCTATTTCTGCCGTTATCTCAACTAAGTCCACGAGCGTGTATGCTGATTTAAAGGCAGAATTCACGATGATTTTCGTCCCTGAGTTTTGCACATAAAACGACAAGTAAGCAACAAAGTGTTACCAAAATTACGCAGAGAGATGGCAAGAATCGCACTAAAACGCCTTCTTTCAAGGACATTATTCTCTGTCCTGGACTAGATAACTGATTGGATGAACATGTTCACGGTGGTTGTTACCGGTAAAAAATGGGCTAATCAAAAATGGGAGAATATTTTAGGCAAAATAGTAATAGCTAGGGTTCGAAAGAAAGAATGGAGCAACAGAAAGCAGATAGTTGTAAAGGACGAGCCCACAAATGATTTCTTGGTCACAACGAACAGTTCCTTTGAGAGTAAAGAGGTGGGGTGAGAGTAAAGGATTTCGTGACCTTGTGGAGCGTTTTTCTCGATTTCTTCGTGATTTCAGTTCTATCCGGGGGGGGGGGGCAAACAATCGATGAAGTGATTCATCTCAGAATCGAAGATTGTCGTGAACACTGCCTTTAACTTCCTGGGTGAATGAAGTCCTCGGTCACTCATTAACCCAAAAACCATCGAGTTAGAGGAATATTCCAATGTGTACGTTCAGGTGTTAGGATCTCTACGGATAGACAGCGCTCTTTTTCCAACGACAAGCGTTCATCAGGATTACCAACTCTTATATGCCGTGAGCGGGATGACCGATTCACGTATGAATAACCCTATCTTCACCCATTCCTGTCCGTTTTTCCTCGTTCTTTCAGCACGAAACCCCTAGTAACGAACCAAAATGTACTACTCTGAAAAAAATGGGATTTTTCTCCATCACCAACACTGCCTCTAGGGACGAAATACCGAGTGCTCAAAGTAATTCAAACTAAACCGAAGTGTTTCCTGTTGTGCCTGGTGCCTGGGAGCCCAAATAATGCTATGAAACGTCCTAACCCTAGATTAAGGACCTAACCAACATCTGTCCATACCGCCTCTCACAGGCCTGGTAGAAACCTGTGAAAGAACTCTGGCTCCTTGCGGGAAGCGGCGGTTACCCAGCTGAGGACAAGGCGCTGAAGTGTTTAGGCAAATAAGAAAATCTTTAAATGTTTTCACGAACTACGCCGCACGAGGAAGACTACTATTCCTAGCTTGTTGACCCTGAACGATCAAAGGTGTCCCGATTCACAATTACATTACCTTTCATGATGTTGGCCACGTAAATTCCATTATCGCCGCGTGCTGAACTTTGGCCGACAATAGAGATTCCGAGAAAGTTCACGGTATCCATATTGAGAATCACCGTTTCCACATCGAGACTCATCGAAGACTCTTAAAACAATTGAAAATTACAGAAATCACTGGTGTCAAATGGGGGAAAATAGAATAAGCAATACAGTGTGGTACACTTTTGCCAACCTGTAATACTAGAAAACGAAGAGGCTCTCGATGGTCGTCGATACTGCCTCCGCCGTCGCTGCTTACGGTACATATTCTCATGTTGCCTTGACACGGATGTAATGTCTGTGGTGGTCGACCCCCTGAAAACACCATATTTCAGCCTCTATTAAATTGCAAAACAATATACTAGCTTCAATTTCCTGATTATATTTAATATATCGATTTTATGTCGAGGCGATAATAAAGGATGCGTAACAAATAGCCGTACAATTTTTCAAATTTTGTGGTGCCAGTATATGCGGATTCTCAAAAACTTCTTACGGTCCATACGACTCCCAAAAAGCGTGACCAGCTGATACGAACTCAGTCATACAGATCAAATCTACTCAATATTTATCCTTCAAGGATAAAGCCGTCAACAACAGGGCTGACACGGGCCTGAAGGGTCACTCTTGATCAACAAGCAGGTGGACCTGCTGTTGATTGGCTGCTATAGGCAACTGACTGCCAGCCATTACACAGCCATCTGTCTATCACCTAAACAGCTCTTTCTCCGTTTAACAATTAGGTGGGAGTTTCGGCCCAAAAACGAGAATTTGAAGGCGGGATCGTCAAAGTATGAGAAAATCTCGATCCCCTAACGGAGGATCGTAGCTTCGCTAAGATTCTAAACAGCAGTCCGTTCGACCCTGTGCACTGCTTTGTACAGCCAAACGAAGAGAGGAAAAAACAGGTACGGCTGTTCCTAGGAAGTGGTTTACTATCAAGTAGGACTGTGGGGCACAGGGTCAGGCGGGTGTTGTCTGGCCTGACTACAAGGAGGACGTCAGAACTTTCGAAAATTTGAAAGTTTAGGGGCAGGGGGCGTGAAAGCTTTTGGCTAAAAAAATATTTATTGAATAAAAAATGGGTGCTAAAAATTTGTCTTGGAAATTTTCGCTGCAAAAACCGTCGAATTTTTCTTCCGAACCTGGGTCGTAAAAATTTTCAAAATTTTTGATCCCCAAAGGGGAGACGTAGTTTCGTCGAAGTCCTAGACAACGGTCTGCCTAAACGTGGTAAGGCGTGAGCGAGCAAACATTAGGTAGGTCTTTCGAGGCGACAGCAGGTTTGAAGAGGTAAACAAGCCTCAAATTAGTTGTCAGCAGTAAACATTTATGAGATGAGAACCTGTCGATCTGTTGCCGGCAACTGAGATTTTACGGTTATGGTGACTGTTTCCGAGTCAGAAACAAGCAATGCGCGCACCGAACCCGCAAGGGCGGGGAAGAAGTTTTGGGATTCCACAGTGTAAAAAAACCCTTCCAGTTTTGACCCGGAAAAAATTATTTTCACCTTTTTATTAACTTTCGCAAATATCTTGGTGGGTTGGAACAAAGTCTTGCATCTCTTACAAGGAAAGAAGTCTGAAGTTTGACGCATCTGCGAGAACAAAATGCATTACTAGTATCTCTTGGTCGTCTGTAGTAGAACTGTGTAACACCTCAGCCCGAGCAGCTGGCTCCAAAGAAATATGAGCTCAAGACCGTCTTTATGGTAGCTGTTGCACTACCTGAACGCGCACTGTTTCTTGAAGATCAGAAAACGGTCCTTATACTCGTGTTCAGCGCCCGAAATAACCCCGAGATCAAGCGGGGCGTTGCATAATTTTTCAAAATCGGAGCCACATCCATCATCATTTTTTTTTGCAAAATCTAAAATTTTTGCGATCCTCCCCCGAGGCGCGATTACCGGTCAGTTTATATTTGATTCCTGAAACTGTCAGACGCCGAAAATTAGTTCAGCAGTCGAGCTCTAACATCTAAAACCGGAATAATCCTTACCCTTGTTGATCAAAAATACCGAAAACTTTTGGAATATCTTCACCAAATTTTAATTTATAGTCCGAAATTTTTACGACCCCTCCCCACCACCCGCTGTAAAGTTTTGCATGACCCTGGCGGAGCGTTTTGCGTGCATCTACATGGTGATACATCTTTGTTAAGTGTTTTTAAATCTCCCTAATTGATATAAGTAAACACTCAACAAAAAATTCGTGTAAATGGAGATCGCTATCAGTCTGTGCAACGTTTGAGAAACGTGATTCCACCCAAACTTTGTCCAGGCGGATTATTTTGGGGGTGCACACGACTATGAGGTCCGTTCCCGGATTTTATAAAGAATACTGCGCATTTTCGAAGTTTCAGAAACAAAAGAAAACGATCGACTTGAGCCTATAACTTTTTGGAACCTGCGGTTTGGGACGGGACACTACACAGTTCAACTATTGAGGCCCAAGAGATACTAACAATACAAAACATTTCCGCAGATGCGACCTACGACTTGTATACTTCCCTTGTTAGAGTAAACCCCAGAATTTCAACAAACGCACCCCAAATCCGTATTCAGCGCCCTAAACAACCTTTCAATACAATTTTTGAGCCTACCCGGACAAAGTTTTCAGGAGCACACGCAGAAATTTTCCAAATGGGCACCCTAGCACTCTTGCGCGGCTTCAAGAACGCTTATTTGTAACTCCTTGGGACCAGCAGCTCAGGTGGACTTCTGCACATTGTTACTACAAAGGAGACCAACAGATATTAACAATCCGATGCGGTTCCCCCACATGCATTTCACGCTCTAGGCACTTCCTTGTAAGGAAATCCCTCCGGTCCATTTCGGAATGCCCGACTGAGTTTCGAAAGCATAAATTTCAAAGAAAAAACTGTATATTCAACCATCAAGCTCAAGGGCCACACGCAGTGCTGTCCAGTGAGATGAAATACGACTCTCATAGACAACAGTTGGTGAGACAAAAACACGAACAAGAATGAAGGCCTGATTGTGGAAGAGATAACGACACTAAATTATTGCATCCTCATTGCAGCACGCAAATGCGGTCATTGAAGAGGAAGAATGCCAACGCTGAATAAAACTGGACACATACAAAGCTAACCCCGAAGTTTGAGAAGATTTTTCTGTTCTACTCATGCAGTTATGTAAAATGACGTAGGCAACTAGCAAAACACAAAGAATGCTAATTTCAAACGGATTAGCGATCAAACCAAATCGAAAACGACATGGAACAGCTAGAAACTAGGAGCACAAGGCACCAACTTCGACTTCCTTATGGCATAGTACTCCTCAGAATTCGAAGTGGTCGAATAGTAAGCCTTTCCATCGCTGCCTTCAAAGTCACCATCCTCCGTAGCATATCCACTCATCACAAGGTAGGCGGAATACTGGATGCTGGAGACGACAATATTGCCGCTTAGTGACGGAATCGCCACGAAGAATAAGAAAGTGAGCGCGACTATGGAACTAATCCTCCGCATCGACTGGAACATCCATCAAAAAGGATCAGAAAAGTATCAGTAGGCACATAAGGAGAAATAAGGAGAGGAAACAGCTGCGAAAAGTAGGAAGAAAACAAATTGGAGGAACAACTTGCTGAAAAAAGGAGTAAAATATTTCCAACATAAAAGTTCCTACACAGAGTATCTGGAGACGTACAGAACCATCACTAAATTCTAGGACTGCTCAACAAAGTAAGAGAAATACCGAAAATTTAATGGATTACATAGAGTTGGCGCCTCCCAGGGGTCAGTATAATTAAAAGTTCCTGACAGCCAGGTACAGTCCTATTCTACGAAACAAATTTCGGAGGTTCTAAGAGAATCTAGAGCAAAGTAAAGCAATCCTGCGAGCTTCACCGAGCGGGGCCGCAGATCTGGGCCTCGAGGGAGGAGGGGGCCGCAAGCCACCGGCTTGTCACTATCCTAAAAACACTTGTGAAAAGATGACTGTAAAAAGTTAGCAGCTGACTCACATGTCACAATTATAATTTTCATTTTTTCATATTTTATTCAGGATTTTTTTTATGAAATGAGGAAATTTTACTGAAATACCTTTCCATATAAGAGTTACGCTCACGACCCTATCGGGGAAAGGAAGGAACCGCAATGATTCCGAACAAAAATATCAGGTTGCAGCTTAAGTTTCCCACCATCAGCCTTAGTAATTTTTATTTACACTTTCAGCGTTGACCTTTTGACCGAGTGTTATATACCCTTCGGAAGCGCAAATCACTTTCCATCTAATGGCTCTTTCCACTCCGAGGAAAACCTGGTTGCTCCCAAATTAAGCACTGAATGTGAGGGCTTTCTTCACTACCGAGCGTAAGGTAATCGTGTTCGCGGAAAATGTTGACGTAGCGTGATTATTGAATGATTGCGACGAGTTTTATGTAAGCATAACTCCAGTCTTTCTGCTTTATCCAAGGCACTATTCAAAGTGCTCAGCGCGTCACGCGCGAGTGTAGTGTTGGAGTATGAATATTTTCCCCGCGCGTGACGCGCTTACGGAGACTGTGACTCCAGCAAAGACGCTTTGGCGAAGCGAATCAAAGTGCGTTTTAACCCTGTCGACCAAGCGAAATCTGTACACGCGCTCACCAAAATGGTAGCAGTTACAGCACCGAATAGATTAATTATGAAAGTCTCTACGGCCGTCGCCGCTATGGAGCGAGAGTCACGCGCGTGCGTGGTGTCAGACAATGCATACTCCAACGCGAAGCCCGCGCGTTACGCGCTGGCGTCCAAGAGTATCAATAGCGCTTAACTTGTTGAGACCATAGTATTTTACGTCAAGTATTTTGGGGAAGTCAAGATTCAATAGTATTCACTTTGACCATTATCAGTTTTTTTTTGAAAATGCCATTTTTGTCATTTTAAGGATTGTGGTCATTTCATCGCAAATTGAAATTAGGTCGATAATTAACAGAAATGAATATTTTCGAGCTAGACTTGCCCATTAGACATAACATTGAAGTTTTGCGAATGAAACTGGTTGGACAAAGCAGAAAAAATCAATGTTGCAAATTTCCGAAATTCGCAAAAAACTATCAGTGACCACGCTTTGCCGAGAATTTCCGCGGAGGTTATTAACCAGCCATCAGAGAGCCTTAGTGATTTGTTCCTAAGAAACAGAAGCACTCGAAGGTTTCAATGCTGAAGACTTAAACTGAATTTCATCATATATTTCGAAAAAAAAAACAGGTCCTTCACGAACCAGAAGGAGCATTGGATGGGGAATCCGTTGCGCTTTTGGACCCAATCCTCTCCAAAATACCAGCTTAAAAGTTTTAAAATTCCCAATGCCAGATGGCGGGAAAAATAAATCACCTAAAGTCCTTTGAAAAAGTAGCTCAGCAAAAAAACACAAGAAGAAAACGAATGAAACGGGAATCGAACTCGGACATGTTGAGAGGAAGCGGCGCCTTCTACCACTACACTGCTAGGACCAAGAGTAAGAAATAAGGATCGAAATGGAGCATGCTAAGTCAAAAACTTTCGGGCACTTGCAGATACAAGACAACGAAGGAATACGCTTTCAATGACAAGGAAAAAACAGGGAGAATTTCATTTCATTTCATTGAGAATTAGGAATATGGTTTCTCTTCTAATGGTTGTTGCAGCACCTCGATATTCTCATGAAGACGCCATATTGACCAAATGCAAATGCATAAAAAGCTTTGGATGAAACTACAGACCTGTCATCGTCATCCGAGAAAATACGAGCATCGCTCTCCGATCCAATCGTAGAATCCTCAAAGCGTCGTCCTCTGTGCCCTAAACAATTTACTTTATATAGCGTGAGCAAAAATTTATATACTAGAGTAAACCAAAGGCACACTTGCCAATAAGGTAGAAAGAAGCATTCGCGCTTAGTTCGCTGGTAAGTGACAGATGACTGGTTCGATGAAGGAATCCAATCAGATGGCGGCGAGGGGTAGCGTCGGGAGCCGCCACCTTTTTCCCTTGATATGAGCTAGTGGTATGGCTTCCCATGTATCTCTTCATCGGCTTCCTTTGACGTGGCTCTTCAGGGGCGACAACATTTTCGTAAAGAGGCGGCAGAATTTTGCTCTCCACAGCTGTCATGGTCCTGCCTAACGGTCTTGATTGGAGCAGCCTTCTCTCGCTTCTCATTAGAGGACCACCTCCAATTGTATTGTACGGTCGTCTTTTCAGAGGTCGCTCCTCCACAGGAGCAGTTCCAGAGTTGGCGGGACTTGGCGAAATCTTCTTCTGTATGACCAGCGAAGGAGAAGGACGAGCTTCGCAACGAGGTTCCAGCGGACGCAGTACGATGTCTTCACCGTCTTTGAGACGTACCTCTCTTTGCGAAACATCAATCAAGGCGGAGCAAAGCTGAGATGATTCCTTATGAGATGAAAAACCCTCGGACTGCTTCGTGGCGTCGGAACATCCATTTTTCATAGCTTCATCAGCTGCCAGTGCTATGCAGCCCTCAGATCGTCTCTTTTTGATAAGGCTACGCATTAGTGCTGAGTCAGCTGATCCTTCCACGGCATTCTGAGATTTACTTCCTAGTGATCCACGATCTCTACGGTTCCGCATAACAACAGGGTCTTGAACAGCGCCACCTGTTATAGCTACTACCTTCCCGGTCGACAAGGTAGGATCTGATTTCTTCTTCACAGAATCACGTCCGAATATGCTGTTCAGAATCTTAGTACTTGTCAGACTTTTTGCATATTTTCGCCTGACTTTTTTTGGTTCATCGAAACAGTCAGTTAACTCAGGAACAGCTAAGGGCGGCTTCTTGACCGGGGCCTTTTCCAAACGTGCCACCAACTGTGCCACACGGCTCTTATTATGAAAGCCTGGTGATCCCTTTGAGTTGATAAATGGCACTACTAAACGTTCCGACTTCCGCCGTTCACCAATAAAATCCTTGAGAAAATGACTGCGTTCACTGATGGGTGACGTCAGCTGATCCTTGCCCAAAATCTTCCGAGTTCGACCATCGGCACTTGTCATAACAGTCTACAACAATAGTACCTTCGCTGACTAGGCGATCGTTCGATACGTGTAAACGAGGAAAACATAGAGTTCGCACGGAACAGATGACAGACGTTAACTGGTTTTCATCATAGGAAAAGCACTAAGCAGGACAGAAAATGAGGGACTGCCGTCATAAATCAAGCCAAAGAGCACTGGAATACACAGCCGACAGCCGGAGTCGTAAAAGTTTTACTAGACATGCAGGATATGCGCTAAAAGACTGGATTTCCGATGAAGCCAGGATTACTGATTACACGAAAACAAAAAACGCCTGATGATGCAGGATTTGCGATGGTGAGGTTGCGCTGAACACCTAAGAGTAATCGAGGATCGCAATGAACAAACATAGCGACGAAGCCAGCGCCGTCACGCTCTCTAGGCTTTCTCTCATGATATCATTAACGAGGTCATAAATGAAAATCCACTACGGTATAAGGGACTAAAAGACTAATCCTCAGGAAGCAAAAAATCGTGGCACTATACATAAATGAGAAGTAACGTCTTAAGGGAGATAGAGATCGCTTGAATGAACCATGAACAGATACTTAGTGTTTAGAGTACTGACACGAACGATCACAGAAACAAACTGCACCGTTCTAGAAATAGGCTCGAAACCCTCAAGACCCTTGTACCCACACAAAATCGTTTTCAAGTCAACTTAGCAACTCAATCACGGGTTAGCTTAGAAACAAACGAGGTCGGACGCCACTCGACAAGACACTTGAAAACACGCAGGATTTCTCGAACACGGGAAATGAGCAATATCGACCAACTCGAGTGATGTAGTTCTTCACAACAGAAAAGGAGAACAAGTCCAGAACTACAATCAAAAACAAAGAACGGATACTCATCCTTAGTGAAGCAAAAAAAATGGTATTTTTGCAGCAATGGTCTCAAAACTCCATACGTCCCCGATAATTGCTCATCAATTCGTCATAAGCCTCCGCGTGCCCAACATTTTTCTACTCACAGAAAGGGCAGGGTTCAGTAGGGTTGCAACTCGGTGCAACGGTGGGGAGGGGGTCGTAGAAATTTTTGAAGAAAATAGGGAATTTTCTCAAAACCAGTAGGTAAGCAAGCTAAAATGAGGTGCTAATAGTCGCCCTGGATTATTCGGTTTGTTGAATACAGATTTGATGTCTATTTTTCGAAGGGGTATCGTAAAAACATTTCAAATTTTCCCAATATTTTGGCCAACAGGGGGAGAAGGCGTAGCTCCACCCAGGGTCAAGCGTGACGCTGCGTAATTTTTTGAAAAATAAGCGACCCCCCCCACCATCAGAATTTTTCTTTCCAGAATCCAAAATTTTTGCGATCCCCCTCGAGGCACGATTTCTGGACAGTTTATATTTGATTACTAAACCTGTCAGACGCTGAAAACTCATCCAGTAGTCGCCTCAGGCGTCCAAAACCTGAGCAATGCTACAATCTTTCCTTTTGGTGACCAGAAATATCGAGAATTTTCGGACTATCTTCACCGAATTTTCATTTTAGGTATGAAAATTTTGCGACCCCCCTAACCTTCATTTTCGAGCCAAAATTTTCGCGACCTCCCCATCCCCCCGTTACCAGATTCCGCAACCCCGCTGAACCCTGGCTCCACCGAAAATTGGTACAACGGCCTGCTAAACCCTGAGAAAGAGTTGAGAATGAAAACTTGCTCCCTTCCCTATCTATGTTTAAAAAATGACAAAAACCTTATTTCGGATGTAAATAATCGAGCCGCGCAACTTCACTGGCATATGTGAGCACAGCCCCACAAATTCCCCCCCCCATAATCAACATTGAACAGTAAAACCGAAAAAAAATCGAAAACAAAACTTCCTCAGTGCAAGATGCGGAAATATCCGGTATTCGTTGTGTCGATATGACTCAAAACAAAAATCTCATAGCAAAGGGCTCGATCAGGAATATAAGTCTACAGAAAAACTTCCCGTCAGGGTCAAACGCGGCTGAGTAACTTCTCAACGGGTGGTGAGGAGGATCATAAGAATTTGGCTACAAAAATAAAATTTTCGAATGGGGATCCTGAGAATTTTGGCCCAAAGACGAAAATGCTAGGAGAGGATCGTAAACAGTTCCGAAATTTTTCGTCTCCTGTAAGGGGAGAGATTGTAGCTCTGCTGAGGTCCTACACAACGGCCCGCTTGACCCTTCTTACCGTTCCAATTAACAAGGAAACTCCTTTCAGCAATAACGCTATTCTAAACCTTCGTAGCAGCCTAGAATACTCTGAAGCAAAGCTATAGGCGTTTTAGAAATATCGTTGAAAGGCTAAGGTGGCCGGGTCAAAAGCTCGTAAGGCAGTTTTCGGATTGTTGCCGAAAATTCAGATTTAGCTAAAACCTTGCAGGAAAAGGTTATTTAAGATACTAAACACGAATATGGGACACATTTGTTGCTACTCTAAGGTTCAGCGTAGGTTAAGGTGAGAATAATGTCATTCAACAGATATATACTACCTTATTATTAGGAAAATCGACAACTGGACACCATATTCATTTTCAGCACCCCCCCCCCCACCTTGTTGATCGAATTCACAGAATGGGAGGCGTCTAGGAGGCAGAGTTCATCAGGGCTGCAACTCGGCGCAACGGGGGTCGCTAAAATTTTGGATTTTTTGAAAAAAAATAGAAGATATGGAGAGTCTCGTATTTTTTTTTCAGAAAAAAAGGAATTTTCTCCAAACCACTTGGTAAGCTGAAAAGAGGTAGCAGTAGTCGACCGGGGTTATTCGGTGCGCTGAACACAAACTTGTTGTTTATTTGTCCAGGGCGGAGATCGTTAAAATTTTCCTAAATTTTGGTCAACAGGGGATGGGGGTCGTAGCTCTGCACAAAATTGGCGCAACCGCCTGCTCAACCCTGATAGGAGGTGTTCGGCTGGCCAAATGCGAAGTGTGCGGCGCACCAGTAAGATTGTGAACGCAGAAGATATCCAACGCGCGCGTCGCGTATACCACCCCAACTGCTCCTAAGCGCCTTCCATTCTGTATATTCAGTCAACAAACCGTGCAGCCCCCCCCCCAGAAAAAAAATCGGTAACTGGGTACGTTGGGATCTGGAACCTTTTCCCTGCGCGCTCTAAGAGACACGTGGAAGATAGACGCTGTAACAATTATGAAAATAGGGTAAAACAACTACAACTTCGTTCTGTGTTATTCTACATTGCCCAGGAGGGCATATTCGGATTCTGCGTCCAAATATGGTTCAAGAAAGGTGCTTTTCTAGAGATGATCAGTATCCCTTGAAAGAAGATATCCCGTATAGGTGTTATCAAATATGATTTGGATCTGAAGACAAAGCTCAAAATGGTAATGATCACGGGAGGTGTCTTCTGTAAGGCCCTACAAGTATTTCAACACGTTGGTTTCAACTATTTGCACAAAATACGTCATGCTATATTAAAGGAAAAACTCTCGCTAATTGCCGCATCACGTAATGATCGTTCATCAAAACGCCCCAATCCTAAATTCGAGAAAAAAACCATGATGTTCCAAGTTTCAGCATTCTGGGAAACGTAATAAGCACACTAATGCTGAAAGGATCTTCATGTCCGAAAACCTGGTCTTAACAAAGCCAAGGAGATATCTCAGTCAACATTCGAAAAATAAACAGAACAGAACGACTGGCTCCACAGAAACAAGAATTACCCAGCAGATCCAGAACAAAATCCTGTTTTATTCGTACAGGATTGTAAACCAGTGCGACGAGGAGATCCAGCGTCAGGGAAATGACAACTGGTTGAGAGAATGCTGCCACGGCATACTTGAAGGGCACAACGACATAATAAAGAGCAGGGTAGACTATCACAGCAGAAGCATTAACCTGGGCCGTTTCTCTCCGTTTCTCCGCGATTAAAACATTTGCGACCAAATCACTGATCGGAGATCCCATGCGGTGTATGAAACTGCCCTCCATAAATCCTGATAGTCCGGGAGGTGAGAAAATCGCAAGATGACCGACACCTGTCAGGTTAACTAGACACCCTTCTCAACATCGGGAATTTTATGAGCAATTCAAACTCTGCAACATGAACTGAACGAAACACTAACCGACAATGTACTGCTGCTGAATATGCCTTCTGTTCAGACTTCCCTTCATATACTGAGGAACCGGTGCGGACACCATTGACTCAGAATCCGTGCTCAGAACTGCAAAGAAAGACTCGATAGAACAATCACAAACCGAAGAAAAGAAGAAAACGCTTTTAAGGCTAGGAGGATGTGAAAATGACTAGCGATGTCCACAAGAACTGAGAACGAATCCTCCGAAAAATTCTCAGAGGCCTGCACCTCGTGCATAAACGACTCCATTAGAAATCAATGGTATTTCTGGCGGCACGAAGAACTGGTGTACACCACCAAATTGCTCTAAATTGCGAAAACCCTAAACTGCCAGTGAAGTGACTAGTTCTACACCATTTCATATCCACACACCCAAGTCGCACTTCAACAACAAATCTATTCTAACGATGGCGAGTGCTTACTTTAAATGTCGAGAATGTTTTTGGGCCTGCATAAACTAATACGGATTCAGAGTCCACGAATGAAAACAGAAACGACAAAGACAAGGAATTCTTCACATGAGTGATGAAGAAACAAAATCAACACGAAATTCCACCCATTGCTGAGAATTCCCCCATTTCTTTATCCAAAGGGCGGAATCCCTAAGTCAGCGGAATTCCGACATGAGTGCGAAATTTTCCTTCGACCAACAGTTATTATAACTGAGCCTACTCCAAATTTGTACTTTTGCATTCACGTCTGGCTTCGTAACAGGACAGGGATTCAGAGTCAAGATCGCCGTTGTCTCACAGGGAAACTATTATTAGCAAAACTGGCCATTCCAATTGAAACGTACTTTTCTAGAATTATTTTCTGACGTAGAGTCCGAATATGCCCTCTGCGCCTGTCTAGAATCAGTCTGAAAAAGGTCATAGGCATTTTTTCTCTGATTCTCGTACCTATTGTACCCTCCAAAAGAAAACAGAAATCTTTCGAAAATCCAGAAACGGACCTCATAATAGTGTTCAGCGCCATAAACAGCCCCCTAGACAAAGTTTGAGTGAAAGCATATTTTCCGATTTATGACCAGGCTGAAAACGTTTTGGACTTTACGGATTTTCGGTTGCGCGCTTACTTATATATACAGGCCATAAAACGGCCAAATTCTCACCGTCGACTGCTGACTAAGCGCTGCGCGACCGCACGCGCTCGGAATATAACGAGTTTTGGTCGCCGCGCGCGGCGCCGATCAGCTGCTGTGGTGGGATTTTTTTAATATATTCTTTTGTTTTTCGTTAGATTAGTGGTTTTTGTAATGTTTGTTGATGTTTCCATATGTGTTAG
This sequence comes from Aplectana chamaeleonis, assembly GCA_029168955.1. Lineage (NCBI taxonomy): Eukaryota > Metazoa > Nematoda > Chromadorea > Rhabditida > Cosmocercidae > Aplectana > Aplectana chamaeleonis. The sequence goes on along the minus strand of JAPDOI010000218.1, from coordinate 1,078,758 downwards.
GATTATGCAAATTACTATTACGTTCCAGGAACAAATTAAAAAAAAACCCACCACAGCTGCTGATCGGCGCCGCGCGCGGCGACCAAAACCTGTCCTATTCCGAACGCGTGCGGTCACACAGCGCGTAGTCCGCAGTCGACGGTGAGAATTTGGCCGTTTTATGGCCTGTATCAACTACGGGGTACAGAAAGCGTTGAAGAAAAACGGTCCAGATTTGACTTCAAATTCTCCCTGAGGAGGGTGGTTATTCGGGGGTGCTTATAAAATTCTGATGTTTATTTGTCGTTTTTCAAGTCTTCGACTAAATTTGTTCAAAGCTTCCCACCGGAGAAAAATTTAAGGACAAAATCCACTTTTGACAATTTCCGGACCTTTTCGCGAAGCTTTAAAACGCTCACAACTTCTTTCAGAGTGAGTATAGCTGCGATGGGCACATTTGGACTTTACGTCCAAAAGTGGTTCTAGTAAAGTGCATTTCATACGGAGTGGCCAGTTTGACCAGAAGGATATCCCTTGTCAGACCTCAGCGATGCTTCGACACCCCCCCCCCCGCTTCAGCGGTACTCATGCGGGCAAAGGTTACTTCACACTACAGAACTTTCCTTATCGAAAATTCAAGAGCAACCCAAAGGAATAATTTTATCAGTATCGAGAAATTGTGGCTAGGACAAAAAAGTTTTCCAGAAATTTTAAAGGAATCATCCGCAATGGAAAGCAATTTCAATTTTTTAGGTACAGTCGAACGATTACGGCCAGCTAACATCGCCCACGAAACTTGAGGCTCTGAAAATGCGCCAATGGAAAGTTATGGCCACCTGAAAACCTGCTGTGGGGTCGATCATGCAGCACTCCTAGGTCTAAAATGTAGCTTTTTTCCTGAAATAGTCCTAAAACAGTCAAGCAACACCATAAAGTATTATGGCAGGTGCACCACATGCAAAAAACATCGAAAACCAAAGTGACCCGGATTCCAAAAGCATGTGACATTCAAAAACTAGTTTGGCCTGAACTTAAAATCCATTCTTACAGTGCGTTTAAACTGATTTTCCTTTATATACAGTTTTCAAGGAACCTTTTTACAATTGCGATCACTAGAGAGGCCTAACTTTACGGAAACATGGACGAAAATACATTATTTTTTGAGCATATGCTGTCCTTCACGTGAAAGGAAACCTTTCAATGGAAACGCTCCAATAGCGACGTGAAGAGTTTCACTTGTTTCATGGCAAAATTTGTCCTTTCAGTCCTCAAAAGTATAACAAGTTAGGAGCACTCACGGCTATTGTCGTATTGGTGCACAGCCTGACGATAGGCATTCTGACTCAGATGATACATGCTTGTCGGTGCTGGTCCAGGCACCTAGACGACAACAAAACGAGGATACACGGAATCTTTAATACCACTTCGAGGGCTACAAATTGAGCAGAGCTAAATCATTCACCATGTGATGTCGCGCAGTCTTCGGAAGACCGGACGATCCATCCGAATGCGTTGATCCTTCCGTCGTTAGAAGAAACAGTTCGAATCGTCCATTCGACGATCGATGAAGCCGTTCCATATCATCACGGATTTCAGCTTTAACCTCACTGAAATGCTTAACAGTGAGTTTAGCGGACCTCTTCGTTTCCACGTTCAGACCCCCTTATGAAAAAGACTGACAGTTTTCCATATGAGGTCCTATATGTGGGAAACGAAAAGAAAGATAAAATATAGAAACAAATCTACAGAATCTCCGTCTCTTGAAAGTTGGCCGACAAAAATAGAAAAAACACGTCAGAAAGTCACCGATCACCACAAAAAACGAGAAATCGATACACGCAGCAAAGAAAACCCACCAGCCGGTATCCTGGTCCAGCGCCTTACAGTAATATTTGAAATTTGATCGCATAAGTACCCGTTTAACATCACCCAAAGTAATCAAATCGGGAGGCACGTGAACCTCAGTCAAATAAGGCGTTGGTTCATCGTCAATATGGTAGTACACCTAAAACGAAATGTGAGGAAATAAAGGACTTGCAGGTACAACCCAATATAACAAAGGCAATATGACCACATGTCGGCACTCCCTTCAAAAAATTCATAGTGATGCATATCCATAGGTGCTTAGAAAGAAATTATGGGGATCATTCTTGTTGCAACCTGGTCGAGAAAACATGCCGAATGTCGAGAGAAAGGGAATAACAACGGAGACTTGAACACTTTGCCTCCTTTATGAAATGCATGGAAAACAAATTTGAAAACAGAAGTTGCAGCCATCACGTCTTTCTCACAAAAGAAGTAGTACTGGACGATTTAGCCATTTGCGACGAAATATACTCTTATTTGAAGAGCTTCAATGGATGTTGTCAAATCTAACATCGGCTTAGATCCAGGGAGATTTCGCGTTCCCCATTGGAGGCTTGCGCAAAGTCGGTGCACCTATGTTCTAGCATATGGCACCGAATTTGCGCCAACGCTCAACAGTGAACGCGAAGTCTCTTCAGATTCCATGCCGACGTTAAGTCTGTAGCCGCGGGAGAGAGCCTCGAGTCAGGTTGCGTAAGGGGTTTCTTAGCTCTATCAGGACATCATTTACTAGGGATCAGGCAGTTTTTAAGGTGTTCAGAAAAAAAATTTCGGCAAACCGCATACACATGTTCTCGTCAACACAGAAAGAAGTGAAGAGTACAGTTACGGAGCTTCGGGGGCGAAGGATATTTTAGCGTTGGAGCGCGTTTTCCTCCCGTCCCTTTAAATTGAGCGCAGGTTTTGCTAGACCAGCCGCCATCTGCACGTGTATAATTGATGTTTTAGGGAATCGGCGGATCTTTGAATTAATATTAGGGAAAACACCTCAATTTAATACTAATTGTAAGGATTGAAACTCCGAGTGGGCGAAGTTCTCGAATGCGTTCTAAATTTCACACACTACGGGGATCCTACCCCTGGCCGAAAATCGGGGAAACCTTCGTGAAAATGCGAATTTAATACTGAATCCAGCACATCGCAAGCGCAACAATACACACGACACCAAAAAGACAATTTCGTTAACTCATAGCTTTTGATCTCCCATGTTATCCTACGAACCGTGACAACTGTTATAATTATACTACAAAATGACGTAAGTAGAAGCTTCAGAGAAATGCTTTGGGCTACCTTCCAGGAACTTTGAAGAGCAAAAATGTCCTTGGCTCAAATACACATACTGGAGAGGAGCGTCTAGAAGAATTCACATCCATGTCAAAATTTCTCCACTATCGGGATCTTCATTAAGTTTAATACGTAAGCCAAACGTTTCCTAAATTCCCCTAAGGGGTTGAAGCTCTTCTTCTTCTTCTTCTGCAGCCTCAAAGTGGTTTTTGTCATAGGTTGAGGAACTGGGCGGCCTTCACAGGATTCGTCCAAAGGTCCATTGTTGTTAAGGAGGTAGGTCTCTTCGGGCACATGAACAAGTGCGCCGTGTCGTGTCCGGGAGCACCACAGTCCGGGCATGCGTCTGGTCGGCTGCTGTCGATCTTGTTGACGTAAGACATGAGCAGAATAGAGTGACCACAGCGCAGCGATGCAAGAGCACATCTGGCTCGTCTGCCGAGTTGAGACTCGGACTCGCAAACCCGAGGCGGCACCGTTCCCAAGATAGGGTTCACAGCCGCCTTTGCTAGATATCCTCGAACAAATTGCGTGTGCTCCTCACGCAGAAGACGAAAACCTTTCCATGTTGGAGTCGGCCCATCTCTGTACATCAACTTTACGAGGAGCATCGGCGAACGGCGTCCTAATCGACCTCTCTCTTATGGGCTTCATGATTCTCTTTGACGGATGATTCGGCTGCCTCAGAACATTAATATACATCTGCTGTGCCTGGAGTTCACAATGCTCCTTGACCGGCAATATGCAGGCCTCCGCGTGAAGATGCTCCACCGGGGAGCTCCTTGCACAACCGGTAGCAATTCTAAGCGCAGCATTCTGTACACGCTGCAGCTTATTCCAGGAGCTGTCAGACACCAGGTGCTGCCACACTGGTGCCGCATATTCCAGAGCCGGCTGAAGTATTGCTCTGTAGGTTCTCAATATAGTCTCTCGGCTGCTTCCCCATGATGTTCCTCCGAGAGCTCTCAAGATATTAAGTCTAGCCTTGACGACTGTTTGTTTCTGTTCCGCGTTTTTGTGGAACTTCAGTGAGGGATCAAGAATAAGGCCAAGCAGCTTGGGAATTTTGCTGCTGGCAACAGGTCACCATCCCATTTGACATCTGGATGGGCACTGTGTTCCTTGGTGTTCGTTGTGAACACTGAAACAGAGGATTTTGCGGCAGAGACTGTGAGCATCATTTTATCGAGGAAGAGCTTCAACTCGACGAGATAGGCGCTGATCTTGTTAGCGGCTATCTGCAGGTCACGATCCTGGCACATGATGGTGATGTCGTCGGCATACATAACAATCCTTACATCATTGGGAGGCTCGGGAATGTCCTCAAGATACAGGCTGAATAGGGCAGGGGACAACACTCCGCCTTGCGGAACACCGGCTGCTATTGGAATGCTATCGGATACATGATTCTGGAACAGAACCTTAGCACGGCGGCCTTTAGTGAACGCTGCAATCCATCGCTTCTGCCATGATGGTAGCGACGACTTGAGCAGTTTCTCGGACAGCAGTCCCAAGTTAACAGAGTCAAACGCTTTGCTCAGGTCGAGGGCGACGGCCACCGTTCTCAGGGGCTTTCTCATGTTGAACCCATCGACCGCAAAGCTCACGATCTCTAATAGAGCTGTAGTAGTGGAGTGAAGTTTCCTGAACCCATGCTGATGCTGCTGTCGCTCATTTTGATCAGCCAGGTCCGTCACGATCAACTTTTCAGCTAATTTAGCGACGGGCGATAACAGGCTTATTGGTCGAAAGCCCTTTGCCGTGCTTTGGGACTTGCCTGGCTTTGGCAACGGTATCACATTGGCTGTCTTCCAAGCTTGGGGCAGAGTGCAGGTCCGGAAAGAAGTGTTAATGATATCTGCAAGCAGGGGTTGAAGCTCCGTGTGGGCAAGTCTTTGACATGGGTGCGAAGATTTTCCTCGCCCCTCCCCCCTCCCCTTCTATCCGTATTTCAACGGCGCAATCGCAGCGGGGGCCACTGTGGTATCGCGCCATAGCGCCCCCCCCCTCCCCCAGCTAGGATAGTATCATTTTAACATACTCCAAACTGCCACACCACCCAAGGGTGTGGCAGTACAAGCCCGTATGTCTCACAACATATGGTACCTATTATACATTGGATCCGAATAAAAAATTCGGATTTCGGATAACTCAAAAATCAAAGGTCGCGAATATCCGACTCAAACGGACAGATTCAAAATAGCAACATCAAATAATCCGAGTCATTCGGATAGGGAGGCTAAACGGATAGTCGGATCTCGGCTCAATCCGAAAATCACGTTTTTTTGGTGAATCGGATTTTGGATCACTTGGATTTTGACACTTTATCGGTGATTCGAATTTTGGCTCATTCGGATTTTGACGTTTTTTCGGTGAATCGGATTTTGAATCATGAAAATTTCGGTTCATTCGGATGGATATCCGGAAATGAGCGAGTCGGATCCAATGTATAGTACCTATGATAATTTTGTAACTGACATGAGAAGTAAATATTTATCTAACAGTGTTGCATTCAAAGATTTCTTGGTTGAAATGATTTTCCTAAGGGCATTTCCAAATACAATTCACATTTGGCCAAATCGCCTTTGTACTCTAGTAGACCTATTACCTCTGTACTAGTCTTTCTTTTGACATGGGCATGCATTTTCTGGAGAACGCAATGCTTCTGTCGTCCATCTTCTAATCGATAAAGCGGCGCGATAGTAATCGTGCAAGTGGTACGCGTACGGAAACGCGCCCCAATGCCAGAATATTTTTCGCCCCCGAAGCTCCGTAACTGTATTCAGAAGTGAACAGAAAGTCATCATAGAAAAAAATTTAACTGCGCTACGCTGCCATACTGATTCCCGAGAGAACTCCAGCAAGCGTCCGAGCCAGTACGGTTGCTTCCTTGTCCATGAACACCACCGTGACCAATGAAATTCAGGAAGGAACCTCGTTTTTCGTTGCGTTTGAAACAAACGCATAGGAATGCCTTACTTTTAAGCGTAGCCACCCTACAAACGATAGAAATATTCGTCTAAAAGCATGAAGACGTAGACCTCACCTTCGTGCTCGTCACCGGGAATGGCTGATTAGCTATAGTGCTTGGTGGTGCTTCAGATACCATGGAAACCTCGCTTTCACCCATACCTGATAGTCCACTCGTCGCTGAAATCAACAATTGATGCTCGTACGGTCTATTGAGCTTAATACAGTTCGTCTACGCAATCGCATTCAGTTCAAAAAGTGCTAGCTGAATGCGAAAGCGTGTTGCGGCGCGGTTTCGAGGATCCTCTGACAGGGATTTCGGATCATTCGGGCATTTTTTGACTTTTTTCGCCGCGGCGCGAAAACCGCCCGCGTTATCCGACATCCCTGACAGAGGATCCTTGAAACCGCGCCGCAACACGCTTTCGCAATCAGGATTGAGCAGGGTTGCGTCTCGGCGCAACGGGGGTCGTGAAAATTTTGATTTTTTTTTTGAAAAGGGATAATTTGGGGGGGGGCTCGTCAATTTTTTTTACGAAAAGGGATTTTCCCCAAACCACATGTTAAGCTATAATGAGGGGTAATAATCGCCCGGGGTTATTTGGTGTGCTGAATAAAACTGTGGTGTTTATTTGTCAAGAAGGGATCGTGAAAATTTCTGCAAAATTTCGATTTACAGTGGAGGGGTCGTAGCTCCGCCAAAAATTGGCGCAACGGCCTGCTCAACCCTGTTCGCAATCAGCGTGCACTTCGCGGACTGAACGCTATTACGTAGATGATCTGTAAAAACAGCTCCTCAAAATCAGCTGTCTAACACCATCATTCAATTCTCTACGAACTAGCAATTCTAGTTCCCTATTCATTTTCAGCACTATTGTAAGGAATCCTTTCATATCGTTTTTCGAGGAATAGTTCGAACGACTCCGACATAAACTAGTCCAACAGCCTGCTCGTTTTTTTTCAGGAGTTATGTCACAACCACGGGCAAACACACTAACAAACACGAATACATTACCGTTTAAGAATCAGATGTGGCGGAGAAAATCCCAATACATATACTTTTCTAATAATGTTTGAAACTTGAATCTAACAATAACACCCGAAGAAAGCAAAACCTTGGAAAAGCAAAAAAATCGTTGATAACCCCTACCCTGCACACATCCCATCCTAAATACACACTTGTTATGCTATACGTTATATGTATGTTACTAGGCCTACATTCAACTCCAACGAAGAAATTGAACTTATAATGACTAACGCAGTATTGCATGCAGTTTTTTTTTCTGCTCTAGACAGTGTCTTGACCTAATCGTCCTCGTAGTGGGACGACCGGTACACTTGTAGCTGATAGCAAAAAACCCGGTGGAAGAAAATATACCAGATGACCGGCCATAGCCGGCCACGGTACATTTCTGTTGAAATATTGACCGAGTGCGTAACCTCGGTCAATAACGCAATAAAATATTTTCAGCAAATTACGAAGTGCGCCTAGAAAACACGAATAGTCCTTGCAACTGCGCCTTCAGTAGGACGTTTTCAGTTGTTCAAAGAAACTACAAAAGCTTAGCAGCAGTGCACAGGGTCAAGCTGGGCGTTGCGTGATTTTTCCAAATCGGAGCGATTCCACACCATCAATTTTTTTTCCAAAATCCGAAATTTTTGCGATCCCCCCCCCCCGAGGAGCGATTTCTGGGCAGTTAGTATTTGATTACTAAGACTGTCAGACGCCAAAAGTTCATAGAGTGGGACTCAAGCATCTAGAACCTGAGCAATGCCGCGATCCCTTCAGTGGCCGAAAATACCGAGAATTTTTGGGATATTTTCACCAAATACTCATTTTTGGTCCAAAATTTTTGCAAACCTTCCCGTTGTGAAATTTCGCAACCCGGCTTGACCCTGGCACTGCATAAGAACAAAAAACCCTACCTCGAAACAGGGTAAAACCAGGCTTAAACGCGGCACAGAAACCTATAGAAAACAGGGTTCGGCGCAGGATGTGGAGCTCCACAGGAGGGGGTCAGAGCTGCGGAGCGGTGGAGGGAAGGGGACTGATATCCGCAATGAGACAAAGTGGACAATTCTGAAAACGGGTTTATACTATTTTGGATTAGTTTTTTTTTCACGAATAATTCGATTATAAACTTTACAAAAAAACGGACCCAGTCACGCTACTGGGGGGTCTGCGAAAATCGACAAAAATTTGATCAAATCACGTCTGAGTAGATTAAGACTTCTCCACACCTCATGCATTACCTTGTTGAAAAAGCAATGTCCCAGGGTTGAGCTGGCCGTTGCGCCAATTTTCGGCGAACCTACGACCCCCCACCCCGCTGCCCAAAATTTTGAAGAAATTTGCAATACAGTGCGTTGCGAAATTATACGACATACCCCAATTTCCGCGGTTCCAAAGTTCGCGCCAATTAAGGAGACAAACGGTAAACGCCAATCGATGCAGCACCCTCGAAAACCCATGAGTACGAATCTTCATAAAATTAGAGCCACTAGCAGGAAACTGGCAACGGAAATTGTCAAAAATGGCCGTTGCAAAATTATACGACATAGCTGACGTTCTCGCAGAAATTTCTATTCTACGCCATCTGTATCAGTTCGTTCATGGTAAGAATCACTAGAAACATCGAGCTATTAGTCTTCAGAAATGTCTTGGCGCTGAACCACTTCGAAAACTCTGTTTGGTATCTTTCAACCCAGCTTTTTAGGAACGCCCCTTTCAATCTGCGCCCATTCGCTTATAACGGCTAGTTTCAGCGGAGCCGCACGCTTGTATTGTCTGTTCTGGAGGTAGATTCAACTCCCGAGAATACCTAACACGTTTTCCACTGGGTCGAGGTCCTGCAAACCGGCCGGCCGTTCTAGCAAATTGGCAGAATCGGCCTGAAACCAAGCCTGCGTTGTCCTTCTGACAAGAAGTGAAGGCGGAAGTGAACTAGAAAGAACTAAAAATGATTTTCCGGCACATTCTGATGATCTGTGGAGCTCTTAGGTCATGTCGCGGAAAGCTGGTCCAGCTTAAAACCCACCTGAATCCGCGTCAATGCACTATTCTTTTTCCTCCGAAATTCCTACTCAAGGATATATAAAGGTCCTTTTGTAGATCCCTCCAATGCTTGGAATGCTTAGTCAAAAATAAATTAATGCAATAGAATTGATCAAGCTCGTTCGGATTGCACTTGCTTTCGACCGATAAAAAAGGATTTCGAAGGATCCACACAAGGACCCGAACTTGTCCTTGAGTAGGAACTTTGAAGGAGAAAGAATAGTGCATTGACGCGGATTCAGGTGCGGTTTCAAGCTGGACAAGTTATCAGCGACATGACCTATGAACTCCACAAACATTATCAGAATGTGCCGGAAAATCAATTCCAGTTCATTCTAGTCCGTTTCCGCCTTCACTTCTTGTCAGTAGGACAACGCAGGCTTGGTTTCAGGTCGATCCTGCCAATTTGCTAGAACGGCCGGCCGGTTCGCAGGACCTCAACCCTGTGGAAAACGTGTGAGGTATTCTTGGGCGTTGAATCTACAGCCAGAACAGACAATACGAGCGTGTGGCTCCGCTGAAACTAGCCGTTATAAGCGAATGGGCGCAGATTGAAAGGGGCGTTCACAAAAAGCTGGGTTGAAACATACCAAACAGAATTTTCGAAGTGGTTCAGCGCCAAGACAATTCTGAAGACTGATAACTCGATGTTTCTAGTGGTTCTTACCATAAACGAACTGATACGAATGGCGTAGAATAGAAATTTCTGCGAGAACGTCAGGTATGTCGTATAATTTTGCAACGGCCATTTTTGACAATTTCCGTTGCCAGTTTCCTGCTAGAGGCTCTAATTTCATGGAGATTCGTACCCAGGGGTTTTCGAGGGTGCTGCATCGAATGGCGTTCACCGTTTGTCTCCTTAATTGGAGCGAAGTTTGAAATCGCAGAAATTGGGGTATGTCGTATAATTTTGCAATGCACTGTATTTCTACGATCCCCCTCGACAAGAAGACATCAAATTCGTATTTGGCACACCGAATAACACCTAAATAGGAATTTCGACCAAACTCTGATTCTTTGCCCAAACTACCGTATACCCCTCGTAACGTAGAATTTTATGATGGCCTCCGCAGACACTATTCTTGCCCTGCAATCTTACTATCAAAGGGCGACTATAACTATATCATTTTAACTTACCAAGTGGTTTGAAGAAAAAAAGTTTTTCCCCAGAAATTTCACGAGCTCCCCCATCCATTTTTCATTTTTCTTCAGAAATTTTCCAGAAATATTGCGACCCCCTTTGTGCCGAGTCGCGACCCAGATCAACCCTGAATGTACTCATACCCGTTGATTCTTCGCGAGCTTTATATGAACAAAAAATCTAATTTTCAGTTTCAAAAGAACAATTCCGCACAACTCATGTATTTATTCAATACTCGAAGACATCTCCCTTTGGACTCTAGTGATTGAAAAATCGTGTAAAGTTCACCGAGTGAGGTTTGTTCGGGATGCTGAAAACGATAAATGACTAGGTCCTCCTCCAGTTTCTTGGAAGACTGCAGTAATTACAGTCGGTATAGAAAGAACTGATACTTAGCGCTCCCTATTGAATGTTAGCGCAGTTCGGTGTCATATATTATAACATGCGTGCACCAACTTTGCGCTAACCTCCAATAGGGAGCGCAAAGAACAGGGTTGAGCCGGCTGTTGCGCCGATTTTCGGCGGAGCTGTGACCCTCCCCCCTCTTGACCAAAATTTTCCGAAAAGTTTAACGACCCTCCCCCGAAATGAAAAATTGCTTCAGCTTTCTTAGGATAATTGCTTTTCACATTTTAGCCCGCCAAGTGACTTAGAGTAAATTCTCCTTTTTTTTCTCCTGAAAGTTTACGAGCCCGCTCCAGATTTTTATTTTTCTCAACAAATTTTCCAAAATTTTTACGACCCCCCGTTGCGCCGGGTCACAACGCTGCTCAACCCTGGCAAAGAATCAGTGCGGTCCGCGCCTACAGTATATGGTGATTTGATCAAGGCCTCCGATCTGATTGCAACCCTGACATAAGCGGTTCTTTGAGGTGCTAATCGTGAACCCATAGTATTTTTCGATTCTTAGAGGACTGCGTCAGGGTATGCTAACCTAACGACGTTCAACCTATAATACACTGGAGTAATCAAATTTATACTGAAATCAGAAGATAAAGGTATTGGGTTTTCGATCCTCAATTCAAAACATATACCCACTACAGTTTATGAACACTAACTTTACACTTAGGAAAAACTGCAGTTTAACCTCATATTCGTGTTCAGCACCCAACGCAAACTCCTGGGGCGAAAGTTGGATTTTTCCTCAGCACAACTACAAGTGAATAGTGATGTACTTTTATATCTGCTAACGCCTTCAACAAAATTTCGTCTTAAAGGCATGTTCACGATAGAAAGATCTGCCTTCCAGTTTTCCCTCTCTTTTAGTAGGTGAGACCACGAAGAAGAGGTTAATAGAGAAAAGTCCCCACAAAACTCTAAATTGCCGAAGAAAACTGTTTAAAGAAAACTTTGGAACATTTAATTACGCCTGTTCGGGTGATTGTGGACAAAACGTAAATCTGACGTCGGAAATGGTTTTGCGCTTCAGAATTCTTGGATAAGTGAATTTTCTGCTTCCTGAACCAAAAAAAATCTTTAAAAAATACGATTGGCCACTACACATTATACTTGTTCCGAATCGAATAATCGGATGAGTATCCGACTGTTTCAGTCGGATAAAAAAGTCGACTTTTTATTCGACAAGTCGGTTATTCGAAAAAGTGCGATATCCGACTACAGTGGAAAAGTCGAATATTCGAAAAAGGGTGATATCCGACTACAGTCGAAAAGTCGAATATTCGAAAAAGGGTGATATCCGACTACAGTCGAGAAGTCGAATATTCGAAAAGGTGTGATATCCGACTACAGTCGAAAAGTCGAATATTCGAGAATGTGCAATATCCGACTATAGTCGAAATGTCGGATATTCGAAATAAATTCCATCTGGAACAAGTATACTGCATAGTTTACATGTTCCGAATCGAATAATCGGACGAATATCCAACTGTTTCAGTCGGATAAAAAAGTCGACTTTTTATTCGAAAAGTCGAATATTCGAAAAAGTGCGATATCTGACTACAGTCGAAAAGTCGAATATTCGAAAAAGGGCGATATCCGACTACAGTCGAAAAGCCGAATATTCGAAAAAGGGTGATATCCGACTATAGTCGAAAAGTCGGATATTCGAAATAAATTCCATCTGGAACAAGTATACTACACATGTTTCGATCTTTCGCGATAAAGAATACTCGAAAATTTGGCAACTGATCGTCTGGTAAAACGAACGCGGGAATACTGTTATATGACGAGGGCGGGGTGATCCAATGGGTCGGCTGATCCACGAGAATTTCACCCACTTCCTAGAGTTTTTCGCCGAGCTTTCGTTTTTACTCTTCTTAGAGAGACCCGAAGCTAAAGTTTTTGCCAAGAATTGCGACTTTTCGTCGTGAAGACTGCCTTCAACCGTTGCAGTGACTAAGCCCAAAGACACACCCCTTCAAAAGAAAGAAAAAACTTAAAATAATGTGTACCTCCTTCCCGAAAAGTATCCGACACAGCTTCGTTATCAACTTCATCAATAGTGATTGTACGAATTTTTTCACACACCACATCCGGCTCCACACCGGAGGAATCTGGGTCTTCGAGCTGTCCTTGAGAAGACATGCTGAAACAAGCAGGCGTTTGAAAATCTTCGAATATCGAGCACTAAAAATGTGAACGCAGAGCGATTACCACAGAATTACGCACTATTTCATCACTCGTCCTAGGAAATCTACAGGGTTGAGCAGGCCGTTACGTCAATTTTCGGCGGAGCTACGACCCCCCCTTATTGGCCACAATTTTGTCTGAATTTCTGGAATTTTCACGATCCTCTAGATTAAAAACCTACTTGAATAACTAATAAAGAAGTTTGAACTGAATACTTCTTCCACGCATCTGACTATTTCAAAGAATATTACTTTTACTCCGGGACTTTTACGACCCCCAATCTTTCATTTTTCTCTTGATATTTTCCATTTTTTTAACAACCCCCCTTTGTGCCGAGTCACAACCCTGCTCAACCCTGGAAATTTAACAATAATCACCCAAGACGTGCTACAAAAATATCCCACAGATTGATGGGAATTCTCACTTTATCTGCGAAAAATAGCAATTCTCCTTTGCATTTTTTCAGGGGAATGAAACAGTCCGTTTTTTTAACGAACAAATTTCACCTAAAACGGTGGGTGATCATCACATCGAATATTCTTGAGGTCAAAATCTAGATAGGCTCAATCAAGGCAGCTCCATTTTCAATAAGTTCTATGATGAACAGACACCATTCCAACGCTTGGAAAATAGTGGCAATCAGTGGAGGAAAACGAAGATGAGGGCTTCAGATCGAGTTACTCTAGCAAGAGGACAACTGAATGTTTGCAGGATCAATAGTGAGAGTCAGGTGCGATATCGGGCGGATAGCATGTCGCAACGAAAGTCAGCAGTTCATTCATTGAACACAAACACTAAGAAGACACGTACCATTCAGTGACGAACATAATACGCAATTCAAAAACCATTCAACGACCAACACCAAGTCAAATAGTAGATAGACACTTTCAATCGCAAGTTCACTGTCCGCCAAAATATCATAAAGACAATATAATGGGGCAGGAGGTCAGACTGAGAAGAGGTTAAGAAGTGTTCGTGTCTTAGTATACCTTCCTAACGCAAAAAAATGAAGCCAAATCCACAGCGGGGCTCACTTTTGAAAATAGAAAAAACTCATGAGAAACTACCCACGCACAAGAAAAACGAACATCATGAACTGCATGCAGCGGGAGGTCTGACCGAAATTTTCGGAGCACTTGAAAATTCTACAACCAAATTTTCATTTTTGAACCAGAATTCGTACGATCCCTACACCAACATTTCAATTTCGGACAATTTTTCACGGATCCACATCGCCCAATGTATCATAAAAAAAAACCCCAGCTTGACCCTGGCCGTAAAATCCTAACGAGGGAACAGGGTACAGCACGAGTTGTGGACAAGGCCAATTTTACTCAGACCCCTCATGAATAACTTGGGCTAAAACCCCTTACCTCCGGCCAATGGCATACTTTTGCCACACGCGGCCGCGTCGCTCTGCACAGCGACCGCTTCTCGTGGAGCTTGCGCCCTTTAAATCTGCCACTGTCGGAGTGCGCTGCACTGCGACAGTGGCAACGACAGTCATCGGCACATTTGCAGTATGTCAGACCTACGCGACACGTTGCTGCGTCGGATACGCGACAACTGTGCCTACGACGGTCGATTCCGTTGATCCGATGTTGATGCCGCCACGATTTGTGCTAAACGTCATGACTGTCGCTCATGGCAGCGACAATGTATACCATGTATGGCACGACAGTCATGACGTTTAGCACAAATCGTGGCGGGACCAACATCGAAGCAACAACACTGGCCGTCGTAGGAACAGTTGTTGCGTGTCCGTCGCAGCGACGTATCCCGGAGGGCTGACATATTGCAAATGTGCCGATGCTTGTCGTTGCCACTGTTGCTGTCGCAGGGCAGCGCACTGCGACAGCAACAGATTTAAAAGGCAAGAGGCGGTTCCTGTCGCTGTGCACAGCGACGCGACCGTGTATCGCAAAAGTATACCACTGGCCTTCCACTCTTGCTCAGCGACGGCCGCTCCCATGCAGGGCTGAGCGGCGTTGTGACTGCTAACAACGGGGGATCGCAAAATTTTTGGAAATTTCGGGGAAAATTTAAAACTTAGGGGGTCGTAAAACTTTTGGAGAAAGAATAGTTTTTTTTTTCATACCAATTGGTAAAGTAAAATGAGGTAGGAATAGTCAGTCGCGTGTAAGGAGCATGCATTTTCAACTATATAAAAGCAGATTATATACAGAGATGTCTAGAAAATTGACAATTAGACGCTAAATAAAGCTCGTTAAAAAAATTTGGTACAAGGTGGTCGTTAAATTTTGAGAATTTTTTTTGAAATGGAAAGGGGGGGGCGTGGCCGCGACAAAAATCGCCACAACGGCCTGCTCAACCCTCCTCACAAGGATATTCGCAGATATTCCCACCCCGCACCGTATCCTGCGAGGGAAGTATACAAAGCGTGAATCGAATCTGCGGGAACGAATTGTATTACTAGTATCTCTTGGGCATATACAATGAAACTGCGCAGTACCCCGTCCTGAGCCGCTGATTTCGAAGAAGTTTTTTGTCCTTTTGTACCATCCAAAACGCTCAGTAAACTTTCGAAAATCTGAAAACGGGCCTCATCATCGTGTTCAGCGCCCAAAACAACCCTCCTGAGCGAAGTTTGGGTGGAAGCACATTTTCGGAACATTGTGCAGACAGATAGCGTTTTATAATTGTACAGATTTTCGGTTGGGCAGTTACTTATATCCTTTACCTGATACTGTTCCATATCTGAAATTGCGCAGCGTTTTCATTTTTTCTTAGCTAATGTTTGTCTTATTCTTTGCGTTTAGCATTATGCGTGGTACTCCACGTACAAATAAATAAATTAATTGATTAAGGGGGATCTTTAAGCGCTCAAGAAAAATGTTCCAAACTTGACTCAACATTCCTCCAGGAAGGGTTTTTGGAGGCGCTTATCACAAAACTGAGGTTTATTTGTCAATTTTTCGAAGTTTTCGCCTTAACTCGCTTAAAGCATCCCAGCGGGGAAAAATTTTAAGGGCAAAACGCCATTCTCAAGATTTCCAGTTTTTTTTCGATGAGCATGTCTCAAAACCATACTCTGCGAGTAATTTGATGAGCTTAAAGGCACAGTACACCCTTAGAAGTGAATTCAGTGATTTTCGTTTATTTGTGTAGTAGACCCCTCCTGTATAACACGTGCTAAGTGAGGGATCTCAATTCCTCCAAATAAGCGAGATATAGGCTACCACCACAGGCCCGACGCCCTTCACTCACCACCACAGGCCCGATCCCCTTCCTGGTTTTTGACCTCGATATCAGCCGGATGGATGGATGAATTTCGACCGTGTCGCGTTCTTCAATCCATTTCCGGACAATCTCCTTATCCTGGCTCGCTCTCGCGCAACGATTGCGAATGAAGAGAAATACAGGCACGAGACAACTCGTCCACCAAATTTTCACCCTCAAAATATAAGCATCTTTAAGGAGCCGTAACCCTGTTCATAGGGGGTCTTAGGCGAATTCAGAGATACCACTGTGATCAGCGTGTCAACCCCTCCAAGATGGGCATGAAAGCTAAAAAATAATTTTTTGGGTGTCCTGTGCCTTTAATACGAACCTGAGATCCCGTTTGCCGATTTTATACAAATTACGATAAATTACGGCGGGTATACGGTAGCTTGATCAAAGTCTCAGATTTGACTCAGCATTGGTATGCGGGGGTTATTTGGGGTGGTGAATACGAGTTTGATGTCCATTTGCCGATTTTCGAACTACTAAGGTAGGTCTTGCCCCTGAATCGCATATTACCTATCGTAGCCTACACTGAACCTCAGAATTTCGACAAATAGACCCCAGATTCGTTTTCGGCATCCTAGGTTATCCCTACATACAAGATTTGAGCAAAATCCGATTTTTTCTTTCAAAACGCCCCAAAAAAAACTTCTGATGGGTAGCATTACCTTTTCGTGAAACTTTGAAAACGCTCATAACCTTTTAGAACCAGCTGCTCGGGCGGGGTACAGCGAAGTTTTACGATAGATGCTCAAAAAATACTGACAATACAATTCGTTTCCGGAAATCCGCCATACGCTTTGTATACTTCCCTTTTAAGACTTTTCCTCTAATCCATTCATACCATCTCTTGAAAACACGATCTCTTCATTAGAGGGAAATTCCAGGAATCGTTTTCTACATGACAAAGAAATATTTGAATGTCAGGCGAAAATCCAAATCCGTAATATAAGTTGGAAGCTATCGATTTGCAGGCAAGCAGTGACGCTTGTGATAACTCGTGCAGTGTTACATAAACAATTTCTACGGGTTTTATATAAACCAGACGAATTCTGAAACTAATTAAGATATGGGGCCAAATCAACATTCATATTTGATCAATCTAACGATGAATGAATACGTATGCAGAGAAACGAAAAAACATTGTTAAAAAATAACACATCAGAAGAATACAGCCAAACCGTCCAAAAGGCGATTTTCTGATAACTCGGATGGAATTGAGAGACCGATAGGTCTTGTTGAAGAAATCCATACTAGTTTTTCCTCCTCCCGTTTAAAGGACGCGCAAAGTGCAACAAAGCCGCCAGCCAGCCCTTCGCCAAACCAATTCACGCGATGTCAGGTAATATGGTAAAGAAATATTCCACAATTTTTCCAGGAATTCCGCTACAATATATGATACCTTAGCCCGAAATCCCGTCCCGAACACATCATTTAAGACGTCATTGCTAGACTAAACAGCATAACCTCCTTATAGGAGCGCAGGCTTATACCGACGGGAGGCAGGAGAGTGCGAAATCCCTCGGGGATGGAGCCAGAAATTGGATATGAATAGAAACGCAAACTGCTGGCGACTCGGGAAGATTCCACGGCACAACTACAACGCCAAAAAAAACGGATGAAGGACTCAAATCGCTCGTCATTCCGATTCAGTAACAGGAAAAAGTGCAAAAAAACATTTAAACACAAACAGTAAACAAGCATTACAAAAACAGAAGTGGCTCCTTTGCTGATAACGAATATTACGAAGAAAACAGTCGAGGAAAACGAATAGATCCGCATTACTCACCAGTGATCAATATCAAAAGTATCAGTAAGTCACAATTTCGATTCAATTTATTACGCGGCGAACCCTTGACCATAAAACAATAGAAAACAAGAAATAAGACAACACAAGACCATCCAACCATAGCTAGGAATCATTCCCAAACCTCAGACAAGCCTCGAGGGTTTTCTTGTATGTAGTCAGTGACCCACTGTCAGACCACGCCCATTCTAAGCAGGTTATTGAACTTGGTACCGGCACTATTTACGAAGAAATGCAATCGCACATTTTGGTCTAGACCCAAGGAGGGCCAGCTTCTCAGGGCCACCCCTGATCGTAGCCGCCCTCAGGTTGAATAGACGGTGTGCACGAATACCGGCACCACCGTGGACAATCATATACAGCATTATCAAATCGAACTTCCTCCTCCTCTGCGCTAAAGTGATAAGCCCTAGCTTGGCATTCCTGCCTAAATGACCCAGACTTCTATCGTAATTAAAGCCTTTGGCCCTTATGAGTACCCTAAGTGTTAAATTCCGCTGCACCCTCTCAAGCACCTCTATTGATTTTAACTGAGGCCTATGGTATACTTTGTCGCTGTAATGAGCGACAGGCATGCAATCTAACACAAATCGTGGCGGGACCCGCATCGGAGCAACGGCAACGGTCGTCGTAGGAACAGATGTCGCGTGTGGGTCGCAGCGACGGGTCGAGGAGGGCTGCCATATTGTAAATTTGCCACAGCCTGTCGCTACCACTGTCGCTGTGCAGAGCGACGCGACCGTGTGTCGTAAAACTATACCATACCCACCTACGGGTTGAACACCACCGTCCAGGATTCTAAAAGAGGTCTAACATATGACTTGAAAACCTCGACAAGAACACCAGAATTAGAGGTTGAGAGAGCCCTTAACACGATGTGCATCATTCTATTGGCTTTCAAAGCCACCTAAATACAATGGTCATCGAAGCTGAGATAACATTTAGTGAGAAACCTCAGGTCCGTCATCTCATCAACTGCACTTAGCCGGACCCCCCCCCACATTGTATATGGTCAACACACCTTTCTTTTGTCCAGTTTCAAGACCATGGTTTTCTCCTTAGGGAGCGACATTTTCCACTTATCTGACCGACTGATTACTTCATTTAGAGCTTGCTGCAGACCCTTTAAAGACACAGTCCAACCTCAGAATCGAATTTTCGTTTTTCTGCCTATCTTGGAGAAAATTTCACGCTGATCACAATGGTGTCTCCAGAAGTGCTTAGAACTTACTATGAATGGAGTTACGGCTCCTCAAAAAGTCCGATTTTGAACGGCTAGAAGTTCTCGGACGAGTTGTCTCGCGCTTGTATTTTCTCTTTATTTGCAGCCATAATTCTCATTCAGGTCTCAATATAAAGCCTGACCAAAAACAAAAAGAAGAACATAGATTTTGAATACAATCATTCGCGCGTCTCTTCCCTATTGAGGTTGGAAACCTAGCGGTGGGCGTTACCCACTTTTTCTTTTAAGGGGGCGTGGCCGACTTTTCCTAGCTTTTTCTCGCTTATTTGAGCGAATTGAGATTTCGCGCTTGGCAGGGTTACTATAGGCGACCGGACCATAATATCAAAACTCTGAGGTTGGACTGTGCCTTTAAAGCCGCAGCATTAGGCATAGGATTATACAATTTGAAGTCATCGGCAAACGCTGAACACAACCCCGTGATAAGAAACGGTAGCAGGAAGTTCATATGGAAAGTGCTGAAGAGGACGGGCGAGAGGACCCCACCCTGCGGCGCACCACTAAGTAACGGCATGTGGGAGGAGAAGCAAGAATTTAACAGAACTAGGAACGTTCTGTTCCTACGGAAAGCTCCGATCCAAGCTATTAAACTTGGGTATACACCCACTAACTCCAATTTGCAGGCTGCGATGAGACACCTTGTCAAAAGCCTTGGAAAAATCCACGTAAATAACATCCACGTTAATATCATCATCCCAGGACAGCGTCCAAACATTTAATGACTATAACATTGCTGTCGTCGCGGATTTATTTCATTGGAACCCATGCTAGCACTCACAATCAGAGATGATAGAGTACCGTTCTGCGTGATAAACTATTCTTTTCTTCAGCACATTTTCAAACAACTTGACGAAAATTGAGGTGATACTGATGGGGAGAAAATCACCAGGGTTAGTAGATAGTTTTTTTTCTTCGTAAGAAGTTTGCAAAATAACTGCATTTAGCTTTAGGGAGAAGGATGAAAAAAAAAAAACAGAACCTGTGGCGAACTTTAGGCAGGTGAAGACAGTGTAGGGACCAGTCCCCTAGCAATCTTATTTGACCACAACATAGAAGGCTTTTGAAAAAGTCTTGTACCAAAATTACGTTATCACACTTTTCCTTTTAACTCTTCAAATTTTCGATCATGTGAGTACATCTATCAAATTCTCGGCTCTTCGCCATTCTGCAGGCGTTTGTCAGTGACCGAAAAAACTCGAACGGCCTCGAATTCAACATAAAACTTAGAGGAAGCTTATGAACCAACTTTTTTATGTTCCTCGTTCTCTTTTTGCTCATCGAGCTGTTTTAGTTCATGAAACATTCGACTCTTGTGAAGACTAGGTAATAGAATTTTCAGAAGAGCTACGAACCCCTCCAGCTGATCGGAATTCGCTAAAATTTCAAAAACTTTCACGATCCCCGGGGTTAAAGATTCCTTTGCAGGGTCAAGCGGGGCGTTGTGTAATTTTCTGAAATCGGAGCGACCCCCCTCCGGGCTATCAAAATTTTCTCCGAAAATCCAAAATTTTGCGACCCCCCAAAGACGTTTCGGTGACGTTTTCTCTAGTTGGTTTCCAAAACTTTGATTGTGTTGAGCCCCTCATTATCATTCACTCTCTACCGCAGAACGGTCGTTGTGAGAGCCGAACTCTTCCGTCCACAAGTTTCGACCAGGAGCAATCAGGCAGAAGCAATTGTATTTGATATTGAGCAGTGATTTATAACATACGTGGGCATCGAATAATTTCGAATCATCCGAAAAATCAATTTTTCTCTCCAGAGTCAGAATGGTTTGAGCTAATTTCGGTTTTCAGGCATCAGGTAAGGGATAGTCTTCTCATAATTGATGACAAAGTAGAATTCAGTGCATTCGCAAAATCACAAATATCAGTTTTTCAGGGAATAAGTCGACTAATAGTCAATGTCGACTATTTTTTTCGAATAATTGATAATTGTGATTCAATTAATGCAATTGATTCTACTCTAACTTAACTTATGAGAAGTTTCCCCCCTACTTGTTGTCTGAAAACCACAGAAAGCTCGATTCGTTTCAACATTGAGGAGAAAAATTCATTGATAGGATGATTCGAAATTATTCGATGCCCAAGTATAATATATAACAGCACACAAACAAGGCTAACATGTAACACAGAAGAGAAATGAGGCTACAGTGTATCACAAGACAGACCTGGTTTTGAAATGAGGCTACCAAAGTCTTCCGCGTACGCGAAGCGCTTGTTGGATTGGAGCGCGACGACAGCACATAGGTTAACCCCTGGATAAACCTTAACCATAGGCGTTCAAGCCGAAACGTTGTGAAAAGTTGATAGACAAGCTAAAGCTATACTAGTACACTCTTTCAAGTTTTTCGAATTTCGCCTTTAAAATGGATCGATGCGTTGTGGAAAATCAGTGGAATCCACCGATTTCCACAACGGTTAACACAACGTGAAACGGGTTTGACTAACTCTAGTTTTTTAATTCATTTAACTCATGGGTGTGTTTTATACCAATGTGTGCAGAATTTAATAAGGATTTCAATATGTTTTTTCAAAGTTTGAAAAACCGAAAAATAAAACATAGTTTGCCGTTGTGGAAAAATTTTTATCTACGAAAAATCGCGATAAGTCTCTCAAACCTGGAACGTAGCTGAGGTGAGAGGTTATCTTAGACCCTAAATGTAGGTAAGATGTTACTAATAGGTTATTTACTCAATTTTATATGCTAACACTTCATTTTGTTGTGTGCACATTGCGTCTAATTGCTCTAATAGCAGACGCAGTATCTATAATATTCATTTCATTTCTTGATTTTGAACCCCATTTTTGATTTCGAACTCTTTTCTGACTCCATTTTTGATTTTTAGCTCCAGTTCTGCTCCTGTTTTGTCCACCTCATAGTTCTTCTCTGGCAAGCTCTATCAACTTGTTTTCCCATTCTTGACAAACAGATTCCGTTTCTTCAAGCAGTGCCCTATTTTAATGTAAATTCCAGCATGCTGGGATGGATGCTTCTACTCACCCTGGTGACTTTTTCCTACCACGAATACCTAATACAATTTGGATTGCAGGAGCTAGTGCACTGGCCTATGTCATCTCAAATGACCCATTTAGCCAGATTATACCAAAATCAGCTGACGCTGTGTGGCACTCAGTTCTATTTAAGTGTTTCTTAAGGCACGGAGTAAGCCGCCTTTAGAGCATAGAGTCCACTGAAGCAAGCAAAGAAGGCGGGTAAAAGACGTGTTTCCTATTCTGCTACCGCTCCCCAATATCGTGTACCTATCACTCTCGATTATTCCAGATGTTTGTAAGGTTCTGGGATCTCTCCACTTAGAGAGATGATGGCTCATGGCGAGAGACAGAATCACAGGCTCAAATCTATAGTGAGAGGCGCATCCGATCCGCTACCTGCAAAGCCAGAATCTTCAACGTCGTCATTCTATGCGACGATCAAAATCAATGATTTACATAACAGTCATTCAGGCAATACTTCATACTTCCCTCACAAATCACACAAAATTTTAATATTGCTTTTTTATTCCATACATTTGAAAACAGAAACACTACACAAAACAACATTCAATGCGTTCATTAAATCTTCTCGATCTTAACCAAGAAGTTATTAATGCTGCTCTAATGATGGCAAAGGTCAGCATCAAGTTTTGTTCACACCACATGCAAACGTGGTCGATCGTTCACTGAAGTGTTCGTCAAGCCTAGTTTTGACTGCAGGTGGTCGCTGCGGCCATGCGAGGGACAACTGTTCCTTTTTCATCGCGAGTAATGGAAAGCCGCTCCAATTGTGATCGCTTCGTGGCAAACGTCCTACATCGCTGGGTCGCGGCGACGAAATCCTATGTTTTACTGCATCGCTGCTTGAAGTGCGATTCTAAATGGTCGCTGATCATCGCTCCATCGCTGCCATTATGGCAGCGATGGAGCGATTGCTAGCGAATGACACGTTTCGTCTAGTGAATATTGACCCTTTCACATGACAAGATCATTGTTTACGAGTCGAAACGTGCTATTGATAACTACCAGCCCTTACTTTCACTGATTGATTGAAATCCTTCAATCATCCGTGAGGCTATGCACTATGAACAGAATCGCTGCCGCTGCAACATCGTTGCAGCAGCGTGTGTGAAATCGCTACGATGAAAAACAGCAGCGATGCAGTTAAAACCAGGCTTCAGGCACATCAGACATCAACAGCAACGCAAACAAGCGCGTTCGTGTCTTATGATTTCCGACCACTTCCGGAAATTTTCATTTGTCGTCCAATTTTTTGCGACCCCCCCACTCATCATTTTTGAGGTAAAAATTTTGCGACCCCCCGTTGTGGAATTCAACAACCCCGCTTGACCCTGTTCCTTTGGCTTTATTTGAGTGACTAACTGAAAAGTACAAAATGCATACTTATTCCCTGCAACAATAGTTTGGAGAAAATTTGCTTCTGCACCGAAATTTTTGCGACCAGGGCTAAGCAGCGTTGTGACTGGTCACAACGGGGGGTCGAAAAAATTTTTGGAAATTTCGGGGAAAATGAAATTTTGGGGAGGGGTCGTAGTTTTTTGAAAAAAAAGGATTTATTTCAAACCGCATGGTAGGGTAAAATGAGGTAGGAATAGTCAGTCGCGTGCGAGGTGTATGCATTTTCAACAATACAAAAGCAGATTATATACAGAGAAGCTGTTTAGAAAACTCACTTTTTTCGACAATATTGACAATTAGACACTAAATAAAGCTTTCAAATATTTTGGTCCCTGGGGATCGTAAAATTTTGGGGTTTTTTTGAAAAAAAAGTAAAATGGGAGGGGGTCGTAGCCGCGACAAAAATCGCCACAACGGCCTGCTCAACCCTGTTTGCGACCCCTTCCCCCATCAAATTTTTGGTGCAAAACTAGCTGAGGGGTGACTCAGGATTCAAGTAAGAATGAATGAGACCGCTCTCAAAAATAGGAGTAATTCGATGGGGTTTCTGGGAAACAATGACTGGTATAACGCTATCTGGAATCTGATATCAGCAGAAATTTTCATTTCCATGGATGAAACATTACATTTTCTCAAAGCCCCCCCCTCAACCTAGTTTTGCACCTTGATTTTCACTTTTTCTCTAAAATTTTCCCAAATTTTTACGAATTTGTTGTGCTGCGTCGCAACCCTGCTCAACTCTGGGCGCAAAAAGCTTTGTTTTCTTGTAATAAGTTGTCTTATTATCTCATATGATGGCTGACGCCTAACCTTTTAGGAGTAGATCTTTGTATGTTGGGTCACTACAAATCAAACTAGAATTGTTAATTCTTGTCCTTAGCTTTCGTGCCTTAATCTCCTGCCTCCACTTTACAATATATGAACTTGGCGAGATTGCAATTGTATTCTTGCTCTTTTTTTCGATTGTTCAACGTATTTGCTTGTTTTTTTTTCTGTTCACATGAGTCTGATTTTGCAGATTAGAAAGAAATGACTTGAATAAACTCTGTCTCTGCTGTTTTATTAGTGTATTTCGAGTCTCAATATGTTTTTTTCATAACTAATCGATCTTTAATGAATGGTTTAAATTTGATCTAGGTGCATTCTCTTGATTTAAGTGAAACAAGTTAACAATCAATCATACTTCAACGATTTATCTTTTCATAGAACAAAAGTTGTGGTAATAACACCACAAATTCTGTTCCATGAAAAGCCTGACCAAAACTGTCGTGAAGGTTTTGTGGTACGTAAAAATTTTCAAAAAAATTGTGACAATCATATGTTATCAGCAGAGAGGCAATTCAGTCGTGGCTACAGCAAAGGTGAAAGGATGATCGGAGGAAATGGGGGAGAGAAAAAAGAGATGGTGATGAGGTTGTTGAGGGCTCTGAGTGACCGGCATCGTGTCGATTCCCCAACACAACGCACGCCACCACAGCCGGCAATCGATCGATATCAGCTGCGGACGTTGCGGAGCCACGGAATTCAGCTTGCGGGATTTTGTAGCAGTAGAAATTATGAAAAACTAGCAGAGGAGTAATAACATTCTAAAGAAAGCTAAGCGTGGAGTATAATGTCGGCCTGTTGTGAACTACGTACACATCTTAAATTACGCCATCTCACAACTTCGATCCGGCCTTCCCGGTACAAAAAAAACTGCATTTCGGGCCACCCGGACACTCAAAATCGGGACCATTTCCCGTTCCCGGCGACCCGCCAACCTTTCCGGGCGACCCGCTAACCCCTCGATTGTTACCAGCCACCCGGATGATGAAAACTGCCTTCCCGGTGCAGCGAATTTGCGTGTGAATGTACGTTACGGACGACTAATCTAAAATGAACAAATTTTCTCGCGACCCGATTCACCATTTCGGGCGACCCGGACGAGCAGCGACGGGTCGCCCGGGACCAGGTTCTGAGATTACATGTATGAATGAGTCATTTTCGGTTGTCCAGCAGGGAGGAGCGGTATTCCGATTTCCGCAGGTACATATTTAGGCCTCGAAATTCCAGTTTCCGAAAACATTGGTGCGGAAACCGGAACAAAATGCGAAGATAAATTGAAATTCCTCTCCTTGTTCGTCGTAGCAGCCTAGAGTCTACATTTATGGTCGAAACTCGAACACTCGAGTGCCCTTAGTAGTCGAGTAATGTTAAAAATAGACGGTCAAAACTCTATCTAATCGAAAAATGCAAGTAAATGACATAGATCTTGTTAATTATGCTAAAACGCACAAAAGGGTATGATTTTGTAGGGGCGCAGAAAGAGTGCGCACACTGACGGGGAAAGCATGGGGGAGTCAAAAAGGAGGGTTCCCATCATTGAAAAAGTGCGCAGTGGTTGAGTAAGAGCTGGCAAACATCCTTAAAAGGGAAATGTTTCTGGCGTTGAACGCATCTGCAGAAATGACTGCTCTGGCAGACTGCTCAGAAAAATGAAAACAAGTTACTTGTAACATAAAAGGCCGAAAACAAGTTACTTGTAACATATCTAAGCCAATGTAAGTTGGTTGCGACTTATCTCAGGTCATTCAAGTTACATGTAACATATCGGTGGAATACTGCGGGCGCTGCGCCTCCGATATGTTACATGTAACTTAAATGACTTGAGATAAGTCGCAAGCAACTTACATTGGCTCAGATATGTGACAAGTAAATTATTTTTAATTTCTGAGACGATACTGTGTGCAGTGTGCCTCAGATAACTATGTTACATGTAACTTAAATGGCACAATATAAGTCGCAAGTAACTTAAATCGGCCAATAATATATTTCCGAAGCCGATGTACAACGCACTCGCGGGTTCAGCAATACGACTGGCGTTGCTGATGGTTCAACTACCCAAGTTTGAGGTACTTTACCCCATACCTGCAGGGATGGACCTGCACAGCATTTTTTTGGCGTAGTGTGTGGCCTGGGATGCGCCCTCTGCGTCGTGTGTCGTCTGCGTTACGTGATGGCCACCCATAGTGAAAATTCAAATGTAAGTTACAGGTAACATAAGTGTAAATTACATGTAATATAAATGTAAGTTACATGTAATATAAATGTAAGTTACATGTAATATAAATGTATGTTACATGTAATATAAATGTATACTTACTTACTTAATCGGTTGGCTTTCGCCTGGCGCGGTCATTCCGCATCTTCACCGAGGTATGCCGTCCTAGTAGTCAGCCGTGTCACTTTGTCACGGTCCTCAGCCACAATTTGAACACAATCCATCCCTTGATCACTATTCCACTTCCTGCGAAGTAAAACATCGCGCCTGAATTGCCTTTCAATGCCGAGTGATTTCAAATCCTCCTTCACCACATCCGTCCAAAAATTTCGCACACGTCCAGGCGGCCGTTTCCAGACAGGACTTGGAAGCATCCTTAGAGCGTGTTGAGCAAGACGATCTGGCGGTCTTCTTAAAATATGCCCCAACAGACAAAGACGACCTTCCGTTGCCGCTTGAGATGGCATTGGGAGATGTTGGCACCTCCCTCGTGTCAAACGTTGATGTAAGGCGTCAATCTCGTTGTAGAGATCTTCGTTGTGGCACATCCGCGGCCAGAAATATCCGAGCAAACGTCTAAACAGCTTCCTCTCCGTGCAATCCAATCTTTCCATCTGCGTCTTCAGTGCTGCCCACGTCTCCGATCCGTACATCATGATAGGGCGAATAGCGGATAGGTAGACGCGCAACTTGACTTCCTTCGCGATTGTGGTAGACCACAAACACTTGGTTAGAGAATTGAATGCAGACGTAGCTTTCGCTCATCGTTGTCGAATATCCGCTGCATAACTACCATAGTTCTTCAGCAAACAGCCCAAATAACAAAAATCGTCCACCAGTTCGATACGTTGTCCGTCCACACAATCTCCTGTTGAAGGCCTCTGAGAGACCCACATCTGCTTGCATTTGTCGGGACGAAGACGAAGTCCATAGGCTGCGGCATACTTCGAAACGAGGTTCACAATCCTTGCAGTTTTTCGTTGCTTTCAGTGAATAACACAATGTCGTCGGCGTACTGCAGGTCGACAAGGGAGCGTCCTGATGGTGTTAGGATCACGTCCGCAGGAAACTGTTCTGCAACTCTACGCATGATGTCATACACGGCAAAGTTGAATAGGAAAGGTCCTGCTACAGCTCCTTGCCTTACTCCTGTTCTCACCTCAAAAGCTGACGTAAATCCGACAGGTGTAGTTACGAGCTGCTGCTGTTGTTCCTTTGTTCATGTCCTCGTTTAACCGAACATACTTTTCCGGGGCTCCATCTGCTCGCAGAGCGTTGAGCAATGGATCACGATGAGGAGAGTCGAACGCGGCTTCAAAGTCCAAAAAAGCAAGCTGTAATGGCTTCGAATACCGCTGCCACGAATCGATTACTCTTCTCACAACGAACACTTGGTCGATGGTCGATCTTCCATGTCAAAAACCGGCTTGCTCATCTCTGGTCGTTCCTTCACGATGTTTGATAAGTCGCTCGAGAATGATACGTTTTAAAACCTTGTACATGACACGAAGTAGAGAGATTCCTCTGTAGTTCTTAGGATCCGTGACGGATAGCTTCTTGTGAAGAGGTACGATGATCGCATGTCTCCACGAATCGGGTATCCTTTCGCTCATCCATATGGCACGGATGGTGTTGGTCATTTCACGAATCCCAGACGGAGGAAGAGCTTTCAGCATTTCAGCAGTGATGTTGTCATCTCCACCTGCCTTTCCATTCTTCATTTTCCGGACACAATCCAAAACTTCAGACTCAGTCGGCGGTTCCTCACTGACATCGTAATGTGCTCTCTGAACATGCGGCAGCTCTGGTACTGACGGCGCTGGACGATTCAGTAGTGAACTGAAGTAATACCTCCATATCGGCAGCGTCGCATCACCAACTGCAACTCCATTGGTAGTGTTGAGGACAGGAGAACATCTCTTCATCTTCCCGCTATACTGTCGCAGCAACGTGTAGGCTTTCTTCGGATTCTTCTCCTCCCAAGCCTTCTCGAACTCCTTAGCTCTACACGTCCATTCTCGTTCGAGGTCATTTTGAAGTTGCCGACGCAACTTCCTCCTGAGACGCTCCTCCTCCACGGGGTTACCTGCAGTTCGGAGAGCACATACTCTGTTGTAGGTAGATGTTGTTTCCTCTGAGACGTAGGCGAGCTTCTTCCTGGGCTGTACAACCGGGAGTGCCTCTTTCGAAGCGTCCTGGATGCACTTGACGACAGAGTCCGCGTCGCAAAGTTTCTTCTTAGTCCGTACTCCAATATGAACAGAAACGCGTTGTCGGAATTTCCTTCTGCATTCTTCATCCCTGAGACTTGTCGTATCAATCCTCTGGAGAGGCTTAGCCCCTCGCTTCCTCTTATGAATCCTCGCAGTGAAGTTCAACAGAACTGGACGGTGATCCGAATCGAATGCGACATCCCACACAGCTCTAGATCTTCGAATGTCCGATACTGGAATATTCCTCGTCAGAACATAGTCGAGCTGTAGTTTCAAAGTTGTCATCTTCAGCTTCCGTTGCTCTTCTGGAGATAGCTGGGTTGGTCCCTGCCACGTAAACTGATAGCGGCGATGATTCCTCTTGAATGTCGATGCAATAATCAAACCACTGCATTCACACAAGTCGACAAGGCGGTAGCCAGTGTCCGATATTTGCTCCACTGGGAAGAACCATTTACCGAGTACTTCGGATTCCTGATCGAGTCCCATCTTCGCGTTTGCGTCGATTCCCACCACAACAGCATGTTGACAAGGTATCCTGGCTAGCAACGTATTGAGTTCCTCGTAGAAGGCATCCTTCGAATTGTCTTCGGCGGTTTCAGTAGGCGCATGAGCACTCACTATCCACAGATTGAATCCTCTGTGATCGCGCAGTCGCACAAATGCATTCCTACACGACGTTGAGCCGAATTCCTCGATCATACCATTAAAATCCTTCCTTACAGCTATTGCACAGCCTTCCACTTTCCTATCGTCAGCGTTACCGCAGTAGATGGTGTACTCTCCGACGTTGATGACGGGTCTATCCTTGAGGCGAATTTCCTGCAAAGCAGCAAACGGTGCATGGAAGTAGCTCAGAAGATTGGACAACGCAGATTGTTGGATATCACTCGACAATGACCGGCAATTCAGGGTGGCGAAATTGTCGCTTGTGGCCAAAGACTCCATGAACTCCCTAGGTACGGATCCTAAGGTGTTATGGATCAGAGGCCTCAGTGTGCCGGACGGCGACACCTTTATGCAATGTATGGGATACTTTCGCGATATAGTTGTGCACGCTATATCGCTCGAACGTTCCCTGTGTACACTCAAACGTCTGCTGGGTTCAGTAGAAGCAGGGGCACCAACGAGCAGGTACCAACAGATTTGTATACACACCCCCATAAATGTATGTTACATATAATATAAATGTAAGTTACTTGAGACAATCAAGTAACTCACTTTTATATTACAAGTAACTTGTTTTCATTTTTCTGTGTGGCGCGACGACAACAGGTTGATTTGCCCACCATGAGTCACCGCTGGCCAACGCGCTGATATTCAGCAGGGCCATGGCCGCGAGTTATGCTCTGGCCGATGTCGAGCTGTTGCACAGATAACGCTCTAGATACAAGGGAAGTATACGACACATTTTTCAGGCATGCTGTGAATGATGAAAGCTCAGCCGGTACAATTACCCAAGTTTGCGGTACATTGGCCCCGCCCAGCATCTGGAGGTCTTGCCTAACCGGTGGTGACCCCAGTGGAGGCTGGGCGACCCAACCGCGACGGTTGTCGGTGTGCCGACCGCGACGCGTGTCGGGGTGCCGACCGCGACGCGTGTCGGGGTGCCGACCGCGACGCGTGTCGGGGTGCCGACCGCGACGCGTGTCGGGGTGCCGACCGCGACGCGTGTCGGGGTGCCGACCGCGACGCGTGTCGGGGTGCCGACCGCGACGCGTGTCGGGGTGCCGACCGCGACGCGTGTCGGAGTGGCCACCGTGACGCGTGTCGGAGTGGCGACCGCGACGCGTGTCGATTAAAAGTAGTACCTAAGCTAGATGAAACAGTCCTGAGGATGTGAACTGCTGCTAAATGGGCTGCTAAACGCGACACATCGAGTTGTCAACAGCCCGACAACAGGCGAACGTCTCTCGCCTCAGGCTGACAATACGCGCGATTTGACTTGTGAACAGGGAGCGGTTCGTGAGATGACAACTTATCAACCTGTTATCGACGCCCCAGTTTGCCTGAGTAGTATTGTCAGTATGTATCTCTTGGGCCTCAATAGTAAATATGCACAGTATCCCGCCCCGAGCTGCAGGTTCCAAGAAGTTATAAGCGTTTTTCAAGCTTCGAGAAAAGGCTTTTTTTGGTTGTTTCAAAAAGTTTTCTCGAATTTCTCTCAAAACTTGTATATAGGGTTTAATTTGGGTGCTGAAAAAGAATTTGAGTCCACTTCATAAAATTCTTAGGTTGACTGTAGGTTACGGTAGGTACAATGTCTTTTAGGGGTCAAACCCTACCCTAGCATTTCGTAAATTGACAAATGGACATTGAATTCGTATCCAGCACACCGAATAAATCCCGCATACAGATTTCGAGTCATTTCTGGGACTTTGACCGAACTACCGTATACCCACAGTAATCTACCGTGAGCTGTCGAAAATCGATAAACAAACTTCAGATTCGTGTTTAGCACTCCGAAAAACCTCTAGAGAATCATGTTGCGGCATCTCTATCGCAGCGTTACAGAAATCGTCAAAAGTCGCGTTTTGCCCTCAAGATTTCCTCGATTGGAGGCTTTGAACGAAATTAGTCGAAAACTTTTGAAAATTCGAGAGAGAAACCTCTAATTCGTGATAAGTGCACCAAATAATTTCCATGAGTAAGTTTTGAGCCAAATCAGAAAAAATTAGCGCTTTTAAAACCACCAAATTGTTGGAAGAAACGGTCAGAAAACAATTCGTACAAGTTCAAAACGCCATCACTCACCGTTTTAAGTTTGCAACTTCTTGGAGCCTGCAGCTCGGGCGGGGTACTGCGCAGTTTTACTATTGAGGCCAAAGAGATACTAACAATACGAGTCATTTTTACAGCTGCATTGACCGTCATAAATACTTCATTTGTTAGTCTATAGTCACTGGACCAGAACATTTTCGAATAACGATCGAGACAGGTATCTCTTCACATTGAAGCTCTCGTTGTTTGAATAACTTGACTTCATCACTAATTTGCATTACATAAATATTGAAATTTCATCACATTTCGTATAGAGCTTTCGGCGATTAGTCTAAAGGAAGGACGGGGATCGCCGCTCGCGAAACGGCGGCAACCTCCTTGATAAAACATGTAGGAAACGTAGCGTGGGACTTTCGCTGGACTAAAATTAGCGAGGGGTCTATTACTGGCTTTTGCAAGAAGATTTTTCCAGCTTTCGGGGTGGTCATGTCGATCTTGTTCACCAATATAATGTTGTATGAGCACGAAAATTCGGAGCGTTCATTGACGAATGATGGAGTAAGCGAGAACATTCCTAACCGAAAATAGATATGCCCTTTTGTTGAAACTTTGGCGCTGGAGGAAAAGAGAATGCAACCTCTCCGGAGATGACGGGTTCGGTTCCTTATGTGAGTGTAGATGAGTCAATGGTGGCATTTTGGCTACGGCTGCCACAATTCGCTAATTGAATCAATCCGCTATTGCGATGGGAGGAGGACGAGGGGAGAGCAGTGACCCCTTGTGTCATTCATTCATTGAGGACCAAGGGCCAGCAGGCGCAATCAAATTGCTCTTACATGGCACGTCCGTGTCTCATCGGCCGTCAGCCACCCAGTTCCCGGAAATCTACACATTGCGTGAAACCCATACTTGTCCATGACGCAGAGCTCATTCTACATAGAGGTGACGTAAAGTGTAGGCTAATATACCTCAATGGAGCGATTACTCATCCGAACGAAAGATCTGCACGATTCAAATGGACAGATGCAGGGATGTAAAGTAGCATCAGGGAAAGGTTTGCACTCACTTCAATGCTCTCCGCTGATTTACATACAGTCGGCATGGATCCTAATGATACTTTGCGTTCCATATTGAAGGTTGGCCCAAACTCCGTGCCATATGCTATAACATAGGTGCACCGAGTTTGCGCCAACCCTCAATGGGAAATACAAAGTATCACTGAGTTTCATGCCTACTCTACTTTCTATTTCGAAGCCGAATTTTCTCTGTTCCTTCGCGTGCGGGTGCGGAACCAGAGGAGAGACCGCCTAGAAAGTGTGGGGAGAAGGAGAAGCAGCAGACGCGCTCACATGCACGCGTTTGAAGAAGATAAATTTCACCTCGATATACAGTCGGCGCAAAACACACTGATGCTTTGCGCTCCCTATTGAAGGTTTGCGCGAACATAGTGCATGTACTGTCGTTCTCGGAGCCAATTCCCGGTCCGCATTTGAAGACAACGGCTGTTGCATCACGCTACAGGATGATCATCGTGCTGGCACCACTCGGTCCCGCCACGATATACCTTTCTCCCAGCACGATTATCACGTGTCTCGTAATACAGCAGTACGCAATGGCGGACCGGACTTTGGTTCCGAGAACGATAGTATGTTATAACATGCGACTTCGAGCTTGCGCCAACCTTCAATAGGGAGCGCAAAGTATCAGAACGACCCGTGCCGATTCTAGAGGATAGATGCTTTCTGAGCGGTGGATCTGCAATCGCTTCTCATAATGCGTGCCCCTCATGTATTCCTTCAACACCGAATCATGTTAAGAACTTTATTTCAGAAGTTCTTTCCGAACCTCGAGGATTACGCTACGACACTTCTGCCGGCACTGAGAAAATGGTAATAAATGTGTAGCTGTAACGACTATACTTTATACTCGGGTAATATAAGTTGGCCGGCTGACGCCGGCCTCTGCCGCTGGGTTCCGGCTGCGCCAGCCCATTTGTCGGCTGCGCCGGCCCATCTGCCGGCTTCGCCGGCATCTTGGGTATAGGGCAATTAAATTGGCGCTTTCTTTCTTGTTGCACTGGCCCATGAGCTGGCTTAGGCTTCATTCACAGTCCCAACCGCAAGCGCGGCACGCGCGAAACGCGCGGTAAGAACTTTCATAGTCCACCAGCTCCGCCATGGCGGCGGCGCCCAAACCGCCGTGGCGGTTTTACCGTTTGAATCAATACTTGCTTGTCGATTTTAGTCCACTCCAACATCGTGCATGTCACAGTAAAGGCGCGAATTTCGCGCGCACTGCCAGTACGGTGCCGCCGGAAATTTCATAGTGGCTTACCGCTCGTCCGGCGCGGTAAAAAGTTTCATAGTACACCGCTCATACCGCGCGTCACACGCGTGCCGCGCATGCGGTGAGGACTATGAATGACGCCTTAGGCGGCAACACTTCAACCATCAAGAATCACAAAGCATTCCAAACCTTAAACGCCCGTTTACCTCCTTATCTGTACCGGGACACACCAGTCGTTCTTCCGTTTTATAAGGTCCTGGAGTAGCTTTTGATTTATTTTAATTTCTGTCATGGTAAGGTTAACCGCTGTTTGGAATTTACGAAACGTTTTCATGATCAACCGACACTTTTATTGCCAAATGAAGTAGAATGATGTTTGCGTTTCATGGATGCGGACTTTGATTAACTCTTATTTTCATCGTATATAAAGCCGATTTAAAAAATGTTAGTGCAACAGCTAAGCAGTTGAAATGAGTGGTTAAGGATAGGGACAATGGTAGTTATGCAGCGGATATTTGACAACGATGTGCGAAAGCTACATCTGCATTCAATTCCCTAAATAAGTGTTTGTGGTCTACCCCCATCGCGAAGGAAGTCCAGTTGCGCGTCTACCTATCCGCCATTCGCCCTATAATGATGTACGGATCGGAGACGTGGGCAGCACCGAAGACGCAGATGGAAAGGTTGGATTGCACGGAGAGGAAGCTTTTTAGGCGTTTCCTTGGATATTTCTGGCCGCGTGTATGCCATAACGAAGATCTTTACAAGGAAATCGACGCAGTACATCAACGCTTGACACGAGGGAGATGTCTGCATCTCCCAACGCCATCTCAAGCAGGAATGGAAAGTCGGCTTCGACTGTTCGGGCATATACGAAGAAGAACGCCGGATCGTCTCGTACAACACGTTTTAATAATGCTTCCAAACCCTGTCTGGAAACGGCCACCTGGCCGTAGGCGAAAGTTCTGGACGGATGTGGTTAAAGAGGATTTGAAGTCACTCGGCATCGAAAGACAGTTCAGGCGCGATGTTTCGTTTCGCAGGAAATGGAATAGTGACATCTGGATGGAATCTGTTCAAATTGTGGCTGAAGACCGTGAAAAATGGACATGGTTGACTACTAGGACGGCACACCACGGTGAAGATGCGGAATGACCGCGTCAGGCGAAAGCCAACTGCTTAAGTCAAGTAAGTCAAAAAGGGTAGGGACCTGAATAAAGGGGTGGTGTAAACTCTCTTTCAGGCGCACATAGTGATTTTCAATTTCTGCGCTCTCTCCCTTGAGTCTCACACACTTCCTACGGCGCACTCTCCCTCGGGTCTCACAAATTTCATACGGCGCCCGGCGCACTCCTAATTCAGTCCCGCACACATTCGACGGCTACTCCGCACTCTCACTCGGTTTCAGCACCCTTTCTACGGCGTTCGGTGCACTCCCACTTGGGTCCTGCACACCTTCTACGGCGTTCGGCGCTCTCCCACTTGGGTCCCGCACACCTTCTACGGCGTCCGGCGCTATCCCACTTGGGTCCCGCACACCCTCTACGGCGTTCAGCGCTCTCCCACTTGGGTCCCGCACACCTCCCGGCGCTATCCCACTTGGGTTCCGCACACCTTCTACGGCGTTCAGCGCTCTCCCACTTGGGTCCCGCACACCTTCTACGGCGTCCGGCGCTATCCCACTTGGGTTCCGCACACCTTCTACGGCGTTCGGTGCACTCCCACTTGGGTCCTGCACACCTTCTACGGCGTTCGGCGCTCTCCCCACTTGGGTCCCGCACACCTTCTACGGCGTCCGGCGCTATCCCACTTGGGTCCCGCACACCCTACGGCGTTCAGCGCTCTCCCACTTGGGTCCCGCACACCTCCGGCGCTATCCCACTTGGGTTCCGCACACCTTTCTACGGCGTTCAGCGCTCTCCACTTGGGTCCCGCACACTTTCTACGGCGTTCGGCGCTCTCCCACTTGGGTCCCGCACACCTTTTACGGCGTCCGGCGCTATCCCACTTGAGTCCCGCACACTTTCTACGGCGTCCGGCGCACTCTCACTCGGGTCCCTCACACTTACTACGGCGCCCAGCGCACTCCCACTTGGGTCCCGCACACTTTTTACGGCGTCCGGCGCGCTCTCACTTGGGTCCCGCACACTTTCTACGGCGTTCGGCCCTCTCGCTTGGTTCCTCACACTTTCTACGGCGTCCTGCGCACTCCCACTTGGGTCCCGCATACCTTCTACGGCGTCAAGCGCTACCCACTTGGATCGCGCACACTTTCCACGGCGTCCGGCGCACTCCCACTTGAGTCCTGCACACCTTCTACGGCGTTCGGCGCTCTCCCACTTTTGTCCCGCACACCTTCTACGGCGTCCAGCGCTACCCACTTGGATCGCGCACACTTTCTACGGCGTCCGGCGCACTCCCACTTGAGTCCTGCACACCTTCTACGGCGTTCGGCGCTCTCCCACTTTTGTCCCGCACACTTTCTAAGGCGTACGGAGCACTCTCGCTCGGGTCCCGCACACTTTCTACAGCGTCCAGCGCACTCCCTTTTGGGTCCCGCACACTTTCTAAGCGGTTAGGCGCTCTCCCCCTTTGGTCCCGCACACTTTCTACGGCGTCCTGCGCACTCCCACTTGAGTCCCGCATACCTTCTACGGCGTCCGGCGCTATCCCACTTGGATCCCGCACACTTTCTACGGCGTCCGGCGCATTCTCGCTCGGGTCCCGCACACTTTCTACGGCGTCCAGCGCACTTCCACTTGGGTCTCGCACACTTTCTACGGCGTCCGGCGCACTCCCACTTGGGTCCCGCACACTTTCTAAGGGGTTAGGCGCTCTCCCCCTTTGGTCCCGCACACTATATACGGCGTTCGGCGCACTCCCGCTCTGGTCCCGCACACTTTCTACGGCTTTCGGCGCACTCTCGCTCGGGTCCCGCACACTTTCTACGGCGTCCAGCGCACTCCCACTTGGGTCCCGCACACTTTATACGGCGTTCGGCGCACTCCCACTCTGGTTCCGCACACTTTCTACGGCTTTCGGCGCACTCCTACTTGGGTCCCGCACACCTTCTACGGCGTTCGGCACTGTCCAACTTGGGTTCCGCACACCTTCTACGGCGTCCGGCGCTATTTCACTTGGGTCCCGCACACTTTCTACGGCGTCCGGCGCACTCTCACTCGGGTCCCTCACACTTACTACGGCGCCCAGCGCACTCCCACTTGGGTCCCGCACACTTTCATACGGCGCCCGGCGCACTCCTAATTCAGTCCCGCACACATTCGACGGCTACTCCGCACTCTCACTCGGTTTCAGCACCCTTTCTACGGCGTTCGGTGCACTCCCACTTGGGTCCTGCCCACCTTCTACAGCGTTCGGCGCTCTCCCACTTGGGTCCCGCACACCTTCTACGGCGTCCGGCGCTATCCCACTTGGGTCCCGCACACCCTCTACGGCGTTCAGCGCTCTCCCACTTGGGTCCCGCACACCTTCTACGGCGTCCGGCGCTATCCCACTTGGGTTCCGCACACCTTCTACGGCGTTCAGCGCTCTCCCACTTGGGTCCCGCACACTTTCTACGGCGTTCGGCGCTCTCCCACTTGGGTCCCGCACACCTTTTACGGCGTCCGGCGCTATCCCACTTGAGTCCCGCACACTTTCTACGGCGTCCGGCGCACTCTCACTCGGGTCCCTCACACTTACTACGGCGCTCAACGCACTCCCACTTGGGTCCCGCACACTTTTTACGGCGTCCGGCGCACTCTCACTTGGGTCCCGCACACTTTCTACGGCGTTCGGCGCTCTCCCACTTGGGTTCCTCACACTTTCTACGGCGTCCTGCGCACTCCCACTTGGGTCCCGCATACCTTCTACGGCGTGCAGCGCTACCCACTTGGATTGCGCACACTTTCTACGGCGTCCGGCGCACTCCCACTTGAGTCCTGCACACCTTCTACGGCGTTCGGCGCTCTCCCACTTTTGTCCCGCACACCTTCTACGGCGTCCGGCGCTATTTCACTTGGGTCCCGCACACTTTCTACGGCGTCCGGCGCCCTCTCACTCGGGTCCCGCACACCTTCTACGGCGTTCGGCACTCTCCAACTTGGGTTCCGCACACCTTCTACGGCGTCCGGCGCTATTTCACTTGGGTCCCGCACACTTTCTACGGCGTCCGGCGCTATCCCACTTGGGTCCCGCACACCCTCTACGGCGTTCAGCGCTCTCCCACTTGGGTCCCGCACACCTTCTACGGCGTCCGGCGCTATCCCACTTGGGTTCCGCACACCTTCTACGGCGTTCAGCGCTCTCCCACTTGGGTCCCGCACACTTTCTACGGCGTTCGGCGCTCTCCCACTTGGGTCCCGCACACCTTTTACGGCGTCCGGCGCTATCCCACTTGAGTCCCGCACACTTTCTACGGCGTCCGGCGCACTCTCACTCGGGTCCCTCACACTTACCACGGCGCCCAGCGCACTCCCACTTGGGTCCCGCACACTTTTTACGGCGTCCGGCGCACTCTCACTTGGGTCCCGCACACTTTCTACGGCGTTCGGCGCTCTCCCACTTGGGTTCCTCACACTTTCTACGGCGTCCTGCGCACTCCCACTTGAGTCCTGCACACCTTCTACGGCAATCGGCGCTCTCCCACTTTTGTCCCGCACACCTTCTACGGCGTCCGGCGCTATCCCACTCGAGTCCCGCACACTTTCTAAGGCGTACGGAGCACTCTCGCTCGGGTCCCGCACACTTTCTACAGCGTCCAGCGCACTCCCACTTGGGTCCCGCACACTTTCTAAGGGTTAGGCGCTCTCCCCTTTGGTCCCGCACACTTTCTACGGCGCCCTGCGCACTCCCCCTTGGGTCCCGCATACCATCTACGGCGTCCGGCGCTATCCCACTTGGATCCCGCACACTTTCTACGGCTTTCGGCGCACTCTCGCTCGGGTCCCGCACACTTTCTACGGCGTCCAGCGCACTTCCACGGGTCCCGCACACTTTCTACGGCGTCCGGCGCACTCCCACTTGGGTCCCGCACACTTTCTAAGGGTTAGGCGCTCTCCCCTTTGGTCCCGCACACTATATACGGCGTTCGGCGCACTCCGCTCTGGTCCCGCACACTTTCTACGGCTTTCGGCGCACTCTCGCTCGGGTCCCGCACACTTTCTACGGCGTCCAGCGCACTCCCACTTGGGTCCCGCACACTTTCTACGGCGTTTGGAGCACTCCCACTTTGGTCCTGCACACTTTATCCGGCGTTCGCCGCACTCCCCCTCTGGTTCCGCACACTTTCTACGGCTTTCGGCGCACTCCTACTTGGGTCCCGCACACCTTCTACGGCGTTCGGCACTCTCCAACTTGGGTTCCGCACACCTTCTACGGCGTCCGGCGCTATTTCACTTGGGTCCCGCACACTTACTACGGCGCCCAGCGCAGTCCTAATTCAGTCCGCACACATTCGACGGCTACTCCGCACTCTCACTCGGTTTCAGCACCCTTTCTACGGCGTCCGGCGCTATCCCACGTGGGTCCCGCACACCCTCTACGGCGTTCAGCGCTCTCCCACTTGGGTCCCGCACACCTTCTACGGCGTCCGGCGCTATCCCACTTGGGTTCCGCACACCTTCTACGGCGTTCAGCGCTCTCCCACTTGGGTCCCGCACACTTTCTACGGCGTTCGGGGCTCTCCCACTTGGGTCCCGCACACCTTTTACGGCGTCCGGCGCTATCCCACTTGAGTCCCGCACACTTTCTACGGCGTCCGGCGCACTCTCGTTTGGGTCCCTCACACTCACTACGGCGCTCAGCGCGCTTCCACTTGGGTCCCACACACTTTCTACGGCGTCCGGCGCACTCGCTCGGGTCCCGCACACTTTCTACGGCGTCCAGCGCACTTCCACTTGGGTCTCGCACACTTTCTACGGCGTCCGGCGCACTCCCACTTGGGTCCCGCACACTTTCTAAGGGGTTAGGCGCTCTCCCCCTTTGGTCCTGCACACTATATACGGCGTTCGGCGCACTCCCGCTCTGGTCCCGCACACTTTCTACGGCTTTCGGCGCACTCTCGCTCGGGTCCCGCACACTTTCTACGGCGTCCAGCGCACTCCCACTTGGGTCCCGCACACTTTATACGGCGTTCGGCGCACTCCCACTCTGGTTCCGCACACCTTCTACGGCGTTCGGCGCTCTCCCAATTTTGTCCCGCACACCTTCTACGGCGTCCGGCGCTATCCCACTCGGGTCCCGCACACTTTCTAAGGCGTACGGAGCACTCCCGCTCCGGGTCCCGCACACTTTCTACGGCTTTCGGCGCACTCTCGCTCGGGTCCCGCACACTTTCTACGGCGTCCAGCGCACTCTCGCTCGGGTCCCGCACACTTTCTACGGCGTCCAGCGCCCTCCCACTTGGGTCCCGCACACTTTCTACGGCGTTTGGAGCACTCCCACTTTGGTCCTGCACACTTTATACGGCGTTCGGCGCCCCCCCACTCTGGTTCCGCACACTTTCTACGGCTTTCGGCGCACTCCTACTTGGGTCCCGCACACCTTCTACGGCGTTCGGCACTCTCCAACTTGGGTTCCGCACACCTTCTACGGCGTCCGGCGCTATTTCACTTGGGTCCCGCACACTTTCTACGGCGTCCGGCGCACTCTCACTCGGGTCCCGCACACCTTCTACGGCGTTCGGCACTCTCCAACTTGGGTTCCGCACACCTTCTACGGCGTCCGGCGCTATTTCACTTGGGTCCCGCACACTTTCTACGGCGTCCGGCGCTATCCCACTTGGGTCCCGCACACCCTCTACGGCGTTCAGCGCTCTCCCACTTGGGTCCCGCACACCTTCTACGGCGTCCGGCGCTATCCCACTTGGGTTCCGCACACCTTCTACGGCGTTCAGCGCTCTCCCACTTGGGTCCCGCACACTTTCTACGGCGTTCGGCGCTCTCCCACTTGGGTCCCGCACACCTTTTACGGCGTCCGGCGCTATCCCACTTGGGTCCCGCACACTTTTTACGGCGTCCGGCGCACTCTCACTTGGGTCCCGCACACTTTCTACGGCGTTCGGCGCTCTCCCACTTGGGTTCCTCACACTTTCTACGGCGTCCTGCGCACTCCCACTTGAGTCCTGCACACCTTCTACGGCAATCGGCGCTCTCCCACTTGGGTCCCGCACACTTTTTACGGCGTCCGGCGCACTCTCACTTGGGTCCCGCACACCTTCTACGGCGTTCGGCACTCTCCAACTTGGGTTCCGCACACCTTCTACGGCGTTCGGCACTCTCCAACTTGGGTTCCGCACACCTTCTACGGCGTCCGGCGCTATTTCACTTGGGTCCCGCACACTTTCTACGGCGTCCGGCGCTATCCCACTTGGGTCCCGCACACCCTCTACGGCGTTCAGCGCTCTCCCACTTGGGTCCCGCACACCTTCTACGGCGTCCGGCGCTATCCCACTTGGGTTCCGCACACCTTCTACGGCGTTGAGCGCTCTCCCACTTGGGTCCCGCACACTTTCTACGGCGTTCGGCGCTCTCCCACTTGGGTCCCGCACACCTTTTACGGCGTCCGGCGCTATCCCACTTGAGTCCCGCACACTTTCTACGGCGTCCGGCGCACTCTCACTCGGGTCCCTCACACTTACCACGGCGCCCAGCGCACTCCCACTTGGGTCCCGCACACTTTTTACGGCGTCCGGCGCACTCTCACTTGGGTCCCGCACACTTTCTACGGCGTTCGGCGCTCTCCCACTTGGGTTCCTCACACTTTCTACGGCGTCCTGCGCACTCCCACTTAAGTCCTGCACACCTTCTACGGCAATCGGCGCTCTCCCACTTTTGTCCCGCACACCTTCTACGGCGTCCGGCGCTATCCCACTCGAGTCCCGCACACTTTCTAAGGCGTACGGAGCACTCTCGCTCGGGTCCCGCACACTTTCTACAGCGTCCAGCGCACTCCCACTTGGGTCCCGCACACTTTCTAAGGGGTTAGGCGCTCTCCCCCTTTGGTCCCGCACACTTTCTACGGCGTCCTGCGCACTCCCACTTGGGTCCCGCATACCTTCTACGGCGTCCGGCGCTATCCCACTTGGATCCCGCACACTTTCTACGGCGTTCGGCGCACTCTCGCTCGGGTCCCGCACACTTTCTACGGCGTCCAGCGCACTTCCACTTGGGTCCCGCACACTTTCTACGGCGTCCGGCGCACTCCCACTTGGGTCCCGCACACTTTCTAAGGGGTTAGGCGCTCTCCCCCTTTGGTCCCGCACACTATATACGGCGTTCGGCGCCCTCCCGCTCTGGTCCCGCACACTTTCTACGGCTTTCGGCGCACTCTCGCTCGGGTCCCGCACACCCTCTACGGCGTTCAGCGCTCTCCCACTTGGGTCCCGCACACCTTCTACGGCGTCCGGCGCTATCCCACTTGGGTTCCGCACACCTTCTACGGCGGCCAGCGCTCTCCCACTTGGGTCCCGCACACTTTCTACGGCGTTCGGCGCTCTCCCACTTGGGTCCCGCACACCTTTTACGGCGTCCGGCGCTATCCCACTTGGTCCCGCACACTTTCTACGGCGTCCGGCGCACTCTCACTCGGGTCCCGCACACACTTTCTACGGCGCCCAGCGCTCTCCGCCAGGTTTCCCGCACACTTTCTACGGCGTCCTGCGCACTCCCACTTGAGTCCTGCACACCTTCTACGGCAATCGGCGCTCTCCCACTTGGGTCCCGCACACCTTTTACGGCGTCCGGCGCTATCCCACTTGAGTCCCGCACACTTTCTACGGCGTCCGGCGCACTCTCACTCGGGTCCCTCACACTTACCACGGCGCCCAGCGCACTCCCACTTGGGTCCCGCACACTTTTACGGCGTCCGGCGCACTCTCACTGGGTCCGCACACTTTCTACGGCGTTCGGCGCTCTCCACTTGGGTTCCTCACACTTTCTACGGCGTCCTGCGCACTCCCACTTAAGTCCTGCACACCTTCTACGGCAATCGGCGCTCTCCCACTTTTGTCCCGCACACCTTCTACGGCGTCCGGCGCTATCCCACTCGAGTCCCGCACACTTTCTAAGGCGTACGGAGCACTCTCGCTCGGGTCCCGCACACTTTCTACGGCGTCCAGCGCACTCCCACTTGGGTCCCGCACACTTTCTAAGGGGTTAGTCGCTCTCCCCCTTTGGTCCCGCACACTTTCTACGGCGTCCTGCGCACTCCCACTTGGGTCCCGCATACCTTCTACGGCGTCCGGCGCTATCCCACTTGGATCCCGCACACTTTCTACGGCGTCCGGCGCACTCTCGCTCGGGTCCCGCACACTTTCTACGGCGTCCAGCGCACTTCCACTTGGGTCCCGCACACTTTCTACGGCGTCCGGCGCACTCCCACTTGGGTCCCGCACACTTTCTAAGGGGTTAGGCGCTCTCCCCCTTTGGTCCCGCACACTATATACGGCGTTCGGCGCACTCCCGCTCTGGTCCCGCACACTTTCTACGGCTTTCGGCGC
Source organism: Aplectana chamaeleonis (assembly GCA_029168955.1). Lineage (NCBI taxonomy): Eukaryota > Metazoa > Nematoda > Chromadorea > Rhabditida > Cosmocercidae > Aplectana > Aplectana chamaeleonis. The sequence goes on along the minus strand of JAPDOI010000218.1, from coordinate 1,035,404 downwards.
ACTCTCGCTCGGGTCCCGCACACTTTCTACGGCGTCCAGCGCACTCCCACTTGGGTCCCGCACACTTTCTACGGCGTTTGGAGCACTCCCACTTTGGTCCTGCACACTTTATACGGCGTTCGGCGCACTCCCACTCTGGTTCCGCACACTTTCTACGGCTTTCGGCGCACTCCTACTTGGGTCCCGCACACCTTCTACGGCGTTCGGCACTCTCCAACTTGGGTTCCGCACACCTTCTACGGCGTCCGGCGCTATTTCACTTGGGTCCCGCACACTTACTACGGCGCCCAGCGCACTCCTAATTCAGTCCCGCACACATTCGACGGCTACTCCGCACTCTCACTCGGTTTCAGCACCCTTTCTACGGCGTCCGGCGCACTCCCACGTGGGTCCCGCACACCCTCTACGGCGTTCAGCGCTCTCCCACTTGGGTCCCGCACACCTTCTACGGCGTCCGGCGCTATCCCACTCTGGGTTCCGCACACCTTCTACGGCGTTCAGCGCTCTCCCCACTTGGGTCCCGCACACTTTCTACGGCGTTCGGCGCTCTCCCACTTGGGTCCCGCACACCTTCTACGGCGTCCGGCGCTATCCCACTTGGAGTCCCGCACACTTTCTACGGCGTCCGGCGCACTCTCACTCGGGTCCCTCACACTTACTACGGCGCCCAGCGCACTCCCACTTGGGTCCCGCACACTTTTTACGGCGTCCGGCGCACTCTCGCTCGGGTCCCGCACACTTTCTACGGCGTCCAGCGCACTTCCACTTGGGTCTCGCACACTTTCTACGGCGTCCGGCGCACTCCCACTTGGGTCCCGCACACTTTCTAAGGGGTTAGGCGCTCTCCCCCTTTGGTCCCGCACACTATATACGGCGTTCGGCGCACTCCCGCTCTGGTCCCGCACACTTTCTACGGCTTTCGGCGCACTCTCGCTCGGGTCCCGCACACTTTCTACGGCGTCCAGCGCACTCCCACTTGGGTCCCGCACACTTTATACGGCGTTCGGCGCACTCCCACTCTGGTTCCGCACACCTTCTACGGCGTTCGGCGCTCTCCCAATTTTGTCCCGCACACCTTCTACGGCGTCCGGCGCTATCCCACTCGGGTCCCGCACACTTTCTAAGGCGTACGGAGCACTCTCGCTCGGGTCCCGCACACTTTCTACGGCTTTCGGCGCACTCTCGCTCGGGTCCCGCACACTTTCTACGGCGTCCAGCGCACTCTCGCTCGGGTCCCGCACACTTTCTACGGCGTCCAGCGCACTCCCACTTGGGTCCCGCACACTTTCTACGGCGTTTGGAGCACTCCCACTTTGGTCCTGCACACTTTATACGGCGTTCGGCGCACTCCCACTCTATTTCCGCACACTTTCTCCGGCTTTCGGCGCACTCCTCCTTGGGCCCCGCACACCTTCTACGGCGTTCGGCACTCTCCAACTTGGGTTCCGCACACCTTCTACGGCGTCCGGCGCTATTTCACTTGGGTCCCGCACACTTTCTACGGCGTCCGGCGCACTCTCACTCGGGTCCCGCACACCTTCTACGGCGTTCGGCACTCTCCAACTTGGGTTCCGCACACCTTCTACGGCGTCCGGCGCTATTTCACTTGGGTCCCGCACACTTTCTACGGCGTCCGGCGCTATCCCACTTGGGTCCCGCACACCCTCTACGGCGTTCAGCGCTCTCCCACTTGGGTCCCGCACACCTTCTACGGCGTCCGGCGCTATCCCACTTGGGTTCCGCACACCTTCTACGGCGTTCAGCGCTCTCCCACTTGGGTCCCGCACACTTTCTACGGCGTTCGGCGCTCTCCCACTTGGGTCCCGCACATTTCTACGGCGTCCGGCGCTATCCCACTTGGGTCCCGCACACGCTTTTACGGCGTCCGGCGCACTCTCACTTGGGTCCCGCACACTTTCTACGGCGTTCGGCGCTCTCCCACTTGGCTTCCTCACACTCTCTTCGCCGTCCTGCGCTCTCCCGCTTGAGTCCTGCACACCTTCTACGGCAATCGGCGCTCTCCCACTTGGGTCCCGCACACCTTTTACGGCGTCCGGCGCACTCTCACTTGGGTCCCGCACACACCTTTCTACGGCGTTCGGCACTCTCCACGGGTTCCGCACACCTTCTACGGCGTTCGGCACTCTCAACTTGGGTTCCGCACACCTTCTACGGCGTCCGGCGCTATTTCAATTTGGGTCCCGCACACTTTCTACGGCGTCCGGCGCTATCCCACTTGGGTCCCGCACACCCTCTACGGCGTTCAGCGCTCTCCCACTTGGGTCCCGCACACCTTCTACGGCGTCCGGCGCTATCCCACTTGGGTTCCGCACACCTTCTACGGCGTTGAGCGCTCTCCCACTTGGGTCCCGCACACTTTTTACGGCGTCCGGCGCACTCTCACTTGGGTCCCGCACACTTTCTACGGCGTAAGGCGCTCTCCCACTTGGGTTCCTCACACTTTCTACGGCGTCCTGCGCACTCTCACTCGGGTCCCTCACACTTACCACGGCGCCCAGCGCACTCCCACTTGGGTCCCGCACACTTTCTACGGCTTTCGGCGCACTCCTACTTGGGTCCCGCACACTTTCTACGGCGTTCGGCGCTCTCCCACTTGGGTTCCTCACACTTTCTACGGCGTCCTGCGCACTCCCACTTAAGTCCTGCACACCTTCTACGGCAATCGGCGCTCTCCCACTTTTGTCCCGCACACCTTCTACGGCGTCCGGCGCTATCCCACTCGAGTCCCGCACACTTTCTAAGGCGTACGGAGCACTCTCGCTCGGGTCCCGCACACTTTCTACAGCGTCCAGCGCACTCCCACTTGGGTCCCGCACACTTTCTAAGGGGTTAGGCGCTCTCCCCCTTTGGTCCCGCACACTTTCTACGGCGTCCTGCGCACCCCCACTTGGGTCCCGCATACCTTCTACGGCGTCCGGCGCTATCCCACTTGGATCCCGCACACTTTCTACGGCGTCCGGCGCACTCTCGCTCGGGTCCCGCACACTTTCTACGGCGTCCAGCGCACTTCCACTTGGGTCCCGCACACTTTCTACGGCGTCCGGCGCACTCCCACTTGGGTCCCGCACACTTTCTAAGGGGTTAGGCGCTCTCCCCCTTTGGTCCCGCACACTATATACGGCGTTCGGCGCACTCCCGCTCTGGTCCCGCACACTTTCTACGGCTTTCGGCGCACTCTCGCTCGGGTCCCGCACACTTTCTACGGCGTCCAGCGCACTCCCACTTGGGTCCCGCACACTTTCTACGGCGTTTGGAGCACTCCCACTTTGGTCCTGCACACTTTATACGGCGTTCGGCGCACTCCCACTCTGGTTCCGCACACTTTCTACGGCTTTCGGCGCACTCCTACTTGGGTCCCGCACACCTTCTACGGCGTTCGGCACTCTCCAACTTGGGTTCCGCACACCTTCTACGGCGTCCGGCGCTATTTCACTTGGGTCCCGCACACTTACTACGGCGCCCAGCGCAGTCCTAATTCAGTCCCGCACACATTCGACGGCTACTCCGCACTCTCACTCGGTTTCAGCACCCTTTCTACGGCGTCCGGCGCTATCCCACGTGGGTCCCGCACACCCTCTACGGCGTTCAGCGCTCTCCCACTTGGGTCCCGCACACCTTCTACGGCGTCCGGCGCTATCCCACTTGGGTTCCGCACACCTTCTACGGCGTTCAGCGCTCTCCCACTTGGGTCCCGCACACTTTCTACGGCGTTCGGGGCTCTCCCACTTGGGTCCCGCACACCTTTTACGGCGTCCGGCGCTATCCCACTTGAGTCCCGCACACTTTCTACGGCGTCCGGCGCACTCTCACTCGGGTCCCTCACACTTACTACGGCGCCCAGCGCACTCCCACTTGGGTCCCGCACACTTTTTACGGCGTCCGGCGCACTCTCGCTCGGGTCCCGCACACTTTCTACGGCGTCCAGCGCACTTCCACTTGGGTCTCGCACACTTTCTACGGCGTCCGGCGCACTCCCACTTGGGTCCCGCACACTTTCTAAGGGGTTAGGCGCTCTCCCCCTTTGGTCCTGCACACTATATACGGCGTTCGGCGCACTCCCGCTCTGGTCCCGCACACTTTCTACGGCTTTCGGCGCACTCTCGCTCGGGTCCCGCACACTTTCTACGGCGTCCACCGCACTCCCACTTGGGTCCCGCACACTTTCTACGGCGTTCGGCGCACTCCACTCTGGTTCCGCACACCTTCTACGGCGTTCGGCGCTCTCCCAATTTTGTCCCGCACACCTTCTACGGCGTTCGGCGCTATCCCACTCGGGTCCCGCACACTTTCTAAGGCGTACGGAGCACTCCCGCTCTGGTCCCGCACACTTTCTACGGCTTTCGGCGCACTCTCGCTCGGGTCCCGCACACTTTCTACGGCGTCCAGCGCACTCCCACTTGGGTCCCGCACACTTTATACGGCGTTCGGCGCACTCCCACTCTGGTTCCGCACACCTTCTACGGCGTTCGGCGCTCTCCCAATTTTGTCCCGCACACCTTCTACGGCGTCCGGCGCTATCCCACTCGGGTCCCGCACACTTTCTAAGGCGTACGGAGCACTCTCGCTCGGGTCCCGCACACTTTCTACGGCTTTCGGCGCACTCTCGCTCGGGTCCCGCACACTTTCTACGGCGTCCAGCGCACTCTCGCTCGGGTCCCGCACACTTTCTACGGCGTCCAGCGCACTCCCACTTGGGTCCCGCACACTTTCTACGGCGTTTGGAGCACTCCCACTTTGGTCCTGCACACTTTATACGGCGTTCGGCGCACTCCCACTCTGGTTCCGCACACTTTCTACGGCTTTCGGCGCACTCCTACTTGGGTCCCGCACACCTTCTACGGCGTTCGGCACTCTCCAACTTGGGTTCCGCACACCTTCTACGGCGTCCGGCGCTATTTCACTTGGGTCCCGCACACTTTCTACGGCGTCCGGCGCACTCTCACTCGGGTCCCTCACACTTTCCACGGCGTCCAGTGCACTCCAACTTGGGTCCCGCAAACTTTCTACGGCGTTCAGCGCACTCCCACTTTGATCCCACACACTTTCTACGGCGTTTGGCGCACTCCCACTTTGGTCCCGCGCATTTTCTACGGCGTCCTGCGCACTCCCACTTGGGTTCCGCATACCTTCTACGGCGTCCGGCGCTATCCCACTTGGATCCCGCACACTTTCTACGGCGTCCGGCGCATTCTCACTCGGTTTCAGCACCCTTTCTACGGCGTTCGGTGCACTTCCACTTGGGTCCTGCACACCTTCTACGGCGTTCTGCGCTCTCCCACTTGGGTCCCGCACACCTTCTACGGCGTCCGGCGCTATCCCACTTGGGTCCCGCACACCCTCTACGGCGTTCAGCGCTCTCCCACTTGGGTCCCGCACACCTTCTACGGCGTCCGGCGCTATCCCACTTGGGTTCCGCACACCTTCTACGGCGTTCAGCGCTCTCCCACTTGGGTCCCGCACACTTTCTACGGCGTTCGGCGCTCTCCCACTTGGGTCCCGCACACCTTTTACGGCGTCCGGCGCTATCCCACTTGAGTCCCGCACACTTTCTACGGCGTCCGGCGCACTCTCACTCGGGTCCCTCACACTTACCACGGCGCCCAGCGCACTCCCACTTGGGTCCCGCACACTTTTTACGGCGTCCGGCGCACTCTCACTTGGGTCCCGCACACTTTCTACGGCGTTCCACGCTCTCCCACTTGGGTTCCTCACACTTTCTACGGCGTCCTGCGCACTCCCACTTGGGTCCCGCATACCTTCTACGGCGTCCGGCGCTACTCCGCGGATCCGCGCACACTTTCTACGGCGTCCAGCGCACTCCCACGAGTCCGCACACCTTCTACGGCAATCGGCGCACTCCCACTTGAGTCCTGCACACCTTCTACGGCGTCCGGCGCTATCCCACTCGAGTCCCGCACACTTTCTAAGGCGTACGGAGCACTCTCGCTCGGGTCCCGCACACTTTCTACAGCGTCCAGCGCACTCCCACTTGGGTCCCGCACACTTTCTAAGGGGTTAGGCGCTCTCCCCCTTTGGTCCCGCACACTTTCTACGGCGTCCTGCGCACTCCCACTTGGGTCCCGCATACCTTCTACGGCGTCCGGCGCTATCCCACTTGGATCCCGCACACTTTCTACGGCGTCCGGCGCACTCTCGCTCGGGTCCCGCACACTTTCTACGGCGTCCAGCGCACTTCCACTTGGGTCCCGCACACTTTCTACGGCGTCCGGCGCACTCCCACTTGGGTCCCGCACACTTTCTAAGGGGTTAGGCGCTCTCCCCCTTTGGTCCCGCACACTATATACGGCGTTCGGCGCACTCCCGCTCTGGTCCCGCACACTTTCTACGGCTTTCGGCGCACTCTCGCTCGGGTCCCGCACACTTTCTACGGCGTCCAGCGCACTCCCACTTGGGTCCCGCACACTTTCTACGGCGTTTGGAGCACTCCCACTTTGGTCCTGCACACTTTATACGGCGTTCGGCGCACTCCCACTCTGGTTCCGCACACTTTCTACGGCTTTCGGCGCACTCCTACTTGGGTCCCGCACACCTTCTACGGCGTTCGGCACTCTCCAACTTGGGTTCCACACACCTTCTACGGCGTCCGGCGCTATTTCACTTGGGTCCCGCACACTTACTACGGCGCCCAGCGCAGTCCTAATTCAGTCCCGCACACATTCGACGGCTACTCCGCACTCTCACTCGGTTTCAGCACCCTTTCTACGGCGTTCGGTGCACTCCCACTTGGGTCCTGCACACCTTCTACGGCGTTCGGCGCTCTCCCACTTGGGTCCCGCACACCTTCTACGGCGTCCGGCGCTATCCCACTTGGGTCCCGCACACCCTCTACGGCGTTCAGCGCTCTCCCACTTGGGTCCCGCACACCTTCTACGGCGTCCGGCGCTATCCCACTTGGGTTCCGCACACCTTCTACGGCGTTCAGCGCTCTCCCACTTGGGTCCCGCACACTTTCTACGGCGTTCGGCGCTCTCCCACTTGGGTCCCGCACACCTTTTACGGCGTCCGGCGCTATCCCACTTGAGTCCCGCACACTTTCTACGGCGTCCGGCGCACTCTCACTCGGGTCCCTCACACTTACTACGGCGCCCAGCGCACTCCCACTTGGGTCCCGCACACTTTTTACGGCGTCCGGCGCACTCTCACTTGGGTCCCGCACACTTTCTACGGCGTTCGGCGCTCTCCCACTTGGGTTCCTCACACTTTCTACGGCGTCCTGCGCACTCCCACTTGGGTCCCGCATACCTTCTACGGCGTCCAGCGCTACCCACTTGGATCGCGCACACTTTCTACGGCGTCCGGCGCACTCCCACTTGAGTCCTGCACACCTTCTACGGCGTTCGGCGCTCTCCCACTTTTGTCCCGCACACCTTCTACGGCGTCCGGCGCTATCCCACTCGGGTCCCGCACACTTTCTAAGGCGTACGGAGCACTCTCGCTCGGGTCCCGCACACTTTCTACAGCGTCCAGCGCACTTCCACTTGGGTCCCGCACACTTTCTGCGGCGTCCGGCGCACTCCCACTTGGGTCCCGCACACTTTCTAAGGGGTTAGGCGCTCTCCCCCTTTGGTCCCGCACACTATATACGGCGTTCGGCGCACTCCCGCTCTGGTCCCGCACACTTTCTCGGGCTTTGGGCGCACTCTGGCTCGGGTCCCGCACACTTTCTACGGCGTCCAGCGCACTCCCACTTGGGTCCCGCACACTTTCTACGGCGTTTGGAGCACTCCCACTTTGGTCCTGCACACTTTATACGGCGTTCGGCGCACTCCCACTCTGGTTCCGCACACTTTCTACGGCTTTCGGCGCACTCCTACTTGGGTCCCGCACACCTTCTACGGCGTTCGGCACTCTCCAACTTGGGTTTCGCACACCTTCTACGGCGTCCGGCGCTATTTCACATGGGTCCCGCACACTTACTACGGCGCCCAGCGCACTCCTAATTCAGTCCCGCACACATTCGACGGCTACTCCGCACTCTCACTCGGTTTCAGCACCCTTTCTACGGCGTTCGGTGCACTCCCACTTGGGTCCTGCACACCTTCTACAGCGTTCGGCGCTCTCCCACTTGGGTCCCGCACACCTTCTACGGCGTCCGGCGATATCCCACTTGGGTCCCGCACACCCTCTACGGCGTTCAGCGCTCTCCCACTTGGGTCCCGCACACCTTCTACGGCGTCCGGCGCTATCCCACTTGGGTTCCGCACACCTTCTACGGCGTTCAGCGCTCTCCCACTTGGGTCCCGCACACTTTCTACGGCGTTCGGCGCTCTCCCACTTGGGTCCCGCACACCTTTTACGGCGTCCGGCGCTATCCCACTTGAGTCCCGCACACTTTCTACGGCGTCCGGCGCACTCTCACTCGGGTCCCTCACACTTACTACGGCGCCCAGCGCACTCCCACTTGGGTTCCTCACACTTTACGGCGTTTGGCGCACTCTCACTTGGGTCCCGCACACTTTCTACGGCGTTCGGCGCTCTCCCACTTGGGTTCCTCACACTTTCTACGGCGTCCTGCGCACTCCCACTTGGGTCCCGCATACCTTCTACGGCGTCCAGCGCTACCCACTTGGATCGCGCACACTTTCTACGGCGTCCGGCGCACTCCCACTTGAGTCCTGCACACCTTCTACGGCGTTCAGCGCTCTCCCACTTTTGTCCCGCACACCTTCTACGGCGTCCGGCGCTATCCAACTCGGGTCCCGCACACTTTCTAAGGCGTACGGAGCACTCTCGCTCGGGTCCCGCACACTTTCTACAGCGTCCAGCGCACTCCCACTTGGGTCCCGCACACTTTCTAAGGGATTAGGCGCTCTCCCCCTTTGGTCCCGCACACTTTCTACGGCGTCCTGCGCACTCCCACTTGGGTCCCGCATACCTTCTACGGCGTCCGGCGCTATCCCACTTGGATCCCGCACACTTTCTACGGCGTCCGGCGCACTCCCGCTCTGGTCCCGCACACTTTCTACGGCTTTCGGCGCACTCTCGCTCGGGTCCCGCACACTTTCTACGGCAACCAGCGCACTCCCACTTGGGTCCCGCACACTTTCTACGGCGTTTGGAGCACTCCCACTTTGGTCCTGCACACTTTATACGGCGTTCGGCGCACTCCCACTCTGGTTCCGCACACTTTCTACGGCTTTCGGCGCACTCCTACTTGGGTCCCGCACACCTTCTACGGCGTTCGGCACTCTCCAACTTGGGTTCCGCACACCTTCTACGGCGTCCGGCGCTATTTCACTTGGGTCCCGCACACTTACTACGGCGCCCAGCGCAGTCCTAATTCAGTCCCGCACACATTCGACGGCTACTCCGCACTCTCACTCGGTTTCAGCACCCTTTCTACGGCGTCCGGCGCTATCCCACGTGGGTCCCGCACACCCTCTACGGCGTTCAGCGCTCTCCCACTTGGGTCCCGCACACCTTCTACGGCGTCCGGCGCTATCCCACTTGGGTTTCGCACACCTTCTACGGCGTTCAGCGCTCTCCCACTTGGGTCCCGCACACTTTCTACGGCGTTCGGCGCTCTCCCACTTGGGTCCCGCACACCTTTTACGGCGTCCGGCGCTATCCCACTTGAGTCCCGCACACTTTCTACGGCGTCCGGCGCACTCTCACTCGGGTCCCTCACACTTACTACGGCGCCCAGCGCACTCCCACTTGGGTCCCGCACACTTTTTACGGCGTCCGGCGCACTCTAACTTGGGTCCCGCACACTTTCTACGGCGTTCGGCGCTCTCCCCCTTTGGTCCCGCACACTTTCTACGGCGTCCTGCGCACTCCCACTTGGGTCCCGCATACCTTCTACGGCGTCCGGCGCTATCCCACTTGGATCCCGCACACTTTCTACGGCGTCCGGCGCACTCTCGCTCGGGTGCCGCACACTTTCTACGGCGTCCAGCGCACTTCCACTTGGGTCCCGCACACTTTCTACGGCGTCCGGCGCACTCCCACTTGGGTCCCGCACACTTTCTAAGGGGTTAGGCGCTCTCCCCCTTTGGTCCCGCACACTATATACGGCGTTCGGCGCACTCCCGCTCTGGTCCCGCACACTTTCTACGGCTTTCGGCGCACTCTCGCTCGGGTCCCGCACACTTTCTACGGCGTCCAGCGCACTCCCACTTGTGTCCCGCACACTTTCTACGGCGTTTGGAGCACTCCCACTTTGGTCCTGCGCACTTTATACGGCGTTCGGCGCACTCCCACTCTGGTTTCGCACACTTTCTACGGCTTTCGGCGCACTCCTACTTGGGTCCCGCACACCTTCTACGGCGTTCGGCACTCTCCAACTTGGGTTCCGCACACCTTCTACGGCGTCCGGCGCTATTTCACTTGGGTCCCGCACACTTACTACGGCGCCCAGCGCACTCCTAATTCAGTCCCGCACACATTCGACGGCTACTCCGCACTCTCACTCGGTTTCAGCACCCTTTCTACGGCGTTCGGTGCACTCCCACTTGGGTCCTGCACACCTTCTACAGCGTTCGGCGCTCTCCCACTTGGGTCCCGCACACCTTCTACGGCGTCCGGCGATATCCCACTTGGGTCCCGCACACCCTCTACGGCGTTCAGCGCTCTCCCACTTGGGTCCCGCACACCTTCTACGGCGTCCGGCGCTATCCCACTTGGGTTCCGCACACCTTCTACGGCGTTCAGCGCTCTCCCACTTGGGTCCCGCACACTTTCTACGGCGTTCGGCGCTCTCCCACTTGGGTCCCGCACCCGGTTTACGGCGTCCGGCGCGTTTCCCCTTGAGTCCCGCACACTTTCTACGGCGTCCGGCGCTCTCTCACTCGGGTCCCTCACACTTACTACGGCGCCCAGCGCACTCCCACTTGGGTCCCGCACACTTTTTACGGCGTTTGGCGCACTCTCACTTGGGTCCCGCACACTTTCTACGGCGTTCGGCGCTCTCCCACTTGGGTTCCTCACACTTTCTACGGCGTCCTGCGCACTCCCACTTGGGTCCCGCATACCTTCTACGGCGTCCAGCGCTACCCACTTGGATCGCGCACACTTTCTACGGCGTCCGGCGCACTCCCACTTGAGTCCTGCACACCTTCTACGGCGTTCAGCGCTCTCCCACTTTTGTCCCGCACACCTTCTACGGCGTCCGGCGCTATCCAACTCGGGTCCCGCACACTTTCTAAGGCGTACGGAGCACTCTCGCTCGGGTCCCGCACACTTTCTACAGCGTCCAGCGCACTCCCACTTGGGTCCCGCACACTTTCTAAGGGATTAGGCGCTCTCCCCCTTTGGTTCCGCACACTTTCTACGGCGTCCTGCGCACTCCCACTTGGGTCCCGCATACCTTCTACGGCGTCCGGCGCTATCCCACTTGGATCCCGCACACTTTCTACGGCGTCCGGCGCACTCTCGCTCGGGTCCCGCACACTTTCTACGGCGTCCAGCGCACTTCCACTTGGGTCCCGCACACTTTCTACGGCGTCCGGCGCACTCCCACTTGGGTCCCGCACACTTTCTAAGGGGTTAGGCGCTCTCCCCCTTTGGTCCCGCACACTATATACGGCGTTCGGCGCACTCCCGCTCTGGTCCCGCACACTTTCTACGGCTTTCGGCGCACTCTCGCTCGGGTCCCGCACACTTTCTACGGCGTCCAGCGCACTCCCACTTGGGTCCCGCACACTTTCTACGGCGTTTGGAGCACTCCCACTTTGGTCCTGCACACTTTATACGGCGTTCGGCGCACTCCCACTCTGGTTCCGCACACTTTCTACGGCTTTCGGCGCACTCCTACTTGGGTCCCGCACACCTTCTACGGCGTTCGGCACTCTCCAACTTGGGTTCCGCACACCTTCTACGGCGTCCGGCGCTATTTCACTTGGGTCCCGCACACTTTCTACGGCGTCCGGCGCACTCTCACTCGGGTCCCTCACACTTTCCACGGCGTCCAGTGCACTCCAACTTGGGTCCCGCAAACTTTCTACGGCGTTCAGCGCACTCCCACTTTGATCCCACACACTTTCTACGGCGTTTGGCGCACTCCCACTTTGGTCCCGCACATTTTCTACGGCGTACTGCGCACTCCCACTTGGGTCCCGCATACCTTCTACGGCGTCCGGCGCTATCCCACTTGGATCCCGCACACTTTCTACGGCGTCCGGCGCATTCTCGCTCGGGTCCCGCACACTTTCTACGGCGTCCAGCGCACTTCCACTTGGGTCCCGCACACTTTCTACGGCGTCCGGCGCACTCTCGTTCGGGTCCCGCTTACTTTCTACGGCGTCCAGCGCACTTCCACTTGGGTCCCGCACACTTTCTACGGCGTTCGGCGCTCTCCCACTTGGGTTCCTCACACTTTCTACGGCGTCCTGCGCACTCCCACTTGGGTCTCGCACACTTTCTACGGCGTCCTGCGCACTCCCACTTGGGTCCCGCACACTTTCTACGGCGTCCGGCGCACTCTCGTTCGGGTCCCGCACACTTTCTACGGCGTCCAGCGCACTTCCACTTTTGTCCCGCACACTTCCTACGGCGTTCGGCGCTCCCCCACTTTGGTCTCGCACACTTTCTACGGCGTCCTGCGCACTCCCACTTGGGTCCCGCACAGTTTCTACGGCGTTCAGCGCACTTCCACTTTGATCCCACACACTTTCTACGGCGTTTGGCGCACTCCCACTTTGGTCCCGCACATTTTCTACGGCGTCCTGCGCACTCCCACTTGGGTCCCGCATACCTTCTACGGCATCCGGCGCTATCCCACTTGGATCCCGCACACTTTCTACGGCGTCCGGCGCACTCTCGCTCGGGTCCCGCACACTTTCTACGGCGTCCAGCGCACTTCCACTTGGGTCCCGCACACCTTCTACGGCGTCCGACGCACTCCCACTTCGGTCCCGCACACTTTCTAAGGGGTTAGGCGCCCTCTCCCTTTGGTCCCGCACACTATATCCGGCGTCCGGCCCGCTCCCGCCCTGGTCCCGCACACTTTCTACGGCTTTCGGCGCACTCTCGCTCGGGTCCCGCACACTTTCTACGGCGTCCAGCGCACTCCCACTTGGGTCCCGCACACTTTCTACGGCGTTTGGAGCACTCCCACTTTGGTCCTGCACACTTTATACGGCGTTCGGCGCACTCCCACTCTGGTTTCGCACACTTTCTACGGCTTTCGGCGCACTCCTACTTGGGTCCCGCACACCTTCTACGGCGTTCGGCACTCTCCAATCCTGGGTTCCGCACACCTTCTACGGCGTCCGGCGCTATTTCACTTGGGTCCCGCACACTTTCTACGGCGTCCGGCGCACTCTCACTCGGGTCCCTCACACTTTCCACGGCGTCCAGTGCACTCCAACTTGGGTCCCGCAAACTTTCTACGGCGTTCAGCGCACTCCCACTTTGATCCCACACACTTTCTACGGCGTTTGGCGCACTCCCACTTTGGTCCCGCACATTTTCTACGGCGTACTGCGCACTCCCACTTGGGTCCCGCATACCTTCTACGGCGTCCGGCGCTATCCCACTTGGATCCCGCACACTTTCTACGGCGTCCGGCGCATTCTCGCTCGGGTCCCGCACACTTTCTACGGCGTCCAGCGCACTTCCACTTGGGTCCCGCACACTTTCTACGGCGTCCGGCGCACTCTCGTTCGGGTCCCGCACACTTTCTACGGCGTCCAGCGCACTTCCACTTGGGTCCCGCACACTTCCTACGGCGTTCGGCGCTCTCCCACTTTGGTCTCGCACACTTTCTACGGCGTCCTGCGCACTCCCACTTGGGTACCGCACACTTTCTACGGCGTCCGGCGCACTCTCGTTCGGGTCCCGCACACTTTCTACGGCGTCCGGCGCACTCTCGTTCGGGTTCCGCACACTTTCTACGGCGTCCAGCGCGCTTCCACTTGGGTCCCGCACACTTCCTACGGCGTTCGGCGCTCTCCCACTTTGGTCTCGCACACTTTCTACGGCGTCCTGCGCACTCCCACTTGGGTCCCGCACACTTTCTACGGCGTCCGGCGCACTCTCGTTCGGGTCCCGCACACTTTCTACGGCGTCCAGCGCACTTCCACTTGGGTCCCGCACACTTCCTACGGCGTTCGGCGCTCTCCCACTTTGGTCTCGCACACTTTCTACGGCGTCCTGCGCACTCCCACTTGGGTCCCGCACAGTTTCTACGGCGTTCAGCGCACTTCCACTTTGATCCCACACACTTTCTACGGCGTTTGGCGCACTCCCACTTTGGTCCCGCACATTTTCTACGGCGTCCTGCGCACTCCCACTTGGGTCCCGCATACCTTCTACGGCATCCGGCGCTATCCCACTTGGATCCCGCACACTTTCTACGGCGTCCGGCGCACTCTCGCTCGGGTCCCGCACATTTTCTACGGCGTCCAGCGCACTTCCACTTGGGTCCCGCGCTCTTCCTACGGCGTTCGGCGCTCTCCCACTTTGGTCTCGCACACTTTCTACGGCGTCCTGCGCACTCCCACTTGGGTCCCGCACACTTTCTACGGCGTCCAGCGCACTCTCGCTCGGGTCCCGCACATTTTCTACGGCGTCCAGCGCACTTCCACTTGGGTCCCGCACACTTCCTACGGCGTTCGGCGCTGTCCCACTTTGGTCTCGCACACTTTCTACGGCGTCCTGCGCACTCCCACTTGGGTCCCGCACACTTTCTACGGCGTCCAGCGCACTCTCGTTCGGGTCCCGCACACTTTCTACGGCGTCCTGCGCACTCCCACTTGGGTCCCACACACTTTCTACGGCGTTTGGCGCACTCCCACTTTGGTCCCGCACATTTTCTACGGCGTCCTGCGCACTCCCACTTGGGTCCCGCACACTTTCTACGGCGTCCGGCGCACTCCCACTTTGGTCCCGCACATTTTCTACGGCATACTGCGCACTCCCACTTGGGTCCCGCATACCTTCTACGGCGTCCGGCGCTATCCCACTTGGATCCCGCACACTTTCTACGGCGTCCGGCGCATTCTCGCTCGGGTCCCGCAAACTTTCTACGGCGTCCTGCGCACTCCCACTTGGGTCCCGCACACTTTCTACGGCGTCCGGCGCACTCCCACTTTGGTCCCGCACATTTTCTACGGCGTACTGCGCACTCCCACTTGGGTCCCGCATACCTTCTACGGCGTCCGGCGCTATCCCACTTGGATCCCGCACACTTTCTACGGCGTCCGGCGCATTCTCGCTCGGGTCCCGCACACTTTCTACGGCGTCCAGCGCACTTCCACTTGGGTCCCGCACACTTTCTACGGCGTCCGGCGCACTCTCGTTCGGGTCCCGCACACTTTCTACGGCGTCCAGCGCACTTCCACTTGGGTCCCGCACACTTCCTACGGCGTTCGGCGCTCTCCCACTTTGGTCTCGCACACTTTCTACGGCGTCCTGCGCACTCCCACTTTGGTCTCGCACACTTTCTACGGCGTCCTGCGCACTCCCACTTGGGTCCCGCACACTTTCTACGGCGTCCAGCGCACTCTCGCTCGGGTCCCGCACATTTTCTACGGCGTCCAGCGCACTTCCACTTGGGTCCCGCACACTTCCTACGGCGTTCGGCGCTGTCCCACTTTGGTCTCGCACACTTTCTACGGCGTCCTGCGCACTCCCACTTGGGTCCCGCACACTTTCTACGGCGTCCAGCGCACTCTCGTTCGGGTCCCGCACACTTTCTACGGCGTCCTGCGCACTCCCACTTGGGTCCCACACACTTTCTACGGCGTTTGGCGCACTCCCACTTTGGTCCCGCACATTTTCTACGGCGTCCTGCGCACTCCCACTTGGGTCCCGCATACCTTCTACGGCATCCGGCGCTATCCCACTTGGATCCCGCACACTTTCTACGGCGTCCGGCGCACTCTCGCTTGGGTCCTGCCCACCTTCTACAGCGTTCGGCGCTCTCCCACTTGGGTCCCGCACACTTTCTACGGCGTCCAGCGCACTCTCGTTCGGGTCCCGCACACTTTCTACGGCGTCCTGCGCACTCCCACTTGGGTCCCGCACACTTTCTACGGCGTCCGGCGCACTCTCGTTCGGGTCCCGCACACTTTCTACGGCGTCCTGCGCACTCCCACTTGGGTCCCGCACGCTTTCTACGGCGTCCGGCGCACTCTCGTTCGGGTCCCGCACACTTTCTACGGCGTCCAGCGCACTCCCACTTGGGTCCCGCACACTTTCTACGGCGTTCGGCGCACTCTCACTCGGGTCCCGCACACTTCTGATCAGCTGCGCTCTTCTCTCGGCTTGAATGGATTAGCGGGCCGGCGCACGCGACCGCCGCCTCGGCCACGGGTGAGAATTACATGTTTTTTCTTGAGGAAACAAGCCACGGACCTAACTACATATAAGCTCTGGTACATCTGTAGTGATCTGTCGATTTTGATTATCACCCGCAGGGGAGCTGTGAGCCTCGGTGAGGTATAACTAGTGATAAGGAGGTTCCGACGAAAAAGCCACCGCTCCGCACTGTGATAATGGAAAACAGGAGTTTACTTGAACTGAAACAGAGTCTACCTGTCTTTGACTAGAATACTCGCTACAAAAATACGTGCGCGAAATTCATTCTCAAAATCAGAAGACCAAACTATACAGAGAACAAAACCATAAATCACCCTGCCGTACAATTTCAAATACCTGGAAGCAAACCTCAATTTCGTGTTGAGCATCTGAAATAACTACCTTGGACAAAGCCTGGATTAGAAAAAATCGTTCAAAAATCTGTCGTACGAATTTTTTCTAAGTTCGTTCGCTTGACATTATTTTCGGAATCGTATAATTATGCTGGTATCAATTATGAGAATTAACCCCACCCCCTTGATGATATGGATGCGAAAATTTCATAGATCAGATTATCCTCTCTTATCCGAGGACAGAGTGTAGTCGGTAGTACACTTGTTTACTTCGGTTGCCGTTAGAGGGAGGGGGCCCGACGGGTGTGAGACATTTAACGTCGTATAGTGCTGGATGGAGCCCGTTCCTGAGCGTTTTTCGACATTGTTGTTGAAATGGCCCCGGATCATTCGATTTCCGAGTGAAAAAAAACCGCGACTGAGGGAGTCAATCCAGCGGAGTAGTGCTCCTTCCATGAACTTTTCAAGGGCCAACAATATACCATCAAAAGAAACGGGACTGATAAGTGATAGCAATGAGGTGAACCATTCATCACGAGGAGTTATCACCTTCCTTCACAACGATTCCGTTGTCGGAGAATTCTCAAAACCTAGTTCGTTCTGGGTGCACTTCACCTTCAAAGGCTGATCACAATGATGCCTCTAATATATCTTTCGGTATCCCCTGCGAACAACGAAACACAGTGAAAAGAGATGCAGGTCTGCCTATGAGACGCTTGCAGCTTTGTTTTTTTAACCGTTCTGTGACAGCAATCCGCCAGAATTGTGCTGGGGATTAGGAGAGATGTTTCCTGCATAACTCAGGGATGATTTTTTTCAAAGTATGATTTAGGGCACTACCTCTCCGGGATTGAGATAGTATGGTTGGGCCATTCCAATAGTTTCGAATCGAATTGCTCGAGTGATTGCCATTCAAATGCCTATTCGGGTTCAGGATTTCTGAAGTCGCATGATATGATTACTCTTCAATATTCGGTTCTCGAAAAACGGTGCAATTCGAATATTATTTAAAATTCGGAATTGAAAAATGGGTCATTTCAATCTATTCGATGTTCGAAGACTATGTACTATTCGAATGAACATTCAAATTCGAATAATTTCGAATACCTTCAAACACATCTGCTCATTCGTTGCTATTTATAGGGTACGGTAAGCGATCGTGTGTTCCATGAGTTACTTAGCCTGACCACGAACAGATTTTGAAACCATTTGGCGCGCTTAAAGGCACAGTCCAAGCTCAGGGACGAAATCTGAGATTTCCACATAATTGTGGAGCAGACCCACCATATATAGCACCTGAAGAGTGCGAACCCCCAATTCCTCCGAATAAGCAAGATATAGGAAGAAGCCACCTTGGGACGCCTACATCAGGAAGCCACTTTGACACGCCCCTTTTGCGATCTTTCGAGCTGAACAGTAGCGAGATAAGCGATGGTTTCCGATCAGTAGCAACGTTCTACCCTTCATTCTCGACTTGTTTCTTTGTTCAGGTCGGTTGGTATACATCGCTTGCAAATGACAGAAGTTACAAGCCTCGGACAACTCGTCCACCATGCTTCCGTAGCTGATTTTTTGAGGGGCCATAACTCCGTTCCAAGGGGGTCTTATACGATTCCAGCGAAATCGTTGAAATCAGCGTGGGACCATTTTCAAGATAGGCAGGAAAACAAAAAACCGATTCTGAGGTTGGACTGTGCCTTTAAAGGCAGTGTCCACGACCATGTCTGTTTTTTTGGTGGAGATCGGCAGCTGCGGGGCCAAGCGCAACCATTACGTTGAAAAAACTAAGAAAAAGGAGCTCGGAACGGTCCCCTACGGCCCCAAAGTTGGACACTCGTCAGCTCGTCACACCCCAGATGCACTTCCCACGCCCACCGACGTGAACAAATGAATGCTCGAGATTGTGAGATTAGGCGATGGTTTCCGATCAATAACCCCGTTCTTCCTTTCATTCTTAACTTCTCTCATTACTCAGGTCAGCTCGCATACATCGGCTGCTAAAGACGGAAGTTACAAGCCTCGGACAACTCGTCCACCATGTTTCCTCAGCTCAATATTTGAGAGACCATAACTCCGTTCCTTAAAGGTCTTGTACGATTCCAAGAACATCATTGGAATCAGCTTTTGACCGTCCTCAAGATAGGCGGAGAAGCAGAAAAACGATTCTTATCGTAATCACTGCCTTTAATTTTTTATAGTATATACATAATCGTTATACTCGATTCAATGACGTATCGGCTGGTCATTTCTTACAACTGTTTTCCTTGTAGAATAACTTCATATAATGGTAGGCACGTTGATTCGCAATTATTTACTACCAGCATTGCAACACCGCGCGTATCTTTTGGTCATCCGGCGCGCTAGGGCGCCGGAGCGCGCTGTTTCGGGTCGTTTCTCCATAACTCGGTTTAAGGTTGTTTAATTCGAAAATAAGCATCAGATTAGAAATCAGCATGAAAAATGCGACCTAGTCAACGTACAAATTCTTGAAAAAATCTCATAGGAGAGATTTTGGGTTACGGTAGCTATCGAATGTTTCCTGTGTCTAAAAGGATTGGCGATTGAGTGTAGTAGAATATGGTTTTTCGACATTTCCTTGTATTTATCACATTCGTATGCTGTTTTTTTTTACCTCTGAGTTCCTTCCGGAGAGTTCTGTCACCAATATATCAAGAAATTTTTCATACAAACCACCATTCCTAACCATACATATGTGGATGTGAAGGTTATCGAACTACCAAATTTCTCTTCATTGGTGATTATTTTTAGAAAAAAATGCCACACTTCATCGAAAATTCAGGTTAGAAGAAGTCAGTCCGACATTTCGTCTTTAAGATGAAATTATTATTTGTTTTCGGTATAAAAATGACCGGTTACATGGCAAATTTTACCAGGCATGTGAAGAATAGAGCAATGCAGCTCTTGCTCTTCGCGAGACGAAATCAGATTCAAAATCCGATAATATTTAATTTTTTTCTTAAAGTTTAAACTTCATTCATGTTCCCAAATTTTATTTTCATACTAAAAACCTCTTAGGACACCAAGCATTTCTTAACAGCGCATGAATACGCTTTTTAATCATTCCAACGATGCGGAATTTGCCGACGCATTCTAAACTTTAAAAAAAGAGATCGCAAAATTAAATTTTCATCGAAATTTCCTAGTTTGGACTCCGTCCCAGACGCCTCTTGAAACTACATATTTTTCAAACTCCATTCATAAAAGTCTTATGAAATCAGGTAATCCACAATTTCTTCGGCCACCAAATACTGGCCGCTATAGTGAGGACCGAATATTTTCGAATAATCCGTTCAATCGATTTTCGCCTCTATCTCGGAATGGTTTGGGCTCTCTCTGGTTTCTAGACACCAAGTAAGGGAGAAACTTTCCAGAATCCATGGCAAAGTGAAAGTTCTCGTATTCACCGAATCAAAATTATCAGTTATTCGAAAATGTTCGAATATTCCTTTTTTTTTCGAAGCTTGAGTACTGCTTGATGTCCGGAAATGAGAAGCAGCGCAAGCCATTCAGGCTTTAAAGCAAAAAAAATGATTGATTGAATTATTCGAAATTATTCGGTCCTCACTATACTAGCCGCTAAGGTCTCACCAGCGACCTTTGCGTAGAGCCATGTTCAGAGGGCTCTCGCGGTCGTTGCAGGCGCCGTCAGCCGGAATCATCCCGCTGTCCTAGACTGCCCTAAGAACAGGTCTGGAATCGGCCTTCACTCCTTCCCAATACCGCTTTGTGCTTCAGAAAGCGTTCACGGTGAAGGTAAAAAAAAACGAAATTACGGGGATACAATTATAGGAAAACATTAAAAAAGTGCAGTGAAAAGGTAATAGTTTGAAGTGTCCTTTAGTTGATTTTGGCCTTTTATGATCCGATAATGGTCTCAAATCCTTCTGGTTTGTGGTAGGTATGACGCTGGGATCGGTATGACGGACCATCATAAGCCTAGTTTCGACTGCATCGCTGCTGTTTTTCATCGCAACAATTTTGCACCCGCTGCTGCAGCGATGTAGCAGCGGCAGCGATTCTGTTCATAGTGCATAGGCCCACAGATGATAGAAGAAATTCAATCAATCAGTGAAATTAATGGCTGGTATTCATCAACAACGCGTTTCGACTCGAAAACACTGATATTGTCATGTGAAAGTGTCAACGTTCATTAGACGAAATGTGTCATCGCTGGCAATCGCTCCATCGCTGCCATTTTGGCCACGATGGAGCGATGGTCAGCGACCATTGAGAATCGCTCTTCAAGCAGCGATGCAGTAAAACATAGGATTTCGTCGCCGCGACCCAGAGATGTAGGACGTATGCCACGAAGCGATCACATTTGGAGCGGCTTTCTATTACCCGCGATGAAAAAGGAACAGTTGTCCCTCGCATGGCCGCAGCGACCATCTGCAGTCAAAACTAGGCTATAGCATTCAAATGAAGGGGAGGTGCAATACCTGATTGGAGCAGTTGGTGTGCGCGCCGTTATGGGGAGAACGCTGCGGGCTCAGTTCTTACGTTTGCCCGTAGTTTTTGCACTTAACTGCGCCTGTTTCATCACTTCATAGGTTTGATGGCTCACGTTAACATGTACAGATTGGAGTAGTTGGCGTGCGCGCAGTTGTGATAGGAGCGTCGCAAGTACATTTCCCATACAGCATCGTAGTTTTTGCGTTGAAGGGTGTTTCATCGTGACAAACATGGAAGAAACATATGACATTAGCATTCGTGATCATTTCTTCTCACGGTATATTTCTCGTGATGTTGTGAAAACACGAGAGGGTTTAGTATCATCCGAAGACACTCGTCTTTGGGCTGGAGTAGTTCTCTATCAAGAATTGGCCTTACTTGGGGTTCAACTGTGAATTAAATTTTTTGCTATTGCAAACCATATATGGATGTACTACTACCTATAACGCAATTAATAGTCTGGGCTGGTTTATGAACTCGGACCCCGATTTCGGGGCTGGAGTATATTTTTTCTCCTCTCAGTCGAATTGTAAGCATATTTTGAATTTGTCTGAAATTTGACATTTTATAGCCAAGACTCGTTCACGAAAATCACAAAAAAGTTAGATCTCAATTGAACCCCAGGTAAGGTCATTTCTCGATAGGGTGCCAAAAGATCTACTCCAGTCCAAAACGAGTGCCTGCGGCTGGTACTAAACCCTCTCGTGTTTTCACAACATCACGAAAAATATACCGTGAGAAGAAATGACCCCGAATGCTAATGTCATATGTTTCTTCCGTGTTTGTCACGTTGAAACACCCTTCAACGCAAAAACTACGATGCTGTATGGGAAATGAACTTGCGACGCTCCTATTACAAGGGCGCGCACGCCATCTACTCCAATCTGCACATGTTGGCGTGAGCTATCAAACCTATGAAGTGATGAAACAGGCGCAGTTAAGTGCAAAAACTACGGGCAAACGTAAGAACTGAACGCGCAACGTTCCCCCTATGACGGCGCGCACACCAACTGCTCCAATCAGGTATTGCGCCTACCCTTCATTTGAATGCTATGATGGTCCGTCATACCGATTCCAGCGTCATACCTACCACAAATCAGAAGGATTTGAGACCATGATCGGATCATAAAAGGCCAAAATCAACTATGGGACACTTGAAACTATTACCTTTTCACTGCACTTTTTTAATGTTTTCCTATAAGTGTATCACCCGTAATTTCGTTTTTTTTTTTGAACCTTCACCGTGAACGCTTTCTGAAGCACAAAGCGGTATTGGGAAGGAGTGAAGGCCGTTTTCAGACCTGTTCTTAGGGCAGCCTAGGACAGCGGGATGATTCCGGCTGACGGCGCCTGTAACGGCCGCGAGAGCCCTTTGAACATGGCTCTACGCAAAGGTCGCTGGTGAGACCTTAGCGGCTAGTATAGTGAGGACCGAATAATTTCGAATAATTCAAACAATCATTTTTTTTTGCTTTAAAGCCAGAATGGCTTGCGCTGCTTTCCACTTCCGGACATCAAGTACTACTCAAGCTTTTCATAATTGCTGGCAGAGTAGAAATCTTCGCATTCAAGAAATCACAATTGTCACTTATTCGAAAAAAAAATCGAATATTCGAACATTTTCAAATCACTGATAAGTAAACAAAAAAAAACTCAAATAACTCGGAAATATTCGGTCCTTACTATAGCGGCTAGTACTTTGTTGGCCGAGGAAATTGTGGATTTCCTGATTTCATAAGAATTTTATGAATGGAGTTTGAAAAATAAGTAGTTTCAAGAGGCGTCCGGGATGGAGTCCAAACTAGGAAATTTCGATGAAAATTCAATTTTGCTATCTCTTTTTTTTGTTTAGAATGTGTCGGCAATTTCCACATCGTTGGAACGATTAACAAGCGTATTCATGCGCTGTTAAAAAATGCTTGGTGTCCTAGGAAGTTTTTAGTTTGAAAATAAAATTTGGGAACATGAATGAAATTTAAACTTTTCGAAAAATTGAAATATTCTCAATTGTTGATTTTTTGAAAGGATTTCATGCTTTATCGGATTTCGAACCTGATTTCGTCCCGCGAAGGGCAAGAGATGCATTGCTCTATTTTTCACATGCATGGTAAAAGTTGCCATGGAACATGCCATCTTTATATCCGAGAGCAAATAATAATTTCATCTTAAAGACGAAATGTCGGACTGACTTCTTCTAACCTGAATTTTCGATGAAGTGTGGCATTTTTTTCTAAAAATAATCACCAATGCAGAGAAAATTCGTAGTTCGATAACCTTCACATCCACATAGACTTCACATCCACATATGTGTGGTTAGGAATGGTGGTTTGTATGAAAAATTTCTTGATATAATGGTGACAGAACGCTCCGGAAGAAATTCAGAGGTTAAAAAAAGAGCATACGAATGTGATAAATACAAGGAAATGTTGAAAAACCATATTCTACTACACTCAATCGCCAATCCTTTTAGACACAGGAAACATTCGATAGCTACCGTAACCCAAAATCTCTCCTACGAGATTTTTTCAAGAACTTGTACGTTGACTAGGTCGCATTTTTCATGCTGATTTCTAATCTGACGCTTATTTTCGAATTAAATAACTTTGAACCGAGTTATGGAGAAACGACGCCAAAAGGCGCGCTCCGGCGCCCTAGCGCGCCGGATGACCAAAAGATACGCGCGGTATTGTACAAGTAAGGCAAGTGGCTGACGATGAGTTTACCAATCGGGTTAATGAAAAACGGAAGAATCGCTTTTTGAAAATGGACGCCTGGACTATATGCTGATTCCTGCCACGCGGTAACCTCAAACTTGGGTAATTAAACCTTTATTGTTTAATAAGTGACAAAAACAGGAGGTAAGAAATAAGGCATGCGAATTACATTAAGAGCAGTCTTCTTATATGCTTCCAAGGAGGCGCATCGATCTTCCTATGTCTAGGATCTCATGGAATTCGATAATCATGTTCGTTGTTGATATTCGCTACATAAGATCAGCTAGCAGATATGCTCTAATCAGGCTACAATTGATTACATACGAAATATGGAATACAAAGGAAAATCAGATCACGTAGAGACTATTAGTCTCTACACTTCCTGGCGACTGGTGCTTTGGCTCATCGAGATGTGACGGCACGAGTGGCTGCGACGAGGTGATGACCGGCAACACCGACGGAGCTCGGCGTCCATCAGGCTTCTGGGGAGAGGGTCTCTCTACACACCGAAGGAGGAGTTGTCCCGCTTTTTGCGGCTCTTATTCCACTCGGGACCACTTCGCTTGCATTGAGTAACGTGACGTTTCGAACTGCGAAAATGGGACAACTCCTCCCTCGGTGTGTAGACAGCCCCTATCTCGTTGACGGGAGAGGGTCTCTCTACACACCGAAGGAGGAGTTGTCCCGCTTTTTGCGGCTCTTATTCCAGTCGGGACCACTTCGCTTGCATTGAGTAACATGACGTTTCGAACTGCAAAAATGGGACAGCTCCTCCCTCGGTGTGTAGACAGCCCCTATCTTGTTGTCGATTAGCTAAAATGCGTCCGAAAATCGATTAGCGAAGGATCTGAATCACATTGATGTATCGATTTTTTGCAGCGGTGTTGCTAAAATCGGTTTACAAAAAGTGCCCGGGGCGCAACTGTGTACGATGGATGACATACTATTACGCCACCAGCCGACAGGTGCGCTCAGGGCGGTTCGTGAATCAATTTCGTCGGGAGCACCCGAAGCGCAACGTATGTGGCCTGCATCGCAGCGTATGCGGCCCGAAAATTGCCAAATTCGTCACCCTGAGCGCAGCATGGACACGGCTCCGGGTGCATTCGGGGTGGGCCCAGGGCCTGCTATCGTCTGAGTAGTTGATTTCTTGCAGTCTTCTTAGAATTCTTCTTCGCAGACCCTCGTCGTCCTGATTCTTCTTGGTGAGTCCCGACTCGTCGATTCTTCTTGATGGCTCTCCAAGTCGATTCGGCTCGCTTCTAGTCCACTCGAGGCACCATATGCTGATTCCTGCCACGCGGTAACTTCAAACTTGGGTAATTAAACCTTTATTATTCAATAAGTGACAAAATCAGGAGGTAAGAAATAAGGCGTGCGATATACATTGAGAACAGTCTTTTTATATGCTTACAAAGGAGGAGGATCGTTCTTCCCAACAACGAACATGATTATCGAATTCCGTGAGTCTAGGATCTCATGGAATTCGATAATCATGTTCGTTGTTGATATTCGCTACATAAGATCAGCAAGCAGATATGCTCTAATCAGGTTAAAATTGATTTCATACAAATATGGGTTACAAAGGAAAATCAGATCACGTAGAGACTAATAGTCTCTACAGAGTAGGCGGAAAACTAATTTTTTTAAAGGCAGTGGTCACGATGAAAAACGTTATCGAAAAAACTACAAAAATCAGTTAAGATCAAAAACAGCTGAAAAACTATCAGGGTAGCGCGGTGAAAAACGGGTTAGAATTAGAGTTTCTAGGGCCTAAAGATGCCAGTTCGTGCACACGTGCACAGCGATGACGAAAAAGATCGCAGTCTCATGCCGAGCAGTCAAAAATCATCGACATTCAGAGGACGAAATAAATGCAAATTTAACGAATAAAAACAGTTAAACAATGAAAGCATCACTTCAGTCACTGTTTTTGACTAGATGTGTACAAAAATTCGAAGGTTCCTTGATTGAAATTCAATTTTAAGCCAGCTGATGTTCTTGATATAAGAGGTCATCGATGGCTATGATGTGGGGTGGGCTCGTCCACCATCAAAAGACAAGAAAGTTCAGGTTTCAAATTTGGCTCAAAACAGTGGCTTTTTCGCGATTTTTTCTTATAGGTCCTACTACTCGAGACCCAGAGAAGGATTTGGAGAAAAAAAGATGTGAAGCATATTTGGTCGCGACCACTGCCTTTAAGTTGGACGGCTGTAGTGTTAATTTAAAAAGGATCATTAAAGTAGTTTATCGGCCGAGTCCCGGGTAGATTTTACCATTTTGAGCCTAGAAATGCTTGTGTGACGGCCTTCAGTAAAAAAATCGGTACCAAAAAAGTAGGTCTCGAAATGCTGCAAATATTCCAAAAATCATTTCTTCTTAGTTGGGACAGCGATGATTTTTTCCCTCCACCACCTCTGGACTTGAACTTTTTCCGACTTCACCCTTGTACTGTGGGGCCTCTCCGCATCATCCGTTTAGCATGAAATTTCCTGTGTTCTGGAACAGTAGCGCTTAGAAAACCACATCTCGAGTGATAGTAATTGGGTGTTTAAACGCGAGATAACCATCAACTATTATAGGCAGATTCAACTCCGGGGTGATGGTAAACGAGTTTGCAAACGCGGCTAAACCTGACGGAGAATATGAAAATAGTGTATGAATGAGGTAAAAAATGAATAGTTTTCGAAAAAGTCCTCCGAAAGTTTTCGGTAGCCATCAATCTTCCTCTTCATTCACACACTTTTTACATCTTCTCTGTCACATCATTTACTGACTCCTTGTTAGATCCATTTACTACCACCCCTGTTTTTTCGTCCCAATCTCCTTTTGAACCAAATTGAGGTTGCTGCCAGACCACTATGTTGCGTATCCAAAACATTATATAGTTCTTCTTGTGTTTCTCTTCAAATTTCAGATGTTTGTGTGCTACACCAAGCACAGAAGACAGGGGCGGGAAGTTGAATGCTCCGTAATTTCTCGGAGTTTTCGGGGTCAGACAGTTTTTGAGGCCTTTCTGTTGTACTCCACTACCTCCTAGGAATACAGTCGAGAAAACGACGATGGCTATTGGCCCAGCAACGTCGAGTCCACTAGCTCAGTGCAGTTTCGTGTTTGCATGGCTCGGACGATACCTGGGTAACTCTCTTCTCTATCAAAAAGGACCCTAACCTGGGACAAGTGGACCGACGCTGTTCTGAAAGCGCGATTAGAGTTCGCGGCACACCGGCTGCATGCAATGAAGAGGGTTCGATCATGCGATGCTGTCGACTTCACTAGAACTGCATATGACTTTCGTAAGGAAAGAGTTCCTAGAGCTAATCCCACCGCCTTCACGAATTTTTGCCGTCTTTCCATCCTTTCCATCTCTATCTGATACCGACGAACAGTGGCCGGCCATGTAAGTTTCGTGATCCGCGATCTTTCAGCTAAAATTACCGGATTTTCTCCTTGACTGTACAGTCGGCACGGATCACACTGATACTTTCGATTCTGTATAGTTGGTTGGCGCAAACTCGGTGCAGGTTACAACATGTGGTCTCCTTATCGAATTTAGTCTGGGAAAAGGACCAGATGCGAAATTTTGCGGCCGGGCGTGCGGCGTTGGCGGCATCACTGGCTAATTGGATTTCGATCGCGCGCAACCATCTGTCGTCGCAGTTCCATCCAGTTAATTGAACACGGAGACTACATGCACCGAGTCTGCATAATTTCTTGATAAGGAAGCAACATAATCAGTGCGGCCCGTGCCGACTGTGCATTTCAGGTACGTCGACACCTACAATACCCACCCTCGAACTTGGCAAATCAGCGAAAAAACGCGTTTTCGCTTTTTTTGCGCCCTTTCGTTATACCTCTGTGACATTTGGGGTTTTGGAGGTAAAAAAGATTTTGGTAAAATCGTCTCATCAAGATCTACAAGATGATGATAAAACACATTGATATCTCAAACTATACCTTAATTATAGGTATAGAAAAAGAATTAAACTCGTTTCGCCTCTTAGCCCTATACGATTGTGAGTGGTTATTAAAGAGTCGTATGAAGGAAAGAATGAAAAACTGACACTCCCCGAGGCTCGTCAGTAGGGTAAGGAGTGTAGTATGAAAAGAGTGCCTGAAGTAGGTGCTATTTATATGACTCTGAGATCAATTAAGGAGCTGAGAGAGAACGTTCTAGCACTATCTGTGAGACCAGCAACAGAAAAGGAATAGTGATATACGTTTAGTTATTGTAAATTATGGAAAGAAGTGTGTTTTTTATCAGGTTGAAATCATTACCTATTCCTAATTTATGTCCTAAGTTATTTTTAGCAACAGTTTTTAGAAAAGCAAGGAGAATAAAAGGTCTAGGATAGTGTAGGTCAATGAGATTTCTGCTCAGTAATTTTATTCTATCTTGAAAATCTATTGTTAAAGAACAAGTTCGAGAAATCCTTAGTGTTTCCGTGTAAATTATAGCTTCCTTCAAGTTGGAGGAAATATTGGATTCAAAATGGGGAACTCTATGCACTTTAAAGTCGAAAAGTTCTGTTTTATTGTATAGTTTTGTGAAAATTTTCTCGTTATCAATTTTTATGTTAAGATCCAAATATACACAGTTTTTTTTGATTAAAATGGGTGCTTTCAAAATTCATAATATTTTGATACGTGTTTCTGAGAAGAGTTGTAATGAATTCTTCTTCAAAGTTATGTATGATCAGGAGATCATCCATATATCTATAGGGTTTGAAAACTTTATTAGTAACAAGCAGTAGAGTTTTTGAAGAAATATATTCAAAAAAACTCAATGTGAGATCCGCAATGATCGGACTAGCATTACCGCCTTGTGGAACTCCCTTGATTTGTTTAAATAACAAGTCCCCGACTCTACAATAACTATTGCTCAGAATATATTCAAGACAGTAGATAATATCTTGTAACTGGTAAAATCTATACTTAGGGCTATCATTTTTATCGGTATAAAAAGTAGTAAAGTTATTAGTGGCGACATATTTTTTATTGAATTTTTGAAGCAAATTTTCAGAATTTGAGTTATATTATGAACAATATTTTTATGTGGAATATTGGTAAACATGTTTGTGAAATCAGCCGAATACAATCTCAAATTTTTTCCGACGTTGTTTTCAAGCTGCTGAGATATATTTATGTTATCTATTGACCAAAAACTTTTGATGCATCTCGTGTTATTCGTGACTATGCTACAGTAATTTCTAAAATGATTTTTAATAAAAGAAAGCACGTTTTTAAGTTCTACCGCTAGGTTTTTCATGCTGCTGTTGTATGCGCCACATATGAAGCGGAATTTAATCGGATTTTTGTGTAGTTTTGGAAGACAAAAGATAATAGGGATATCAGAATCTGAAGTAAAATCGATATTATTAGATATCATTAGTTTTTTTGTGTCGTTCTATGATTTCTTCCTTATTCTCTATCGTGGTTAATTGGTAAATATCATTGGTAGTAATGTTTTGAGGTAGTATTCCCATTTCGTTGAGAATAATTTCCAAGTATAGTTTTTTGCACACAAATCCGTAGTTATTACTAGTTTTGTCTAGAGGGCAAATAACAAATTTGTCTTGTAAAAATTTTATCTTATTTTTGAAATTACTGATGTCGATATTATCGAATCTATTTATGTTGTAGATCAGAGGTCTGGTTTTTCGTGAGAAGAAAGGAGAATATAATTTATGAAATTCACTAATTTTTTCAGGTTTTATTCTATATTTTGTCTTAATTTTGCTTTTCACTTGTTCTAAAAATCTTCCCAAATCTTTTTAAATTTTCCAATTTTCTATCAATTTTGGGTCTAAATTTTATACCTTTTTGTAGAATATATTTGATGTCAGGATCCGTAACGATGTCAATATTTCCTGTTACTACATGCTTGACGTGAGGATCGCAAAATCGTACAAAAGGACGGGAATCGCAAATACATGAAGATTGAGTAACTTTTTGAATTTCAGATCTAGTAATATTCTTGAGAAATTTGTTATAGTTGAAGACTGATTTAGAAATGGGATTTTCATAGCTATACACCACCCTGAAGGGCACAAAATCTACTTTGGAATTATGTATAATAAAATTTTTGATGATCTGATGATTCACTATTTTGTTTATATTCGTATGATTTAATACATCATTATAAAAAGGAAATCTCAAATTTACGAACTTGGTTTTAGCTTCTTCTGAGGTGAACCTATTATTACGGAAACAATGTATACAAAGAGATGTGAGTAAACTGATCTTCTTATCCTTACTCATTTTGAAAGGAAGAGAATTATTGGTGACAAGCTGAATTAAAGTGTTAAGAAAGTTTTTGTTTTTATTCTTCAAACATCTAAAGGTGTCGTATTTGTTATTGTGTGGTGCATGAATGCTGTAAGTGTTTTCCAAAACTTCCTGAGGAGTATATTTCTTTTTTACCTTCTTCTTTTTATTATTTCCTCTATTCCTGCGTTTTTGACTACTTTCAAATTAAAGAAAGGGTGATTAGGTTTACTATGTAAGAGAGGATTTTTAATACTAGAAAGATTACCGTATCCTTTAATATTATCATTAAAACCGTAAGGCATAGCAGTCATTAGTAACTTAATCCAAAATAGTTCTTTATCAAGTAAAATGTTTTTGTCTTTGTTTTCTTCTAAGTTGTCTAGAATAGAAATTCTTATGTTATTGGGATCACATCCTTCTAACTCAAAGTGCTCATAAAAGACTTTGTTTTCCTTGTTTTTGATGTTTCTGAGGTGTTCCAACATCCTGGCTCTAAGTTTTCTAGTGGTGATACCTACGTACTGTCTATTACAATCCGCACAGGTCATGCAATAGATTACATTAGTGGAGTTACAACTGCTGTGGGCCTCTTTGAACGTATTAATTCTAAATTTAGTGACACAACAGCCTATAATGTTCTGATGATTCATCTTTTGGCAAATAACGCATTTTTTGTTAGCACAGTATGTTGCCAAAAAATGAAAGTGCCTGTCGAGCGTCCTGACGAGTCAAACGTGTTATGGAAAGAGCAACTTACCTATAATTGAGGTATAGTTTAGGATATCAATAAAATTTTTATACCATCTTATAGACCTTGGATGGACGATTCTAGCAATATCTCTCTTACCTCCAAGACCTCGAATTTCACAGAGTATTGACGAAGAGGCGCAAAAAACGCGTTTTTTTTTCGAATTTCGAAAGTGGGTATTGTACGCCTCTAGCGAGCTCGTTCGTGACATAATCCATTTCAGGGGATTCTCGACCCCGAGCCGCATCGAATAGGAATGAGAGCGGCCTGAGAGTTTGGCCTATTCTCTCAATCTCTCTTGGTGTTCGGGCGAACTGGAGGTTCCCAGATGGCCCGGAAAGCAACAGAAGCCGAGCGCTGATTGGGAGAACAAGCCGAGAAGTCAGGCGACTCGAGGCCAAGATTCGCCCGGCACGAGCGCGTGAGCACAGACTTCCCCTTACTTCTCTTTTTCGGGACTTGTTTCAGATGTGCAACACAATTCAGATCTCTCAGATTTAACTCCTACTTTCCTGTGTTCTTCTAGTATGTGGTGATGTACTTTAAATACATTTTTTCTCCTGAAGGAGAAAATTTGGTATGACTCCCCATTTGATGTCAGCAAAATATGTCTGGAAGCGTGAAGTGCAACACCTTGCCCAAATTTCTGAGATTCAACATTCGAAACTATGTGAAAGATTCATCCTGTAAATATATACCCTTTTCCATCTTTCTCTTAAAGGCAGCGTACACGCTCGTAAACGTAATTGAGGTAACTACGGAATTAGAATGGTATGGCACAGAGCACAACGCCAACGCATTTCGAAGCTTCAAAAACGACCCATAATGACGCTACAGGAGTGGGAAGTTGGCCCTGCCCCTCAGTATCTGCCTGCCCCCTGTATTTGCGTCCACCCCCAAAACAGGGCTGCTGAGCCACTCCCATAGTCGGCGACGTTTGTAGATGGTGGAATAGGTACAATAAGTAAACTACACATCGATGACGTTGGAAATGGCCCAGCACCCCTGTTTTGGAGGAGACGGCAAATACGGGGGGCGGGACCAACTTCTCACTCCTGTGGCGTCATTGTGGGTTGTTTTTGAAGCTTCAAAATGCGTGAGCGTTGTGTTCGGTGCCATACCACTCTAATTCCGTAGTTATCTCAATTACGTTTACGAGCGTGTATGCTGCCTTTAAGTGACATGCGGTTCTCCAATCTGTTTACACTCTGCGGAATAGCGCCAATTTCAAGTATCCTCCTCAGAGAAGTCCAAGGACGATCCGCGGCGCTTTCGCAGGATCGTCCGCGGCCAACGACCGGACGATCCTTCACCGAAGCCGTGGATGCGCCGGCAATGCGCCGCGGACCATCCTGCCAGCGCCGCGGATCGTCCTGACAGCCGCCGCGGATCGTACTTTTGAATAATGTTATCCAGCCCACCCGATCGACTCATTGGCCGTGGGACAGATTTTGGCATTGGAGTACGCTTTTCGCGCTAGCATTCCATACTTCACAGAAAGCCTCAGTATCACAATTTTGCAGGACTCCTCCATCGTACGGGTTAATTTCAAGAGTAGAATAGCTCGATTAGCATGCATAACTGGATTCGATATAGTTTAGCTGTACAACTGTGAAATGTATCGCTGAAGAAGTATTGTGAAAATATTATATTTTATTGCAATGTTTTAGACATCGGTGATGTATAATTATGATTACGAACAAATGATTAATGTATGATCATGAGCTGCAAATTCTCGAAATCGAGAGCTCATATTTTATGACTCTTAAGCAACAGCTTTGTAATATTAGTTTAGACTGAAGACCTGTAACACTTGTCGAAACCAGTTCTACATGTCAATTGAGCTGTTCTACCTCTGAAAAGAAGTCGTACGGTATAGCGATCCTGCGAAATTGTGATACTGATGCTTTCTGAGCAGGGTAAAAGGCTAGCGCGAAAAGCGTGCTACAACGCCGAAATCTGTCTCACGGCCAATGAGTCGATTGGGGGTGGGCGTACTGACTCTGTTTCCATCTAATTGGCCATCCTAGAGGTCAGAGAACCCATACGCCAGTCAGCGGCAAAAGTGACAGTTGCAGCGGCGATCGATTTAATTTTCTGGTTACGGTAAGCGGCACTGTGGGCATTTTAATTGCGTAAGCAAAACACTAAGCGAGAATGCGCTCTACTAGAATATCCCACTCGATGGTAACAGAGTTCATGTACTGTGCTTCTCTGCGTCAAATTTCACTCCTCTGCGTCAAATTCCCCTCCGCAATTGCGTATTGAGACGCTTCGCGGCCGCACGCGCTCGAACCGAAGGAGATTCCTGCGCCGTAGCCGACCAGCTTATTGTAGGTGTTTTTTTCATTTTCTTTAATTTTCTTGGCTTCTGTGACTAAAACCCGTCCTTCTGTGTTTCTTCATATATCAAAGTATTATATCTACATGCACACCAATTTTTTCCTTCCAGATGGCTCCGCAACAACTTCTAGGGGAGAAAAAATTCACGGTGGTATTCAATTTTTTATTTCACGTTTATTTTTGTAATTCTCTCTTTTTGTTTTCCTTCCTTACATTCCAGTGATTTATATGATTGTTTGGTTTCCTAGGGTAGATGGTTTCATGCCGATATGGATCGAACTCGTGATCAAACCGGAACTATTCTTGAAAAAAAACACATGAGAATTACGAAACCAAACAATCATAAAAATTATTTGAATGAAAAAAAAACAAAATCAGAGGCGAATCCCAAAAATGAACGAGAATATGGAAATTTACTTACCACCGGGAATTTTTCTGCCCTAGAACTTGTTGCGAGGGCATCTGGAAAGAAAAATTAGCGTGTATGTGGATATAACGGCTTGGCAAAGTCATAAATACGAGAAGTCGAAGTCAGCTGCTGAGAAATTGTCTTGAGACCTTGGGGGATGAGGTGGTGAAGTCATTCAATCCAAAAAGAATTCAAAAATATATGAGGCTGCATTTGGGCGATCGGTATCGAGATGGTGGACTGCCGGTGCGCCCCGAAACCACCCCATCTTGAAGAAACAGCGCCGCGGATCGGCCGTTTGACCATCACACTATCAATTGTGCCGCGGATCAGCCGTCAAGCGCCGTGGACCGTCCGGAAAGCTCATCTGCCGCCGCGGACGAGCCGTGAGTTTCTCTGATCAGCCCTTTTTGCCCCCTAATCTTGCGTACGTCGCCTTCACTGCACGCCTCCAGGGTCAGTGATCCGTCGGCGGCGGCTCTTTTTTTAGAGGCTATTTCGCACTGAAAATTCTTGAATCATTGGAGTCCCTCAGCTTACAGGTTTATGATCTTCAATTACGTATTACCCAACGTGATATTTTCAGGGCTAATCGCTGCATACGTCAACTCAACACCCATTTCGCTAATATTCGTCACTCTTTTTCATATGTAGGGGGAGACAAGTTGTCGTAGGATAAATTAGACAACTGCCACTACTTCTGCGCGTCTAAAGTGGGCCAATTATTTCGCCAGTGTCACCCACTCGGCTGCATCTAGTAGCCCTACTTCTGCCCCCATCGTCCAACATTCCTTTCCCTATGGTATCTTATGATGACTATCTACTAAATTCGATATGTAAGCTAATAGCCTTTTTTTGTGTTTAATGTCATTAAAACACGGTGTATTTCGTTTTCGACTTCTTTCACTGAGTATGAGAGGTATGCATCTCGGGAACAACATTTAGGTTGATAAAAACGGGGAGAAAACCGCCGTTCTAGATCGTACCTTTCTAGATAGAGTCACTTCATTTTTGGGAGTAGAGGGGTTGAGAACCAGCTCTGATGAAAATGGTTGCAAACACACAAACCAAACCCCAGGCCCGCAGCAAACCTTCCGAAAACACGCTGCGAATCTCGAACCCACCACAGTTTCCTATGCTTTCGAGAAGTTTATAGAGTCAAGGCTTGCAGCACCTGGACCCTACCGCGAATCCGCCAAGCACACTCAGCGTTGTATACGATGCACGGATCTTGCACTACCGGTGCGCCTACTGGCCCGTCAGGGTGCTTTAGTGCATCGCTGGGGAAACGCTATGATTCTCTCGGCCTGTCCAAGAAAAGGAAGAGAAGGAGAGAATGGAAGACGAGATAGGTTAGTATAAAAGAAGTAATGTTTTCGAGAAGATCCTTAGAAGGTTCTTGGCATCACGAACCTGCTCTAGATCTTACCAAAAGATAGCCTTGCTTCGCTGAATCTTTCTCTTGCTTTCTTAATCCTTTTTCCCCATCTTTGCTCGATAGACCGTCATAAACTGTTCAGTGTTCGATTCGCTGAGCCAAGAACAAGTTCCACGATATGGAGAAGAATTGTAATTTGAAGTGAAATCCAAATCCGGTGAATTTAACGAAATTTCTTTTTTAAATTGAGTTTTTGATAAAAAAAAGAAGATTTGAAAGTTATCATGAATTCCACATTTTTTGAAAAGTTTTGTGATATATTTCTGGATACCCCCTGGCTGCTGGATAGCCTGGATACGTATCTACAACAACTCTTCAAATCTGGAAAAGCTGATTTCGAAGAAAAAGTATTCAAGAAATTACGATAAAGGCGCGGCAACGCGTCCTCCCGTGTCTTCTGACCGAATCTTACAAGCGGTACTGCATGCATACTTCCCCAGTCGAAGAGCTCCCAGCGGAGGCCTTCCTAATGTCTTTGATATTTTCGGAAATCCAATTTTCCTTTTCAGATTTTTTTATCCGCACGCTCTACCTGTGGCCAGTGAGAACTCACGAGCATTTTGTACTCTTTCTGAACAAGGTCTTCACTGCTATTTTTTGCACATTTTCTTAGTCAAAAGTAGGGAAGCCATAATGTGGCTGATGTGGAGCGGCTTCCATCAGTGTCTGGGTCGTTCCCCCTATAATCTTCAATCCTTCGTTATGTGCTCCATCCACGCATTGAAAAAGCTATTATCATCGCAGGCCCTGCCCTTCATTCGTGCAATGCTTCACTATTTTGGCATGAGCTAATCAAAAAAAGTGCTATGTGATTCAAAGTTAGCCGAACGAATTCTTTGCTTCACAGCTTCTTTGTGAATGTTATCAACCTCTTGGACAGCTGCGGAGCATTAACTAACCCGGTGAGCAGCTTTCAGATGAACAAAGTAACCTAATAGTACATATTTATGCTCGGTCGCGCTCTGGTTTTCACATTAGTAGTTCCATGAGGCTCTGTTACTTCATTGATTCGGTTCACACGCCCCTGCTCTCATCGCCAAACTTCGTCAATCATGCCGGCGATTTTTGGTTCCAGCTGAAATTCTGGGATGGGCTTTGACCGATAATGTTTGGTTTCGCCGCACACATTCAATCTTTCTTTCCCAGAACCGTCTCATCAGATTACATCATCACTAATGAAAGGGCACATTATAACGAATTTATTGTAGTAGCTTGTACTCGCCCTACTGACGATACTAATCCACATAGGAACAATGAAATGAATATTAACAGCGTTCATTTCATTCCCATCTTTAACGTCAGGTCTTCTCTTTTTCATGACGAGAGAGGAAGGATGGAGTACCGAAAAACTAGTCTGCACTCCTGGAATAGGTCTGTTGCTGGTATGAAAAATGCATTATAATCCTACTAATGTATTATACTCAATGATATTGATCTTTTTTTAGTGTTTGGTGTTTAGTTTCGGACAAGTTACTGTTTTGATCATTGGATCATGATCAGCATCAAAGCTGTGCGTAGTGTGTCACCCGTCAAGTCGCTGAGTATTCTTCTCGATGGGCATTGGGCCTCATTTCTAATTAGTTCTCTGCCAGTCCTAAAGGCCAAACTCCAAGCACGTCCAGCACAAAAATTCTTGAAAATGGAAACAATTTGATCTACTGCTCTCGTTGCTGTACTTGTGGGATTCCTCAGTGCGCACGGTTATAACCTAAGGCGAACGAGATCCGACTAGCTGCTTAAGGTTCATTTGTATACACCACTCTGCTGAAAAGATATTTGTTCCTGCAACAGCCTTCGAACTTTCTGATTAGAACAGAAGTCAGAGGGTTTTTGACACAGCAACGTGGAAGGAATTGCTCAAAAACGAATCTATTCCTGCTCGAAAACCCACGCAGATCTGCAAAGCCCATGTCGCTCAATGGTTCCCATTGACGTAATATAATGAAAAACTTACACGTCAGATTCCTAGTCCTTCCGGTCGATGATACTGCGTAATATCGATGTCAAGGACCGAAATTCAACTTGAACAAAGTATTCGCGAAGTTCAAAACGTTCTCACAGCATATGCATTCGCAAAGTTGTAAGCATTCTTCCATGGAATATTTGGATAGATCCTGAGCTGCTAAAGTGCTGGGTCACTTTGAAAAAACTAAGAGGTAGGTATCAAACAACCACCAATATGCAGCACATTTTTCAAAATATTCCGGGAGGGAACGAAATCTTATAGGAACTTCCTTTTTATCGCGGAGATGCGAATGCGTGGGCAGAGGAAACATGAATTGAAAAAAACGTCACCCAGTAGTTCCGTTTACGTTCTTTACTCGCTTGATCCCATAATGTCGACGTATCGGTGAACCCTTGTGCTACGACAATGAGTGGATGATGACGATATCGGAGTGAAGCGTTGGTGGACTAAGGGTGGATAAAAGCGCTGCGCAGTCATTTTGAAAGAGTCTTCGGAACCAGCAATTGGAAGCTCTATACACATGGAGGGATTTCTACCGGTTTTGCAGTTCGACACGTCAAGCTACTC
The DNA here is from genome assembly GCA_029168955.1 of Aplectana chamaeleonis. NCBI lineage: Eukaryota > Metazoa > Nematoda > Chromadorea > Rhabditida > Cosmocercidae > Aplectana > Aplectana chamaeleonis. The sequence continues at coordinate 997,839 of JAPDOI010000218.1, read as the reverse complement.
AATTCGAGCAAAGCGGTCCCGAGTGGAATTAGAGCCGAAAAAAGGCGAGGCTATTCACTCTCGGTGTGTGACCATCATGCTTACACCTTGAAGTGATACAAGATCATCATGGAATATGCTGCTACAGGTTTCATAGTTCCCTTTTTCGTATGTCTCGCAGGATGTGGACACGAAGGTATACTCAGCTTTAAGAGCTTGGCATAAGTGGTCTGCTGAGTTCAAGTCACGGCGTTGCTCGCGTGCGTGTGCGCGCGTACGCTGCGTCTCCTTCTCCCCCTACACTTTCTCGCTCTTTCTCCCCTGACTCCACCCAAGCACGCTAAGGAAGGAACCAAGTTTGCCTCCGATATAGAGGATCACATTTCCCAGCAGAGATAGTAGCTGTGATAATGATAGCAGCAGAGATAGTTTTCAATTAGCGCACGATCTTATCGTCTCCACTCTATGATATTCCGTATAATACGACATTCACACTTTCTTTTCAGAGATCAGATAGCCGTGCTTCCGTTGGTTGATCCGTTCAGCTAATTTCTTATCCCTGTTTGCTCTTTCTTCGACTAGTTTTCATATTTAGTACTTGTTCTAAATTTTTGCTGCTGTTTCGGAATTTAGAATCGGGGATTCGGGTGAAACTGGCCTTAAAATTTTGAAGCTGAAATTTACTGTATTGAGAATATGAAGGTACTTATTTTTGAATTTTAGGTTTTTATTGTTTTTCTTTCTTCCGTGTTCATGAAAACTTTACGCCTCACCTAAATCATGACACTGAAATATTGTTTTCTCGGGTATTCAGAAAAAAGACGGAGAAAACGTACATATTGTACATAATTTTCACCTCCACGGTGTATTCAACAAGTTCGAAATCTGTCTTGAAAAATGCTCTTGCAAAAAAACCTGAAGAATAAAACTACAATACCCGTGCTAAGTTTTGTAAAAACGGGGAGCATTCACCAAACTTGGCAAAAAAGCGTCCGGTGAATGTAACTTTTTTGAATTAAGACGTTTCTGGATTCTGAAAAAGTTATCATGTTCACAGCTCAAGTTCCTACATAACAATGTACATTGTGGACCGAAATTTTTCAAAAATCGCTTTGTTTTCGAGTAAAATTGTTTTTGCGATCGTTTCACAAAAACGTCGCGCGCGGCATAGGGCGGCGAAACTTTGAGTAGTATTTGTACAATTAATGGAAGAGCAATCTCTATGTTTCCTTAGTGAATTAGACACAGATAAGGCAATTTCGAGATCTGTGCAGAAATATTTTTCAAAATCCTCCATTTATCGGTCTGGGGCTACCGCAACAAAAATCCGCCTTTTCAGGAAGCTCCCGAGCGCTTTTAAGAAAAGACTTCGAAAATTCAATCTGCACAGATCTCGAGATTGCCCCACCGTCATCTGATTAATGAGAAAAACATAGAGAATGCTCTTTTATTAATTGCACAATTACTACTCAAAGTTTCGCCGCGCGCGACGTTTTTGTGAAACGACCGCAAAAAAATTTTACTCGAAACCAAAGCGATTTCAGGGAACTTTGGTCCATAGTGTACATTATTATGTACGAATTCGTGCTGTGAATATGATGACGTTTTCAGAATCCAAAAACGTCCTCGTTGAAAAAAGTTACAAGCATCGGACGTTTTTTTGCCAAGTTTGGCAAATGCTCCCCGTTTTTACAAAACTCGGGTATTGTAGCTGTTTAGGTCAAAATGAATGGAAAACCCTTCATGAAAACAGCCAAAATTTTTTTTCTCCCTCTGTTTCCAATATTCTGTGTTACAAATAAATGAATATCGACTGTTTGTCCAATTTTAATGCATGACGTTCCAACATCCAACAGCCGAAAAATGTGTTCACTACTCGGAGAATATTCGGAAATTTTCTTGGATTGTGTGAAGAATTTTCAGTTATCCAATGTAGTCAAATAGAGAATAGTTTTTCGAATTTTGTTGAATGAATAAAATAGGGCTTACTCAAAGCTGTTCAATTGCTCGGGATTCTCAAAAAAACCTTCATTAAGATATTAATTCGTTCGGGAGTTTTGAAATTTATATTTACATATCGAATGTTGCAAAAATTCAAATTTTTAATATATCCTAATGTTCGACCACGAATATTTGAGTGGAAGCACCTAGTAGGCTCGGACATTTGGCGCTGTGTTTCGAATGAATTTATGATCTCAATATCATATTTAAGACCATCCCAAATGAGTGGATGATTTGATTAACCCCTTTCTAAAATTCCCAAATGATTGAATTTTCTCAGTGAAACCTTCAGAAAACCCCGAATAATTGAGCAGTTCTGAATAAAGGCAGGGTTCGCGATAAAAACGACTTTTGAGCTCTCTTCATAAGAATGTAGATTTGGCCATCACAAAATTAAAAGTAAGTGAAAAAACCCGGAAATTCGCGGGAAAAAAGCTCAAAAACAAAGTATAGCGGCTAATTACCGGTGTCGGCCGGCCCCGTAATTAACGCGATTTTCATTAATGCTTGCTTATACGACATTTGTTTTGCTGTTCAAGTAATCAGTAGTCTCTAGAAATGTTCAGAAATTACTTTAGAAGCAAAATAAAAGTTGACAAAACAGGTTTTCACCCGAATCTCGATGATTGGGGGCGGGAGGACACCAAGCCATAACTTTCTCCTGATAGTTTTTTCTCCAATTTTTTACTTATTTTCACTTTTGTGATGGCCAGATCTACCATTCTACGGTGATAGCACAACAACCGATTTTATAGAGAACCCTGCCTTTAAGGTCTCTTGAATTTCCTGAATGAATGAATAAACTTGAAAGCCTGTCCTCCGTCTGATCCGAGCAAAAACAAAAAACTTTTCCTCAGAACTCAGAAGTCCAAATGATTCTCTACCGTTGTTGAAAATTTTGTTTCGGTTGGATATTCGTATGCGCCTTGAAGTTGGTCGACCATTCGAAATCCCGAATGACTCAAATTCAAGCTACAAAAATTTTGAAATCTTGTATAAATCGAGTATTCAAGAAACCCAGAATCAAGAAACGATATTAGAAATAGAATATTTGGGAAACGTATAATTCAGTTTCTCAAGAATGAATTTTTGAAAAACCAATTTCGGAACTTACGAGTGGATCAGGGATTCGTGTGTTCGAACTCATCGAATAATTATTCGATTCAGTCCCAAGTCTAGTCGATAATGCGGAGGCTAGAATGACCCGGCATGTGTTTTCTCTATAATGTTCACGTGATAAATTTAGTCTGCCGAATGGACGGGGCTGCGGCGGTAGACCGCCGCGCGCGATCGAAACCCCGTTGGCCGGTGATGCCGCCAACACCTCAAGGCCAGCCGCCTGGTCCAAGCGTCAAACTAAAAATGTTACGGAAACCATAGACAAAAACATGGGTTAGGGAAAAGTCATCAGAGGGGGGCCTTCCTTCCGTTGAACAATCAACATAAGGCAATACTGTGCTATTGATCGCGCTACCACTGGTCATGACGAATGATGCGCCACCAGCTTGGGAGCTGACGCGCATCTGGACAGTTCTTGACCCAGGTACGGCTTCAGGCAAACGCCTTCAGGGCCGGATTCATCAATGTGTGCCACGTGGTAGGGGTAAAGGCGTTGGCACTTTTGATGATTACCCCGTGAGAGCCTATGGTATCCTACCGGAGCAGTGTCTCAGTTGCCCCAGCCTATTAGCTGGGTAGGCCAAGGGCGCTGTCGGTTAGCGATCTTTCACTTTTGCAGGGTAACCATCGAACGTGCCGACGCCTTTACCCCTACCCAGCACTGCCGCATTGATGAATCTGAACCTGATCAGACAACGCTAGCAGTGAGATGATATTTTCCTTTATTGAAGAGAATCAGTGGTCAAACTTGACAGACATGGGTTGTTGGGAATCCTCTATCAATAGAATTCACCGCCGTAGAAACTTATCGACTTTTTTGACATTTTTCGAAAAAGTCGATAAAAGACCATAGAAGTGGATCCAATTGATGGAGAGCTTTTTATAGGTTCAGTGTCTGTGGTTCAGAGAGTGGCTTCAGTGATGATGGATGGGAAACACGGATTTGGCTGGTTAGGATGAAAAACCCTCAAGAGGTATTACATGTGACCCTCATACATTTCAAGACCACATCAAGTTACTTGTGCCTAATACGAGCAAGTAAATATAACTGCAAGCCCAATACCAGCAAGTTTTAAAATACTTGCCACTAGTCTGAAAGCGAGAAGTGTTCTTAACTAACAGCCGCACTGGTGGCAAACAGCTTTCTTTTTTTTTTGAAGCCTCAAGATCCTCCCGTGTCTCCTAGATCCCTCTTCCTCAATAGTCAGCGTTCTCATTTCATTATTTCCTGCGGACCAGAATGCATGATGTAGTCAATTTCGGTGATTGCACGTCCAATAGACACTAATCCTGTATTCTGACGCTGCTCAAAGGCCGCTATGGAACCTTGGAAACGAATTACACCGATTTGAATCCGACTAGAGTAAAACCCTTATCGTTTCAACGTCGATCGTGCTTTGGAGCCAGATTCTTTCCGGTTAGAGAGGATTTTCAGATGGGATTTTTCATTGATGTTCGCTCGAAGGCATATTACCGAAGCAACCAGGTCTCACATTGAACTAAGGTCAGCAAAGTTCTTTTCGCCGATCACGGGGAATGTGCGCCATGTGGCATCGTGTAATAAACCATGAAGCACCAAGGCGGATAAATTGGTTTCTAAAAGCGTTTTGAAAGTGTGGGATACGCGGTCCGATTCGGTAGCCAATGTGTGTCCCACTGGTGGGCCACGTGGTCCTGAATGGGTTAAAAAGCACTTTCTAGAAGCTAACCTCGGATTTTCGACCTCGTTTTCTTATATTTGACGTTATGTCCGCGTGCTTTGGTGTAGCGTCTATTTCCGATTACTTGCTTTTTTTGTCACTAAACTCCCTTTATTGCATTTTCCGGATTTTATTTGGAGCAGTGTCGAACCCACGCTGTGACGATTACAGCGTGGGTGAGAGGAGGCTGCAGTTTGGCTGCTGATTAGAGTGGGCTTCTAAACAATTATGTATCCAAGACAGGACAATGTTAAGGTTGAACCGAAATGTTTACCAATGGCACTTTCGCTGTTTTCCAATCAGACTTTTGTTTCTACAAAACGCTGCCATAAATGGAGTTCGAAGTGGTTACGCCGACCATTATAATGGAAATCGATGAATCTAGAAAAATGTGCGTCGGGTCGAATCATCTGGCAGTTTTTTTCTCAGGCATAATTAACAGCATCGTTAACGGTTAAATTTTAATTTCCTTCTGCGAGTCGTTCCAGAGTTTTCCATGGATCGTAAAAAGTCTAGGGCTCTTTATGTATAATATGTATAAATCTTTATGTATAATCTTTATATATAATAGCTACGTTTGAGAAGCTGCGAGCTTGTCTTCTTATACCGTGACGGAACTAATTTTCCCCAATGATTTTTTGAGAATGGATTAAATGCACATTATGGTTTGTACTGTGCTTCTTTGGGCCAAATTCCGGTTCGCAATTGCGTCTCGACACGCTTTGCGGCCGCACGCGATCGAGTTAGTCGAGTTTCCAGCGCCCACGCCAACTCAATGTGGCTATTTATATAGGTTTCCTCCAATTTTTCTTAGTTTCCGATTTCCAAAACCCACCTAGAGTCAACAGATCGGCGGCCGCGGCGCTGGAAGCTCTTCCGACTTAAATGCGCGCAGCCGCAAAGCGTGTCGAGACGCAATTGCGGACCGTAATTTGGCCCAGAGAAGCACAGTATCCCTCATGTGATCTTTGGGTATACCAGGTTGTTCAATAAGTTCTGTCATTCGATAAGAAAAACACAATTTTATGGTTCAAAATACACTTCATTATTCGGTATAATCTTCCTGAATATTAATACACTTTAGAAAAAAACCAAAAATTTTTTTCAAAAAAAATCCAAAATAATTTTTAAAAAATTCCAAGTCTCATCCATAGTGATGAATCGACGCACAAAATCCACTTTATCCTTTTTTAAACGCTAAAAATTTTGCTGAGAAAGTCGCATTCGAATGTGCTTTTGTTCCATTGCTATCCAATGCGGCACCCAACGTGCACACAGCCTTTTAAAACCCGAAATTTCACTTAAAATATGGCTCACACTGCCTAATGAGATGTGTAGAGTCTCTACTAAGTCTCCGTCAATCGACGATCTTCCAAAACCATATCCTGTATTTTGGCTATGATTTCTGGTGTTGATGCGCCACCTTCCAAAATTATAATTTTATCTTTGCACGATATTCAATTCTTTTCCCTTGCTGTGACACGGCGACACTAAATGGCTTGTAAACAAAAAATGATTTGACAGATTGAAATGAAACTTCACATACAATAATATGAAGAGTGTACCAACAACAAAAAAAAATTTTGAGCTAGTAGCAACGCCCTCTCTTATCGAACGACAAAACCTATTGAACAATCTGGTAAGTCGACTTTCGCTCAGAAGACTCACGCAACCCTGCGGTTGAACTCGGGGACAACAGCGAGCGAACTGGAGAACAAAACGGTTTGCAGCATTGCAAGACAATGTGCTGCTGGAGCGGCAGCACATCGTCTTTCCTATAATCTTGTGTGCTTGAGGAGCACGTCTTCCTAGAATACTTTGTTGTAAATTAAAGAAAAATACTCTCTTTTTGGTTCCGTTTCTCAATTGTATGTTTAATTTAAACAGTAATAGAATGATGAAATTTGTAGCAATTTATAAAAAATGACATCATATAAATCATATACTCGTGACTAGAATGGAATGGTTTTATATACGAAATGGAATACAATAATTTTAGATATGAATTGTTTCGCCCCTGTCTTCAGGGCCAGTAGCAATCCCCTCGGCAGGTGGCAGCTACCGGCTGTCACTGCGTGGTGACAGTGTCAATCAGTGATTGGCTATCGATGTGAACACGCCGGCATAGAATTGCACAGGCGGCGCCCAAGTCAATGACCGTTGTAGTCAGCCACGTGGCAGCAGTGAGCGTTCTTTTGCGAGGTGGCTGACTGCAAGAAACGGGTGGTGACTTCGCTCACCGCCGCAAAGGAAAGAGAAATAGCGCGCGATGCGAAGAGAATTTTGGTCGATACCGCGGACATGGGGTCGTGCACGTCCAATGGTGGCGACCTTTCGAGTAAAGTGCGCCCCGAGAGAAGGCAGTGGAGCGGTTGCGAACCGACCAGTCCGCTGTCCACTTATCACCCCATCACAGCAGGGCGGCCATTCTCGCTGTTTAGGGGGCCAAGGAATAATTGCACCCGCAGGCTGGCAGCCATCCAGCTCCGCTGCCAGCTGAAAGGAAAGGCAGGCGAAACGTTCGAAGGTTCAATTGATGATTCGAAGATTCCTGGCAAAGATTGGTGAGAGATTCACTTCGAATTGAACGCAGCTATCATGAAGGAGCCTCCTTTATAGATTTCACATGCTTTACTACAATTCTGAGCTGAATTTCAATTTCCTAGAAGTTGTTTTGGCAATATTCGACCAATTTTGGATTTTTTTAAATAGTCGCTCACTGCAGGTAAAAACAGATTCGCCAAGATAGCCATCTAAGAAAGATGGCTGCGAAATTGTTTCGTTCTCGAGAAAAAGCATAAAATTTACGTGATCCGCGTGTTCTATAATAGTTACTAAACTCTGTATAATTGTTCATCTGAGTGCGGCTATTGTCTTTCACTTCTCTAGGAACAATTTCACTACTTTCTATGTGGACTGGGAAGCATGAAACAGACTTAAGAAAAATGGTTACCTTGCGAAGGAAAACACAAGGTTGCAATGAAATTGCAACCTTGTGTTTTTTTAAATAAAATTTCAAAGCATTGCGTATCGTGATATCGGTGATAAATAGCCATCTAACGAAATAATCTCAAGATCGCTTTCTAAACCTAAAATTCTGTCGGTTCGATGATTTTCTTGGAAGACTCTAGAATCCCATCATTCAATGCTGAAGAATTGTTATACCTGAAAGGTACACATGGGCACGTTCTCGAAACCCATATTTACGACCACTACCTCGATCAAAGTTGCGATGGATACGAAGAACTGTGGAGGGAGTGTATGTAGAAAAACATGAGACGTCCACTCAGATGTGTACGTGTGGCCTAGTGGTCTAAGGCGCTGTAATGGGAATCCGTCGCCTAGGCTCGTGCTGTGTTGGTTCAAACGCTCCTACGATTGCTCAGAAAAATCAAAACAAGTTACTTGTAATATGACTGTAACTTACTTGAATGTCTCAAGTAACTTACATTTATATTACATGTAACATACATTTATGTTACGTGCAACTTAAATTTATATTACATGTAAGTTACAATTATGTTACATGTAACTTACATTTATATTTTCATTATGAAGGCCATAACGTGACGCAGACGACACGCGACGCAGAGAGCGTGTTCCAGACCACAAACTACGCGAAAAATGCTGTGCAGGGCCTCCCATGCTGGTGTGGGGCCAAGTACCTCAAACTAGGGTAGTTGAACCAACATCAACGCCAGTCGTAAGCCTGACCCCGCGAGTGCGTTGTACATTTCCCTTGGAAACATCTTCTTGGTCGATTTAAGTTACTTGCGACTTATATTGTGCCGTTTGAGTTACATGGAACATATCGGAGGCGCACTGCACCCAGTATCCTCTCAGAAATCGAAAACAAGTTACTTGTAACATATCTAAGCTGATGTAAGTTACCTGCGACTTATCTCAAGCCATTTAAGTTGGGGCCTCTAAAACAGGCAGCAGCGACCGTTTATCCCATCGTTTTTAGCACTGAATACGCAGGAAGTTGGCAAGTTGAAACTTGTTGAAACTCGCAGAGCATTTCTACTGGCAAAAAAATGAGATGGAACACGTATGGATAAACAGTCACTGCTGCCTGTTTAGGTTTTCTCATTTAAGTTACATGCAACATATCGACAGGAAACCGCTGGCAATTCACCTCCAATATGTTACATGTAACTTAAATGGCACAATAAAAGTCGCAAGTAACTTACATCGGCTCAGATATGTTACAAGTAACTTGTTTTCGGGTTTTTATGTTACAAGTAACTTGTTTTCATTTTTCTGAGTGGGAGTTTTGCATTCAACACCACCCTTCGAGATAAATCTCGTTCCAGGGTGTCAACCATAGGAGGCATCTAGGCGTCACCAACCTCAGGTTGGCTGCCTATTTAAAGTCACCACAATCGGGGATTGCTACTGGCCCAGACAAATCATCTGTAGCTACCTGGGGCTTTTCAGCGAAGAAGGTAGCTAGGAGATTTCGATACATTTTGGACAAACTAAGAGAATGGTAATTTTGTACAGATCAAGTTGTACAGTACAGATTGATCAAATTTTTAATTTGATTATGACATGTGAACCCCTCGAAAGATTTTCGTGATGAGTGGTCTCAAAATCACCTTTTTCTGCGAATGTGGCATCGGTACACAAGGAGTATGTACATAATAACTGAAAGGACAGATGATCATTTAGGCTCCGTCCTAAAAGGTGAAATTTGAGCCAACTTCTGCACTCCAATTCTGGGTGTTAAGGAGTCATTACCACTGCTCATGTGTGGAGAAGCTTCTTCGCTACATATGAACCTTGACGAAGATGCTATTCTTGCTGCGATCCGTGACCAGGATCTTGTTTAGCACCGCCAGAGCTCTGGCACAAATTATGTTCCTAATTACTTAAGGTGCTGTTAAAACCAGGGGTTGAAGTCCAGGAACCACTAGAGTTCTACTACTCATTAGCAACAAGGAGAAGGCATAGGAGCCAAGAGCATTTGCAGCACGTGCTGCTGACAACGAGTGCTTGAACTCAAGCGTTCACTAAATACCGGTCTCTGTTTCACTGGAGTGCAATCCCACGTTCATTGAGAGGGCTACTTCCATTGATCAACCATTGTTCTTTTCTTCCGTGGGTAAGGCGTGGACTAGGTGACTATATAGTGGAAGCACCGGCTTTTCTGACGTAGTTCTATCACTTTAGCCCGCTTTAGCTCTAGAAAGATACATTGTTGAAGCTCTAAACTACATAAGCATCTTCGGTTGTGCTCATTTTCTTGATGGATTCTAGAGAATTGAAGCATAAAACTGTAAAGTGGCCCTGGTTTCATATGGCAGCGGATCGCAGTTTTCTCGCTCAGTGCTTACCGGGTTTCGGAACGTTTCAAAAGAATGCCAAGTCATGCATAACTGCCGAAACTAACTAGGGACTGATCCCAGCACAGTCTGGAGTTTCGAAAAATGGTCTGTTGAGTTTTGTGGAGAAGGGAAAATTAAACAATCTAAGGTTTGGTAAATTTCCTTGCTTCACATGGGGAGATCAAAAACCGCAAAAAGAAGCATTTTTTTCGGATTTCATAAATTTGAACGGTTTCAGCCCAAACTTTGCCCAAGGGGGTTATTTGGGGCACTGAACACAATCTTGAGGTCCAATTTAAGTTTCTCTCGAGGCCACTGTAAGTTACAGTAGTTGAAGTATCATTTGTTCACAGTAATCTACCGTAGTCTTTCGAAAAACGAAAAATGGGCCTCGTCTTCTCAGAAAAATAAAAACAAGTTACTTGTAATATAAATGTAACTTACTTGAATGTCTCAAGTAACTTACATTTATATTACATGTAACATACATTTATATTACATGTAACTTAAATATATTTCACATGTAAGTTACACTTTTGTTACATGTCACCTACATTTGAATTTTCACTATGGGTGGCCATCACGTGACGCAGACGACACGCGACGCAGAGGGCGCGGTCCCAGACCACACACTACACAAAAAATGCTGTGCTAGGATTCCCCTGATGGTGTGGCGTCAACTCAGAAAAATGAAAACAAGTTACTTGCAACATAAAAGGCCGAAAACAAGTTACTTGTAACATATCTGAGCTGATGTAAGTTACTTGCGACTTGTCTCATGTCATGAAACTTACATGTAACCTATCGGCGGGATACTGCGTGTGGTCCGCCTCTGATATGTTACATGTATCTCAAATGATCTGAGATAAGTCGCAAGTAACTCACATCGGCTCAGATATGTTACAAGTAACTTGTTTTCGTTTTCTGATAGAACACTGCGTGCAGTGCGCCTCCGATAATTTACATGTAACTTAAATGGCACAATATAAGTCGCAAGTAACTTAAATCGGCCGAGAAGATGTTTCCAAGGGGGATGTACGATGTACTCGCGGAGTCAGTTTGGCGACTGGCGTTGCTGTTGATTCTTTTGCCCAGGTTTGATGTACTTGACCCCACATCAGCAGTGAAAGCCCCGCACAGCATTTTTTGCTTAGTGTGTGGTCTGAGACGCGCCCTCTGTGTCGCGTGTTGTCCGCGTCACGTGATGGCCACCCATAGTGAGAATATAAATGTAGGTCATATGTAACATGAGCGTAACCTACATCCAATATAAATTTAAGTTACATGTAATATAAATGTATGTTACATGTAATATAAATGTAAGCTACTTGAGACATTCAAGTCAGTTACATTTAAATAACAAGTAACTTGTTTTGATTTTTCTGAGAAGTAGCTCAAACTTGGGTAATTGAATCAACAACAACGCCAGTCGTAAGCCTGACCCCGCGAGTGCGTCATACATCAACCTTGGAAATATCTTTTTGGCCAATTTAAGTTACAGTACCGCGCAGATTTTTTTGCAAATAAAGCGTTTTGCGGCGTTTTTGCGCTCACAAAGTGCCGCATCGCCATAACGTGCTTCAAAGTGGTCCACCCCATTCCGAAGTCATTTCTGGATTGCTTTCATTCAGTCCTATACGGTAGTGTACAAAATAAAATATTCAACTCTACAAAGCATCAAAAATGCATATTTGCACCACAAAATCCTCGTTATGAACTGATCAGACGGTCATGACAGCAGAAATTTCTCATGTTTTGACCAACGGTCAATCTAAATTTTAGAAGGAAATACACATTTTTCGATAGGATACCGGAGTCGAAAAGACTTTCTACACATACCATTACATTCGCCTCACTGAGGGGAACACGGATACTACCTGAAAACTCATTTCGTCATTTTTAAAGTGAGCTATGGCTATGCGGCGCTTTGTAAGCGCGAACAACGCCACAAAGCGTTTTTTTTTGCAAAAAATATGCTCGGTACTGTACTTGCGACTTATATTGTGCCATTTAAGTTACATGCAACACAACGGAGGCGCACTGCACGCAGGATCCTCTCGGAAATCGAGAACAAGTTACTTGTAACATATCTAAGCTGATGTAAGTTACTTGCGACTTATCTCAAGTCATTTGAGTTACATGTAACATATCGGAGGCGTACCGCACGCAGTATCCCGCCGATATGTTACATGTAACTTAAATGACCTGAGATAAGTCGCAAGTAACTTACATCGGCTCAGATATGTTACAAGTAACTTGTTTTCGGCCTTTTATGTTACAAGTAACTTGTTTTCATTTTTCTGAGGTGGTGTTCAGCGCCCCAAATTACCCATCTGGACAATGTTTGGGCGGAAGGTGTTCGAACTTCTAAAATTCAGAAAAAAGTTTCTTTTTCGCTTTTGATCTACCCCAGTGCTTTGCGGAAATTCAACGAACATCAAATAGTTTCTTTTCAGCCCTCCCCCTCCCCACAACATTCGATAGACCATTTTTTGAAACTCAAGTTTGCGCTGGGACCAGCCCCTAAATAGTGACGCGCTGGCTGGAGGCGCACAATCGGGGTATCCCGGATGAGAAAGCTCCCCCCCCCCTCCCCGAAATACTTGAGTGACCAACATTTTCGGCGTGGTCACTCAAGCATTTCGAGAAGCAGCGTCGCGGAACCTGTTTCTGGTCGGAAGACGGGATGGATCCTTTCAAACCGACGTGAGCAGACATGAGACGTGGATGCTCAAGCTCTCATCAGGGGCGGGATGGGACAACAACCCCCCCCCCTCGTAGTCAGACCTAATAGTGAGTTGTCGACTACCTCACCAGCCAGCCATCCCGGCAGCGTATGTGTCGAGATTACCACGGCTCGCAATGTGTGTGTCTCGCTTTGCCTCGTCGAATATTCTATTTGGCGCTGACGCCAACGCTGAGACCCATTTCATTCCTATCTCACCTAGTCATGCTACTTTTCCGACTACCATTATTTATTATTCCGCCAGACGGATACATTTTTCCTCTCCCACTTTCTTGCGTTTCGGATTTGAATAAGGGCTCTAGCTCAGGCAGGATATCTTCCCGAATTCGTCACACGCTATTAGTTTTGCTCTCGCCTATCGATTCCCAGGCATCGAGATTCGTAAACGAACTTCTTTCCACCCGATTCAATTCCTTCCATTCCGAGTGGATTTGAATGCGTTTGAAAAACTCGGAGAGGCACTTCAGGACATGTTCCAGACAGTTGCTAGTAGGCTGCTCAATCTGTCTACATAGTCTATAAACTACTTTTCATTGAATTTGAACTCGCGAGCAAAAAAATTGATGAATCGTTTTTCTAACTGATCCCCGACAAGAATCAGCCGTTTTCCACGAGACGAAAACACCAAATCATAGACTGACGAGGAGATTCTCTTGCATTTCTTGATTTTTTGAATTTTTTTCATAGGATCGTTTGAGGTAGGGTTCGCAATAAAGACGCCTGTTGTACTGTGAAAAAGTAGATCTGATTATAAGAAAAGTGAAAATGAATGAAAAGTCGGAGAAGAAACGGAACGAATTAGAACGGCTAACTAGAGGTATCCACCCGCTCCCAATCAACGAGATTTTCTTAAATGCTTGTCTTGCCGTCTTTTATTCTGCTCTAACAACGGATTTTTTCGATTCTTCGTGAGCTTTTACAAAACCGTGTTTTGATACATAGTTGTAGATATGTGCCAAAACAAAGATAATTCAAAATCACAAAAACTCTTAAGGCTTCAAGAAATTACAAAAACGATATTTCCATCGCTTTGGGTATCGGGAAATTTTCAGGGTGTCAAGAAAACTTTTCTGCAGAATAGGCCTAAAACGTTTTACACGATTTTTGGTTGTTTTTTGCCGTAACTGCAGTTCAACGTCGCAGAGCACGTTATGGTATGTTTACACAAGGTGCTGAGTTGATCGCAAAACGCTTGGCTCCGGGCGAGATTGAACCAGCATATTCCCTTTCCGGGAGCGCCTTATCGCACTGCCCCACCCTAGCCCCAGCGCCGCTCTCACTCAACTGCTCGGTAAATCTTCACCGAAGCAATCATCCTTTCACCCGCATAACGGGATGAAACAGGTATACCGTCAGAGACTATCTAACAGTCGTAGACCTGTCAAGATGATGCCCTAGTTAAGTCTTACACGATTTTTGGTTGTTTTTTGCCGTAACTGCAGTTCAACGTCGCAGAGCACGTTATGGTATGTTTACACAAGGTGCTGAGTTGATCGCAAAACGCTTGGCTCCGGGCGAGATTGAACCAGCATATTCCCTTTCCGGGGGAGCGCCTTATCGCACTGCACCACCGTAGCCCCAGCGCCGCTCTCACTCAACTGCTCGGTAAATCTTCACCGAAGCAATCATCCTTTCACCCGCATAACGGGATGAAACAGGTATACCGTCAGAGACTATCTAACAGTCGTAGACCTGTCAAGATGATGCCCTAGTTAAGTCTTACACGATTTTTGGTTGTTTTTTGCCGTAACTGCAGTTCAACGTCGCAGAGCACGTTATGGTATGTTTACACAAGGTGCTGAGTTGATCGCAAAACGCTTGGCTCCGGGCGAGATTGAACCAGCATATTCCCTTTCCGGGGGAGCGCCTTATCGCACTGCACCACCGTAGCCCCAGCGCCGCTCTCACTCAACTGCTCGGTAAATCTTCACCGAAGCAATCATCTAAAACGTTTTACTGGAGGGTATTTAGGAAAATGTACACAAATCTGGGGCGATCCGTTTGCCGTTACTCTGGGGGTTGCTCTAGGTTACGCTAGGCTTAATGCCATTTGGTTGGCGTGACATACCATTATTTTTCCAAAATTGGTAAATGGACGGACGGCGAAGTCGCGTTCTTCTTCCCAGATAACCCTAATAGAGAAGCTTTGAGCCAAATCTGAGGCATTCACCAAACTACCGCATACCCACCGTTACATACCTACCGTGACCCGTCGAGAATCAATGAGCGGATCTCAGATTCGTGTTAAGCGGTTCAGATGTTCATCGGTTTTAGCTGCCCATCGGTCTTGCTTCTACCAAAAAAAATGAAAAGTGGACTCGTTCACTTACCCATGATAGAGCGCACTCGCAATTTCATTTATAACCCCTCAAACTTCGGCTGAAGTATTTTTCTGATCCACAACTAGAAAATGAAATTGCTTTGGATTCGTCTGACACTTTACTTTTTACTGTTTTTGAAGCTTCATAGGCTCTAGAAATCGTGAAAAAAAATTAAATTTCATTTCAATGCGATGGCGATGAATGCAAATGTATTTTTGATAGAAAGCAAAAGGAACTGTTCAGATCGAAATTCGGAACACTGAAGCAGAAATTTCGTCAACGCGCGGACCGTGGTGAGAGAATTCGAAATACCTAACTTTTTTCAAAACGCTCCACTGGATCCAAGAACCATTGACCATTACCGTTCTGATGAAATTATTTCGCTCCCATACGCCACTTTTCCGTAGTAAGTAGCCCATTGGTTCTCGAAAAAAGAATGAAACTCCAGAAAGCAGAATGCGAGTTCATTATTCGGTAGATGACAACAGAAAACTACCCCAGCCCGAATTCGGAAGCATAATAATGAAAATGTCCCAGCGCACTATCATAAAAATTTGGGTGGATCAAAACTGATCCAAGCTGCGGAGGAGGGGCTAGCAACATCGAGGTGGTTTTCAGGTTCTGTCGCTACTTCGTGCTGAGTGTCGCTTGAAGCCATTGTGTTATACATCAGGAATACTCCTCCCACTTGAATCTCCCTTGCTTGCGTCCCAAATGCCTCAAGGGCTTTCTGCAATGTTGCGTTATGTTCGTTCACCATAGTTTCCATCTGATCTTGAGGAGCTCAAAAAAAAACGCTGTTTTTCTTCCTTTAATTACCTCTAACCTGGAGATGAAGCCAACTCGTACTTCTGCAATGTGTTTCGGTCACACAACGTTGACGAGTTCGTGCAGACCACATCGCTCGTTTTCCCTATGTGCTCTCGTCGCAGTGTGAGTGCTTAGTGGTGTCGCAAATGGGATGGCTGCTTACTTGCTGGCGCTTCATCTAATCAGGAAGCATGCCAAAAATAGTGACTGAATACTCTACTTCAGCTTTTTTAATGCTTTTCGTAGCAAAAGTTTTCTAGAATTGTTGCCGGAAATGTCGTCATATTCTAATCCTACGTCCGCGAAATGTTCTGGAAATGTCGCTCGAATCGCCGGAAGACATAATAATAGGATAGGCGTGACGACAGCTGAATTGAAGGGATGAGACGCATCGTCGTTAGGAGAGCGAGTTCTCATGAGAATTTCAGAGATTCTTTGTGCGCATCTTCTAATGTACACAAGCTCTTTTAGTGAGCACATTTCCATCTGCAAGCATTTGCTTCTGGTTAGTGTGATTTGAACAACAGTGAAAGTTCTACATGAGGCGATTCAAATGGGCATTATATGTACATGAATTAGGCTGTCCCGAACCTTTCCCGAAACTCATAGGCCAAGGAATTTTAGATTGTCTTTTGTGACTCTTCGTTCAGATTTAAAGGCATCGTACACGATGAAAACCATATTTGGGTTTTTGATGTTTTCGTGTTGTACTATCCCTATAGTGACTAACGGTAGCAGAACGCTCCCTCAAAAACGTCAACTTTTTGAGAAAAACCATTTTTAGAAAGTTCATAGCAAATTTGAATTTCGCGCCGGCATCAACTTGGGATAGTTGCGCAGAGAATGCAAGGAACAGTTTTACGCTTCGTTCCTTGGCGCAGCGTTGGAAGCAATTCACCGAGGTTCAGCAACCCAGGAGCTTTGTTCCTTGTAACAACGGATCGACCCCAAGGCCGGCCCCCCAAACCCAGGAAGCCAATTTGAGGTAAGCGAATCTTCAATCAGAGACGGTTTTGTAACTCCAAACTTTCTGAGTGACATTGTCATGGCCCACTAGTCCGAATGAACGCATAAACCCAAATTCGGTTTTCATCGTGGACGATGCCTTTAATGTCTGCTAACTCCTCTTCCCTGGGATCCAACCCCTCCATTAATTTCTTCCTCTTACCAGTGATTACAGCAGCAACCTCGTCTACGACGGCAACAGGTATAGCCTTTCTCCCTGTAGAAGTCTCCATATCACTGTTGTATTTTGCCCAACCGGCGCTCCGCTGCTTTTTCCGCCCGGACTCATTTGAGCAAGAGAGGCTGTATATAACACGGCCACTTCGACTAACAATAAAGGGGTAGTTGGCCGTTTAAGGCGACTTAAGAAGGTGACCTAACGTCACTTCCTGAACGCTAACTTTGGACACTGGAGGGATCCTCCTCATGGCCTCTCGCAAGGAAAGCTTCCTCGTTGTGGACCGTGGCTAATATGATGTCCTTGCTGCGAGCCGTCGCAAGGATTGTACCTAACCCCGCTGGAAGGGGTGATAGTCCACGTTTTCTCTGCGTTTGCATAACAGGTTGCCGATAACGAGGGATTGCACTTCAGGGCCGACATTGGGTTCAACCCCTCATCCGATGCCGATGAGGAGAAGGGTTGAATCCGATAGAAGCCTAGGGGTAGCGTTCCCTATTGTGCCGACGTACTACCCCATGAGCATCTGAAGTGTTGACTAATAGTTGAACTAACAAGGGCTAAGACGTCCCAATTTTATGTAAATTACACCTCAGGCATATGCACGGAGTTTGAGGGCACGAACACCTATAGGCATAGCTGTATCGTGCGACATAGTTACACATCTCGAGATGATGTATTATATTCTTCAAAATACCCTCATAAAATAAACTCAAACCTTCGTCAGCAACCCCGAGATTTCTTAGAATCATGGATAGATGAAAGGCGAAAAAATTGCTCTTTTAGGTCATCTTCATAAAACTGATTTAGTGCATTAGTAAATTGCACACATGTCTGAGTGTATACATATTTTACGCAGTTTTTTTTCAAATAAGAGGATTACATTCGTGATCAGTAATGCTACCTATTGAAGAACAATATTCCACTACTCCGGTTAACTTCGAGTGTATCGTATTTGGCGTCACCATAAATATTGGTTAGCATAAGTACAACGATTAGTAGCGCCTCGATTTATGTTTCTATCAACTCTTTCAAAGGAAAGGTTCATGGTAGAAGCGATTATTGAGTTGTCCGCATCGAAGTGTAGATATGGCCGCCACCGAACTGAAAATACTTGAGAAGCTAGCTTCTCAAGTATTTTCAGTTCGGCTCAAAAAGTGCTCAAAAAATGAGTAAAAGGCAGTGTCTGATATTCAAAAGCTTCCCGTTTTTTCGCAGAAACCTAGGTCTCGGGTCCCCTAAGAAAAGTAAGAAAGATCATACAACGCTAAACGGTCAGGATGTTTGCGAAAATATGAATCACCCCGCCCACATCATGGAAGAGCGGTCTATTCGAAGAAACAGTTGGCGATATTTTGAATATTCTTCATCTAGAAATGTTCTGAAATCTAAACTCGCGCTCTGAAAAATTCATTATTTTTTGAAAGAGAATACAGAGAGCAAAGTTACTCAACTGAAAGGTTAGAGGAGTAGAACCACTTTCGTCGTTTCAAATCTCAAAATTTCAAACTGCATCTAGCGCACAATAAAATCGGGGTTTCTTAAGATGGTTTTCTTCCTCAAATTCTGAGGGTTTTGTGGAGACTTTTTCCTTCACCAAAGATTTTTTATATCCTCCAAACATCAAATTTCTAATCCTCGTGGGTGACATCCTAAAGCTCACACATGTTTGTGGTCGAAAAGTGCAGCTGCGATAGAATAAGCTGAGAGCGATAGCAGCTGACATCCCAGGGGATGAGAGGCAATTTAGCACTTTTATGGTTTAGTGATTTTGGAAGTGCGCATAGGAAACAGATCCTGTTCCCAAGTGATGCCAGAGATAAGCTTTTTTATTAGATAATTAGATTGAAGGCGGTGCTCACGATAATTTTCTGTGCTGAGAATAATCACTGAAAAGATTCCCTGGTTTGCGAATAGAGCTGATGTTACGGAAAAATAACGAAATACAAGGGAGAAGTATGCGAAATCCCAGAGTTTCTCACGGCCCCATGCTTTAGGAGAACTGTTTGTTGGGGAGCTTGAAGGCAGTGTTCACGATGATTTTCGTTCCTGAGTTTTGTACTCAAAACAATGCACTGGCCACCAAATGTTACTGAAATTACGAAAAAACGGCGAATAACGCATTAAAACGTCGTATTGAAGTGACATTATTCTATAACATGGACTAATTGTCCGGTTGGATGAACATGTTTATGGTGGTTGTCACCGGTGGAGAATTGGATCAATCGAAATTAGAAGAATATTTTATGCAAAGCAGGATTGGCCAGGGCCCTAAGGAAAGAACGGAGCAATAGAGAGTCGAGAATTGCAAAGGACGGGTCCACAAAAAATTTCGTTGACACAACAAACACTTCCTGTGATATGTAAAGAAGCGGGATGATACTTTAAGAATTTCGTGTACTTCTGGTGCGTTTTTCTCAATTTCTACGCCATTCTAGTTCTACCCGGGGGCCACTTAATCAATATAGCGAATAATCTCAAAATTGAAGATTATCGTGAACACTGCTTTTTAATCGCTTATAAACCCGTCTTATGAAAGCTTCCTGGGTGCAGGCCCAGTACATAGAATTGAAGGGTCTAACTCGTATTTCGCAGTTTGAATTCCATTCAGGACCGGTCCACTTGAATGGGACAGTCGTCTTTCGAAGTTTGAAACATAAGGCTGTTCCAGTCAAGCGAAGCGGTCCTGAGTTGGATTCGAACTACAAACGACAGTTTTTTTCATAATTTCTGTTACTGGGAAGTTTATGCTTTCTGCTGCTTTGTTTTAGTAGTTTTGTTTGTTTTCGAGCTTAACTGTTACTATATCGCATAAGAAGTCGATCAAAACTACGATGTCCCATTCATCTTCGCGGATTACTAGTCCATGTCAGTAAGCCCTTTTCGCGGAAACAGGAAGTTTAGCACATTTTCCGCCGTTTCCTCATGATTTTAGTGACACACGTGTATAGGTCTTTCGCCAATTCTAGTCTTGTGAGTGAACGAGACGCGATCATTCGCGGGGAGGCGTACGGAGTCCGCGACACCACCGTATCGATCGCGAACGACGATCTATCGCCTCGGTCAATTTCCAGTCATTAGACTGAATTTTCCTAGACGATTACCTGGGGTGGGCGATAAGTGCATGCAGGCACATACACAAATCTTGCCTAACAAGATTTCTCTTTTTTTTGTATCTTCCTCTTTCATATTTTGACTACCAATGAGGACAAGAGAAGTTCTAGGAAAAGGTTTCTTTCTTTTTTATTGAAATTCTGGCTGGACCTCACACAGACAGGGTCAGACTTTCAATATTGAGATTTTCCTCTAAATCGGCGCGCAGGCCATAGGGATTTCCAGGAAACGCGCTAAAATCAGAGCAGATACCGTAGTCGCAATTTTCGGGTCTTTATGCCCACTCTGTATAGTCCTAGACAGAAAAGTCAGCAAATTCAACTTCGGGCTAATCGCGGGTCATCGAGTCCTTGTGAGTTGAATGACAAGACGTGTGTCGAGATAGAAGAGTGGCAACTTTGCACAGCGAGCGGATGTCCCATCCTGCTGGAGAAACAAATTGCTGCAGCTTCTCTTCCAGGGCAATTACACTACTCTAAAACCCTTTCCTGTGAGACGTCCGCACTCAGTTCCACTTTTCGTCGATGAAAATTAAAAGAGTTGGCATACTTTTGTAGTTCTGCATCGAATTATGACACTTTTGCGATAGTGTGACTTTGTGACGTTTTTTTGTTCGGATGCTCCGCTGATCCCATAATAAACAGGCGATTTCAGAAGTTGAGATCCATTCGTTTATGAATTTTGTCCATCTCAGGAGAAGATGTCTTCTGTGCGGCGCAGCAGAAATCTTTCGGAATTTCTCTGGCTCTCTTTGCTCGCTCATTCTCTGCCTTGAAGTCCGTGTCCTTGAAGGAAAATATAGTCCCGGAGCTCTAGAATTTTGACCATAGACCGAGCTAAGACGCCATCCTTAGCAGTCAAGTTTAGGCTCGGGATACCTTTTGGAAAGCTTTTTGTTGACTCCACAATCTCCATCTTATATGCAGTCTCCTTGCAAAGTTTGGTCTAGGCAATGTACGAGGATGCGGTGATAGATCGTCGCGTGCGAGCGAAACAGTGCTGACCGGTTGTGTCGCGGCCAGTCGCAATGATCGCGTCTTGATCATTCACTGGACTAAACTTGGTAGGGAGACCATACCCTGTAGCGACCAACGAACTTCTGAACAGAGTCGGACTATTTCTGAAGCTTCCCTGTCATAGTCCTTGCGACCTTCCGAAGGTTTGAAAAGAGTGCAACCATTTGAAAGGTTAGTGATTGGTTGGTTTGTCGGTGCAAAGATACATAAAGTCCGTCCGAAAGAGGCTGTCCACCCACGCGGT
Source organism: Aplectana chamaeleonis (assembly GCA_029168955.1). Taxonomy (NCBI): domain Eukaryota; kingdom Metazoa; phylum Nematoda; class Chromadorea; order Rhabditida; family Cosmocercidae; genus Aplectana; species Aplectana chamaeleonis. The sequence continues at coordinate 976,276 of JAPDOI010000218.1, read as the reverse complement.
CAGCGTCCATGTTGAGCGGCTGACGCGAAAGCATTTTTAGGACTTGAAAATCGATTAGCAGGAATACTTAGCGAATGGTGAATGATATCAAGATCAGCTGTTTGCGGCTTTGGGAATGCTCATCTGAAATAATGCCTCTGCCACGGCCGCTCCACACGCACGTCGACCGCGTGGGCGGACAGTCCGATTCGGACAGACCATAGATGCTTACCGATGTTGGCGGGTAACTTCACAGAAATAGGATCAGGAGAAAAAGAGCCGAAAAGTAGTAGTTTTCTAGTAGCCGTCCCCTGTGAGATATTCGCTCTGCTTTCTGAATTGGGTCCAGCCGTTGAGCGGTGCTATCTTTCATTCGGTCCTTTTTCGCTGCTGGAGTTTGCAGTCAGTGAATAAACTTCGAATGAATGGCTCAGTGGAAGTATCTACCCTGAATTTTTAACCTCGTTTAGCCTCTCCTTCCTCATACACCGAAACACCGCAGTTGAATTATTCAGTCATTTCCCTACTACCATGGGGAAAAACATCGAATTCTTTAACTGACTGACAAAACCGCTTTCTCGCTAATAGATTTGTGTGTGCGGGCGAGATGGAGCGTAAACATAGGTAATCTGCTACTCAATCAATCAATTATCAACTGTTTTTGCGCCATTCCTCTTTTTCTGGGTGTTTATTAGAAAGACGGCTGACTTCCTGTTCCATTGTGACAGCAGTCGTCGATTTTCTGTGTGTTCCACCCTAGCACTATATGCCGCGGGAAACAGAAAAGTGTCCGATTTCCTTTGCGGGACTGTTTGTTTAACCTATTGCTGTTGAAGGATTATGTACCTGAGCTAAAATTCGTCAACTGAAAATCCCTTGCGTTTTCATGAGTTTTGTGGTTGTTAAAGGCATCGTTCGCTATGGATTACGTTTTGAGTTTTCCATATATAATGAGAGCTCTGGTACCCTATATAACAGCTACGTTGAAAAAACCGCGAAAAATTCTTGAAAACTCCATTTCAGACAGAAAATATCTTCATCGATTTTTGACAAAGGAAGAGTCGACTTTCAGAGATCGCTGCTTTGACTAACGATCTCTAGATCAAATGAAATTCATCTTTCTTTCAAGTGATTTGTGGATAAGGAATGGTTAACCGATGTGTGTATCTAGAAAAGTCATTCTTCACGTAATCGTAGAGCATATTCCATCAACTGCACCTCAGTTGTACTGTATCAATTGTTGATCAGTTACTTATATGATGGCTGACAGCAAATTGTCCCAGATGAGTGACGTACGGCCGGCCCCTTCTGACGGAATTTGATACATTAGACCTCATTTATCTTCAATATAGGGCGTTTTTATCCGAACAAACTCTTCCCACGTTCTTAGGTTGGCCCAGGAAATCATTCGATTCGAAAAAACGGTGCGTGGTTCCCAGCACGTACAATGCCTTTGAAGGCAGTGTCCACGTTAAAGGCAGTGTCCACGATAAATTTCGTCCTCGGTTTTTGGCCGGAAATCGAAAGTTCAGGGTCTCATTGGAGCACTGGGGTCGAAGGAACGAACGAAAACGAGCCCGAAAAAGCTCCATACGGCTGCCAATTCCGCTCGCGCTAGCCCTTCCGCTCGCGGTCGAATTCTCCGAGGAACAGTTTGGTTCGCTTCTACATTAACATTGGAGCGCGACCGCAGCTGAGTTTTAGCATTGGGGCGCATTTGCGCACGCTGTCTACTTCAGGCCATAGCTTCGTTGGGTGGAGCCATGTACTCCACCAACCTTCACCTCTGGGCAGGTGATGTGAGGAACCTTCACCATTGGGAAAACCGGTGACAACCGATGAAGCGCCCCGAAAAAGAATGAAAGTGACCCAACACTCATGCAAGTTATTTTCAAGACTTGATGAGTGTCATTGCCGGTTTTTCGTCCATAACTTTTTCATACTGGAAGATAGCCCTTTTGTGAATTGTTTTTGGAATCCCCATAAAATTCTGCTTGGACTAGCTTTTTCAATTTCAAAAAATACGTTCCCCTTCTATCAGCCGATTTCAGTTTATAAAGTGCATTTTTTTCGCCTGAAGTTATCGGTTTTTCGTCCATAACTTTTCTTATCCTGGAAGATAGACCTTCGGTGAAGGTTGTTTTTGGAATCTCGATGGAATTCTGGTTCGACTAGTGTTTCAAGTTTAGAAAAATATTTTCTCGATCCTTCGGCCTAATTCATTTTACGGAACACCGTTTTTTCGCCTATAACTCTTTAACCGTTGAAGATAGGGTTTTGTTAAAGGTTGTTTCTGGAATCTACGTGAAATTCTGCGTCGAAAGATATATCGGGTTCCTAACTTTGCTTGCTCCATAAGCCAGCCAGGTCGGTGGAGTCGAGCCCCGTTGTTGGCTCCAGCAGAACTCTGCGTCTCTCGTTCATGTCATAACGACGAGAGCACCCTATGGAGATAACTATGGACCTCGGCTCCCCCGACCTCTATGGTGTAAGTAGGTAAGTAGGAGACGCAGAGTTCTCCTGGAGCCTACAACGGGACTCGGTTCCACCGACCTGGCTGACTTATGGAGCAAGCAAAGTTAGGATTCCGATACATCATTCGACGCAGAATTTTACGCAGATTTCAGAAACAACCTTTACCAAAACCCTATTTTTTTCAACGGTTAAAGAGTTGTAGGCAAAAAAACGGTGTTTCGTAAAATGAATTAGGCTGAAGGATCGAGAAAATATTTTTCTAAATTCGAAACACTAGTCGAACCAGAATTCCATCGAGATTCCGAAAACAGCCTTTACCAAAGGACTATCTTCCAGGATAAGAAAGTTATGGACGAAAAACAAGATTGCTTTTGGTGAACGAAACGTTACTTCATAAATTGAAATCGGCTGAAAGACTGGAAACGTATTTTCTCGAATTGAAAACATTATTCGACGCGAAATTCCATGGAGACTACTCAGAAAAATGAAAACAAGTTACTTCTAACATAAAAGGCCGGAAACAAGTTACTTGCAACACATCTGTGCCGATGTAAGTTACTTGCGACTTATCTCAGTTCATTTGAGTTACATGCAGCATATCGACGGAATACCGTGTGCAGTGCATCTCCGATATGCTACATGTAACTTAAATCACTTGAGTTAAGTCGCAAGTAACTTACATCAGCTGAGATATGTTACAAGTAAATACATTTCAATTTTTGAGAGGATACTGCGTGCAGTGCGCCTCAGGTATGTTACATGTAACTTAAATGGCACAATATAGGTCGCAAGTAACTCAAGTCGGTAAAGAAGATATTTCCAAGGCTGATGTACGACGCACTCGCGGGGTCAGCCATACGACTGGGGTTTAGACTATGTCAACGAATATTTGGAAAACGAATATTCGGCCGAATAAACGAATATTCGAATAATTCGATTATTCGGAAAAGTCAATTTTTCGAATAATTCGTTTATTCGAATATTCGGAAAAACAATTTTTCGAATAATTCGTTTATTCGAATATTCGGAAAAGTAAATTTTTCGAATAATTCATTTATTCGAATATTCGGAAAAGCCAATTTTTCGAATAATTCGTTTATTCGAATATTCGAACGGCCCAATATTCGAATATTCGGCCGAATGAACGAATGATTCTAGAAAAATAAGAAGCAGAGTCTCCGGCACACGTCCATTTTTGCGGTCCAGAGGTAAAATGTCCCCGATCAAACTGGTACATAGTTCGAATATAATCGGAATACTCCAATATAAAACATGAGATAGTCAGAAACCTAATGGTGGAGTATCTCGCTCACCACCGAATTTGTGGGCAGACGTAACAGATACTGTTTTTCATCTGTTGGAGTATGTCCCAAACAGATTCGAGCGATGTTCCAGAAACGGCTACCTTACGCTGCTTGAGTATTACGTAATACTTAATCGCCATGAATTTAGGTCAATCGCTGCAGCTTTGAGCCTGTTCTAATTGAACATTCACCTTATATTTTTGCAGAGGTGAAATGTCTCCAACCAAACTAGGTGCTATCTTAGCGGTGGGGGGCTACTATGTCTGGGTGCACTTGGCCCCGCCCATTTTATCGTGCCGCACTAAATTTCAGCACCTACCCGCGGGTTTTCCCTCCCCCGCACAAATCAGGAGTGATTGCGGCACGGAAAATGAGCGTGGTCATGTGCGATACAGCAGAGCCCGATCAGATAGCACCCTAAACTGATAGGAAATTCGGATATTGTTAGTAGATATTGTTTAGAAAATCCAGAGAATTTGATCGTATCGTTTAACAACTACTCATAGACAGTGGTGAATGTTTGTTTGAATACTCTTATGATATAATGTGGAACGTCTTTTTCGTGGAAGTACATTGGCATAGATTTGATCTATACTATACAAAAAAAAGTCAAGAAAGTTGGAAGTGCCGCGAACGGTGGTTTGATTATGCGTACTCGGTCCGTACTTCTTATTCGAATACTCGCGATTTTGGCCGAATATTCGAATTATTCGTAATCGAATCATTCGAATAATTCGATAATTCGGAAGAGTCAAATTTTCGAATAATTCGTTTATTCGAATATTCGGAGAAGTCATTTTTTCGAATAATTCGTCTATTCGAATATTCGGAAAAGTCAATTTTTCGAATAATTCGTTTATTCGAATATTCGGAGAAGTCTATTTTTCGAATAAATCGTTTATTCGAATATTCGGAGAAGTCATTTTTTCGAATAATTCGTTTATTCGAATATTCGGAAAAGTCAATTTTTCGAATAATTCGTTTCTTCGAATATTCGGAGAAGTCAATTTTTCGAATAATTCGTTTATTCGAATATTCGGGAAAGTCAATTTTTCGAATAATTCGTTTATTCGAATATTCGGAAAAGTCAATTTTTCGAATAATTCGTTTATTCGAATATTCGAAAGAGTCAATTTTCCGAATTATTCGTTTATTCGAATATTCGAAAATTTTTATTCGTTTGATATACTCTACTGGGGTTGCTGTTGGTTCAATTACCCAAGTTTGAGGCACTTGACCCCATACCAGCAGGGAAAACCGTGCACAGCATTTTGTTGCGTAGTGTGTGGTCTGGGACGCGCCCTCTGTGTCGCGTGTCGTCTGCGTCATGTGATGGCCACCCATAATGAAATTTCGAATGTAAGTTACATGTAACATAAGTGTAACTTAAATGTAATATAAATTTAAGTTACATGTAATATAAATGTACGTTACATGTAATATAAATGTAAGTTACTTGACACATTCAAGTAAGTTACATTTATATTACAAGTAACTTGTTTTGATTTTTCTGAGTACGAACAGCTCCGTTCGTGAAATTCGTCTAAAAGGGCAACAATTTTTTGAGCGAAGAACGGGTAGTTTTTCAAAAATCGCTTTGACAATTTTTCCGAAAAAAATTTTGACTCCAAGACTGCTCAAAGGAAATTTTTCATGTCCTAGGCAGATCACTTCATTAAAAATAGTGAATTTGAGAAGGAGGTCAGCTAACGAAAAAAATCTTTTAAAATTAATGATTAAAAAATATACTGAATGCAAAAAAAAGAGGATTGAGAAAACGTCAAATTTTGAAGTTGCAAGTCTATAGGGAACCTGCACCATTCCCACTCAGGTATCCTAAACAACCTTCACCTCTCGGACCTCTGTCTCCACCCCAACGAACCTATGCTTCAGGCCCATGCCCGCGCAACTCATTCACTGTTGAAATGTGGCTTTTAGGAAGAAGAGCTTATTTTGAATGTTTCGCAGCGTTTTTCATGATTCTTTCTTCACTGATGAAACAGTCAGACTCTAAAGCTTCGTTTTCTGGTAGATCTCGAGAACGATTTTTATCGTAGACACTGCCTTAAAATCTCGTTCTCGAGCTTTCAGTGTGACACACTAACTCAGGCAGAAAATGGTCACTCATTCGGTCACTTTTTGAATGCATTTCAGTACAGATCGTAGTAAACGGTTGAGCCCCGGCAAATTTTGGGGTCGGAGCTCGGTTTTCGTGACCCGGTCAGCCTATCGTTATGACCCGGTCAACCTCTAGACATGGCATATTGAACCCTCAATCAAACCCGTGCCGTATACGGTGCGCGATCGTCATATGGTAAGTGCGCCACCGGCCGGAGTGACCAAGTCGACTCGTACTCGCTCAAGTCCTTGGATCATGAAGGCGAAGAATTCCCATGCCAATTGATAGGACAGAGAAGATCCCACGCCAGATCTCTACCCACAGCGAAATTTTTGTGAAAGGGCCTAAACTCATGCCGGGTGATGGGCCTGAATTAGAATCCAGGTAATCTATAGGGCGCATTCAAGTAGAGGAGGGTACAAAAACGGTCTACAAGACGGGTATCAACCGGGCGTTGACACGTCATCACTGGCCCGAGCACCCTTGCACCTCGGCGTCACTGGCCCCCGCTTCTATGTATGCTAGGGATGAGTGACTATGAGGTCGGCCAGTTCGGTTCCCATCCCTGTCTGAGAAGTTGGAAGACGCTGGAGAGGATAGGGTCGAAGAAAGCAGCGAAAACGGGCCAGAAATCGATAAAACGGCTTTGAAAGTTATCCCGGTGCGCCTAAATATTATAGTTATGCCATTCGAATAGACTCGAATCGATATATTCGAATAGTTGCTATTCGAATACGTATTCATTATCGGAATTTCTACAATCGCACTATTCGCATACTATTCAAATATCGGAGCTCAAAAAAGGGGGGTATTCGAATCTATTCAATAATCGGACCCCTAAAACAAGGGGGTATTCGAATCTATCCAATTATCGAAGTCTACTATTCGAATAGTTATAATTTGGAAAGGTTTCGAATAGATTTGCCCCGTTGCCGTTATTTATGGTGTACGGGCGAACGTAAATTTTATAGGCCTTGATCAGTAACTGTGGATCTTTTGATTCTTAAAGGCAAGATCCGGGCAGAATTTGGATTTCGAGGTTTCACGCTGAATCGCGGCGTATGGTATAGGAGGAGCTGACATGACTCACCCGTGCGTTCTGCGTCGCGGTCGGTGAGCGTCGCGCACGACGGATAGGGCGGCGACGCGACATCTCAGCTTTTATGTGAACTGGCATGTCCTGGAGCATTATTTACTTTGCTGCGGTCATTTTATGTAACTAACGATGACCGTTTCGCCGTATATGGTACTGATAACTCTTCTAAACGATGACGGCTTTTCCGCGTGCGCCGCGCGCGCGACACTCACCGGACCGTAACGCGTGTGCACGCAGTTTACTTCATAGTATAAGATCCACTGACAGCTCACCTGTCCTTTTTTCAGTTTGTCGCTCTGAAATTATTCGAAAAATTATTCAAATATATTCGAATCGATTTTATTTGCATCTATTCGGAATTCGGACCTCGAAAAAAGATGGTCCTTCGAATCTATTCAAAATTCGGACCTCGAAAAAAGATGGCCATTCGAATATATTTAAAAATAGGACGTCGAAAAAAGGGGGTATTCGAATCTATTCAAAAATCGGACGTTTGAAAAGGGGGTCATTCGAATCTATTCGATATTCGGTCTTTTCGTCCAGGGCAAAACTATACTAAATATCCCGGCCCGCATTCCATTCGGACGAGCTTGTGGTGCCGCACACGTTTTGATGGCAAATTGCCAAGCTGCGCCGCGTCCAACCTGAAGATTTCCGATTAGCGCGCGCTTGGGGAAATCAGCAGGGCCCATGATTCTCGTCCACGCCCTGAACGTTAGAAACGGTTATTTTAGCTTATTCTGAAAACTTTTCTTCGCTGTTTCTTTGCTATTAGTTACCTCACGACCAGACAATCCCCTTTTTGGATCGAACCCTAGTGCGATATTCATCGTGAACACTGCCTTTAAGCTATGAGGAATCAGTTTCACTATTCTCCAAGTTCCCGACGGCTTTTTCTGTGAGGGAAGCCTCTCTTTGTTCATATCAGTTGAATGAATGAGGTGTGGAGAAGCCCAATTTTACTCAGCCTCCCTCCAGGAGCGTGATTTGGTCAAATATTTTTCGATTTTTTAGCACCCCCCCCCCCTTTAGTACCATGGCTTGGTCTGCTTATATTTGCAAAATTCGAAGAAGGGGCTCAATTTATTAAAAGAAACTTGTAATAAAGCTCAGCTAAAACAGCATTTCATGTAAAACAGAAAACTTATTAAATTTCTTCGTAGAAAAAGCTGATCCTAAATAGTGCACGCCCCTAGTGTTCAGAATGGCCCACTTAGTCTCGCGGCGCAACTCAGACCCCCAAGAAGCACCACACCCTTCGCCGCACCGTAATTCAGAGTCATAGTACTTCTGACTGATTATAATGAGTCCCAGATTTTAGGGGAAACTCAAAAAAATATCGTGACTCTGCTCTTTACTTCGGAAATCAGAGAATCATTACTCTTTGTGCTTTCGAATTCTTATCAAGAGAATCGTCTTCATTGAAATTCGTCTGCCCCGTCGAAGCTTCAGCTTCAACGATTTTACTCAATAGAGGTTGTCATTAACGAAATAGGAGATCATGAGACATTTGCCTGTTTTCCAAGAATATGAAGAGTGCAGCCTTTGCCTTCTCATAATCTAACGAAGTGAGTCCTTGTATGAGTGAGTATGAAGATCTTTCGCCACTTTCATTCTTGCCAAAAGACCGCGAGGGTTGATCGTCGCTCGCGATCGAAACCACACGGACGGTAATGCCGCAATCGCCGCACGGCTAGCCACAATCCATTCGCTTAACGAGAAATAGCGAAAAACTTTAAAACTTTTTTGAAGTTCTAGGTAAGCATTACTGCACTTTGTAATGACTGATGTCTTAACTAGCGAAGCGTCTCAATTTCTAAGATTGTTCTTGAAGGCAGACAAGTCTCACTATCTGAGCATTGTTCCTGAAGGCAGATGGATCACCATTCGGTTTGCAGCTGTAGAAAATTTTTCATGAATTCTGCAGTTTACTTCTGGCTTCATCAGGTATGTCAATAGGGCATGCGGATCATAAGCGTTTTAGGTCGCTCTATCCTATACGAGTTTTTCATGGACTCTTCATCTTAATTACGGAATCTCGTGGAAATGATGAGTAGTATCAACCACCAGCAAGAAACTGGTTCTATAAAGTATCAGTTAGCGCTAAAAATCTGTGAATTGGTGCGAGGCCTTCTTGGAAAGAAATTCCATAAGAAATTAGCAAATGGGATCTGAGGAGGTAACAAAAAATTCGCCTGGTTGTTAATGTGTCACGAGTTTCCGTTACAAGGGAAGTGTTTAGAGCAGTAGACGTATGTATCTGAGAAAACGAGTAGTTTTGTTAGTGTCTCTTGGGCCTTCTTAGTAAAACTGAGCAGTATCTCGCCCCGAGCTTCTGGTTCCTAGAAGTTACAAGCGTTTTTCAAGCTCCGCGAAAAAGTAAATTGATATATTTTTGGGGGTGTTTTGGAAAATTTTCTCGGTTATTGGCTCAAAACTTGTGTTTAGAGGTAAACTAGGGGGCAGAAAACAAATCTTTGTTTCTTCGAAAATTGGCGAATGGACTCCAAATTTGTGTTTACCACCCCGAGTTACCCCGGTAGAGAAATTTTTAGTCAAATTTGAGATTTTAAGCGAACTACCGATTACCCACCGTAATCTACCGTAAGCTGTCAGAAATCGATAAACGGGCATCAGATTCGCATTAAGGCATTAGGCACTACTAATAACCTCAAGAGAAGCATTTCGAGTAATACCCATCAAGCATTCCGGAAATCTTCAAAAGTCGCGTTTTGACCTCAAAATTCCACCGATTTGAAACTTCGGAAAATCGAACAAATAAACATCTGATTCGTGATCAGCACACAAAATAACCCCTGGTTGAATTTTAACTCAAATCTGGAACACTTTTTTTACGCTTCTGGAACTCCCTAATTGGTTGAAGTAATCACTCAACCTAATATCCGCACAAGTCAAAAACGCTATCACTCTATTCAAAATTCGAGAAATTTGATTTCACCCATACTTTGTCCAGGGTATTCATTTCAAGCGCTAAACATGATTATGAGGTCCGCTTCAAGATTTTCGAAAGATCGCTGCGAACTTTAGAAGAGTCTTGAGCTTATATTTTGTTTGAACCAGCAGCTCGCGGCGGAATACTATCCAGCTTTGCTATGGTTGCCCAACAGATACTAACTAAACAATTCGTTTTTGTAGATGCTTCCCTTGAAATACAGATGCTTCCCCTATAAGATTGATTCACGGTGCTGAACACGAACCACACAAATGTGTTCAATTCACAAAATAACCCCGCGGGCGATATTGGGACAAAAAACAGCATTGCGAATTGCCGTCGCAGGATGTTTGATCACCTCCTAAAATTGAAATCATGCATTGTTGTTGTTCGCTTCAATGGTTCCAGCCTTTCAAAAACGTCTGTTCCTACTCCACCGCGCACGTTGTACAAATCCTCAACTTTATCTGGATAACCTTAGGTATGGTTCAATTATTGTCATTTCCGTATTCTTTTTTTCACCCTTTTTCTTTAATCTTTGGAGCTCGCCGATGCTCTAATAGCATATGTCGTTGCTTGCTCTTTTTATAATTTTATTTAGATACAGTAGCAGGCAAAATGACACTTGCCTGATTTCAATTATTTTTGCTCCCCTTAGAGCGATCCTTTTCATCTTCAAATATGATACAAATAAATATGATTCAAATATCGTACTTTCGGTCGCAATGCTGATATAATGAAGTTTGCTGCAATCCCATGACGCGAATGTATCGTTTGGGGAGTCTAGAAGCCCGAAGCTGACGCCCCATAGTATTGGTCTATACCTGAGATGCCTCAAAACTATTTCTTCAGAAAAATGAAGCCACAAAATGCCTTGTTTCTCATGAAACTTTTTGAGTTTGCTTTTGATGTCCTGAGCAGTGAGCCTCTGATTGTCGCGTAAGGCGGGCACCATGACACCGTCCAACACTGCTCTTATCTGATGATGTCCTTCTTGAGCTTCCGGTCTCGATAGATGTCTAACGCCATATTTTTGGAAATTTCCTAATAGCTTGTCCTGTGATCCTTGACTGACCTCCAAGAACGGCTCAAGATGGATCCATTCCGAAACCCTGCATGATAGATCTTCCATCAAATCGTGACAACTGCGTCATGGCCCTGTAGCATACCTTATTATATCAGCATTATAACCCAAATTATCATATCAAAAATGAAAATGATCGCCCCAAGGAGATCATAGATACTTGAAAATAAGCTGTTTTAAATATTTAGATTTTAACCCGCTACTGTACGTTGATAGCCTCAGATAAAGTGTCTTGTGATCTCTCATTCTTTCGAAATTGTTGGTGTATTATCCCGGAAAAAGGTAATTATATCCTTCGGACATTGGTGAAAATTTTGCTTGAGCAAAATTCAATTGGAAAATAATTTTTATTCGTTTCGCATATTGTTGTAGTCCCCATGTTGTTCATCTAATCTGTCACAGAGAAGCCACGAGGACTGCCGAAGTAGCGTAGCGTTTCTTTGTTCACATTCAGAATTTGGACCAAAACAGAAGTACGAAGACACACTTGAATCTTATTGGGTTTCTTCTACTTCAAGCGGGCTTTATTTTTTACCGTTTCTGTCATAAGGCTCTTTTCCTAGCTAGCAACTAGTAACGAGCGGTATCGCGCTCGTGGATCGCCGCTCTCCACACACAATAGAAAGGGTCGTTTATACTCCTGCCGACGAGAGGCGTTTATGATATCGATCGTGTCGCGCCCCGTGATCAAAATTGGCCGCCGAGCGGCGCGGAACAGTGCATTCCTCTAAGGGGTCGTTTATACATCCACCGCCGAGCGGCTCGGAACAGTGCGTTCCTGTAATATTGATCACGCGGCGCGGCACGATCGATATTATGGGATTGCACTTCGCCGCGCCGCTCGGCGGTGGAAGTATAAACGACCACTAATATCGGTCACGCGGCACCTCACGATCGATATTATATAAATGCACTTCGCCGCGCTCGGCGGCGGAAGTGTAAACGACCCCTTACAGAATCGCCGCTCGGCGGAGCCACCGTAGCCTCACTTAATACTTTATTCCCTGGAAATGGTATTTGAAACTGCAGCAGTGAACAATATAGACACTTTCATCTTCTGACGATCCCACAGCAAAGGATAGCTTGGAAAGCATTCCGGAACCGTTGATCGAATACTGTATATATCAGCGAATTCAATGATGAATTGACATATCCCAGCCATGTTGTAAGAAATAAAGGAAGCATTCCCATACAACCGTCTTCCCGTGCATTGATAAGGCAGATAGAGTTGGTGAGGTGCAATGTGAAAAACGGTAACCAACAAAACAAGAAAACTGCTAAAACAACGGCTAATGTGACGGTGGCTTTATGTTCGCGACGCATTTGCTTCGAAGCCTTCTTCACGAGTTGTCGAGATGGCCGCGTCTTCCATCCGTTTCTCACTCTTTTCCATATTTGGTCCTTATATACTCGTACAGAATCACCAAAAGACAAGTCTTCAATTGCTTCTAAATCGGCGTATTGTTTTAGTCTCAGTTGTTCATCGCTTGATGACTTGATGCTGTACCTAGCTATGGGCGCAGCCTAGAATTTAAATATGATCGTCTTAAGAGACAAACACGACGAAGGTTCTGTCGCAAACTCTTTTTCTTCCAGATTCATTAGCAATTTCATACTGGATCTCTTACTTTGTGTCGCGTCTTGATGGCACGGATCCCACTGACCACTTTGGTTCCCTCTCCATGGTGTAGTTTACGTTGCCTCGGTACATATACCAATTTCCACATTACTGAGCACCCGGGTGTATTATTTTCTAACTTCTTAGATACGGAGTGGAGGTTTAGTGAGACAAAGAGCTCAAATTGGGGGAGGGGCGCTCCAATTTTGAACCAATAATTTCGAAAATGAGTATGAGTGAGCAGCGTGCGCCGAACAAAGCAAAAGTAATAAAATCGCCACTTGTTGAAATCTATTTTCTGTCCCAAAGTAATCCGCAGATGATTATCAGATCCTTTTTAAGATTTATGTCTACGAGAATATAGTCGGATTTTTGGACAATGTCGACTTCTGAAACGTTACGTGACCTGAGGTGTTCTGTGTTTTCAACCTCTGCCGTAGGGGTGAAGTGTTTGCGAGACGGGGAGGGGGATCAATTAGAAGGATTGGGTCCAATAAATAGGGTGATTGTTCATTTACAGAGAATACGGTATATCATAGATTCGTACTGCATTCGCAATCACAAATTACACCGTCAGTAGGTAACCAAGGCGGTCAGGGCGATCCGCGCCCATTGTACTTTGTAGTCATCAAGCTGCTGCCTGCAGAGCGTGAGAATAGGAGAAAAAACTTCTATCGGCTCGCCGTCGAACCCGCATCAATCATTATTCAATTAATTCTGTCGTTTTGCCTCTTTTTCTTCCTCGTTTTACTCGTCCCGTGCGCGCCTTCATCTCACTGCGACTAGCAGGAAATCGAAACCATTGCAGCCTAGGAGAACAACAACGAGATCGAGTTTTCTTTCACACTCCGTCGAGCGCTACACGAGAATCTGCTTTCCAGATGAGTTCCCTAAGTGGATGGATGAGTAGAGCCAACACAGGCATTCTGCACGCCACTAAGAGCTGCTCGCAAAAAGTCCGATTCATGAATTCGAACTCCATTAAGGGCAATTTTTCTCAGTGTGGACTTCCTGAATTTCATGTAAATGGCTCGTTAAATGTTTTTTTGCGAGAACGCCTTTTCGGCGTACCTCTATCAAAGAGAAATCTTCCAAAGAAAAACTAAAACAGCAAAAAACACACCAGACCTTTACATAAGAAGCAGAGTAAGGGGAATCAGTTGTCTCATGGTGAGCAGTCTGAACATGACCAGAACCAACTGTATCAAGCTCCGTCTGAGATTATTTTAGGATAGTATCGCCCTTCTGACATTGTATATTATCAGAGTTTTATTCACTCTTGCTAGCTTCCTTCTCCGGAACCCGAAGACTCCGTATTTTTGTGTAAAACAACGAGCACGTTCTGCCACACTTCTTTTAGAGCCTTCGCTAAAGGACGGTCCTGGGATACTTTCTATCGTATGAAACGAATCTGTAGCCAGCTAACCTCGTATTTTTGTCTGTTACTGAAATAGATTACAAAATGCCGTAGGTTTTATGGACTCCTCCAGCGGCTTCACAAGAAGGTCTCATTGGCAGGGCTTCTAGAGTTCTCCATGGCCGAAAAAGGCTTGATTACATTGTTCAGAGGACATTCCACTTTGAAAACCCCTGCCTCTCAAACGACTTCCTCTTGTGGTCGCTGCAGCTCCTCATGATGAGCTTGTGAATCTAATTCAGATGGGCGTATCAAATCTTGAACTGGTCCGATATCATAACTACTGCAACCTTGAATACTTTATAAATATAGCGTACTAGCACGACACGCTTGTCTCTATCAGCGCAGATTTATCGAAGTTTGTCATGACATGTCCAGGAAAAATGCAAATTCCATGAAATGATGATGAAAACAAAAGAGAAAAACATGCTGTTAGTCTTTGGTATATCGTATACTCTGCCAGCGCGTAGCTAGATGCCTCGCACGGAAACCGTTTCTTCCCCACGGCCTGCAGCCTCCCAGCGGTCAAAATTGTCCTTAGCAAGGTATTCCAGAGAGCGACACGGGTTCACCCTCCACGACCATCCACAGAATGTCAAGTAATCACTCCGTGAGTTTGGCGAGCCAACACTGTTCGAACGGCATCCCTGCGTTCAGCGTAGCCAGCGCGGGTTTGAGATTGCATTTCAACACCGACTGTCGCTAGATCCGTAATTTCTCGCTACAAAATTATAGCGAGAATATATGGGTTTAGCGATAGAGAGATCAATCTATTAGATTTAGCCTTCGTTTTTACGTAGGGTACGCGTAGAATTTGCACCCTTGTACCTTCGACACAAGAATATGCGGGTTTTAGCCATCGTAGCTAAGCCGTAAATTCTCGCTACATGGAATGGGGCGGCGTTACAGGTTGCGCCCTCGGAGGCATCTAGCTACGCGTTGGCAGAGTAGTCTGTTTCGCCAAGCCAGGTCACTGCTCGATAGGGTTGTAAAATCTGTCCGAATCAGACTGTCCACCCACGCGGTCGGCGTGTGTGTCGATTGGCGGTCACAACTGGCATTTTTCGGACTAGCCTTCACACAGATGCAAACAGTTGACTGGGATATTCTTCACTAATAATCTAATGCTCCTGTTTATTGATTTACTAGTCAAATAAATGTCCCAACAACGGCCGCTTGATGCGCACGCCGACCGCGTGTGCGCGCAGTCTCATTCGGACGTACCTTATATCGTTACCGGTGAAGAACGAAACCAAATTTTTAACAAGCGGAAATCGAGTTCCGGGTTTCGACACGAATTTTTTTCATCGGCTTTCGGAAATCAGGTGCGAGAAGCCCAAAGATGCGCGTAAATGCGGTTTTCGGAACGCAAAACGCGAGAATTTTTTCTAATTATTGATTAGCTGCCCCTAACTCAATAGATCCGATATTTCCGCGCTCCGCAGCATTTTGTGAGGTTTTCGGAAGGCTGAAGGCCGAAAACGTGCGTTATACTTCACTACTTCTCTTTTCTCGAAATACTGGTCTTTCATGTGTTAATGATTATTGTGAGACTAGAAGAAATGTTGGCCCAGGCCAAAAAGGCAAAAACCGCCTGAATGATCCCGCCCGGGTGATCCGACATCCTTGTCTGAAGATCCTCGAAACCGCGCCGCAACACGCTTTCGCAATCAGCGTGAACTTAGCGGACTGAACGCGGTTGCGTAGATGAACTGTGCATAGCATTGATGATGGTATGTGATTTGTGGGAGGGGTCTATCAATCATTCCTACAAAAAACAACTTGGGATAACGATAGAGGTATTTAACGGTTGTATCACGAGACAAAAGAATGAAAATGTAAGCAAAAACCAATCCAATCGAATAGAAAATATTGGAAGTGAGAACAAGCTTAGGAAGGAAACAAATCCAGAAGAAAGTAAATGCACGGAGTTAAATGCGAACGTAGCTAGCTGCTGCACCATCTGGATACACTATGCGCACGTTCGATACAAATCACGGATGAGAGAATTAAAATAAGGATATTTCGGTCTCAACACGAACATTTTTTTCGGGTTTTGGAAATCGGTCGCGTGACACCTGATCTGCCGCACCCGGGAAAAATGCGCGGTTTTTGGAAAGCGACCCGTGAAAAAAATCAGGTTATCGATAAGCTGTTCCTATAACTAAAGACTCGAAACCTTCACGCTCCGAGCACTTGCTGCGGTTTTCAAAAAGCGAAACACACAAGGCCTAAAACGCGCGAAACTGCGGGTGTCGGCACACGGAACGTGAAATCCTGCTCATACCTGGTTTTAATGTGTGTCCGAATGCAAAAGTTCGCCCTTTCTCTCGTCGGCGCCAAATGCTGCATTTGCTGCGCTAGAATGCCTTTGCCTCTTGTGAAAACAAATTAGGGCATTCAGTACTTCCACGTTGACGAAAATGTGTGCAGAGATTAGTAGTCGAGGCTGTTTTAGGGGATGCAGAGGATGTCGATGTTTTTGCCGTCTCATCCGGAGCTTATTTGGATTTCATCTTGTTTTCGTTTGATTTCGAGATGCACAAAGCTTGCTTTTGAGCAACATTTATGTACGTGCATATTTCCGCTTCTGCAGTTTACTTCGTCAAATGAATGGTCACAAATGCTAATTGGACTGCTTGTTGAGTGAAAAAATGAATTTTCGACGCTCCTTCAGGGTGGTCTTTCGCCTACGTATTGCTGTTAGGTTTTTGCGTTGTTTTCGCCGTTATTTTCTATTCCACAGGAGGCTGCGTTTTTTTTTCTGGCGAGTTACACTTCAAGGAGAAAAAGGTCAACCAATTCATCCAACTTGTAATGTTGTCCTCAATATGCACCTGCCCCTTTTCGATTGCTATTGCTCGGCCAACTTTCTGACACTACTATATTCTCCCACTTTGTGTTTTTGTCGAAAGAAAGCGTAAATACATTTGCCCTTCAAATTTGTTCTTATGCAATTTTGCACTTTTAATTCTCTTCTCTGAATAGTCTTCCCATCATAAGAACAGGGATAATGCGGCATTCTCATCTGCACTTCAACATTCGAGTGTCGTGAATGGACATTCATTTTCGATGCTTTCTTTGATGTGTGTTAGGATTGGCAACGCAGCTAGGCTGTTCAACTTGCGCGATTTGTCCATGCCGGGTTAGGTCAATGAGTCATGTCCAGACAAAATGGACTTCCTCGTTGAATCATAATACATAGATCATCACCATAGCACTAAAATCAGCATAGTCCAAGTTTTCATATCATCTCTTGATCGTTATGATTCTGTGTCTATGGAGTCTTAAATGCTGTGGTTCAGAATTATCTTATGTTTGCCCAGACTGGGAAAACAGGTTGTAGCATGTCTAACAAGTGATTGAGTAACGAGTGAGTAAGGATCACTCTGATCCATTCGTGAATATGATTGTCATTCACAGGTATATTTGTTTGTTACCACACCTTTCTATAGTTTCGACGCGCTCTATAATGGCATTTTTGTTGAGAGAACCGTGGAAATTTCCTCTCCAGCTGAAACTGTCTAGTCTTCTGCCTAGAAGGCTTACCCAATGCGCAGAATCTGAAATCGGCATGCAATTTGAATCATGAGGAGGAAACTGATGTGAAACTCAGAAGTTCAACACATTCCTATACTTTTGACGGGCTGATCGTAGTGAGAGCCATTGACAGTGCAAGTTTTTGGAACGTGTCTCACGGAAGCACTCCATGGTTCTCATTTCAATGAAAAAGTCCGGAGCGAGCTTCTATGAACCCAGAGTGAAGCTGACTTTATTATCCGGTTCTCACCTGCTAACCGTGTCATTAGAAAACAAGACATGCTCAGAGTACTACTTACCTGCAAGCCTTATTGCAGCCAAGTGTCCTTCTGGAACGGGAAGTACGCTTTGGTAGCCTGGAGCTTGCTGTCTCCGAATCTGAAATCGCATTTTGGCGTGGTAAACAGAAAGAAAATGTGACAATGTGTACCATATGAAGAGGAGATTCAGAAGCTGGAATTCGTTATATTTCCTGGAGTTAGGATTTCTAGAATGAGGTCAAGATTTGATTTCAGAAGATCACAGCTTCCGAAGCTAAGGAGGCCTTCGAAACTGGCTGGAATTCTACATATGGTTTCCGTATTCGATTGAGTCTGAAGCCTTGTTTTGAATGCATCGCTGCTGTTTTTCATCGCAGCGATTTTGCACCCGCTGCTGCAGCGACGTAGCAGCGGCAGCGAATCTGTTCATAGTGCATAGCTTCATGGACGATCGATTAAAATCAATCAATTGGTGGAAAGAAATGCCCAGTGGCCATTAATAACATGTTCCGACTCATAAACACTGATATCGTCATGTTAAAGGCAGTGTTCACGATAAAATGAATAGGCGTGTTGGCTGTTCTTTATCTCCAACATCTGATCATGATAGAGGATACTGTAGCTTGTTTTAGCCAATGGAAGAGCTTACCAATTTTTCATCATTCTTCATGATCAAAAGCAATGAACAGCCAGCACGCCCATTCATTCCATCGTGAACACTGCCTTTAATGGAGCAATTGTTAAGGAAGCTTTTTAGGCGTTTGCTTGGATATTTCTGGCCGCGTGTATGCCATAACGAAGACCTTTACAAGGAAATCGACGCAGTACATCAACGCTTGACACGAGGAAGGTGCCAGCATCTCCTAACGCCATCTCAAGCAGCAATGGAAAGTCGACTTCGACTGCTCGGGCATATACTAAGAAGAACGCCGGATCGTCTCGTACAACACGCTTCAAGAATGCTTCCAAATCCTGTCTGGAAACGGCCACCTGGGCGTAGGCGAAAGTTCTGGACGGATGTGGTTAAAGAGGATTTAAAGTCACTCGGCATCGAAAGACAGTTCAGGCGCGATGTTTCGTTTCGCAGGAAATGGAATAGTGACAGCTGGATGGATTGTGTTCAAATTGTGGCTGAAGACCGTGGAAAATGGACACGGCTGACTACTAGGACGGCACACCTCGGTGAAGATGCGGAATGACCGCGTCAGGCGAAAGCCAACCGATTAAGTAAGTCAAATGGAGCAATGTTTACAGAAAGAAACACGTCATTTGCTGGCAATCGCTCCATCGCTGTCATTTTGACCGCGACGGAGCGATTGTGAGCACCATTGAGAACCGCTCCTCCAGCAGCTAAGCAGTAAAACATAGGATTTCGTCGTCGCGACACAGCGATGTAGGGCGTTTGCCACGAAGCGATCACAATTGCAGCGCCTTTCCATTACGCGCGATGAAAAAGGAACAGTTGTCCCTCGCATGGCCGCAGCGACCAGGCGCAGTCAAGACAAGGCATGACGCATGGACCGGGCAGATGGCCGTGCGGTGTTTGACGGCATCACTGGCCAACGGGGTTTCCATTCGCGCGAGGCGATCTACCGTCGCAGCCCCCGTCCATTCATCAGACTAAATTTATTACGTGAACTCTATACCACAATCCGATTAGACTAAATCTAATGGAAGGAATTAAAGAAATGATGAGGCTGTGTTTCACGCAAAACCGATGATGTACATATTCAAGAAGATGGCAATATTGAAATGCAAACATTTTCGAACTCACGTTATCATGGAAGGATTCCTGAAAAGAGCGTCACCCATGTAAATCAGTAGCTCTTTTATTCACTGTGTAGGACGTGCTTCACTTGTTGCTCAGGCTAACGATTTGAAGCCAATACCTTGGCAGAATTTTGAAAGCCTCAGTCCTCCTCTAGTTGAAAACTCAATTTCCTGCTTATTTGTGGGAAATGTCTATCTAGCGTGTTTTGAAAGAGCCACCTTCGGTTACGAATCGAAAGGAAGTATCCATCCAGCTTCCTGAATGAGGAACCTATGGAAAGGAGGTTGTTTTGAAATTTTCAAACCCGGCTCGAACGAGGATGGTGGTGCAGAATGGAGATATTTGAGAAAGCCATCTCCTCCTGATTACGTATGGTCCAGTCCATTCAATTGGGAAGCCGCGGCGTTGCTGGGCGGAAGAAGTGGCATGCGGGTAAACGGAGTGATTATGGTCATCGATTGAACGATTCTGTGAGCATTAGGTGAGTGCGGATTCTTAGCTGCAGCGACCGGCGAGCTGTCGCCAAGCGTCAGCCTCGTTGCGGCGACAAAAATGTTTTCAAATATTATCGTCGCGGCGTCTATTACCGCTCGCTGGGAGTGGCACAGGGCCGGTGTCAAAACACTCTGCGGTGTCCCTCTCGTCGCCATTCATGTCGCGTCGGTAGCCCCCGTCGCCGCAGACCCTTTAGAAGTATGGCCCGTGTGATCCAAGTGAGAAGCCGCGACGCTGCTCATTTGGAAACTTTGAACTAAAGACACAGTCCAACCTCCAAATCGATTTTTCGTTTTTCTGTCTATATTGGAGAAAGTTTCACGCTGATCGCAATGGTGTCTCCAGAATCGCTCAGAATTAACTACGAACGGAGTTACGACTCCTCAAAAATTTGGATTTTGAACGGCTAGAAGTTCGCGGACGAGTTGTCTCGAGCCTGCATTTTCTCGTTATTCGCAGCCATCGTTCTGAAGCAGGCCACAATATAAAGCCAGACCGAAAACAAATTGGAGAACATAGGTTTTGAATAAAATCATTAGCGCGTCTCTTCCCTGTTGAGGTCGGAAACCTGGCAGGGAGCGTTACCCATTTTCTCTCTAAAGAGGGCGTGGCCGACTTTTTCCTAGCCTTTTCTCGGTTATTTGAGCGAATTGAGATTTCGCGCTTGGCAGGGTTGCAAAAGGCGGCGACCGGTCCATAATATCAAAAATTACCTCTAAGGTTGGACTGTGCCTTTAAGGGAAACGAATAGAAGTAGGTCATCGATCGACGGTGGCGCGCCCAGTTGCTGAGTACGGCTTTCTAATACCCATCACTCATGGCGCGTGCGGCGCCGCGATTTTGCTGCCGTCGTCCACCCTCCGCTCTTTGGCCACGACCATACTTCCAGCGACGAACGACGCGACGCAATGTTTACTATCCATATCTAGCGAAAGTCGATATGCCTGATGTGCACTGTCGGATCCCTTATGCGCTATTCATACTTCTCAAGGTCAGCGTGACGCGCGGGCGTGGCATTAAAGTATAAATACTTTCTACGCGCGTCACGCCCCTGCGGAGACTATTAATACTCTGGCCGAGACACTATGGTGAAGCGGAAAAAAGGGCCTTAACTTTTCCAAGCGCCTTAGTCAGATGAAGAACCATATATTGACTAGAATTTGGTCGACTTTCGTCGTTTATGACTACAACTTCAACCTTTAAAGCCAAGGACGACCGCATTAAGTCTGTGATGCCTTCAGATGCGAAATTTCAAAATCGCATCGGAAGCCAACTTGACCTCAAAGTGAATGGTGAAAACCGGTAGAAAACCGAGTAGTATGAAAATTTCGATCGGATTCTTTCATTCGTTGATTAGTAAGTGGAAAAATCTGTAGCAGCAATCAAAGGCTGTGCTCTTCCAGCCTTGGTGCTCCCTTTCCCTTTTCACTTTTTTTTCAACGCTTATCCCTGGCTATGTTCAAAACGACGCGCCTAATACGGCTTGTGTTTTTTTCTGGCACATCTGTTTTCGAATACATGGCTTGGCAACGCCATTTTCTCATTAGAGTGGGCTTACTTTAGGGGCGCTGCCGTCATGTTTCTGCATAAAAAGTGCTTCGTACGCTGCTATACGTCTTTCTATCCTAATCCTGTCTCCTGATTCGAATTTTCGCTTCTGTATCGTGGTTGATTTTGATTATGTATCAGATTATTTCGCTGTTCCTTTTCCTGCAGAATAACTGATCTTGACTTTTTGTGTAGTAGTACTTTGATGATCGGTCGAGTACAGCTGATCAGTTTCACATTCTTCTTTTCTTGATTGCGTCAGTGAGCGACAAAAGACGATTTATCATACATCCTGTCTTCCAGGTGGGTCGCTGTTCTCGTCACAGATCACAACTAAAGTTTTTCCCGATTCATGGGAAGAAGTGTCGCTATTCTCTTCTCCTGCACTAGCAAATAACCACATTGAACCCTTTGAACTCTCACGCACACAATTTCTGACTACAATACTGCACTTGATTAACCATGCTGCAGCTTCTCTGCATCGCATGCTAATCTACATATTCACACCGAATGATGTTGATCCCGCGTTATATGGTTCGCTCTTCCAGAGAAAGTAAAGTAGCCAAATCATATTGCATGGGATACCTAACTGATCCAACTGTACTATACGCTGATACATATATCTCCACGATGTGCTCGACATTTCGTAATGTACAGAAATTGATTTTACCACACTAAGTATTTTGAATAATGGTATTGTCATTGCCCACTGTCACTTACAGTAACGGGCAAATGTATTGAAACACCCACTTTTGAACAGTTCAGCCTTCCGCCTATATCTCGACAATGATAATGCTTTAACACGTGAGTTTTCAAGGCTCCATAGAGGAGCAAACTCCACGTATAGCTATACTTTAAAATGAGCTCTTGAACCCATGATTTATGAGTTATGAATTTTTGAATAACATTTTAAGTGTTTTGATCATGTGAGTGCAATTTTTCGAAGCAATCTTGTTAGACTTGCAAACTCTGGGTACTCACTTGTTATTGAATGGACTTCGAAAATAAAATGTAGAAACGGAGGTGGCGAGCTGTCAACGAAAACGGTCACACTGCAAAAAGGTAGCATTTTCCTGGGTTCTTTTCAAAAAAAAGTTTCTCGAAATGAATCAACACGGAAACATTCCAGCATGCTATATATGAGACGCAAAGCTCATTCAAAAGTTTTAATCATGAAGCTTCTCGTTCACCCTTAGTACTGGAACTTTTCAGGTGCGAAATATCACACTGCCGCATATGAGATGCCTGCCCTCAGAACTCAAAAAAATCCGCTTTCACGATCGCACAAAAAGTCTTTAGGGAGTTTATCCAATGGCTAATCAGTGCTAAAACTTTCGGCGGTGACCGAAACCGCTTAGAGAAAATACATAATATTAAGCAAATTGCTTGCAATTCTGCATAAATAATCCTCTTGTAAAATATATTGAACCAAATCAACTTCAAAAAGGTGTTAGACTCCTATTGTCATGCTGGTCAACATATCTCAGGTTAGAAGATTCTCGTATTCATTGCAGAAGAATATACGGGAAAGCTTGAAACCCACGGAATGTGGTGTTCCGATGCTTTCGCCCGCTACTGTATGTGTATATATGTATACCACATGCTTACATACATACATATATGTTGTTTAGTCGGTATTCCCATACGAGTTCTGCATCTTTAATTGTCACTGGTTCGTGCTGTCTGAAGGCTGAAAAATTGCATTTGCAGAGAATCTCAGTGAAGCGTGACACGCATTTTTTGAGCCAATTTTGTGATTTCGTAAATTCAGTCTAATCAAACCAGTTTAGAATTCAAAGAAATCTTTTCTGGCGTAACGGTTTTCCCGTTAAAGGCATCGTACGCGCAGAAAACCACATATTATTTTTTCATGCTTTTGTATAGCATGGCATATGTAATGAACGATAAAAGTTGAAAGATGCTCTGAAAACCTTCATCTGTGAAGAAAAACCATTTTGAATACACCGCAAAAATGGATTTGAACTTTGCGTCAAAATCAGTTTTGAAGTTGTTTTTCTGCCTGTGGAGTTTAGACCTTCCTTGTTTACCATGTTGTTTAACGGTCGCATTAACATTCTATGAAAGGACCAAACGGTCGACCCAGGAGTGCTAGATGATCGATCCCACCGCGGTTTTCAGGTGGCCATATCTTTTAGGGAGCGCATTTTCAGAGTCTCATGTTTCGTGGGTGATGTCAGCTAGCCCAAGTGGTTTGGTTGTACACAGAAAATTAAAGTGATTTCCAGCGCGCACGATGCCTTCAAACAGAGTCGCGGCTTCCTGAATGGCACGGACCATACTTTTAGAGCATTTCCATTCCTTTTCTTTCCAATGTCAGCTCCTCTTTGAGACAAATTCCTTGTCTCGATCAATAATCTCGGACTTAGAATCTTCATTAACACTACCTTCAACAGAGAATCAAAGAAATTTAGCGGCATCATGTTTTCAGGCACTCAGCTGTTGCTTCAAAGTGACTCTCAATAAATCACCTGCTCTTAATAATAAGTGGGAGAAAAAAAGCCTCACTTGAGGAAAGCACCAAGGAGAAAAACTGTGGACACCTTCAACCGTTTGCTGGTAATTTCATTTGAAATTCACACACTGTAGATTCCTCTCTGTCACTTGGATAAAAGATACTATGTCTGCAGGGTTCCTCCATAACGTTAGCGAGCTGTCTCTGAACTTTTCTTTTCGTAGATCGTTTCTCAACACAGACACCTTCGTAATTGAGTCTTATTCACTGCCTTTTTTCTAGGTACTCCGCACTTACGTATTTCTGGTAGGTGTAGCTAGTCTCTTGAGCTCTGAAGTGTGCTGTTTTCAGAATTCGAAGAATTCCATCCGTAGCTGTCTCTGATTTTTCTCTTTTCGATACAAAACAACCTGTCCACAAGTATTATGCGTACTGAAAGCCTGGTAATTAGAGTCACAAGAATACAAGAAATATCAAAAGACATCCGTGCGACCTGAAGAGTTATAGCGAGGGAGAAGCCTTCGCCAGAAGCATAACATTCGCGTTGAAGGAATCATGGCTTTTGTGGCCCTGTTGATCATGTGTGGTGAGCTATATGTACACCTATGGTTTGAAACCCGAGCATAGAAGCCCTGTACGATCATTCTCGGGAATCCCAGCTACTCTTGGAAGCCTATCAAAAGGGCATAGTGTAGACAACGCTGGCTATGCTCCTCAAACTTCAAAATCCTCTGAACTTACCCATTCACTTGTCCTGGAGTCTCTCATCTCGAAGTAATTCCGTATCGATCCTTCTGTCAATTTTCTTTTTGTTTTCGCATGACTTTAACCTTCACCTAATCCTCTATTTTCAGATTTCCAGTATTCCTTGATATTCCTTGTCGACGCGAAGCTGTGCATTCTTTTTTCAATACTATAACTGCTCAACCACAATCTGCAATTTCCGAATGATCTGTATTGATCTCTGCAAAAAGTAAAGAGTACAGCGGCTCTTTAATGCAGACGATCGATGCAAGAGAGATTGTGAAGACTGCCAAGAAGGTTGGATTTTATCCTTAGATTTGTACTTCTATGAATTTTGACTGCACTCTGGTCGAGGAAGTTCATTATAGAAGAGATTGAGAGCTCGTGTAATTTGAGACGACGGGAACTCATTAGGCGTACGCGAAAACATTCACATGAAAAGCGAAAAGACACAATTGAAAAGCGCGATATATCGCTGTTCATTACAAATGAGGAGATCCTCATTATCCATTGGTCCGCACAATCGCTAGAACTCTCGCTCTTATCCATGTTCCATTCCATTGTCGATTGGCTCATAAGAGGCCTCCATAAATACATGAACATCAGCCTCAGTGCGTTTGGGACCATTCATCCTATACCGAAATAACCCTATCTCAATGACGGAGGGCTCAGCGATCGTGGTTCACAGCTACTCTCAATAAGTCAGCGAAATAGTCTGAGCAGGGGTTGTTCTCTAACTCACGTTTTGCAATTCTGGAGAGCCTCACCTTTACCCGTGAAAAATAAAATGGAATAAATATACACAAGTTGAGATACAACTCCGGCTTCGCGTCAGCGCAAGGACTCAGTTCGGCTGAGAAACGGAGACAGAATGAACTCCAACTAACTCACGAACTACCAGGCATGGAAGGCGACCGGACGCAGTGAGGGCAGGATCTTGACCAGGCCTCGACTATCAGGC
This sequence comes from Aplectana chamaeleonis, assembly GCA_029168955.1. Lineage (NCBI taxonomy): Eukaryota > Metazoa > Nematoda > Chromadorea > Rhabditida > Cosmocercidae > Aplectana > Aplectana chamaeleonis. The sequence continues at coordinate 950,439 of JAPDOI010000218.1, read as the reverse complement.
AATGACAGGAGCGGCGGAAGTGCGAGCATGAAGACTCCGCAAACCTTCCTCCGGATACGGACGACAGGACGAACGACTCGCAACACTCACATCTACCTTGAGCAGAGGCGGCATTAAGAATCACGGCAGCGCGCTATTTCGGGCTACTATGCACGTCGGTGTCTCATTCTTCGCACACTCCCTCCTTTGAGGGTTTTGACCGCGAAATAGCCGCGAAATAGACTACCAGGCTCCGCAGCGGCTCCTGTTGGGCTGTTTCGCGGCTATTTCTCGGCTTCTCACGGAACGGACAAGAAGTATCCAAGAAATAGCCGAGATATAAAATTTTTAGAAGTAAACAAAATTAACCAAGACGCAACCTTCGCCGGCTTGCCGAGCCATCATCTGGGGCCGCCAGCGGTTGGGCAGGGTGGGTTTTCAGAGGCTGAACGAGGTCCAAGTACCTCAAACTTGGGTAATTGAACCGACGAAGGTGCTGACGTCTCAATCATGCTTTTGGAATGCGCCGTATAAAAACCTGGAGAGCATTATTTCTATCTATTTCTCGGCTATTTCGCGGCGAGCATTATTTGGCGGTTATTTCGCGACTATTACGCGGCGATGAGGCATTTTGCGGCTATTTCTTGGCCGAAACTCTCAGAGTCCTCCACTTAGCGCGTTTGTGCTAGTTCTGGCGCGCACCACCTCGATACTTAAAGGCACAGTCCAACCTTGAAATCGTTTTTCTGTTTTTCTGCTCATATTGAAAGCGGCCCCACGCTCATTCCAATAATGTCCCTGAAATAGTACAAGACCCTCTAGGAACGAAGTTACGGCCCCTCGAAAATTGAGCTAAGGAAGCTTGGTGAACGAGTTGTCCGTGGCTTGTATCTTCAGTCATTTGCAACCGATGTATGCGAGCCGATCTGAATGGATAGAGAGGATGAGAATGAAGGGAAGAACGGGGCTATTGATCGGAAATCATCGCTCATCTCGCCACTGTTGAGCTCGAAAGATCGTAAAAGGGGCGTGCCAAAATGGCTTCCGGATGTGGGAGCCCCAGGGTGGCTTCCTCCTATATCTCGCTTATTCGGAGGAATCGAGAGCTCGCACTTGGCAGGTGCTATATGGGGTGGGTCTACTTCACAATTATGTGGAAATCTCAGATTTCGCCCCTGAGCTTGGACTGTGCCTTTAATACTACCTCAGTGACGAAAGGCCTATATTTAATTTAATTTGATTTTATTTATTACGTCCAATGGACGCGCATATGTAATATACGACAATTGATACGTATATATGGAATATACAGCAATTGATCAATAAATGCGATCAAGATATTTTATTTTTTCCGGGATAAAAAAATTAGTTGTGGAAAAACATGGGTAGCTCACATACATCGGAATATTTTATGATACTCCTTTTCAGGCGCTTTTGTCTCATTCGGTTTCAATCCAGAACTACACTTTGGAGGACTGCCAAATTGCCTATCATGCCACCACAAATTCACTTATGCAGGTATTTCAATTTTCTTTACCACTGCGCAATTGGACACCCATTTTACCTATAAATAAGCCTCTAATCAAAGGGTTGCATCGAATTTGTTCATTGAGGCCGCGAAAGAGAAACAAGCAAAGAAGAAAGTTTTTTTGCACGAGTTTTTAAGGTTTGGTTGTTAAGCTTTCTAGTGATTTGTTGCATCAGAGTACAAATCTTGCGAATCACGATGAGGCTGGGAGAATCCAGTTCCCGAAAACCGCCATTTTTGTGGGATTAACCAACAGGTCGAAAAATAAACATTTGCAGACGTGAGCCCAGGGTGAAGTTGCTTGAACTTGTTGAAATAGTAATATTTCTTATTATTGTGATTATTTTGAGTTTCGTCAGTGTTATCGAACGCTGGTTAAATCCATTACCTTTATGCTCTTCTCGGATGTTCCTTCCATCCCTTTGTTCCATTTAATGCCATTGACGTCGCCGTCAATGCTGACGCCGTCAAATAAAATTACTGGAAATACTTTTCGGGAAGGAAAATAAAACCGAAGGGCTATTTCAAGACTCCACGAATTGGTGAAAAAATATAGAAATTGATGTCCCATTTTGATATTTTCTTCTGTTCTATGCAGATAAGTACTAGGGCTAATCTCTGACTAAAGGCTAAAAGTGCTTACTTTTAATATTTGGCAAATTTAGACGATCCGCTTCGTGCACATCTTCTTCTGCTTCATCGGCGTCGTCTCGTCCACGCTCTTCATTTTTGTCCTTATCTCACGCTCCTCTCAGAATCTCCACGTGAATCTCCGTCTCTCACTAGCCAGTCTCAGCTTCGCGGCCTGCATTGCCTGCACACAGCTCCTGCTCATCGCTGTCTATAGGTACGTTCAGTTCAATGCAATCACGACAAAGCTGGTTTCCGAATATTACTCGATAATGCTACTATCTAGATGGGAATACTCTAAACATAGGCTCATTGAAGCGAATTTTGTGCATTTCACAAGGTAATGAAATTTTCAAAAAAATCCTCTTTCGGACGACTCCCTTGCAGAATGTGTTATTATGGACATCGCAAGCGACTAATGGTTGAAAATTAAGAAACACTGCGCCCCCACAGTTGATTAATTGCCTCGTTCCAAAATTTCGAGCACCGCTTTTAGTCTATTTGGCGAACACTACATGCTCAAAAATGGTTCAGGCAGGGTGGTGTATTGGATGTCGTTGTCACGAGCTTCAGTGCAAAGATCTACACACTCAGTAATTCATAGGCGAGCAGGCCAAGCGTTTTATAGTTTTCCTTCTAAGTATGCCAGGAATAGCTTGCTCAAAAACAGAATCTACCGCTGTGAAGATCGATCATCCCTGTTTATGAGATGTTTGCAGCTTTGGCTTTTTTTTCAACCATTCTGAGACAGCGATCCGCCAGAACTATGTTCTCGGGATTAAGAGCGCTGTTTTCTGCATTGCTCAAAAATGAGTTTTTCCTGGATATGATTGAGTGGGCTACCTCTCCAGGATTGAGATAGCCAGTTTTTCAACCTGACGTGCGCTCTCAGTTTGTTTTATAGTTATGTAATCTTATAAAGGTGTATTTTTCGGGGCGAAGAGAGAGGCTTGCCAAGGCATATGAATTACAGGTGAAAAACCAATTGATCATAATGACGAAGCTTTTCTGGGTGCGAATAACCACTCGAGAGTTTATGGCGAAACGTTGGGGCAGTTAGATACCTCTGTAAAAAAAGTCAAAAAATCGGAGAGTAGTCCTTTCTCCGAAATTAGTCTAGCGTATCAATAGGACACGTTCATTTGCGGCAGGTCGTGCGGCGTTTGCGACACTGCTTGTCAGCGAAGTTTCGATCGGTAGTGATGATTGACCACCACGGCCCTGTCCATTCACTAGACAAAAAATTTCGGGGCGACTATATGTAACTCCAACTTAAGAGTAGTACCGTAAGAAGATGGACCTGAGACCACATGGCGAACATAATGTTATCATCTGATAATTGCCATCTAGTTCACTCACGGATCATCATCCAATATTTAACCTTCAGAAATCAGGCACGGGCTTTACCAAGAATGTCGATCAGTGGAGATTTTGATATGTGAATCTGAATAGGGCTTGCCTTACATTCCCGTGGGCTTCTATAGAACAATGTGTTGATAGTTGTAGGTAATGGACACAGCATTGATAGTCCGCTTTCCAAATACCCTAACTGCCTAGGAGATTTGCAGGAGATTTCCAAAAGTGAGCATTTTCATAGCTTTGCAATGAGAAAAGGTGTACACGATTGGTTATTTTAGGGCCTTCAAAAAAACTGTCTCGGGTTGAGCTCAAAACTTTTCTCTAAAAATTGTATTGAGTGCTGATTACGAATCTCAGGCCCATTTGCCAATATTTTAAAAATTCCAACGGATTTTGTCCGAAGCTTCAAAATGGGGAAAATTTCGCTGGCCGAACGAGACTTTTGACGATTTCGAGAATGCTTAGATCAAATCGTCTTAAAACTTCTAAATGGGGATTATTTGGGCTGCCAACACGAATCTGTGGTCGGTTCATCGATTTTCCTTGAATTACAGTTTGTAACTGTGGTTATACGGTAGCTCGGTCAACTTCTCAGATTTGACTCCAAATTTCTCTTGCTTGGGAGGCTGATCAGGCATTTGAGGACCATTTATCGATTTTCGAAATTTTAAGTAAGTAACGTCAGTCAAAAAGCATTATGCCTAGTGTCCATAAGTATGGTGACAAGTAGACCCCAGATTCGGGTTCAGCGCCCTAAAGCCGAATTCAAATTTTTTCTGAATACCGAAAATTCTCTTACCTTTTTGTAAAGCAATTAAAGAGCCATTTTTCGGGATCTCCCCGGCCATTTAGGGAATTACGAGCACGGGTCACTCATGTACTGTCACAGACCTACAGCAATTGCAACATGGTTTTCCAAATCGCCGCGGGGTCGGTAAAGCAGTTTCTGGTGAGAGAGCACATCCATTCAGACTTTTTTGACTATCGAGCTCCTCTAGCATGACGGCATAAGATTAGCCAAGAATCTGTTCTGTGCTCAGCCTCTAAATTGACCGGAGTGAGATCATTCATGATGTTTGATGCCTTAAAGTTGCATCTCCTCGAAGGCATGTTTGCCTGAAAATGACTGTGGGGCCTGGGAAAGCGGGGACCTGAGTCGCTCATCAATCTCTTTGAAATAGCGTGTCATGCGCTCGTTTGAAAAGCTGGAAGTCGTCATGGCGCCAGCAAATCGAGTTTTTTTCGGGATCTCACCATTTGCTCTCGCTAAAAGGGCTTCTTGAAACATGGGAGAATACAATTCGAAGCTGTCAAAGGCGATGTCCGCAATCGAATTTGTTCCCAATTCGTTGCTGAAAGTTGAAAGTTTGGGGTACCTGTCTTGGGAGAGAACAGTTTCACGGTACAGCTGTTATTGGGATTATTGCTACACGTCAATCCCTCAATGCTGTGATTTTTTAGTAATATCGATATTTGTAGTGGCGCATGTGGTGTAGTGGCAAGAGGCGCTGCTTTCGCTGTACACTGTCGAGTTCGGTCCTCGCCCAAGGCTAAAGAAGCCTTCAATCACTCCGGGGTCGGCAAAATGGGACCAGATTCATCTAGAAAGATAAAAACACTTACTTAAAAATCGGCTGGGCCCAGGTAGTCATTGTATAGGCCCGAAACACTTCAAAGCTTCTACGATTACGAAGTCCAATGTGCGGCGCATCCCATTAGGGATTGAAGACGCCAAGCCTTTACCTTTATCTTTCATGGATATTTGTCTTTTTTCATTTCATTTTTTTCAATCCATTTTCGTCATAGTAAAGGATAAAAATCGATGAAAACTGCCGTGGTCTTAAAAGGTGTTTTCCCGGTCGATCATCTAACACGAGGAACTGAAGCGCCATAACAGCTCAAAAGATAAAAAGGATAAAATTCTTAGCGTTTATTAATCCCTCTTGGAAAACGCCAAACATTCGACTTCCATTCAAATTCGTAAAGGCTTTTGAGTGTGTATTGACTACAGCCACTACAGTGAATTGCGGATGCCAGCCGATGTTCAAGTCAGTGTTCCTATCCTCCCAGACAAGTCTTGTACTAATTTAACGACTCAGGAGGGATAGAAGGCTCGATTGTCCTTAGGCGGGGATCGATCACTCAACTGTGTGCGTGACAATGGCGTATCTTGCCTCTGCCCTACACACGCAAATAAGTTAACAAGATCCTTCCAAGAGATCCTTGCATTAAAACTGGTGCATTAAATCCTACTTATTTCTAGAGAAGTTTTGAGATCATAAAGGTTAAAGGATCCTATTCACCTAAGAGATTTAAGGTTCCAAGTTATATCAGACGTTCAAATTTCCGACGTTTGTGTATTACACGAGACACAGCAGAATAGGCGAAAAAAGAAGGTTGAAAGCTTCGAAATTTTCGAGCGAGTTTTTCTTCGAAAAAAATATGTGTTCTGTTTGACGTATTTTCTACATACATATCTCAATCGCGTAGGCCTACACATCCAAATAAGTGAAAAAATCGAACACTGTTTTTCGCGCTTACGCTATCTTCAACGAGGATTCGCTACGTTACAGAGTCGAAACATTATCATAGAGAAAATGTGTGCTCCCAGTTTTTTTCTCTCCAGAAACTTCAAATATTCGAGGTATATATGTTGTCTCCTGATAGAATTAGGTCTACTGAATGGGCGGATAGTCAAGTACAATCATCCACTAGCACATCATTTCCTTGCTTAGCACGATTGTAGATTGTAGTTTCGGGAATGCGTCAACTACAAATCGTGAGTCATTTGCAATCCAGTCGATTGGACACCACGCGCCAGAGCAAAGTAAATGACTTCATGGTCTCGAACCCTACCCGGTGGAACAAATATAATAGAAGACAAAGGTTTCAGAGCACTTACAGCGATGTCGCCTAAAATTACGCCCGCAACACAACGTTGCAAGACATTCATCAGCTGTTTGTGACACAATCGTAGTTCCTCGTAGAAGTTACCGCACTGCGAGGAGTGCATGATGGTAAACCAAAAAAAGCCTCATAATGTACTGTTTCAGCCTGGTGAAGACTCTAACTGAAGACAACGCCTGTAATGCTTTGTACGAAGCGAAATGGTGTGCCATTGCAAGGTTTGCATCGACTATCTTCGATTTATGTCTCATTCAGAATTACGTACCTACCAGCTATTCTAGATTTCCTGTCGTGTTATCAATTTACGCGACGTTGTGTGGCATTCTCGTGCTGGCTGTTGAGCGAACGATCGCCACGCTGAAGTACAAAACATACGAAGTTCATGGCTCCAGAATCGTCGCCGTCATCCTTATTGGAACACAGGTGCATACATATGATGTCTTCGTAAATTTCAGCCCAGTGAACGGACGGGGCTGCGACTGCAGACCGTCGCTTGCTATCGAAGCTCGGCTAAACGGTGGTGGTGAACGCCGCACGGCTCGCCGCGATAGAGGTCGTTTATACTTCCGCCGCCGAGGGGCGCGGCGTAGTGTAATCCCATAATATTGATTGTTCCGCGCCGCTCGGCGGCGGAGGTATAAACGAGACCTAACTCGCGTCTCGTCCATTGGCTGAACTAGATCTGGCAACAAAAACGTTTACATATGTCACGTGGGCATTCACACGTCTTCGAAGGTTTTGCAGCCTCTTTTGTGTTCAGAAAGTATCCTCTGCGGAGAGTCTTATAAGAGAATGGCACAAATACCCGTCTTCTCCCACCTTTCTTTATAAAAGCATAACCAGTTAGAAGGGTCCACTCGTAATAGTCCTTCATAGAAAATGTAGCAGCAGTCGATCCGTCCTCGGAGAGCAGTTCGCTTGGTTTCTTATACTTACGTGCCTAACACATGATCTGCACTTTTATATCGCCGTACACGGATCCAAAGCAGGCATAACTTTATCAGAGGCCACTAGTATTTCAGCACATCTACTGCTTATGGTCCCACTGCGAACTGTTGTATGACCATCCTTCCTTGCGTGGATAAGTAAATGGCATGAAGGGATGGCGTTAAGCAGCTAATAATATCAGAGCGACAAATGATGCGGAAAACCCGTGGGAACTTCCTCTCAGCTAATGAAGGCGCGCGAAGTCCTAAGCATATTTTGGGGACGGAAATCGAGTAGGCAGCAGCCAGGGGTTCCTAGTGTTCATTCGCTCTTTGTTCAATGAGTCAGGAGCAATGCAGTTCCAACCCAACTTTTTTTCTCGAAGTAGGCATGACGCTAATGAAGGAAATTGTGCGTGGGTGAAACCCCTGTTTCGAATGAAAGAATTGTATAGGGCAGAAATTGAGCTTCTCATTCGACTCTACTGAGGAAATTGCATTCTCATAAACGACGGTGGACCTGAATGACTATCAGGCAACACCACAAGCCCATCAGCTCCCTAATATGACTTTTCGTACTCGAGAAGGCAAATTGTTGAGGCAAGACAACGCCACTATCCACGTTTGTCGGACAACGCGGGAGTTCTTAAGGTCGCGTAAATATGCTACCCTTACGTTGCCGAATTAAACACCCATCCTCAATCCTATGAAAACCTCGGAATAGGGGCTCTACATGCAGAGGGAGTTGTCCGTTTTCGCGGTTCGGCATGTCATGTTCCTCAATTCAACCAAAGCGGTCCCGAGTGGAATTAGGGTCACAGAAGGCGAAACTAGAACTCCCTTGGTATGTAGAGAGCCCCTATCACAAAACCTCTGCTACATCGCTGCGAGGAAAACTCGAGGTGATAGTCGTCAGTTTCCTTCCCTATCGGATATGAAGATTGTCAAGAAAGTAGGAGCGGTATCAGATCATTAGAAATCTGGCTGGGAGAAAGTCTTAACACCACCACGATGTTGCTGGGTAACGTGGAAGCCCAATGGACTGTAGAAGTTCCGTGTTGCCTTGATCTCACACAACCAAAATTGATTTACAGCGGGTGATCCTAATGTTATGAAACGGCTCGTTATTCTACACATGTTGTAGAGAAACTACAAATTGAGGTATCAAACCACAAACAAGTACTCCGTCATTATTTTAGACGTAGATCCGAAAATGATAGACACAATTAAATCGGAGTTCTCTTTGGTACGGCAACGCTGCTTTTAGAACTGATCTTATGGGTGTGAAACGCACAGTAAATAAGACATATAATCCTTTTCGCTCATTTGAGACTGGTCTTAGTAAGCAGCAAAGACAAATATCATCTCGAAACCGTCTTCTCACTGTTATACATATTTCGCTAAGACCGACCGCTCCGCTGCTAGTAACTCCGCCCAGCCTCGAAATAGCGAAAGAGCCTATACTTATGTAGCTGAATCAGACTCGGCTCTACCCTTTCCATACGAAAACAAAAGATATCTGGGCTCCAGAAAAGGTTCAAAACAGTTTTTTTCGCAAGCTATTGTTTTGTATCGATTGTTTCTTTAATTCCAGCTTACCTAGGGTGGCCGTTGGGAATAGGTGCTCTGGACTGTCAACAACGGCATCTCGGCGTAAAGTATTCAATTTATCCATTGTTCACAAACTTCTGAATAATGTGAGCATATACAGGCTTGCATCGTATCCTAGAACGGTGGCAGCAAACATCAAGAGAGAAATGGCCAAAATATTCCCCAGTCGGTCGAAAACTAACGCAGGGTTTGGTTAATTACATAGATTACAGAGCCGGTAGTGCTCATCTGAAAATAAGGGAAAATCTCCGTTGCTTTTCTGGTAAGCCAGTTTAGAGGCCTGATTCCGCGAGCAACTATTTCTGATTAAATAAACTATAAGTGTTCTTAGATTGATCCGGTAATTACTAGAGCTAATAGTGCATTCTATTGTGTCGATTTTTTTGCCATTAATTTTTTATTTGACTTGATTTAATACGACGCATAATTGACTTCTCTCTGACGTTTGCCTTATGTAGGTGCAATGAACCTAAACCTAGGTGCAACAGACACTCCTACTTTGCGCTTACTAGGGACTGCTTTAAACTTCCCGTGGCGATTTGGAAAATCATGTTGTCGTTGCTGTAGGTCTGTGACAGTACATAATTGACCCGTACTCAAATTTCCCCAAGTGTCTCCGGTGATTCCAAAAAATGGCAATTTCATTGCTTCGCAAAAAGGTAATCAGGGAATATTTGGAGTGTTAAGAAAACTTTTTTGCATTCGGCCCAAAACTTTCAACCGGGGGTTATTTAAGGTGCTGAACCCGAACCTGGGGTCTATTTGTTGCCAGACAGGGTTCCTGTGGGTTACGGTAGGCATACTGCCTTTTGGCTGACGTTTTTTTCCTTAAAACTTCGAAAATTAAAAAATGTACCTCAAATTCGTGTTCAGCGTCCCAAATAACACACCCACCGTGACCTACCGTCGATTAACTGATTGCAGATTTGTTTTTAGCACTGCAAATAACCCCTATGCAGGAATTTTGAGACGATTTGATCGTAGCATCCTCGAAATCGTCAAAAGTCGCGTTTGGTCAGCAAAATTTCCCTCATTTTAAAGCATCGAACACATCAGACGGAATTTTTTAAATAAAGTGACACATTGACAAGTGAACCTCAGATTCGTTTTCAGCACCCAGAAAATCTCTAGAAACAAGTTTCAAGCTCAGTCCGAGACAATTTCTTTGAACGCCCTGAAAATGTCATTCGGCTACCCCTTTTTCTCTTGGAAAAGCTATGAAAATACTCACATTTGGAAATCTTCTGTGAACCTCAGAGGCACTAAAGGGATTTGGAAAACGGACTATCAGTGCTGTGTTCCATACCTACAACTATCAAAACATGGTTTTATAGAAGCACTCGGGAAATGTAAGGGGCGCCGTAGTTACATAGTTTTCTACATATAACAGGTGCAACATTGAGAAACAAAGCAGCCTCCAAAACTAAATCCCTACGTAAGGGATAAGTTTTATTCCTCCTTGTTCGACCTTTATGCACCTCTTTAACCAAGTAACAGGACACTACCAAAGTTTAGCCATGTGTATTAGTTGCTGGTATAGCTCTACAGACCCTTTATGTTGAGCTGCAAGTGAGGAGGATGTTCAGTTCGGTAATAGGAACTTTATTAGATTATTGAAAAAGTTCAAAAAAGGTCTAGAGATCTTCGTTGCGTAGAGAGCGACCGGCAGACAATCAGGAAAAGCTTATTGCGCCAGGAGATCAAAAAACATCAAGGAAAACTAAGCAAAACCCTCCACAAGTCTTCAGCAGTAATAACCCCGAACTTGAAGAAGCTAGGTTGGCCTGAAATGTAACTGAATGAACGTCGCACCGTGCTCGCGTCACCACTCTGTTCTGACACCTACAGCACTAGCAAAAAGATCGCAGCGAATTTTTGCCAATATTACATTCGCAAAGATCAAACCTATGATATTATTTTGAGAAGAATATCGCGATATGGCTTGGATATTATTCATAGCCTCAGATTGCATTCGGATTCATGATTTATCCCCCATTAAGCCTTCCACTCCTACGGATCCGTGGCTTAGCGAACGATTCGTCATGCTAGAGAGTTTTTTATAGCTTCGAACAAGCCAACCCAATAGGAGATTTCGTGAAACTTTGAGGGACGCCATCGCTGCTTGGAGGGTCTCAATTTCTTTCGTTTTCAGTGGCTGGTCTCGTCGTTCTTCGCAGTGTTGTCGGTGCTGATCCGTTCGGATCCTGGCTATGTACACTATTGTACAGTTTATGTCTCCCATCCGAGAACAGCTGTGAGTTTCTTGTTTGTGGGAAGGTGAACAACACAGAATAAGGAAAGGCCTTGTTAAGGTGTTCTCGCTATGTGTTATGTCAGTACTGGAAGCGGCAGCACTCGTCTACTTCATGGTACTTTTGCAATCGAACCAACGACGGCAGGTCAACGAATTTGTAAACAACGCCATGCACACACTCACCGAACGATATCAACTACAGGTATGAACACTTCTCCGAGCAGACATGTCAAACTACTCCTCCGGCAGTCGTAATATAAAAAGGTCATTGAATAAGTCATACCGGACCCTGATGACGTGATTCTCGCCTTGACACTTTGCAGACGGAAATTAGGCACCAAAGAGCAGATTCGTTTCAGGAGCGGATTGTTCGCTTCATTCCTAGGAAATAGCTCGGAAAGTAGTAAAAAGGCTGTTTTCGCGTTTTTTCTTTGACAGCTCCCTCCTAATCTGACTTTTTTCGGTTCTGGGCCTTTATTGTTAGACAAGACCCTGATGAGAAGAACTTTCCAACGGTCGTACGATCGCTAGGGTTTCAATTTAGATAAAACAAGTCCGGGAAAAATTTCAAAGTATTCAAACACACTATGCTGCTGCGCAGCGCTAAGTCTAACTAGGGACTGCTTTAAACTTCCCGTGGAGATTTATAAAAACTATGTTGTCGTTGCTGTAGGTCTGTGACAACACATAAAAAACCCGTGCTTGAAATTCCCTAAATGGCTGCGGGGATTCCAAAAAATTGCATTGTCATTACTTCACAAAAAGGTACCCATCAGGGAATTTCTGGAGTGTTCAGAATAAATTTTTCGGATTCGGCTCACAACTAACAACTGAGGGTTATATACAGCGCTGAACTTGAATCTGGGGCCTATTCCTCGCCAGATATAGGGCTACTGTAGGTTATGATAGGCATAATGCCTTAAAACTGGCGTTGCTTACCTTAAAATTTCGAAAACCAAAAAACGGACTTCGAATTCGTGTTCAGCGTCCCGAATAACATCCACAGTAAAATTTTGAGTCAAATCTGAGACGTTGACCGAGCTACCGTATGCCCTCCGTAACCTACCATAACCCATCGAAAATCAATAAACGGGTTTCAGATTTGTATTAGGCAGAATAACCCCTATGCACAAGTTTTGAGCAGATCTGATCGTATCATTCTAGAGATCGTCAAAAGTCACGTTTTGCCAGCAAAATTTCCCCCATTTTGCAGCTCCGGATCAAATTAGATGGAATTTTTCAAATAGTGACAAATGGGTCTCAAATTCGTAATCAGCACCCAAAACAACCCCTTCAAACAAGTTTTCAGGCCAATACGAGACATTTTTTTGAACATCCTGAAAATTATCATTCGTGTACCCCTTTTTTCTACGCAAAGCTATGAAAATGCCAACTTTCGGAAATATCCTGAAAACCTCTGAGGCATCTAGTGGATTTGGAGATCGGATTATCAATGCTGTGTCTCATACCTGCAACTACCAATACGTGGTGTTGAATGCATATTCGGCACGCATTGAATACGGCGATTTTCTGAGACCGTGAGTTAGCACTTGAAAATAGCAACAAGCGAGCTCGAGAGCAGGGAGATTCATAACGCAAACCGAAAACGTGCTGCTCGTACAGCACGTACTCCTATTTTATAGGGAAAGAGCCTACTTGAAAAGCAACCAACTCGTCATAGAGCTCTCATCAACAGCACATGCTGCCAATGAGGGGTTGAAATCTAGTTTGCGTTGGTAGCACGTGCTGTCGACAATGAAGAATCGGTCTTGAGTGGTTTTTGTAGTGCAACCTCTACTGCGCTGAGGTGGAGCTCCACGGTCGCATTAAGGCTCATTCATAGCAGGTCGCTTCGACTAGTCGCGGCACTGCCAACAGTTACAAACCCCGTCGCGCCAACGGATCTTGCACTGAATCGCGACGGTTTCGGACAGTTTGCAGTTTCAATCGCGATCGCCGAGCGACTGGGGTATTTAATAGCTGGTCGAAGCGATCTGCTTGATTTTGTTAGGTCGCTTCGACTAATCGCGTCGCTTCCATGATGGAGGCGATTCGTCTAGTCGAAGCGACTGGTCCGCAATCAATCGTCACTGCAAAACTCTTTTATCTAGAAGGTCAGGGCAGAAATGTCAAAAAATAAGTAGGAATGCCGAGAAAAAGCTTTTTTTCATTCCCGTTGTTAATTCCCGTGGCATGGTCCGCAATTGTCCGTCTATTTCACGCGAAATTACGCCCGCCCGAGCGCTTTGAAATCGCTGGACGAAACGATTTCAAGTCGCGGCACGAAGCGATTTCAGATCGCGACAGTATTGTTGGTCGCTTCGACTTCAAGTCGACCAGCTATGAATGAGCCTTTAGATTGTGTAACTATAATGGTTGCCTTCGAGCTGTTAACAAGGGAACCACAATAGGTCATAGTGACCATTCCAAATGAAATGTACGTTTCTAGAACCATTTTCAGACGAAAAGTCCGAATATACCCATCGCAGCTGCCTAGACCCATTCTGAAAAAAAGTTATGAGCGTTTGTTAAAGCCTCGCGGCGAAATGAGGGTACCCCTTATGGAATTTTTAGGATGTTTTTAAATTTCTCTCCGGATTTTGCTAAAAACATGTACGTAGGGTTAATCTGGGGTTCTGAACACGAATCTGGGGTTCGCTTGTCAAAATTTTGAGGTTTACTGTAGGTTATGGTAGGTAACATGCCATTTAGAGGGCAAAACCTACCTCAATATTCCGATAATCGGTGGTTGAAGCGAGACCAAGATTGTTAAAACCTCTTTATTTGGCTGACGTTTCGTCGATTTTCGCCTTCTTCGGAGCCTGGAAAAACCGAAGAAGGCGAAAATCGCCGAAACGTCAGCCAAATAAAGAGGTTTTAACAATCTTGGTCTCGCTTCAACCACCGAATACCACAAGTGTCAATCAACATGCCAAGATTTATGGAGTCGCACGTGGAAAATTCCGATAATCGACAAATGGACATCGAATTCGTATTCAGCACCCCAAACAACCCCACATAGAAACTTTGAGACAAATCTGAGACTTCGACAAAACTACCGTATACCCACCGTAATCTACTATAATCTGACAAAAATCGATAAACTGACATTAGATTCGAGTTGAGCACTCCAGATAACCCCCACACAGAAACGATTTGAGCCACATCTGTCGTCACATTCCGGAAATCGTCAAAAGTTGATTTTGCCGTCAATTTTCTCTGCCGGTGGGAAGCTTTGAACAAATTTAGTCGAAAACTTTGGAAAAACGACAAATGAACCTCAGATTCGTGATCAGCATTCCAAATAACCCCCCAAAGTGAATTTTTAGTCAAATCTGGAATATTTTTCTGAAACCCTTTGAGAGCCCTCTCATTGGTGTAAATAAACGCCCAACCGAAAATCCGTACAAGTCCAAAACGCTATTAGTCTGCGCAAAATTTGTAGAATGTTCCTTCACCCAAACTTTGCTTAGTGGGGTAGTTTTGGGCGCTGAACACGATTATCAGGTCCGTTTCCGGAATCGCGTAAAAATAATGCGCTTTTTGGAGAGTACAATAGGTACGAAAGTCAGAGAAAAAAATGCTCATAACTTTTTTCAGAGTGGGTCTAGGCAGCTGCGATGGGCATATTCGGACTTTTCGTTCAAAAATGGTTCTAGAAAAGTACATATCATTTGGAATGGTCATATGACTTATTGTGATTCCCTTGTAAGTGTCAACCAATGCTTTATTTGGGGAGCAGTAGGATGTTGGATAGGTTTCCCCGGGTTTTGAAGTCTGTCCGAATGAGACTATCCGCCCACGCGGCCACCGTGCGCGTCGAGCGGTTATCGCGAGGGCGTTCTTCGGACGAGCTCTCCCACAGTTGCTAACAACTAATTGAAATATTATTCACTAAACGCTTGACACGCGCGTTGACCGCGTGTTTGTAGTCTCTTTCGAGCAGACTTTAGATACATCATTTCGGGCACAGATGAATTGTTTGGAATACATAAACTGGAAAACACTTCTGCGAAACCTTCTTTTGGATCGGCTTTAAAGGCACAGTACACCCTCAGATATGAATTTTGAGATTTTCATGTAATTGTGTAGAAGACCCCTCCCGTATAGCACGTGCCAAATGCCAGATCTCATCTCCTCCAAATAAGCGAGATATAAGCGACCACCACAGGCCCGACCCCCTTCGCTTACCACCTGATAGATTTTCAAACTCGATAGCGGCTCGATGGATGGATGAATTCCAACAAGTCGCCGTTCTTCAGTCCTATTCCGTACTGTCTTCTTATCCTGGCTTTCTCTCACGCAACTATTGCGAATGAAGAGAAATACAGGCCTGAGACAACTCGTCCACCAATTTTTCACCCTCAAAATCTAGGCATCTTTGAGGAGCCATAACTCTGTTCAAAGGGAGTCTTGGACGATTTCAGAGATACCACTGTGATCAGCGTGTGACTTTCTCCAAGATAAGCATAAAATCTTAAATTGATTTTTTGGGTGTCCTGTGCCTTTAAGCGATGCTGATCTGCAACTTGGAGCATCGAGCTCAAATCACACGCTAGCTACGACACTTCCTAGTTTTCTTCTGCGCTGAGAAGCCAGCGACGTTAATCCCTTGTAATATGAAGAGCGTTCAGGAGAACGTTCGTATAATGCGGATTCTTATACCATCAGTCACCGTGCATGCCGTGCTTGGGATGGTTGGCTTGATGTCGCTACTAGTGTTCGCAATCGTACAAAGGTAAGTAATTTCTGATGGTAACCCATAGAGTAAGTAGCACAGGATTCTGAAACCCTAGAAAACGCGTTTTTCGTTGAGTATATTCCAGTAAACAATGCTGAAATAATTCGTCTACATTCCAGGTCTGCCGAGGAGCGCATGGTTGTTCGATTCGCTCCGTTTTCTGAACTTGTATTACTTGTCGTACCGGTATACGCTGTAGTATTTCCATTTGTAGCCATACTGAGGAACAAGCAGTTGTGGCAGGCCTCCAGGTATTTTTTTCGCCAAGTGCTTAGAGGTTCTTTCAATCTGTACTCCTGTAAGAGTGTCTTCCCTCCAGGCGTGCACTGCCATGTTTCTTCAACAAGCGACCTCTACCGCCGTCAGAAGACCGCCTTATTCCAGACCATACAGTCATCGTGTCACGGCCCAGCAAACAGATGGAGCGTGATTCTGATACTCATTTTGATATGTTACAAGAAATGTGGAAGAAATAGATTTTATCAAAATTTCATGTACACTCTGAACGCTTACAATGACATGAAACGAAGTCTACAAAACGCTCACAACAGTTTTGTACTCAAAAAATCAACATATTTTGAAACGCACCTCGTTGTAACTACGGAGCTAGCATGTTAAACAAAGGTATTTTAAAGGCGGAACGAATAGAAGAGTTTCACACCGATACAGAACAAATGGCATAATGTGATGCAAACAACAAAAAAATCAACAAGAGGCCAACACACAATGTGCAAAGGAGATGAGGATGAATGATCAAATGAACACTAAGCCCGGAATCATACTTGCCGCTACCAGCGACAGCGCCAGTGCATATTAGGCATATCGATTTTCGGTCGATATGGATGGTAAACATTGCGTCGCATCGCTCGTCGCTGGAAGGATGATGCCGGCCCAACCAAAACTTTTAAATGGCTAGGGACTAAAGCCCATATAGTGTTGACAGACGGCTACGAAGTTCGACAATACTTTAGTGCGTTTCTAACAACAGATTCAAGCAACAACAATAACAACAGAATACGTATGAGCTCGCGTTCATATCCACTTCGCACGCATAGCAGCAGCATTTGACACTTAAAATTTAAATAGATTAAAATCGCGTGACAAGAATAATCTCACAAGTCGCCATTTTTTGGACCCTTTGAAGAGTAACAGGGGTTGGTTTTGTTTTTTGGGCGCGTTTTAAATGTGATGAAATCGTCTCCAATCTTTTCGCGCAAGCATATCCTCTGCTTCTGAGTAGAATTTACTGCGGCTGATCGCGTGCAGGTGCGCGCGTCTGCTGCGTCTCCTTCTCCACGGGTGATGGTCATAGTGTATTTCAGCCACAAGAGAGGCGGAGGAAAATCCTTTTTCCTTCCAATCACGCGCGCCTCTCATCCCCTCTCTCGCGATTGAAATGCATCACAACTATCACACCTCCCCACACTTTCTCGCTGTCTCTACCCTCGCTCCGCACGAACTCGCAATAGAACAAACTAAATTCGTCTTCGAAACAGAGGATATGCACGTTTCTGAACATCTCGCGTAGTCTCGGTGCCTACAATCGTTCTCTTGAGAAATGGTGAGCAGAGGTCTGAGGAATCTCAATTTGCACAACATACTGCACATATGGGAGTGAACTTACGGTCTGCACTTTCAGACGACGGTTATTGCAGCACTCACCTCGAGGATAACGGTGCTGGGACCACGGGGTCTTGACATAATTAATCCTCAATTCAGCGAAATTATCTTCGAGTTGCGTGCGACATCAGCGGTTGTGTGCAACTGCGGACCGGAATTTCACTGCGATATGAACAGTAAACTGTCTCGTAGTGGACTATGATAATCGCTTCTCAACGCGGCAGCAAATTTTTTCTGAAATCGATTCAAATCCTCAATCAAAAAAAAGGCGGAAGTCCAACCAGGCCCACGTAGACTGCGCTTCCTTCCGCTACTTTCCAGATCTACGTTCAGTAGCAAAAGCAGATATGCCGTTTTATCTCTCAATAATGTTCGTGCCTCCAATGCATAAACTGGTCCAGCCGTATGATCTGTATCTCTACTGCAGGCAATGCCACGTCACCACGTCTGTCGGCAACACTCCACAGTAAGAGATGCAGGCAGAAAAAACTCCTCGTGGAGTTGCTGACGCTCGTTTGATGACTCTCCTTGATCTTAGTGGTCGACTCCACAGATCCAACACGCGCAGGTTGAGCATCTCGGATCGCTATCAATCGGAAGAGACTGCTGCAGATGGAGCACACCAGATTCGTAACTGTATACCTCTCCTGTGCCCCTCCGAATTCCATGCTCGGTGGTGGGCCGCTCAAGGCCGATGATAGCGAAAAGGGCCTACCCAGACGCTCCCGCGTCATTCTGGCGGGTCTGCGTTGGAATCATTCCCCGTACCTCAAGACCTATGTCCAAAGGATCGATCCGTCGGTCCCTGACGACTGTCCTGACTGCCTTAATAGAGGTCATGATTCCTTTCATTTATTTTCATGCCCGACTAGGCCAACTTCTCTGACAGCTCTGGATATAAGGAACAAGCCGTGCAATGTGGCCACCTTTCTACGCCTATGAGAAGAAGCTTCGTTGTGGCTGATAAGAAGAAGAAGACGCATGCCGAAGGCTCAGACCCTGTAGAGAAGATTGAAGCGTCTATTTTCCGGAGCGACAGCTATGAGTGTTGTTCACTGCAAAAGCTGTCCTTGTAACCAGTCACTGCACTATTTACCTAGCAGTATACTACGAAGTAGGACAGAGCAGCTCGAATTCTGTTACATAAGGCTATGTTTTATACAAGTTCACAAAATTTTCAAACAAACTTACCCTTCTCCCTTTTGCCAGCTGTTCGAGCCTTCAACAACTCTTCTCGGAAGTTAACCTTAGGCTCCAATGACTTTTTCAAGCCCTCGTTCAGTGTTAGCACTTTGAACTGCGCTTTCCTGAAGATGAACAGAACAGGCGGACTAGAAAAATGAGGAACCAAGCAGGCAAACCCGACTGGAAACATACTTGGCACTAACGACAAACTCTCCTTTATCGACCTTCTTAACACGTTTTCGCTTTTTATTTTGTGCTTTCTCAAATCGCATCTCGTCCAACTCCTGCTTCTTCTTCTGGTACTGAAAACCGCAACATTTTACATCCATATGTTGATAGAAAAGGCAAAACCCAGCGCACCTGTTCGAAAACACTCAATTCCGGCTCATCATCCAGAAGTTTAATGTCTGGCGCAATCTTAGAGGAAACTTCCACTGGAGCATCCGAATCTGAGTCATCAGATCTAGGATCCGACGGTGAATTGTGAACAACTACGG
The DNA here is from genome assembly GCA_029168955.1 of Aplectana chamaeleonis. NCBI lineage: Eukaryota > Metazoa > Nematoda > Chromadorea > Rhabditida > Cosmocercidae > Aplectana > Aplectana chamaeleonis. The sequence continues at coordinate 931,202 of JAPDOI010000218.1, read as the reverse complement.
GGGTGCTCTCATCATCAACTGAAGGAATTTCGGGACCAGCATCAACTGAAGGGCTCTCAGATGAATCCTCTTTTCGAAGAGATTCCCGGAAACTCTTCTTGCCGCTGCGAGTGACGACTGCAATACGCTATTATCAACAGTGACAGTAAGACAACCCATTTTATACAGATGTTCTGTCCTTGCTGACCCGCCCGCGCGCAGCCACTGTCACTTGCTTTTCCTTGAAAAGAAAAAAAACCGACTGCTCGGAAACTGTATGAAGATCCGGTTTCGTTCAACTGCAAAGCGCGCATGGCACAAAAAGCGGAAAAGGATGCAGCCGCGACGCCTGGGCTCAAGTCTTCAACGACATACCGAATATCATCGTGGAACAGGCCTTTCATTTGATTGCAAATGGACTCTTCCCCCTCTGATTAGCTTATATACCCTTAGAGAGAGAAACGCACCCATTTTTGTTTACTCTCGTTCAGCTAACTGGCGTTCGACCGAAGTACACAAGTTTTCCAAATCTGTCAGCTGTTGTTTCTTCTGTAAAAAGTATGATCATGAAGGCACAGACAACATAACATCGGCATGGATCGGGAAGAGACTTCGCGTGCATTGTTGAAGGTCGGCGCCAACTCGGTGCACCTATGTTATAGCACATGGCACCGCGTTTGCGCCAACTTTCAACAGTGAATGCGAAGTCTCTTCGCGATCCATGCCGACGTTAAAACTGCACCATAACGCACCTGATTTACAAACTCTACTGCTTGCTCAATGCTCGGCCACAAACTGTCCAGCTGAGCCAGCTGGTTTTCAATAGATCGAAGGTTCTCGTGGATCTTAAAAACTTTGAAGGACATTAGTATTGAGAGGAACTGTCGAAGGAAAGCTGAAATTTGATAAAATAGGGCGAAGGAGTGCAAAAATCAGTTTTAGACTGAAACGATGGAAAACTCCCTCTAGGAGGGTGGAGATCGCAAAAATTATGAGATCTTTCAAAGAAAAAAGTCATTGACTAGGGCTTACTAACATTTCCCGAGCGCTTTTATGAAACCATGTTTTGATAATTGTAGGTATGGGACACAGCACTGATAGTCCGTTTTCCAAATACCTTAAAGGCCTCAGAGATTTACAGGAGATTCCCTCCCAAAAGAGGGTATTTTCATTACTTGATTTGGTCAGACGCTTCAAATTGGGGAATTTTGCTGGTTAAACGCGACTTTTGACTATTTCGAGAATGCTACGATAAAATCGTCTTAGAGCTTCTACACAATGGTTATTTGGGCAGCCCAACACAAATCTGTGGTCAGTTTATCGATTTTCCTAGGATCAGGGTATGTAACGGTGGGTAAACGGTAGCTCAGCCAAAGTCTCAAATTTGACTCAAAATTTCTCTGTGGATGTTATGAGGGACGCTAAACACGAACTCCACGTCCATTTTTCGATTTTCGAAATTTTGAGGTATCCTCAATAAAAAATCGGAATTGTAATCACATAAGGCGAGTGCGGCGCGCGAGATGCTGCGGCCTCCGTTGGCCCTACGCTCTCTCGCCGCCTCTAACCGCCGCTCCGCACCACCACGCAACCATGAGAATTTCGCTGATTTACAGCCTGTAAGTGAAGCCCGTTAAAAGGCATTACGCCCATCGTAACCTACCGTACCCTAAATCTGGCGAGGAATAGACCCCAGATTCGGGTTCAGCGCCTTGAATAACCCCCAGTTGAAAGTTTTGAGCCAAATCCGAACATACTTTTCTGAACACCCCAAAAATTCCCTGATGGTACCCTTACCTTTCTGTGAAGCAATGAAAATTCCATTTTTTGGAGTCCTCGCAGCCATTTAAGAAATTTCAAGCACGGGCCATTTATGTACTGTCACAGACCTACAGCAACAACATGGTTTTCAAAATGCCACGGGGTGGGTAAAGCAGTCCCCAGTAAGAGGGGTCGTGGCTCCGCCTAGGTCGGTCACAATGACCCATTGTACAACGGTCGCAACATCTGTGAACAATAAGGAAATCTCACTCACAGCTGTCGTGTCCGTTGTTATAGAATAACTCAGAGTGTTCAACTCTTCTAGAGCTGCAGCACTTCGTTCTAGCACGTCACCAAGGCTTTTCGTCGCTGGTCCGCTCTAATAAAGTTGTATGAGGTAAACGATTGTCTGATCGAGCGACACACTGGATCACCACTTACCACCGATCCTAGAAGTTGAAGCACCGAGACAATATTCTCAGTAATCGAATGCACCTGGTGGGAAGCTGCTTCAGACTGATTCAGCAAACTCTCATGCGCTGCGGATTTCGTCAGTGGCATGCGACGCCGCCTAGCGCGTCTCTAAACAGACATAATTTTTTTGAAATCGGAAAAAGCATATCCTTTATCACAATTTTTTTTCAGTTCCACAGGGCAACATTGTGAGCTGTTAGGTATATAACGGCGAGACCCTGGAACTGCACCCCTGCTACACCTGGCAGAGCTGGCTTTGCTTCCTGTATACTGATTTCCTATTTATAAACTTGGAATTCCTAAAGGCAACACAAATTCTTTCCATTTTCAGAGGCCTGTTGCAGGATGTTCCAGGGTCAAGCGTGGTTTCGAAATTCCGCAACGGGGTGAGGGGGGGGGTCGCAGGATTTTTGGCCCGAAAATGAAAATTCGGTGAAGATATCACGAAAATCTGGATTTTTTGGTATCAAAGGGAGAGGATCATAGCATTCCTTAGGTTTCAGACGCTTGGGCCCGACTACTGAACGAGTTTTCGGCGCCAGAAAGTTTTAGTAATCAAATATAAACTGCCCAGAAAGGGCGGCCCGGGGAGGGGGATCGAAAAAATTTTGGATTTCGGATAAATAGTTGATGATTGGGGGGAGGTCGCTCAAACTTTGAAAAATTACGCAACGCCCCGCTTGACGCTGGGATGTTCCTCTATGCTGTTGAGAAAACCCTGCACCCAATGTACTGTCCACGGCAACGGAAAACGACGATTGTGCGGTCGCTTATCTACACTAACAAAGCGTGGGTCGGATCTGCCAGAACGACTAGTATCGTATCTCTTCTTGCTCAATAGTAAAAATGCGCAGTATCCCGCCCCGAGCAGCAGGTTCGAAAAAGTATGAGCATTTTTCAAGCATCGCGGAAAGGCAAGTGTACCCACCAGGGATGTGCGGCAAACGAAATTAAAAAATCGGCAAATGGAAATCGACAAAAATTGACCCAAAATGGCCGGCAATCGGCAATCGACAAACGGCAAAATAAAAAAAAGCTTGTACAAAAACGATACAAATGTTCTGGAAGTACCGATAAAGATACTATTTTCTCAAGCACATTTCTTATTTAAATAGCCAGATAAGAAATGGTTTCTCCATAATACCACAATAAGTTGAACCTCTTACGTTGGTACAAAACCTGATATAAATAGCATTCTATTTTACACTAGTAAGCGAAATGTTGTGGTGAAAGGATACTAATTTTTCGAGGTTCTCTAATGTCAGACTTTTTTTTAAATATGTAGTAGTATTTCATTTGCTTCGTGTTCCAAATTCATCGCAAAAAAATCAAAATATCGCGCGATCCAAGTCAAGAGGGTGAGCACTTCTTTGAAGTTCCTTCAAAGAAGTTAAGAGCTCAACGTAGCCTTACTTTAGCTGATTAGTTTCTAACGAGCGTGGCAGCCACGCCGCTTCTCTGGTACAAATTGGCGCTGCGTCTCCGCGACAAAGCCACGCCGGCTCCTACAGGCTCCACAGAGGCACCGCGAAAGTGCCGCTGCGGCTCCGGGATCGATGGCCGTGCCTTTACGAAAATAGGACCGACTCATACACAATAGGAACTCGTGTGAAATCAATTATGATTCATAGTACAATTGTGCCGAGCCTACGAACAAAAATGCGCACCTACGGTTGCTAGGTTCTCTATCTGATAGGGACAGAGAGTATCCCCGTTACTGCGTGCAAAGAGATACGAGACGTGGGTAATAAAACTCGGGTGGTTGAACCGGCGATACCACACAGGGCAGTGCGTCGTAGTCGACGCCGGTTAGCTTATGCATCCTCTCGGAGCTGATGCGGTCCTAACACGGCACCGCTGCGGTACTATCGAGGCAATGTCGCGGCGTTGTCGAGGCTCAAATCACTGCAACAGAATCATAACGTCAGTGATGATCGTGGAGCCGCTGCGGTACTACCGCGGAACTATCGCGGCACAGTTAAGGGTCGCTTTACTTTCCCAGAACTGCCGCGGCAAACCTTCTCAGAGTTCGCGGCGTACTCGTTGGCATGCCTCACGGTGTATTTACTGTTTCACCGGAATTAATTAAAAGATAATGACGTGGACAAATACATCTAAAACGCATGTTTTCGGACGATCCTGGAAGCGTTCCTGAGAAACTGCTATATCTTCGGCATCTCTCCCCTTACGACCTTTCAAATTTCTTCTGAACGCCGCGCTAACAACTCAAATGCAAGCAATTGGCTAGTTTTCCAAGCTTTCCACAAATACGTCTCCTGAAAAACCGCGCTTATCTCGAACCACCTCCTTCTCAAGCTGTACGTCACCCTTTATTCCCAACTGATCACTCTACACTCCGTGCATCCAGTTTATAGTCAAGCAGCGAATTTGATGAAAACGGATGTTCCGCACGTCGTGTACACCCTCTCCCACCCTTTCAACTCAGAACTCCAACTTTCAACTTGGTGCCATGCTTTTTCAGCGCAATTGTGAGCATAATAGAAGATGGTGAAGTGCATAAGCCCACAAACTGCCAGTGAAGTCCAAAATCCTTTACACGGCGCTTTGAAAATTATCTGGAAGAATTTGAGCCATTCAGCGTTTTTCCTGAACCCTTTGTGCTCTCTCCTAAAAATGATCAGGGTGTAAAATCTTGTTCAGGTTTTCCATGCGCGTCCTAATCGCGGCGTTTGTTATCTATTTCGCACTTCTCGCCAAACTTTGTCGAGAAGTGAGAGGAAAAACGGCAAACGACAATCGACAAAAATCGTCCGAAAACTGCCGGCAAACGGCAATGGCCGCACATCCCTGGTACCCACCCATCAGGCATTTCAAACAAATTTTCGGATTCAGCTCAAAAGTTGTTTGTAGGAGTAATTAGGGTGGTGAACACGAATCTGGAGTCCATTTGTCGAAATTTTGAGGTTTACTGTAGGTTACGGTAGGTGACATGTCATTTAGGGGTCAAAACCCACCTTAGTATTTTGAAAATCGACAAACGGACGTTAAATTCCTATTCTCCACCCCGAATAACCCCCGTATACAAATTTTGAGTCAAATCTGAGATTTTTACCAAACTACCGTATACCCACCGTAACCTAACGTAATCTGCAAAAAATCGATGAACGGACTCCAGATTCGTGTTTACCATTCCAAAAAAAACCCCCTCAGAGAATGATTTTGAGACATATCGTAGATAACCGGAAATCTCGAAGGTGGTGTTTTTCCCTCAAAATCTTCCCCGGTTGGGAAGCTTCGAACAAAATTAGCCGAAAACTTTGGGAAATCGACTATTAAACCACAGATTCAAGATCAGCGACCCAAAAAACCCCTTGGGAGAATTTGCAATCTGGAACATTTTTCTAAAACGCTTTTAAGCCTTCTATTCGGTAGAAATGAACGCCCAACCGGAAATCCGTACAAGTCCAAAACGCTTTCAGTCTGGACAAGGCATGAAAAATGTGCTTTCACCCAAACTTTGTTCAGGGGGGGGGTAGTTTTGGGCGCTGAACACATTTATAAGGTCCGTTTCCGAATTTTCCAAAGACTAACGCGCTTTTTGAAAGTTACAAAAAACACAAAAAAATTCCTTTTTGAGCTTGTAACTTTTTTTGAGTCTGCAGCTCGGGGCAGGATACTGCGCAGTTTTACTATTGAGCCACAAGAGATACTGACGACCAGGGCTGTGCGTTAATAACGTTAACGTGTTAACGCATTATCGGGTTAACGCGTTTTTTTTTTCAAAAATTAACGATTAACGGTTAACGAAAAAGTCCCGAAATCACGTTAATTTTTATTTCGTTAATCTTCCATCCATCTATGCTTTTTTGCATGTCAGGATTCCTATTCTTGAAGAGTATTCGTTTATTGTTCTGGCTGATAGTATTAATAATCCATGAAGATGATTTCCAAGTTTGGAGTGTACGGACTGCGGTGTTTGGTATGGAACGTGCTTCGTTTTTTTGGGACGTCTGGTTATTTATCGATTTTCGTGGTGGTCAGGTAATGTTTTCAAAATTGTTAACGAAATGCAACGTGTTAACGCATTAACGGATTAACGCGGTTTTTTTTTTGAAAAATTTACGATTAACGGTTAACGAAAAAATAAAATTTCATTAACGCACACCCCTGCTGACGACACTAGTCGTTTTGGCAGATCCGACCTACGCTTTGTATACTTCCCTTGTAAGCATACTGGAGTTCGCACCATAATCGAAAACAAAGTTCTGATTTTCTTCTGAATTATGGATAAAGAAACATCGGTAACGTTGAAAACGGTGGTTTCCAGCACACGCCTTTCTCGCCTAATTCGCACAACCCGAGGAACGAATCTAACCCCCGATGTCCAAATTTTCATATTTTTACTGCACAGAGCATTGGAAAGATACCGAATATGAAGATACACACAAGTGTGAAAAAAGAGGTTTAAGTTTACCTTTCTTCCCATCAAACTAGATGGTAAGTGATACGGAGCAAACAATTGGCGCTAACGCAACCAAAACAGTGAATACGCAGGCAGTAATTGATTCATTGTTATCAGAGCTCTGCCTCCCGATGGCCTCGCCAACACACAGAGCAAATCAACAGGATACAAAACGGTGGAGGGCTAAACCCAGGATCTTCAAAGACAACAAGTCAGAACGCCTTATTTTATTTGCAATACTCTTTAAAAAATGTTTCAAAAAATCATCACAAAAACTCAAAATCTGACAAAACCTGCGAATATTGCATCTATACACTTAATCAGCAACTAATATTAAGTGGTATGTACATTAAATGCAAGTGAATTAAAGTAGTGAACTTGAAAGCATGATCAAATCACGATGTTAATCACATCTCAAATTAACAAATAACATCCGAACAAGGCATCATACCAAAAGGAAAATACCATACAGCCTCCAGATCTCTAAGGACTCCTGAAGTGGAGGACCGCGGCACGGCACGTGCTCGAATCGTTCGGTTCTACCACAATACGCTTCCAACTTGACAACATGAAGCCTTGGACGACAATATGGCATGATACTCTTCACTGGACACATCAATCCATTGTTATCCAGAGTCTCACAGCTAATTAGGCGCACTACAGGTACATTCGACGCTTGACGGTTCGTCGGATCGGTGTAAGCGCAAGCAGCCTGCGTTTCTGCATGTCTACGCACAGGACCCGCAGCCTTTATGTCTCAAACAATAACACCGATTCGACGAGGTTCTGCGTCGACCATACACAAGAAGACCTGGAATCACTCTCAGGAATATTTCGGATCAGTGAGGAGGTGCCTCCCACAGTCCACCCCGAGAAAAACTTCCTTCTCAAGCGCGCACTTCTGAAACATGAGCACGCGCTGCAGCGAAGAAAACGTAGAAGCGGCAAATTTTAAGCATTTGCAGCACGTGCTCCTATTACAGGACGACGTACAACTTTGAAAGCGAAGTTGGTGCAGCATGTGGCTGTATTCGATTCGGGCACGTGTGCCCCACTTCAGCAAGTGCTATTGCGAAGACGCTTCTTCACTAAACGATGTCTAAGCCTATTGTGGTCGAATCGAACCACACCAAAAGAAGTGAGAACGAGCACCAGCAGAAAAGAGGCAGTAAACACAATTTTTCTATCAGATGCAACACAGAAACATCTCGTTCGCCTAAAACTTTGACTATTAAAATTTTCGTTTGTACAAGATACTAGACGTACATACAGGAATATAGAAAATCTGGCTAAACGCAGATGCATAGAAACCAGGAAGAAAACCTGACAAACAATTGTCTCGGAGGCAATGTTCGCAAAAAAGCCAATTCCATTAGCCGCCAAAAACCATGAAAGAAAACGGAAGCAACCGAAGAAAGACCTACATAACGTGAAAGGGTTTACTCTCAAAAAACTACCACGCTTTTCGCTAAGCTCATCCGATTCGTTTAAAAAAAATCAGGAAGGTTTGTTATAGCTAACACTGCATTCAAAACAAAGAAATCCTAAAGCTACAAAAGATTCAGAGAAGAAATGGCATACATCAAAATGGCCTCTTCTGCGGTCTATAGGCGTACTGGCTGAAAGAGTCATACGACTCCTCAGCTTGTCGAGTAGCTGATCCAGAATACCTGCAAGAAAACTGATTTCGAAAGATAGACAGTAATGGCTACTTTCAGAGGCTGAATAAGATTATTGGGTTTACTTCCGATTTATTGGACGACTACGGATGATAATGATAGCATCGCACATGCCATAGCCTGCCGAAGACTTCCGAAATGCAAAAGTGAGGTTCAATAAAATTTTGGGGGCGTCCTTACTTTGTTTAATAAAGTTACTTGGGGCGCTGAACACGAAAGGAAAGCTCACTGGGCCTGATTTTCGTGATCAGCTCCCCAAATACGCCCCCCCCCCCGATACCTCTTTTGCGATCTCCGTGTCGTTTCGAGCTCATACCTTTTTGTCTGATCCCGAGATACCCAGCCCACGTGTGGTGGATCTGACTAGTCAACCATCAAGACGACTCAAAAAGTGAGCATCAACCGACTCGCAAGTTCTTTCGAAATATGAGACTAACTGCCTGTCCGCTGCATTCGCTCATACAGGGTTGAGCGAGGTTGCGAAATTCAGTAACGTGGAGGGGCGCCAAAATTTTGGCCGGAAAATAAAGATGAGGAGGGAAATCGCAAAAATTTCGGACTACAAATGAAAATTTGGTGAAGAGATCCCGAAAATTCTAGATATTTTTGGTCAGCAAGGGGAAGGATCGTAGCATTGCTCAGGTTTTGAACGTTTTAAACGCCCTCCCGAAGGAATTTTTGGCGTCTGACAGTGGAAGTGATCAAATATAAACTGCCTAGAAATCGCGCCTCGGGGAGGGGGGGAGATCACAAAAATTTTGGGGGAAAATTATTGATGGGGGGTCGCTCCGATTTCGAAAAATTACGCAACGCCCGCTTGACCCTGCGTTCACATTCTACTACTACGGGATTAAGTCTGACCTCATGCAAGGCCGCGATTTTCTGGGCTTTGAGACTTAGGGTTAAACTCAAATTGGAAATCTGACCTGGTGTGCAAGATTCACTTCTAAGGACACGTTACTCTACCGATTTGGATAAGGAAGGGAAACCGCGGGTTGGTGCGAAGTATGATGGGTGTTTAAATGAAGGAGCGGACGAGGTCCGACGCAACCACTACTACGAGCGGGCACTTAGAAGGGAGGGAAAATTACACGCCATGGCCATTACAAATTAAATAAACCGGTCTAGGATTCATTTTCGAAGTAAAATTCGATTTTTTTGCATGGCAGCTGCAAAACGTTTTTCTGGAAAGATTTATATGCGTCTTTGGCGCTTTAGTCGTAGACGCATCATAACGTGTAATCCACGAGTCTTCGTCGCCTCCTGAGATGCACCAATGTCATTTCTACACCTGGGATAACGATTCTACACCAGATGACTATGGGAAGATTCCTGGTGTACACTCACATCGGTGTATCTCAGGAGGCGCCGAATACCCATGAATTACATGTTGTGATGCGTCTACGAGTGAAGCGCTATAAACACATTTAGCTCCGTTCAGAGAAACGTTTCGCAGCTGCATTGCAAAAATTCGAATTCTACGTCGAAATTTGATCCTATAAATGTTTATCTGAATTGGAATGACCACGGCGTGTCATGACCCTTCCCTTTGTGAGAGCAGCCCATGACGGCGTATCACGACTGCGCGATATCCCTGCAGACTGGTGCATTCTCTAATAAACACGCAAGCATCCGGTGCGGTGGATGACTTCGCTGGTTACACCTCAAAACAATTTAAAAGAATTTTCTCTACGCTTGGCTAAGGCATTGAAGACTAAACCGGCCCGGTGACTAAAAAAGAGCCATGGTATGCTAGTAATCCAGCACCATTGACAATAACCATCCCACTCGCTTCCGTCTAAGATCACCACAGAGTGGGCCTAACTTTAACTACTTTATGATGAATTCAAAAAACTTACGTTTCTTGAGACCACTGCAGAGCTGATATGAAAACCACTCACCAAGAAGCCTGTCCATTCATCCTGCTTCCGACGTCAGCTCTTTTTTCAACTCCCTTGTCAACAAAATTACGAGGATAATAGAACGAGTTCTCACGAGTTGTGTGAGATGGTGATCCATTCCAAGAAGTGTCGAGACCCAGATCACGCAATTCAACATATCTAAAATAATTAGGTAAAAGCACAGCGGAACAGCAGCCACACCATACAAACAATTACCTGCTCGCGTTTCCTACGTGCGCATAATTGGCAGCCAAGATGGCTAAGAAAAACGCTAAGCCAAGAATGACCAGACATGATCCCACCCATCCAACAATATACCATGAGCGGGCAGTTGACGAAAAAGCACAAAACTGCTGGGCATCCCCACCACACAACCGCAAGTCCTGAAATTGCTGCTAAATAACGTGCATCGGAAAATGGTGGCGTTGACAGATCCCACGCACTAACCCAGTTCGAACGTGGTTCGAGCGCAGATTCAAATCGGGTCGGACCATTTAAGGGGAAAGAACGGAAAGGGGACCGACTCGAGACAATCTGCAGTAGACTTTTTCAGTTTCAAGGATAAGGCTCTCTACTCACCGCATTCGAAAAACTCCTTGTAATAGGTGCGAAGACTTCAAAATTAATGCAGTCCTCATCGCTGAACGATGTAATCGTCGAGCAAATGTCATCGAAAATGAAATAGGAACCACATAGCAAAGAGCAGATCGAGATGATGAACAACCAGCATATCAACTGCAAAATGGAAAAGGTGGCCAGACAAAGACTTTTAACCTCAATTTTTCTTATTCCAAATCTGAATAGATTCTTATCAAAAGTCATTCCCTAACCAAGCAGGATGCTCTCAAAGGCATCATGCACGCTTTCAAGAGTGGTTCAGATGGCGAGCCTGGTAGACTCATACGGCCTGCACTAGCACGCCTACCACGTTGGAGGCGTCAAAAGCCAGTCCAAATATCCGCATTAAAGACGTCTAGCCCCCCCCCCAAATCGTCGTGACCCCGCCCATTTTCTACCAATCCCGCCCACTCAGCACAGAAGCCCACAAAATGATGCTCGCTTCCGGTTTTGGCGCTTCCAACGGCATAGGCTTTCCAATAGAGACTGTACGAGTCTATAAGCATCATCATATCAATCACTTCTGCGAGCATGTATACTGTATTTGAAGCGAAAAAAAAGAAATAATTTCATAACTAACCAAAACCTGCTGTAACTTACCAATACAACACACCAAAACATAGCAGCCGCGCATGCAAACCTGCCTCCACACTTCGCCTTTTCACCTAAATACAGCGTAAATTACTCAAATAACTTCCTCAACAATAAAAGTGAAAACGAAACCTACGCTTGTACATTTCCTCCCTCGTAGCACCAGTGGCAGAAAATCCAACCAGAAGAAAAAATAAGGCGAACAAAGACATGAGAACGGCAAGAACGACAAAGAACACTTGAACCTAAACCGAAAAACCAAAAATATGTTCACACAGAACTGGCATTTTGTCCAGAAATTTCAAATAGAACTTCACAAAAGCGTGTATGGTGTCAAAATCTTTGACAACGCGGCATTTGCACCGCGAGTACCAAAATCGACAAAGGCCTGCTACGTTCAACGTGAGGTAGGGGTGCTGCATTTGATCGGAACATGCAAGGTATGACGCTCAGTTGGGGAATTCCGCTTCAGAGCGCTTAATTTAGTAATTTTCCACACTGCGCCCTAATTTCTCGTCCAAATTCAGAATTTTTTCTTTTACGCCAACCAAGCCCAATTTACGCATACAGAAAAACTCTACATATAAGGGTACTTGTAAATGCTCTTCCTATGAAACGAGACGTCAACGGATCGCTGCGTGCCCGAGCAGTCTGCGTGCTCATCAGGGATGTGCGTAATTACGACTAACGACTAACGAATTTAATGACTAACGGGCTTTTTGGGTGTTACGACTAACGACTAACGACTAACGAAAATAAAAATATTTTCGTAAGCAATCCCAATATTCGTTAAAAAAGCCAATGGTCATTCAAATCGCGCTCCAACCGGAGCCTTACACCAGGATTGATACCCTGTTGGTTGTTTTAGGTGAATGGTACAAAATAGCCATAGCCTTCAATATTTATTAGACCTACTGACACTGCTTCGCAGTTTCTGGAACCCCCACATTAAAGCCCCACTCGAACTTTACGCAAGGTTAGGCGCAGCGTTTATGCGTCTTCGCGTCGGTCTCGCTACTTTATGGTAGGCTCACTGAACCGATTCCGGCACTGACCGGCTCCAGCGGAGATTTTCGCGGAGGACACTATCAAAGGTGATAATATGGAGCAAAGCCTGCAGGCAACAACTGCCCAACGACGGAAACTGTACCTGATGATTGGATTGTAAAGGGTGCCGTCCTTCGACTTTCAGTCATAAATTCGAGCTATGGGGTTTCTATAAAGTGGTGCTGGGACCTCTCAGGGGTGAAATTTTAACTTGGGTGCTAATTTCTTCCGACCTTTTCCCATTATGGGAACAAGCTCTGTTGTTGTTGTTGTTGTAGTTGCCCATCTTCCACCATAACCATTGATCCTGGATCCAAACTTCCGGTACGTAGACGGCGTAATCGAAGCAAGTTTTCTAGGATCCTCTTATTTGGAGGATCCCTGAGTGGGGCGTTTTTCAACCCCCTTTTTTTGTTTTTTTTTTATTATTTTTTTGATTTTTTTTACATTTCAAAATTATCCTCGCATTATCAAAGTGACAGGAAATTGGCGACTTACACTGGTTTGAGCCAGAGATCTTCTATTGTAAGGTGCGTTGGCTTTCCAGAGCATGAGAACATGGGGTACTGTATGTTCCTCCAGTCTGCATTCCGGACAAAGTGGATTATCAGCAGCCCCAATCTTATGGAGGTACCATTGCGATTTTGAGTAGAAACCACTTCGGAGCTGAGACAGCGCTACTCGGCTAGGTCTTGACAACGTCTCCCCCTGCTTGGATATCTTCGGCGGCGGTCCACTCAGCAAGGGAGAGTTCAGATTACCCAAAAGCTCTTTTACAAACTCCGCGTGAACTTCTTTGCGAATGCTCTCTGCAGTTCCAGGCTTCACCAACATTGGTTTGACAGTTCTGACGTGTTTCCTAATCTGTCTAGGTGGTTCTGGCTCCCTCATCATGTCATGCGACGGGTGTCCAGGGTCGAGTGTCGCAACCGTTCGATATTGGAGTGTCAGCATCTCATTATGAGCTCGAACTGGCATGATTCCTGTCTCGCTACTCAGATGAGTTGTGCTTGCCATTGCAAGGCTTCCCGTCGCGGTCCTCAAAGCTGTGTTTTGACAAGCTTGCAACCGATCCCAGTGAGAAGATGCAATGAGCAGGCTCCAGGCTGGAGCCGCGTAAGACATCACAGATTGTCCAATGGCACGGTAGGTCAGTGTGAGCAGCTCTTTGCTTTGCTTTGTCCCGAATTCCTTCCCGCCAACGCTTTCAGGAGGTTCGTTCTTTTAGCCGTCTTCTTGCGAACAGCTTCCGCATGAAGTCGTCCCGTCATCATCGTATCAAAGTGATAGCCGAGGATCGTCGGATTTCTTTCGTGCGTGATTTGCGTTCCATTTATAAAGACTTTCGGCACGTATCTCGCTTGAGCAGAATGTGTTGTGAGAAGAGAGACAGTAGTCTTTTGGATCGAAAGTTGCAGTTGGAGATCTTCTAGAGCCTTTGTCAGCTTTGGGAGATAGTCGTTCAGACGTTTTTCGCAGATTTCCACATCAGGATCTGATGTAACCAGTGTTAAATCATCCGCATATCCGATAAGGCGTGTTTCTGGTGGGGGCGCTGAGAGATCGGCGATGTAGTAAGAAAAAAGAAGCGGAGAGAGCACTGCGCCTTGCGGTACCCCGGAGCGCACCAATCTTACGTTTGACATCCGGCCTCTGAACTCTGTCCGTATCGTTCTCCCTTTCAGGTAGCTGGAGATCCAGCGCGCAAGTCCTCTCGGTAGGGATGACTCTGCAAGCTTCTGACAGAGAAAGGAGATGACGACAGTGTCATAGGCCTTCTTTAGGTCAAGTGCCACCATAATTGAACGGCTTGGCGGTCTCTTCTCATTTGGTCCGTCCGTAATGAATCCCGTAAGTTCGACCAAAGCTGTGGTGGTGGAGAAGCCTTTTCGAGAACCATTCTGCCATCCAGGGCTTTGCAGGTGCGTCTCCAGTGTAGGAAGAATAGTTCTTTCAAAGGTGCGTGCCATAGATGAAATTATCGAAATGGGCCTGTAGCTGTTCAAATCCTCTGCAGGTTTTCCGGGCTTCAGAAGTGGGAAGATTCTTGCCTCCTTCCACGACGCCGGAATCAGTCCAGTTGATAGAGTTCTGTTGAAGAGCGCTCTCAGGCACTCACGAAAAACTGATCCTGAATGTTTGAGCATGATAGGGGCCACTCCACTTGTATCTAGGAACAAGCTCTAAGCCACGCAAGCGCTCGGCTCGCGACGCTGAACAAAGAACAATTAGTTCAGAGTCGGTTCAATTCTCCGTGCTGTCACCACCAGGTAGATCGCAAATAACGTCATATAACGCAGAAAGGAAAAGTTAGCGCTCAAAAAAAGCAGAGTTAAAGATTTCCTCGGTTTCCCATAGCTTCTTTTCTTACCGAAAAATGACAGAAATCGATAAACACACACTCTCGAGAATTAGGCTTTCGTCCATATTTTGAATTATGTATACGTAGGTCTGCAGTTTGAAGTAGGTTCTCTAACAAGGAATGATTTGTGTCTTAAATTGCCATGAATGTTTTGGAAAACATACATCTCTTCATGCTTTTCTTTTTTTCTATTCATAAGGGCTTTTTTGCCTCAGCTGTGCTTGTTTTCAAAGCCTAGATTTTTAACGACTAACGACTAACGAGGGTTTTGGCCGGTTGAACGACTAACGACTAACGAATTACAAAATTTTTATTACGCACATCCCTGGTGCTCACGTATGGGGGGGGGCGGCAAGCGAAGAGTCCAAAGAAGCAGCGACCCTCAGCGTCTCTGACATTTTTGGATTACGGTTAGACGTCGCGTACGCAAATCACGTACGCGACACAACATCTGTCTTACCGTAATCCAGAAAGAGGATTCGACGAGTTTTTCACGTTCTCACTTCTTTTTTCACAAACTCCATTACTCATTTGCGTTCTTTTCGCTCGAAATGCTCGCGGCACTCACACTCGATACAGATATTCTTCTTTACGTGGCAGGGAAAATGCTTCAAGATATAGATAACAGCTCGGAGGGCACGAAGGCGACTGTTTTTGAATTACAGTAAGATATGCTACGTATTCGTAGGGAGCGAGGGGCTCAGCCTCTCCAGAGGATTGACAAGACAAGTCTCAGAGATGAAGAGTGCAGAAGGAATATTCGCCAACGCGTTTCTATTCACATCAGAGTACGGACTAAGAAGAAACGTTGCGACGCGGATTCTTTTGTCAAGTGCATCCAGGACGCTTCGAAAGAGGCACTCCCGGTTGTACAGCCTAAGAAGAAGTTCGCCTACGTCCCAGAAGAAACAACATCTACCTACCACATAGTATGTGCTCTCCGAACTGCAGGAAACTTCGTGGAGGAGAAGCGGCTGAGGAGGAAGTTGCGTCGGCAGCTTCAAAGTGACCGCGAACGAGAGTGGACGTGTAGAGCTAAGGAGTTCGAGAAGGCTAGGGAGGAGAAGAATCCGAGGAAAGCCTACACGTTGCTGCGACAGTATAGCGGGAAGATGAAGAGATGTTCTTCTGTCTTGAACACTACCAATGGAGTTGCAGTTGGTGATGCGACGCTGCCAATATGGAAGGATTACTACAGTTCACTACTGAATCGTCCAGCGCCATCAGTACCTGAGCTCCCGCATGTTCAGAGAGCACATTACGATGTCAGTGAGGAACCGCCGACTGAGTCTGAAGTTTTGGATTGTGTCCGGAAAATGAAGAATAGAAAGGCAGGTGGAGATGACAACATACCTGCTGAAATGCTGAAAGCTCTTCCTCCGTCTGAGATTCGTGAAATGACCAACACCATCCGTGCTATACGGATGAGCGAAAGGATACCCGATTCGTGGATACATGCGATCATCGTACCTCTTCACAAAAAGCTATCCGTCACGGATCCCAAGAACTACAGAGAAATCTCTCTACTTCGTGTCATGTACAAGGTTTTAGAACGTATCATTCTCGAGCGACTTATAAAACACGGTGAAAGAACGACCAGAGATGAGCAAGCCGGTTTTCGACCTGGAAGATCGACCATCGACCAAGTGTTCGTCGTGAGAAAAGTAATTGAATCGTGGCAGCGGTATTCGAAGCCATTACAGCTTGCTTTTTTGGACTTTGAAGCCGCGTTCGACTCTCCTCATTGTGATCGATTGCACGATGCTCTGCGAGCAGATGGAGTCCCGGAAAAGTATGTTCGGTTAATCGAGGACATGAACAAAGGAACAACAGCAGCAGCTCGTACACCTGTCGGATTTACGTCAGCTTTCGAGGTGAAAACAGGAGTAAGGCAAGGAGCCGTTGCAGGACCTTTTCTTTTCAACTTCACCGTTGATGACATCATGCGTAGAGTTTCAGAAGTTTCCTGTGGATGTGATCTTAACAACATCAGGACGCTCCCTTGTCGACCTGGAGTACGCCGACAACATTGTGTTATTCGCTGAAAACAACGCAAAACTGCAAAGGATTGTGAACCTCGTTTCGAAGTATGCCGCAGCCTATGGACTTCGTCTTCGTCCCGACAAATGCAAGCAGATGTGGGTCTCTCAGAGGCCTTCAACGGGAGTTTGTGTGGACGGACAACGTATCGAACTGGTGGACGATTTCTGTTATTTGGGCTGTTTGCTGAAGAACGATGGTAGTTATTCAGCGGATATTCGACAACAATGTGCGAAAGCTACTTCTGCATTTAATTCTCTAACCAAGTGTTTGTGGTCTACCACCATCGCGAAGGAAGTCCAGTTGCGCGTCTACCTATCCGCTATTCGTCCTATCATGATGTACGGATCGGAGACGTGGGCAGCACCGAAGACGCAGATGGAAAGGTTGGATTGCACGGAAAGGAAGCTTTTTAGGCGTTTGCTTGAATATTTCTGGCCGCGTGTATGCCATAACGAAGACCTTTACAAGGAAATCGATGCAGTACATCAACGCTTGACACGAGGGAGGTGCCAGCATCTCCGAACGCCATCTCAAGCAGCAATGGAAAGTCGACTTCGACTGCTCAGGCATATACTAAGAAGAACGCCGGATCGTCTCGTACAACACGCTTTAAGAATGCTTCCAAATCCTGTATGGAAACGGCCACCTGGGCGTAGGCGAAAGTTCTGGACGGATGTGGTTAAACAGGATTTGAAATCACTCGGCATCGAAAAACAGTCCAGGCGCGGTTTCGTTTCGCATGAAATGGAATAGTGACAGCTGGATGGAATGTGTTCGAACTGTGGCTGAAGACCGTGAAAAATGGACACGGCTGACTACTAGGACGGCAAACCTCGGTGAAGATGCGGAATGACCGCGTCAGGCGAAAGCCAACCGATCAAGTCAAATAAGTCATGCTACGTATTTGAGTACGCGACGTCTTACCGTAATTCAAAAATGTCAGAGACGCAGATGGAGAGCTGCTCCTTTGAACTCTTCGCTTGCCATCTCGTTTGGGACAGGGTATACTACTGTCGCGGCAATGCGTGAAAAAAGCGCTATCGATCGATGGCCGCGATCATGCGCATGGGAGAGAATCGATTGTTTTGATGAGCATAACGGCTATTTGTGGAATGGCATGGGATGAAATGTCCACCCAAGAACGGTCGACACCTCCGTTTCCAATACCATTTTTCAAATTTCGACCGAATATGCATATCGCAGCGATAAAATCGGCTTCGCTCTCCATTGGGCAACGAAATGATAAAATTGCGGCGATATTCATATTTCCTCAGGATTTCGGTTTACTGGTGAAAGGCTGATTTATCAACAATTTCAGGACGACTATCTGATCTCTTTTCACTCCTGGATCTGCCGTTCTGCTTACCGAAATAATCGATTTCCTCCAATAAGCAATATCGTGGCGATTGATCGATACCGTCTTTTTTTCTCAAGCATCGCCGCGACGGTAGATTGATCCCGGCCTTAGCACAGCCATTCAGCTAGCGTGTCGCGCAATCGATCAATACGGGAAAGATAATGATTTCACGTGTCACGATGTCAATGATCTCAGGCAGTAACTCCGGCTGAGGGGGCAGGCAATACCGGCTGACTAAACATTGTACCCGGGCATGCCCCGGTATTCACTGCCCCCTCAGCCGGTAAATGGTGGAGCGCTCAGCCGGCAAGTGGTGGCCCCCTCAGCCCGCATTCACTGTCCCCTCAGCCCGCATTCACTGTCCCCTCAGCCGGTAAATGGCTTCCCCTCAGCCCGCATTCACTGTCCCCTCAGCCCGCATTCACTGTCCCCTCAGCCGGTAAATGGCTTCCCCTCAGCCCGCATTCACTGTCCCCTCAGCCGGTATTAGTTGCTTACCACGTGAATGATATCGATCTGCAAGACTAGATGAAGCCCCTAGCAGGCTCTCCCTATTCCCCAGCAAGTTCGAGGCTTGCGTTTCATTTCTGAAGCGGCAAGCCTTACCTTGCTTCAAAAATCATGAACTGACCCGCTGTCACGTCCCCACGGTCACAACGAACCGTAAGGGGTGAGGGGTCAATGATCCAAATCATGTTGATGACCATCCGTTCGAATGCCAACACCCGAATCAGCTCGAAATCCATTTCGCCCGCTCCGTACATGAGCCTGGTTCGCTTTAGTGTGTGCCCGCTCAGCCGGTAAAGCCATGCCCCTCAGCCGGTAATGCTATGTCTGCCCGATCAGCCGGTGACATGCTCAGGCGTGGATTTATGTCTGCCCCCTCAGCCGGTAAAGCCATGCCCCTCAGCCGGTAAAATGCATGCCCGCCCGCTCAGCCGGTGACATGCTCAGGCGTGGATTTATGTCTGCCCCCTCAGCCGGTAAAGCCATGCCCCTCAGCCGGTAAAATGCATGCCCGCCCGCTCAGCCGGCGAGCCTACTTCTCCGCCCGCTCAGCCGGTGTTATTATCTGAGATGATGTCACGAGCGGTGTGGTCCAAGCTGCAGCGCGTTCAAAATTGTGCTCTGCGAATTGCAACTGGCTGTTCTAAAAGCTCTCCAATTGAGCACTTACACGCCGAAGCTCGCATATTGCCTGTTAGAGACCACTGCCAACTCCAGACGCAACAAATGTACATTAACATCGTGGAACAGCCGAATCATCCATCGCGAAGAGTACTAAACCCGGTGAGAGAGAAATGTATCAGAAAGCCTTTCGTCGATGCTCCGTCGAAAGTAGATGTGCAGAGATGGACCGGAGCACAACAAGAACGCCTCCGTCTCTTGCGCGCGGAGCATACCCGATTCGTGAAAGACAGGGTCAAGCGGGGCGTTGTGTAATTTTCCGAAATCAGAGCGCCCCCCCTCTCGCCCAAAGTTGTTTTTTTCCAAAATTTTAAATTTTTTTGCGACCCCCCCCCCACGAAGTGTAATTTTTGTTTACTTTTTTTGCCAAGAAATGTTGAGATTTTTTGGTACTGGGAAGTGATTTCTCACGTTTTCAGTTCCAGAATTTTTAACTTTTGGCTCAAAAATTTCGTGATCCCCTTAGCCTTCAATTTCGGGCCAAAAATTTTGCGACCACCCCTCCTCCCCTGTTGCGAAATTTCACAACCCCGCCTAACCCTGGTGAAAGAACACTTGAGCAGAGTTGCCATAAACTCCATCCTGGAAGTCGCACCTCCGAAGGTCAGCGAGACAGAGATGGAACTTGGCAGGCGTGCCAGGTGAACCCTTGCATCGTTACTCTGTGGACACTCTCCCATGCTTATGTCATATTTGCATAGGATTGATAACAGCAAACCTGACGAGTGCCCTGATTGCGGTAGTCAAGGGCATAATACTGCGCACCTGTTCAATTGCCCGAAAAGACCGACTACATTGACGACAATGGATCTGTGGAAGAACCCTGTGCTAGTGGCCGAGTTTCTGAACCTATGACAGAACCCTCTCTGTGGCTGCAAAGAAGAAGAAGAAGCGGCGTGTTGCGGGCGGTCAGCACTTAGGCATCTACTCGCGGACATGACGATATGTTGCGTATGGGTGCATTCGAAGCGGAATTCTTCGCCGAATCGGTAAATGCTCGAGCCGTTGCTGTCTCATCGCCTCTGTGAATGTGACGGTGAGTCTATGCTTTCGACGAAAAGCTTCCACCTTACCAACAAATGTGTGTGTTTTGAATAGTTTGGGAAGCGCTGACTTCGCCGCGGACACCTTGTGAAGAACTCTGCGCCACCGCTAGCGAATGACCTCTGCTATGAGCCCAGAAGTGGGGTGAGGTACCTCGAAGATGTGCAAAAAGCTGTGAGGAAAACGAAGAAGGAAGACGAGAACTGACCTTGTCCAGCCACGGCCAGTCCTGAATCTTCAACGATCTTCTAGTTTGTTCAACGGTGGCATTGAATCCCCACGTCATCATAATGGAGAACAAAATAACTCCAATGAAGCAAAGTAGCGTAGCCATGAGAGAGGCGTATGGAACTCTGAATAAAAATTGTAGTCAAAATGGCAAAACTTCAATAGATGAAAACAAAACGAGAGCAGGTGAACTCTCCCGATATTGTTGGCTTCGGATTTCTATGTGAAATATCAAGACTGCCACCGGCATGAGGTCTTGGTGGAAGAGGTGGCACAACACTGACCTGTTGAAACAACCATCGTGTCGATGAGGCTTCACCGGAATCGGTCCATTGATGCGCTCCGGCTGCCGCCCACGGTGGGGAGGAGCGTCGAGCACCACCCCGTAGATGTCGGCGTCTCGAATTTTGATCCGCTGACAGAGAAGGCGCCTGGTCCAACTTCCGAAATGCAACGATCTGAATGTGTAATTGAATTCCAACGAGAGATAGCGCTGCTTCGCGTGGGAGTATATACGATCATCGCAATTTCAACACAGTACGTCTCGCTTGTGAGAAAGAGTTCATCCTCTACTTCAAAAAACTTTAGTTTAAAAATTTAAGGATTATTGAGCGGCTACCTGTCCCTAAAAAAATTTCCTTCATTGCCGCCACGCCACCACTCGCACTTCGCGCAGCTGGGCGGCTATCCTCGTCTTTTATCCTTTGTATCTTTTTTACTTGCAGGCATTCAGTATTGAAAAGTAATACATATGCCGTTGTAATCGATGCCTTGATACATAACGACGGCATGGATCCCAATGAGACATGCGATCATCGTACCTCTTCACAAGAAGCTATCCGTCACGGATCCTAAGAACTACAGAGGAATCTCTCTACTTCGTGTCATGTACAAGGTTTTAGAACGTATCATTCTCGAGCGACTTATCAAACATCGTGAAAGAACGACCAGAGATGAGCAAACCGGTTTTCGACCTGGAAGATCGACCATCGACCAAGTGTTCGTCGTGAGAAGAGTAATTGAATCGTGGCAGCGGTATTCGAAGCCATTACAGCTAGCTTTTTTGAACTTTGAAGCCGCGTTCGACTCTCCTCATCGTGATCGATTGCTCAATGCTCTGCGAACAGATGGAGTCCCGGAAAAGTATGCTCGGTTAATCGAGGACATGAACAAAGGATCAACAGCAGCAATTCGTACACCTGTCGGATTTACGTCAGCTTTCGAGGTGAAAACAGGAGTAAGGCAAGGAGCCGTTGCAGGACCTTTTCTTTTCAACTTCACCGTTGATGACATCATGCGTAGAGTTTCAGAAGTTTCCTGTGGATGTGATCCTAACACCATCAGGACGCTCCCTTGTCGACCTGGAGTACGCCGACGACATCGTGTTATTCGCTGAAAACAACGCAAAACTGCAAAGGATTGTGAACCTCGTTTCGAAGTATGCCGCAGCCTATGGACTTCGTCTTCGTCCCGACAAATGCAAGCAGATGTGGGTCTCTCAGAGGCCTTCAACAGGAGTTTGTGTGGACGGACAACGTATCGAACTGGTGGACGATTTCTGTTATTTGGGCTGTTTGCTGAAGAACGATGGTAGTTATGCAGCGGATATTCGACAACGATGTGCGAAAGCTACGTCTGCATTCAATTCTGTAACCAAGTGTTTGTGGTCTACCCCAATCGCGAAGGAAGTCAAGTTGCGCGTCTACCTATCCGCTATTCGCCCTATCATGATGTACGGATCGGAGACGTGGGCAGCACCGAAGACGCAGATGGAAAGGTTAGATTGCACGATAAGGAAGCTTTTTAGGCGTTTGCTTGGATATTTCTGGCCGCGTGTATGCCATAACGAAGACCTTTACAAGGAAATCGATGCAGTACATCAACGCTTGACACGAGGGAGGTGCCAGCATCTCCGAACGCCATCTCAAGCAGCAATGGAAAGTCGACTTCGACTGCTCGGGCATTTACTAAGAAGAACGCCGAATCGTCTCGTACAACACGCTTTAAGAATGCTTCCAAATCCTGTATGGAAACGGCCACCTGGGCGTAGGCGAAAGTTCTGGACGGATGTGGTTAAAGAGGATTTGAAGTCACTCGGCATCGAAAAACAGTTCAGGCGCGATGTTTCGTTTCGCAGGAAATGGAATAGTGACAGCTGGATGGAATGTGTTCAAATTGTGGCTGAAGACCGTGAAAAATGGACACGGCTGACTACTAGGACGGCAAACCTCGGTGAAGATGCGGAATGACCGCGTCAGGCGAAAGCCAACCGATTAAGTAACCTCGGCATGGGTCGTGAAGAGACTTCGCGTTCACTGTTGAAGGTTGGCGCAAACTCGGCGCCATATGCTATAGCATAGGTGCACCGAGTTGGCGCCAACCTTCAACAGTGAACGCGAAGTCTCTTCACGACCCATGCCGAGGTTAAGTAAAAATTGAAGGCTGGCGCAAACTCAGTGCCATATGCTATAACTTATGTGCACCGAGTTTGCGCCAACCTCCTATGGGGAACGCAGTCTCCATAGGATCCATGCCGGTGTTACATGCAAGTAGCCCGCGTCAAGGTCAAACACAACTTTGAGACAGCTCCCTAGGGAACCTCGCTACTTATGTATCGGCTTTTGAAAATCGATGTTTCTTGGTCGATTCGGACACGCTCTCTTCGATTCTGCCATTGAATTTTGTTACGCATCTCAAGTTAACAAGTTATTACTCGTTAAAGTTACTACCTTGTAATCTGCTATTTCGCTATCAATTTAAGGGTTATTTCACCATTTCAAGCAATATTAGTAGGTATATTTATGTTGAGCACACCATATCCAGCATGAAACAACTCTAAAATGGAAGTCTGTGCTGATGGCGATGTGTCAATGCCTCGAAGTCTTCACGGCTATTTCGCCCCACACGACCGTCAAGGGGTGGAGCAGCACATAAGGGGCGGAGGTTATAGGCATACGGTCAGGGATTCGATTCCGGACACTGACGATATGCTCGCGAACTTTTGCAAAAATGGATATATCGAGGTTTTTCTATGACTGAGTTTTCAAAAAGATTTATTTGCTTCAATTTTGCAGCGTTCTTTACAAATGATCAGAACATTCAAAAATTGAGTACTTCTCAGTTTTTTCTGTAATATCAAACAATACTTAAGGTTGTTCTATTGTGCTATATGGGAAAGGGGGGGCACTATGGCGCGATGGACTTGGCCACGCCCATTTTCCTGTGCCGCACTAAATTTGAGCACCTACCAGGGGTTTCCCTCCCCTGCCAAAATCACGAGAGTCATTGCGGCACGGAAAAATGGGCGTGGCCAAGTGCGATAAAACAGTGCCCCCCCCTTCCCACATAGCACCGATGGTGATATGTGGGAAGGGGGGGGGGGCACTATGGCGCGATGGACTTGGCCACGCCCATTTTACTGTAAAGCACTAAATTTGAGCACCTACCCGGGGTTTCCCGGGGGACGGTAAAGAGGCACTCCCAGGTGGGTGTGGCCCAGTGGGGCGGGCGACTCCGCCCCTCCGCGCGGACGAGATTGTCTCTTGAGTGCCTCTTTCACGAATGCATCGATTTGCTTTCGTCTTCACTGTATTCCTTACACTATTCGCGTGTATTCCAATGAACTGTAAGGTACTGGAAGCTGATTAACTGCTCTATTAAACCCCAATGGCAATCCTTTCGACAAACGCTGATCCCAAATGCATTGATTTGCTAACTCAAGAGAGTTTTCATGTCTCTATGTTGGCATGAGTTTTCTCTTGACCAGCAATATTATGCTATTATCCGGTTACCCTACTTCTACCGCGAACTACTGGATTCAAAGTGGGTCTGGCTTCCAGTTAATCTTTTCTATTTTTATAAAATATTTGAGGAAACTATTGAATAAAGCCTTGTCTAATTCTCCTATTCACATAAGATGCTCAAAATTTTTGTTAAAGGCAGTGTTCACGATAATCTTCGATATTGAGATTAAGCGCTAAATTGATTGTTTGGCCACCGGGTAGCACTGAAATAACGAAGAAATCGAGAAAACGCTCTAGAAGGGCACCAAATACTTTACTCTCACCCCACCTTTTTACTCTCACTGGAACTGTTCGTTGTGGCGATAAAATCTTTTGTGGATCCGTCCTTTGCAATTTTCTGCTTTCTGTCGCTCCGTTCTTTCCTTTGGACCCTAACTAATACTGTTTTCCCTAAAATATTCTTCTATTTTTGATTAGCCCCATTTTTCATAGGTGACAACCACCTTGAACGTGTTCATCCAATCGGACAACTAGTCCAGGCAAGAGAATAATGTCTCTGAAATAAGACGTTTTAGTGCGTTTCTCGCTGTTTCTTCGTAATTTTGGTGACACTTGGTTGCCAACGCGTTGTTTTGAGTGGAAAACTCGGGAACGAAAATCATCGTGAACACTGCCTTTAAGCCGTTAAAGCTATTTATTCTTCAATGAAGAGTAATCGAATCAATAAAACTGCAGAAGTTAAGACAATCCCAATTTCAAGAAAAAGACATAGAGTGACATAAATTTTGAGAATTAATTAATGTCACTATCACAATTTTCTCTGAGACGCATAACTCCTGCTAGGTAAATTTCTTTTTTCAAGCTCACTTTTCTTGCTCAGGAAATTAAAAGCCGAGGGTGAGCATAAATTAGTGATTTTTCTCTTGCTTTCATTTACCGTAACAAATTAATAAGAAAATGAGTTGTTTATAGCCTCTACATTTTTCATGTCTCGTATATTGAAATAATCTACTGTACGGGTTAGGTGATATGACCGAGCACGTGAGGAACTGGAACTTTATTTTATTGATTTTTTATATTTTATTATTTTGTATCTTCTGTTTATGCCCATTGAAAATCTTATTAGGGTTTGGAATGATGCCAGAAAGCGGTAATTAAATTTCAGTTTTATTGTTCAATAATTTTTTCACATGACCAGATAGAATTTTTTAAACATTACGCATCATGATTTCACCCACAAAATAAAATCAAGCAGAAAAAAATGACGAAAAAAAAAACTTCGGCGATGAAGTTTTTGAAATTTGTGATGTTGGAGTGATTTTTTCATGTTTTTTATTCATTGATGTCCAATGCTATTGAGTTTTCCTCCAGTAACAAAACACCTACTTTCCTTCTTGACTTTTTTTCTTATTCGCTGAGGGAAACAATGTCTTTTTCCATAAATCTATTCTCAGCCTACGTATTCAATCAATCAATCTAATAAATCCTCGCTGATATCAACCGATACCTCTACTCTGTCGACCCTGCAGCCTACTCTGCCATTGGGACTGGTTTACGATCTTGGGTCACTTGTCTTCGGAGCTGTTATGTCCATTGGCTATGCTTGGTCACTAGCCGTTCAATGAAGGCAATGTCGACCGATATGAGCCAAAATTATTACACTGAATGTAAAGGCTGAAAGTATTTGTATGTAAATCAAAATAGGCATCATAAACGATTCGATATTGAGTTAGAAACTCAATCCAAATTATGGCTTTACATTTTAAAGAAGAACGAAGTGCGCTTCTTTGTTGAAAAAAAAACATTCGAAGTAAGATTTTAAAAAATTGGTAAAAAGAATCCGAACTTGGCTCTTCCTGTGCACTTTTCATGCGTTCGTCCCGCTTCAGACTATCATTTTTTATTGTGAGAATAAACACAGAAAATATGAATTACTGCAAAAAATATTTTTCAAAAAAGCCATCTTATTGTTAGTTCTCTTCAGAATCGGATACCTCTCACCTTCTTTGCTCGGCTTTTTTTGTTTCTGTAAACTTTGCATTTGATTCGTGAATCACGAAGTTTTGATAGCAGCTTTTTGAGATATTTTACGAACTGATCCAATCAAGCGGAGGTTTGAAAAACAGATCTGAGTTCTCATTTTCTTCATCATCATTCACTAAATTTTTTCAAACAAATCATAGGTGTCTGATCTGTTGAAATGTTACGGCCTTAGTAATCACCCGATTTTTCAAATAATTTTCTTAGCCTATTTTTTATTGGTGACTGAAAATGCTAACGAGAACTTAGTAAACACTCGAATAATCTAGGAAATCCGTTGAAAAGTTTTTACAACATGAAATATATCTGACTTTTTCGGTTTGATTCATAATACTTGGAGAATAAAAATTCAAGAGGCTTCAAAATATTCCCAGAAAGGCCAAGAATATCTAGATTTTTTTCGGTTGAAGGTATGAGAATCAGGTAAATTCTAGGGATTAAGAAACACTATCTTGTTCCGAGAAAGCCTTGAATGTCTAGGAACACTTGGTAATAAAATCGGAAACTAAAGCGGTCTGTTTTTTCAAAATTAATTCTAAAGGCTTCGCCATTTTTAAAATTATAATATTAATATTCGACACTGGAAATTTATGACTAATAGTAAGAGCTAGGCGGCACAGGCGAAAACGAAAAGGTTTAAAGCGTTAAAAAACATTAGAAGTTACTACATTGCGCGAATAGGGATAATATATTGATTCAAAAACTATTTCTACGCAAAATGAAATGGGGGAGAGGGAAATCAGAAAAACAGACTCACCTTTTCATCAAATTACCACCGTGGAGTTGAAAATACAATGTATAATAGCATCATATTGCTGGTCAAGAAAAGTTTCATGTCAACATGGAACATGAGAACTCTCGTGAGCTAGCAAATCAATGCATTATTACCAATTGTGTGAAAGATTGTTATCGTTGTTGTATAGCTCCATTCATCAGCTTCTAGTACCTTACAGTTCAAAGGAATACAGACAAATATGTAGTGTAGAAATACAATGAGGACGAAAGCAAATCCAAGCACCCGTGAAAGAGGCACTCAGGAGACAATCTCGTCCGCGCGGAGGGGCGGAGTCGCCCCGCCCAACTGGGACACGCCCACCCGAGAGTGCCTCTTTGTGCGCATCCAGAACCTAACTGCAATCGCAATAAAAGTGCTCAATAAAAATTTTGATCTCAGAATGGGCCGTACATGAAGAGTTCTTGAAGTTCGTTTTCTAAGACGAACTTCCACCTCGAAAACTAACTTGAGGTAGGCAGAGAAGGAAGGGCCCTATTCTTCTATTCGGACCTCTGCTAGATCGAATTCATCGTTGAATTTCGCCACCGGTGAGCATGGTGAGGGAATCTTCCTAATCTGCGTCATCATTTGGAATGAGTATGTTTCCGGGCAAAAGTTCACCCTAACACAGCCTAGGAGCGATAACATTCAACGACGAATTTTTACGTTGGAACATTGATGATCAGCTTGAAATTTTCTTTTTTGGTCATAAGGTCTTCCTAACCCACCCGTTATCCGTTGTTTAGCGAGGTAGGACGGCAGCTTCACCCTGAATCCCGAAGTCGAAACTTTGTTGAAAAAATGTGTTATTTGGGGTGCTGAACACGAATAGGTCACTTTTCCGGAGATTTCTGTAGGTTACGATACATATACCAAAGGTTATATTTTGTATTTGGGCGAAACATCGTCCATGGGCTTTTGACGGGCTAGTCACGGATCCAGTATCGTTTCCTCGATTGCAGGATTACTGCGGTAGTGCTACTAGCCGACGAGTGCCTGTGGGCACACGGTGGAATAAGTGGGAACATGCTCGCTAGGAAAACGTTCGAATCCTGCCTGAGCTCAACAGTTTTGCGCACAATTCACCAGCCTTCAAATAATCTGAAATGCTCTTGAAAACGGCTTAGCCCATGAACAGGCATAGAAGATATTCTTGAGGGCAGCATACACACTCGTAAACGTGATTGAGATAACCACGGAAATAGATTGGTATAACGCAGAACACAACGCGTACGCATTTTGAAGCGTGTCAAGCAACCCATAATGCCGCTACACAAGTGATAATGTGGCCCCGCCCCTGGAAGACTGCAAATCCAGGGGGGCGGAGAAATACGGGGCGGGCCAACCTCTTACTCATGTAGCGGCATTGTGGGTCGTTTTTGACGCTTCAGAACGCGTAGGCGTTGTGTTCTGAGCCATAACATTCTATTTCCGTCGTTATCTCAACCAAGTTTACGGTACACCCCCAAATAACCCCTGAGCAGAATTTGGGCGCACTTCTTGGGTCCGAAAAGTGGAATATTGTCAAAATCTGTGCTTTAAAGCCAAAACGACCTGTTACAATGAAATACATGATTTGCAGAGTGAAGAACACTTTGCAGGTTCTAGAACGGATAAGAAGACGCGTAAACTCTGCTCAATTCCAAAATAGGTGCGAAACGACGTCGCAGCCCTGCATGTCGGACGACGTCCGGCAAACTGTGAAAGGGGCCTTAACGCGACAATGATGTGAATGAGCGCCCGTTGAGTCCCCAAATCTACCGAGCCACTACATGCATTTAATAGAGGAATAATGACAATGTTGTTTTTAATAGAAGACGGAGCTGGAGACGAGTTGGACACAAGCCAGCAGGAGCTGACTCATGTGTACACATCGGGGAATTCAATACACGGCTTGGACAGGGTGTGGGTGTGTGCATAGGGGGAGACCGCAGATATAACGAGGCATGTATGGGATTAACTGGACAGAGCAGGCACTCAAATGACCACCACTAGCGATTACTGGCGATCCTATGCATGTGCGCAGGAGGAACGACGCAATTGGAACAGATGTTTTCGGGACTAGGTCGATTCATCAACTCATTCTGCTGGAGAACTTCTAGCTTCACCCTACATATAGAGAACGATAAATACAGATAGACAAGCAAAGGTTATTTAGCTTCAGGTGAATATGTCGATGAATAAGCGAAAGAACACAGAAGAATCGCCGAAAGGTCGAAATCAGACGTCGAATCGGTGAAAGTGATTACTCAGAACGTCGGAGGGCCGCGTCCCCGTACCCACTCAGGCACTCGAGGGGGGCAAGCCTCGTTCATTTTCGCTCAGGGGGGCCAGCCTTGAACCGTAATTGTGGGCGGAGATTCGAGGGGGACGGCGCTCCGACCACCGTTGAGCCAGCCCTCTGCACCGCGTTGCATGATTTGCAAATCGAGCAGGTTTTCAACGGTGGAGCACACAATCTCAACACTCATTTTTGTTATTTGTTTCACCACTTCATTATTATTCTTCTGCTTTCACAACTCCGACTCAGAATTCCGTTTCTTCCTCTCAGTAGATTGAGGTTATCTATTCATTTACGTTGGGTTCAGGGCACTATTCCACCGTCTGATGTTTTTGTTTGTGGGATCTTCGTCGTCTTGCCGAGATGAAAGAAGGCAACTCCTCCGAAATGATCTGATTGAACTCCATGGAAGACGGGTTCGAGAAGCTATCAGCTCTTCAATAGGTATTTTTACCGTTCCTTCGCAGCACCTAACCACCAATTAAAACTTCGATTTTCAGGCAAACGATGTGCGCGATTATAAGTGCGCCTTCTTTGATGGTGGATGTAATTAGACAGCTCAGGAGGTAGTTCCTTTTGCAGTGAAGTTTGTTATGCAGTCTTTCTGATGAAGATTGTATCCATTGCAGGATTACGTAACTTCGGGACCGCACGAGGAACGATTGGAATGCAAAGGCAACGTTGAACCTGCGGAACTTTGGCATCTACTCGCATCGTTATGCTGTAACATGTTGTTTTTCCTTCCCCATATATCTGCCACTTTATTAGTATCCCATTGTGTGGACATCTGAACCGTGAAAGTTGCGATTTTTGTGTTTTTTTTTCTATGTGAGGTGGTTTCCACAGATCACTGTATCTTCAGATTCGGCGATTTTCATAAACAAAGACTGTGTGTTAGCAAAGGTATTACAGTGAAATGAGAAAAAACGAAGAAGATTGAGGAAGCCGCCTCGCTTTGTATGTACGTCTGTGAACATTCGGGTAGACTACCATTAAAATGAGGAGTATTCTGATTACTGTTATAAATTTTCATGGTTCTCCAGTGTTTCATAAGTATAATAAAGTTATAAATCATCTTGAATGGCGAGGAAACGGCGAAAACGGAGCAAATCCAGGGTACTTGGCTTTGGGATGACCCGCGTAACCATTGCGGGTGAGAACCGGGGTAGGACGGTCCCGCCGCGAAGAGACGGTGGGGGCGCCAGCCTCGTTCCACTGGCACGCCAGCCTTGTCATGGAAGGAAGGCTGGTGTCCTGGTGGTAGTGAGGCTCGCCCCCCTCGAGTATCTGAGCGCATCACTCAGCGAGGCCCCCCTCCGCGCCTGGCGCCCATCAGGTCCCAGCCCCATGACTCATAATGGGCGCGAAGCCCGGACATCCAAGCGAAAGGGCGCGGGGCCCGGGCAGAACATTTCCGCGGTGTCATCGCTTGAGTGATTGAATCCTTGTATAACGATCTGCGGGAACCATCCCTCCCACACCCTGGGTGGATGCTATACCCTTCTCCAAAATTTTCCAAACCCCATGGTGGGTGTCCCATTCAAGTCTAATCGATAGACTGGGGAACTTACCTTACTGCCACCGCGCGAAGTGCGCGATGATGAAAGTACCTACTTGAGGCTGCCTGCAGTGAACTTATCATAAAATTGTGCTCCGTATGTGGCACGGGTTTGATTCTAGCGTTCAACGTGTAATACGATTTGCCTGAGCGAACATGTTCTTCTCAGTTTCGAATTTTCCCTGCAGGACCAAGCTAACGATTTGGTGGCGCCCCGCCTCGCGCCTGATGATTCTCCGCTCGCGAAACATGGCCCCGCCGCTCGCCATTGGTCGGAAATTCCCGGGCACACGGCCCTCCGACGTTCTGAGTATATACTCAGACAAACTCACGGCGCATCCGCGGCTTCGGTGAAGGATCGTCCGGTCGTCGGCCGCGGACGATCCTGCAAAAGCGCCGCGGATCGTCCTTGGGCTTGTCTGAGTAACCACCGGAGGCCGGCTGGCGCAGCGCATGCGACGCAAATCTGCGGCGCGCGCGTCTAACGCGATTGGAGCACGATTATACACTCAACCAAAATCCTGTCCAGGCGAGAGAGTGTGATATACAGGGAAAGCGAGGCCTAGCTTCTCTTAATACCCTACTGAAAAACCTTGAGAAGTAAAACTAATAAAATATGTGGTATTAACACTAAATTTCACACTTCTCTAAGGTTAAGAGGCAAAACAAGTCTCAGCTCTTCCTATTACAGAAGCAACATCACTAAGATAATCCACGAGACCAATCTCAACAACATATGAGAAGCTCAAAGTGTGTAGAACAGACCATTAATAACATCCTTTGAATTGGTTTAGGAAGAACATCTTTTTCCAATTCCCAAGTAAGTGATTCCACTCATGCAAGGAAAAAACCGTCATTAATCAGTCCTAGGACTACAGAGGAATATTTTAGCCTACTAGTTAGCAGAAAGTCTGATTAGCCTTCTCCATCATCACAGTCCGTCTCAGGTTCGATCCACTTCATCCTTAGAAAAATATATGTGAGATCGGATTTCTTATGAATAAATCACGCTAGTAATAAGATCAAACTTGGAGAACCTAGCGGAATCGACATGACTGATAGATTTGAGAAACATTTCTGCAGAGCGAAACCTTTGAACTACACCCCTCACCCTTCAAAGCTTCGGTATTACTCGTAATTTTTGGGGTTTTCGACGGTAGGCTAAGCCTAACTGCATTAGAAATAGCATGAACAACAATTCATTAGAAAACATTCAATATTCCATAGTCGCATGCCTTTCACATATTTTACTACTTGAATCTGAGAAATCGTCTCAAGAAGATAAATCAGGTACAGCAGTGGAGCAATAGACTACTTTTCAACAGCTGGTAAGATTGGTCTTCTGGGTTCTGTTCCAAGGGAGATTTGCCACCTGCCGGTGGCAATTTGGAAAATCATGTTGTCCTTGCTGTAGTTGTGTCTGTGACCGCAAATAAACGACCCGTGCTTGAATTTACCGAAATGGCCGCGGGGATTTCAAAAATGGCATTTTCATTGCGTCACAAAAAGGTCATGGTGGTCCATCACTCATCAGGGAATTTCTGGGGGTGTCCAGAAAAAATTCGGTTTCGGCTCTAAAATTTCAACTGTGGGTTATTTATGGCGCTGAACCCGAATCTGGGATCTGTTCCTTGCCAGAGTTTGGCTACTGTGGGATGCGGTAGTCATAATTCCTCTTAACTGGCGTTGCTTACCTTACAGATTCAAAGATCAAAAAATGGACCTCAAATTCGTGTTCGGCGTCCCAACTAACATCCACAGTGAAATTTTCAGACAATTCTGAGACTTTTACCAAGCTACCGTATACCCACCGTAACCTACCGTAATTTATCGAAAACCCCTACGTACAAGTTTTAAGGCGATTTGATCGTAGCATTCTCGAAATCGTCAGAAGTCGCGTTTGGGCAGCAAAATTTCCCCCATTTTGAATCTCCGGACAAAATCAGATGGAATTTTAAAACATTGACAAATGGGTCTCAGATTCGCAATCAGCACCCAAAATAACCCCTAGAACCAAGTTTCAAGCTTAATCCAAAACATTTTTTGAAGACCTAAAAATTGTCATCCGTGTACCCCTTTTCTCCAGGCAAAGCTATGAAAATGTCCACTTTTGCGAATCTCTTGTAAATCTCTGTGGCATTTAGCCGATTCTGAGTATGGAATACGGGATCACTGTCCTCCCCATATTAAAGTTGCATCTCGAAACTCCATCTTACGTGTGCAACCCTACCTTGTTAGTGATGTTTGATTTGATTCGATTTGATTTATTACGACGTTTAAGACAGCCGAATGAAACATGAGTACAATGGTAATGGGATTTGAAAGTAAAGTGCTTCAGCAATAGGAAGAGCTGAGACTAGTTTCGCCTGTTAACCTCAGAGAAGTGTGAAATTTAGTGTTCATACCACTTATTGCATTATTTACACTTCCCGAGGCTCGTCAGTAGTGTATTAAGCAGAGCTAGGCCTCGTTTGGCCTGTATAGGATTTTGCTGGAGTGTACAATCATGCTCCAATCGTGTCAGACGCGCGCGCCGCAGATTTGCGTTGCATGCGCTGCGCCAGCCGGCCTCCGGTGGTTAATCACTTTCCGAATCGGTCGGCTTGATCCTCGCAGACGCCTCGGCTCCGACACAGGATTATAATTTGCCACCGGCACAAAATTCTCTCGGAAGTGAAGTAGTTTTTCTTGCCACAGTTTTCCATGAGTAGGTTCCAATATCGTGTTAATTATCTTTATCACCGGTGAGGCTGTTTCCCTTATTCCTAGTGTGTTCAGCTTCAGCCGCTCACCTCCGGAGAATGACGGTTTGTGAATGAAAACACACCGCTCTCAATTTCTTTTATACCCTACCCTTTATCCACTGGGTATCATCAATTTTGTTTACCGTGAGAATTTTGTGCCGGTGGCAGTGATTTTTCCAATCAAAGCGCGATACAGGCTCTTGTGCCGGCGGGGAAAAACTTGCAGATTTTGACGAAACCGCCTGGCGTAACAAGCTTGGTTCAGCTGGCAGACATCGGGGTTTTCAGCTATTCGAAAGCACTGCTCAACCGGTTTCACTCTACTATTGCTCTTCAAAATTTTGAATTTTTAGGTGGTTCAATATAATAAATGGTCTTCGGCGTGGACGATGCTTTTAAGGCCGGCTACGTTCTTATCCGTCCGGGTTTTTTCGAAACTCCAACTGATCTCGAATTTCCAGTAGCGCTCGGCCCCTGTGAAGAGATAGGTTTCCAGGGGCCTATCGCGTTCATTCGCTGTCCCTATTGCGGAATTCGCTTATGTTTGATGCATTATGTGCCTATTTACCATTGGTGAAAGAAATAGTTATGTATTTTGCGTCCCATAGAGTGATAAGGTTGTTAAAATTCGTAATGTTAATACTTCCAAATCATATAAGTTCTCCAAAACAATGGAAATCCTTGATGGGGAACAAAACCTTAAATCCTTTGTACCCGAGTCTTATTCACTTTCGATATGGCTATATCGCGCAGCAAAAGGATGAAATGCCATTTGTGATATAATTTTTGATCAAAATATGAAAGCTCCGTGAATTTGCAAGAAAACAGCCCTGGGGGAGATTCGAACCATGGTCACATGCCCACCACTGCCCCTCCCTCCTTTGCGCCATCGATGCTGTTCACCCGAGCGCTTAACAATTCATAGACTAGGAGAAGGTCGATGGTCGGCAAACTTTCGGAGCTTATAACTCCTTCAGATCTATCTTTCGCGGCGGGTACCCAACACTATTTCACCGTGTAATGCGTGAACATTCCCTTATGACATTAGATTTCTACCGTTCAGACCTACGCTTCTTATACTTCCATTGTAAGGCACATGAGATATGAGAAATAAAAAAAACGGTCAAAGACACAAAAACAAAAAAAAACATGATGAATTCAAAAACAATGTTTTCAAAACAAATTAAAAAATTAACGCTTATAAAAACACAACGAGACACCATTGATTCCTGTTGAAGACACCGACTGACAACAGTTTCGAAACCAGAATACACGGGAGATTGGAATTTCTTACTCAAGCTTTTCTTACTCAGCTCCGCTTATGCTGCGCATAAACACAGGTCCCATACTCCAACAAAGAACGGAAGCGCTTTTCGAAATGTTTTTACTGGTAAACGCATCTGCGAGAGCGACTAGTATTGAAAGTATCTCGATACTGATTTAGTAGATCTTTTGCTGGGAGGAGACTATCCGCCCATTTTCTCGCATGGGCGGATAGTCTCCTCTCAGCAAAAGATCTAAATCTCCTGTGATAGCTCAGCAGCACGAAAGTGGGTGTTTAACCGCCTTTCAGCAAGAGATATAAATAAGAACCTGTATATTTTGTGCCTCAATAAAAAAAGTATTCTGCCCCGAGCTGCAGATTCCAAGGAGTTATAAGCGTTTTTCAAGTTTCGCGAAAGACAAGGGCGCCCCCATCAGTCATTTTTTTACGGACGTTCAAATAAAAATATTTTCGAATATATTCGAGAATCAAATTTTCTGAGTTTCAGATTTTCGAATAAACTCGAAACGGAATTTTTCAAATTTCGGATTGTCGAATATATTCGAAAAACAGTTTTTTCGAATTTTCGAACATTTATTTTTGAATTTTAGAATATTTTTTTTCTATTTTTCGGATGAATTTTCTCGAATTCACAAATGATAGCTCCTATTTTGAAAGTTAGTCTTGAGCTGTCATTTACTGGGCCAGTCGCGGAGTTGTTGAGGCTTAAGACACTGCAACTGAATCGTCTCGGCGCAGTGATGATCGCGGATCCGCCGTGGTGCTATCGCGGCACAGTCGAGAGTAGCGGTACTTTCTCGGGAGTGTCGCGGCGAGTTTTCCCAGAGGCTGGCTGAATTGGGAAAAACCGCTGCGAATTTCTCATTTTTCATTCCCCTCATGTCTTTTTTCTGTAGCTCATTTTCACGTTTTTATAAAAAAATTATCCCTCGAGTTGTATTCTATTAGTCTTGGAATGTTTCCCTAGCATTAGTGCATCAGAATATCGATGTTTTGGCCAACTGTCGAAACCGAATCTGTCTAAGTCCAGAAAGTACAGAAATGGGCGTCAATTCGTTAAACACAACCCATTGTAACCACTCGGAGCCAGTATTTTTGGAGTAGTCATTGTATGGTAGATTAGTGAGCTCAATCGCCCCTCTGCGTATTCCAAGTATAGCCTAGGCCGCTCATTTTGAGCCGGTCGAAGTATCGGGCTTATTATGTCAAAAGCTCCTTATCACTGTTGTCTTTTGCCTTGATCGACCGCTCCGCTGCTTACTCCGCCCGGCCTCATACTCTGAGAAAACTCGCCGCGAAACTCCCGCAAACCTGCCGAGTCGTAGCCTATCAGGCGCCGACTCGGCAGGTTCAAGGCGCCGACTCGGCAACTCAGAAAAATGAAAACAAGTTACTTGTAACATAAAAGGCCGAAAACAAGTTACTTGTAACATATCTGAGCCGATGTAAGTTACTTGCGACTTATCTCAGGTCATTTAAATTACATGTAACATATCGGCGAGATACTGCGTGGGGTGCGCCTCCGATATGTTACATGTAACTTAAATGACTTGAGATAAGTCGCAAGTAACTTACATCAGCTTAGATATGTTACAAGTAACTTGTTTTCGATTTCTGAGAAGACACTGCGTGAAGTGCGCCTTTGATATGTTACATGTAACTTTAATGGCACAATATAAGTCGCAAGTAACTTAAATCGGCCTAGAAGATATTTACCAGGGGAGCATGACGCACTCGCGGGGTCAGGCTTACGGCTGGCATTCCTGTTGGTTCAATTACCCAAGTTTGAGGTTCTTGACCCCCCACCAGCAGGGAAGGCCGTGCACAGCATTTTGTTGCGTAGTGTGTGGTCTGGGACGCGCCCTCTGTGTCGCGTGTCGTCTGCGTCACATGATGGCCACCCATAGTGAGAATTCGAATGTAAGTTACATGTAACATAAGTGTAACTTACATGAAATATAAATTTAAGTTACATGTAATATAAATTTAAGTTACATGTAATATAAATGTATGTTACATGTAATATAAATGTATGTTACATGTAATATAAAAGTAAGTTACTTGAGACATTCAAGTAAGTTACATTTACATTACAAGTAACTTGTTTTGATTTTTCTGAAAAGTTCAAGGCGCCGACTCGGCAGGCTCAAGGCGCCGACTCGGCAGGTTCAAGGCGCCGACTCGGCAGGTTCAAGGCGCCGACTGAATATTGCTTCTACTTGACGCATGAATTTCATGTTCCCCCACTGGCAAGCTTGTCAGCTGCAACAATTTGGGAGGGAGGAAAGAGCCCCTCCATCGTTTCGACCTCACCTCACATAAAGGAGGCAATCCGACTCCAAGGCACGTCTATGAATGACAAGGGCGCCTTTGTGGATTTGGTCTGATTAATCGTCTGTCCACCCAGCACAGAGGCGTATCGTAGGCCGCGCGGGTTCGATCAGTCGTTTAACGTGCGCGTTCCCGCTACACTACCGGAACAGTTTTGTGTTGTAGGTGACTCAATGGATGAAAATTGCGCTTCGCCGCATTGCTGTGGTAAAAATCTATCGGAAAACTATGTTCTACCAGGTTGTTCAATAAGTTATGTCGTTCAACAAGAAAAACACAATTTAATGGGTCAAGATACACTTTATTATTCAGTATAATCTCCCTGAACATTAATAGACTTCAAAAATACCAAAAAAATCTAAGTCTCATCCGTAGTGATGAATCGACGCACAAAATCCACTTTATCCTTTTTAAAACGCTCCAAATATTGCTGAGAAAATCGCATTCGAATGTGTTTTGTTCCATTGTTAGAGAATCCGGCACCCATTGTGCACACAACTTTCTAAAGCCCAAAATTTCACTTAAAATCTGGCTCACACTGCCTAATGACATGTATAGAGCCTCTACTGAATCTCTCTAAGTCAATCGACGATCTTCGTAACCAGATCCTGTATTTTGGCTATGATTTCTGGTGTTGATGCGCTTTTTGGACGTCCTTCACGTGGATCGTCTTCAAGGCTTGTACGACCACGTTTAAATTCAGCAATCCATCTTTCTAGTGTTCTAATTGTAGGTCAACAAACGTTTTAAATTTTAAACATTCGTTCGTGAATTTCTGTCGGTGCTACAACTTCCAAAAATAGGAATTTTATCACTGCACGATGTTCATTTTTTCCATTGCTGTGACACGGCGACATAAAATGGCTTGTAAACAAAGAATGAATTGACAGATTGAAATGAAACTTCACATACTTCCATTTGAAGAGTGTACCAACAAAACAAAAACAAATTTGGGCTAATAGCTACGCCTGTGCGTGTATTGCACGCGACCCGAGCAATTCGACGGCGGAGTTGCGAAAATCCTATGCGTTTCGCAATGCAATTGCAATTGCATTCGGACTTGCATTTATTTTTCGCGCGGGAAATTTGAATTGCAATTTTTCCCATTCTCTAGCCCTTGTTCCCTGCAGTTGCACATGGCTACATTTGCATTAACGCATTACATTGAGCATTGCAATTGCATTTGCGTTCACTTTTGCATTTGAACTTTTGATTGCAATTGTATTTGCATTTGCTGTTATAATTATAGTTTGATGAACCTATGGAAGGCACAACGGGTTCACCCCGTCATACAGTGGAGGAGGTCCGGTACACAATGAGCCGAGCGAAGCCTTCTTAGGTACTGAAGTAGCATTGATGGGCAGAAGTTCTAGCTTCCGGAGGAGAGTTGTAACTGAAGATCTGGTTTGAAAAATTTAGAACACCAGCACATTAAGAAAAATGTCAGATCGTTGAACAATCACTCACTTATGCTTTCTTATAAATGCCTGGAAGGCCTAAGATGACCGAGCTGCACTCAAAACTGTGTCATCTACAGTACTGCTTGTATCGCAGCTACCTCCAAACTTCCCGAACTTGCCGTTGAATGCTAGAGGGTTGGCGTAGTACTTTTAGGAAAAATACGGTCAAGCTTCAAGATTAGGTACTACAGAAAATCCGAGCAGATCGTTTACCTGGATCTCGATGAAGCTTGGTACGCCCCACCCATCTCGGTGATTTGGATTCTTGAGAAATGACGAAGAATTTTCCTCGCTAGGAAAAATTGCATGACAAATTGGAATTTGAAATTTCTTTAAAAAATCAAAGTTCTGTACCTTTATTGGTATCAAGGCGACTTTTCTAAGAATCTATCACAACAAGGTCGCAGGGCCTGATATCATTGATCATGCAGCTAGCAAATCAGAGTATATGCAGACTTGATTTGTGTCGCATCACACTGGAGTTCGAGGTGGAACACAAGGATCCATCGGCTAGGAGATCAGTTACACGCGCCAAACCTACTAGTTTTTCGTTCGTTTCATTTGAAGGCTGGGACCAAGATGTTATGCATAATAGGTATTACGCGTGTGAAGACGAATAAGGCACTACACAAAATATGACGACATTTTTGCTTAGTTTCACTTTTCCTCTATAGAAAAACCGAATTCCCGCGACTCATTGCGCGTGCATGAGGCCTCTTTCAGAGATTGATCGACGCGCGACGCGATGGCATGTTTTGAATATGTATCGACGTGCTACGCGATCACGATCGATGCTCATGATTATCATCCCATCGCGTCGCGATCGAACTCCGAAAGAGTCCTCACGCACGCGATGCTACTCCATCTGTTTAACCTCAACTCCGCATACGCAAGCGAAGGAAGGGGAATTTCATTTTTACACAACCCATACACATATAGGTTGCTTGGGAATCACACCATTCGGTTTCCGTGAGATCAGTGGAACTGTACCCGATGCGGTGGGAATGAGCGTCGTCCTCGGACTTTCGGCCATTTATTGGGTTTCTTGGATTTCTATGAGCTCTACCATGTGTATGGATGGTGCCCTGGTTTTCTCCGCGAGGTCGGAACTCATGGGTGGGCGAAATACTGTGGTGGGTGCGTAATTTCTTTCGACTGCCATCCCAAAATCGGTTAGTGTCAGATCAGCCATCACATCACGACTATGCTGAAAAAATCCACAACTACATAGACGCTACAATATTTTGTGTGAACAGAGCATACTAGATACATTTGCCCTAACATATCCTTCAGCAATTCGATAGCCTGTCATTGGTTTTGTTGCCGTTGACGTCTGCAACTTCAGCTCGTCTTTGGCTTTTGAACCACGTCTTTTTTACCACACCAAGGAAACCTGCTCGGCAGGTTCGAGTCCTGCCCAACCCCTGAGTTTTCTATTAAACACAGCTTCCTTGTGATACCTTGTGATTATGTACCATGCCATGAAGGCTCAAAGTATTTTTGAAACCCCTAATTCAATATCCAAATGACCTCGGTAACAGGATTCACTGCCGATTTTTGCCTGCTACATCATATCCATTCCATCCTGTTTGGTTTTTCATGCACCAGAATCAGTTCAAAATCTCTTCCAGAAGCTGAAACGTCTGCCTCTAAATGCTACTTCAGTAGCTAAGAAGACCTAGCAGGGCTCTTTTGTTGGACTTCGTAGCGTTTCTCCTCTATTTTATGACGGGATGAGCCCGTCCTCCCTACCAAACATGCATTACATTACAATGGAAAATGCGAATACGATTGCAATTACAATGGAAAATGCGAATACGATTGCAATTGAAAGTTCAATTGCAAAAGTAAACGCAAATGCAATTGCAATGGTCAACGTAATGCTTTAATGCAAGTGTATCCATGTGCAACTGCAGGGAACAAGGGCTAGAGAATGGCTAGAAATTGCAATTCGAATTTCCCGCGCGAAAAATAAATGCAACTCCGAATGCAATTGCAATTGCATTGCGAAACGCATTGGATTTTCGCAACTCCGCCGTCGAAATGCTCGTGTCGCGTGCAATACACGCACAGCACAATGTTCTTGAGATGGTGCAAAAACCATGAAAGCAGAATATTTTCATCATCATTCATCATCATCATCAGCAGAACATCATCAGCAGAACAAGAAAGTCATCGAGTCGAAAGATAGGAATGCGTTTTACAAGCTTTTGAACTCCAGAATGAATGATAAAAAAACCATTGGAGCGCTTAAGACGTCTGACGGGGCTGGGCTGACAGGGACAAGGCAGAACTTTTGGCAAATACATTCGAACATTCATTTTCAAGAGCTTCCTCACTGGACCAAGCGAGGCTGGTTTCCCCGACCTTCGAGGTGATGCAAGATTCATGTTGGTTCTATAAGGAAGAAATTGTTACTGAACTATTGAAATGGCCGAATTCATCTTCAAGAACGCCGGATGATATCCCTCTGATGTTCGTGAAGAAAGTCGCTCATGAAATCGCGGGACCCTTAGAGTTCATTTTCAACTTGAGCTTTATGACAAGTGAGGTCCCAGATCGATGGAAGTTATCTTATGTCACCCCGCTTCCTAAAAAGGCCCCACTCACAGAGCCTTCCAACTACAGACCAGTTAGTATAACGTCATTGTTCGCTAGGTTGTTCGAAAAGATTCTAAAAAAGAGAATAGTTGCACATCTCGAA
The DNA here is from genome assembly GCA_029168955.1 of Aplectana chamaeleonis. Classification (NCBI taxonomy): domain Eukaryota; kingdom Metazoa; phylum Nematoda; class Chromadorea; order Rhabditida; family Cosmocercidae; genus Aplectana; species Aplectana chamaeleonis. The sequence goes on along the minus strand of JAPDOI010000218.1, from coordinate 889,586 downwards.
AATCGTTCGGTTATTTCCCCCCATCAGCATGGCTTTCAAAAGGGTAAGTCAACCGTGACAGCTATGATTGAAGCCCTAAACAACTGGACGTCTCTTTTAGACCAAGGTAGTAATGTCGATATTGTTTTCTTCAATTTTTCCAAGGCATTTGACAAAGTCCCACATCATAAGCTTATACAAAAGCTAACAATGGTATGTGTACACCCGCGCATAGTATCTTGGATCGCCTCATTTTTGGAGCATAGGACCTTTTCGGTTCGAGTGAACACTTCGTATTCGCAGAGTCACCCAGTGTGTAGTGGAGTTCTGCATGGTGGAGTTCTTCCACCGATTCTGTTCAATATATACACGCACGAGCTTGGGGACTTAATAAGTGGGTTTGGAGTAGATTTCTGTGCATTTGCAGATGATATAAAGATTTTTCGTCGGGCGGGCTTCAGGGAAGACATTGAGGCAATTCAAAATGCAATAGACGCAATGGCGGTCTGGTCTCGTGATTGGCACTTGCCGCTATCGAAGGAGAAAACGAAGTGTCTCCATCTAGGTTCCTCAAATAACTGTCATACTTACAATGTCGAAGGGACTGAGATTGACAATGTCGAGCAGATCACTGACCTGGGATTCATCCTCACACGAAACCTCAGTTTTGACAAGCACTGCGAATCGGTATCTACCAGAGCCACCGTGGCTGTCAATAATATATTCAGGGGACTGGGAACAAGAAATAGCGCGGTACTACTTAGAGCCTTTAAAACCTACGTGAGACCTATTCTTGAGTATGGGACACCAGTGTATTGTCCACACAAAAAGAAAAGCATAGTCAAACTTGAAAAGGTGCAAAACGGGTTTACAAGAAAGTTAATGATCAGGAAGCTCGGTTTTTGCCATTATCAACAAATGCCATCTGCAGAAACCAGGAATAGTGAACTCAAACTGCCAACTCTTCAGGTAAGGAGAGGGTTGAACGACTTACTGCTGCTTCATAAAATCCTGTATCAACCGGACTTTGGTCTCCGGCCTGGGTGTATTGTCGAGGTGAGAACATCAAGTACCAGGGAGGAGCTTCAAAAATTGTGCGCAAAAATTCAAACCTAAACTGCAGGCGCTTTTTCTTCATAAATAGGGCGACCCCGGCATTCGAACGGCTTCGGAGGCTAAAATCCATCCCTGTGAGCCATAAGGCATTTAGAAAACTTGTAACTGAACACTTCGAGAACGAGCGTGGCGAGCGCTAATCCGTCGCGGAGCAATTTCCTTGTCTCTACATCATTATGGGCTATACGTGTATCTGCTTTGAACTCATTACATTACCTGATCGAAAACTGGTAGTTTTCCCTTTTTCCTTATGTATGCTTTTTCGCTGATTTCGTTTATGTTGTTCGTTGCACATAGGTCTGGTATACAGGCTTATGTAAATAAATAAATAAATATCTTCCCACAACATTTGTACCTTCATATATTTCACCCTATAATTTCTGATTTCATCGTTTTTACACCTAGGGAACATACGTCAACGTAAAGGTAGCTTTCCAATAGATTTCACCACAACAAGGCCATTGTTGTACTCTGCCACAGCCCTGTCGCGGTCGCAGACCTGAGCGAGGTCGCAGTCTCTGAAGGCCAGTCGTGCTGTGCCACACATCAATCCTGCGACGCGTCCGGCGCATGCAAAGTGTTTCTGTGACAGCTCTTTTCATTGTGAAAGTGTGGGTCCCGACACGATTCGTAGATGAGCGAGCCTGTCGCGGTCGCAGACTGGAGGTATAAAATTGGTCCAATGTGGCAAAGCGCAATTTTGAAGGTCGCCGTCATTTATGATGCGTCCTCTGCAGTGGTGCAAGCAAAACATCATAATTGACGCCGGATGTCAGGCGTAGATTTAGCCGCTTGTCGAGAAGTTGAAGTGAGAAAACTACATAACCGAACCCAGAGAAAGATAAAGGAGAAAACAAGCACCTTTGCAAAAAAATGGTGACGTGAGGCATATATTGTAGGATTTCAACTGGTGAAGTGAAACGATTATCATCAATGTTATCAGGATTTCACGAAACATGTAAAACCACTATTGACGATTTGGCCTCATTAAGATCTTGAATAATAACCCAATTTAGATGGGGTCGCGGCAGATACGCGGCAGGTTTGCGGCAGGTTCGCGGCTGAGAGTAACATCGCGGTAGGTCAGCGGCAGATACGCGGCAGGCTCGCACCACCTCCAGAGTTAATACTAAAATAACATCGCGGTGCCGAGGTGTTCGCGGCAGGTTCGAGATTCGCGGTAGGTTTTCGGCAGATTCGCGGCAGGCACGAGGTTCGCGGTAGGTTCACGGCTCGTTCGCGGCGAGTTTTCTCAGAGTACGAGCAACCTTGGCTCAAAAACATCGTACGCGCAGGCGCCCGAGAAAAGCTTCCTCCATATGTAAAGAAAATTCTTTTGGAACACATTGTAATCACGAATTCGAACTTCGCGCCAAAATCGTTTTTGAGGTTTTTCTGCATTTGGGGGCCTCGTCACTGTTATTTTCGAAGTTTTTCTACATGTGGAGTTTGTTCCATAACTGTTTTTCATGTTGTTCGCCGGTCGGATCTACATTCTATGAAAAAATGCTAGATGAATGGTGAGAACTGGTGGCGGATCCTCATCTTCAACCTCTTCCAATCTCATAACCCTAGGTTTTGGAAGCGACAAAACTCACCGGTGTGGTCTACCGGGCTCATTCATGAAATTGAGCCCAAAAAATGGAAATCGGTTTTCAACGCGAACGATGCCTTTAAACTATTTCTTTGCAAAGGGAGGTTTTAGGAAGCTAAAACCCCGGTACTCTCTATATCTGGCTGGCAGCTACATAATAAATGCGAAAAAGAGAGAAATACGGTTTGCATTGGCGGGCTATTTGAGCCAGCCTATTCCACCGATTGAATTTTACGCGATCCACGCGTGTGGTATCCCCAAATCAGGCGTCGGGTGAATAGGTGAAAATGGTGCTTTGATAATGTGTGTCAATCAGAAAAACAAACTTCTGATGAAATGATGATTGTGCATTTCGATTATTCGAATTTGGAAAATTCGATTATAATATAGTTATCGAATTTCGAATATTATTCGAAAGTCTGTTTTTGAAATATTCGAAACCGCTTTTTAAGAAGTATTCGAATTTCGAACTTTAATCGAAGGCCCGTTTTCGAGATATTTGAATTTTGAATATTATTCTTAAACTAAAACTTTCGAATTTAGAATTTAGAATGATTCGAAATTCGAAAAATCATTCGAATAATGCAATTTGGTCCGAAGTATACTATGGAGGCTGGATGAGATTTTTCCACGGTTACTCAAATCCCATGAGGGATACTTTTCTCTGACGATTTATTGTGCTTAACACGGATCTGGGACTCGTTTATTGATTTTCGTTTACCATAGGTTACGGCGCACTTGCCAATAAGTTCATAATTATGAGCATTGTCCACAAGAAGAATCTCTCATCGCCGTGGACCATTGGGAAGACCCTCTCAGTGATGAGAAATTTCCAAAGAGTACCTTCCATCACTGCATCGAAAGTCCAACTGCGCTATACATGCATCGTGCTCCTTATACTCGTGACTTGCGACTGAGAAGTTAATGTTCGAGTGGGGGACAATGGAAGGAATGTTCAATCTCGTATTCAGAGAAAAAAAAAACGAAGACGCTTTTTTTGCCTGTTATACTCTCCTTTCCATGAATATATACGAACACCCACTTGCGCGAATACTGTTTTTGAACTTAGCGAAACTTGATGAAACTTTAACATGTTATAGGGTATCACAAACCTTGCTCTGCTCACACTCAAGCCTGAGTTTTGAACATACAGTTTTCGAGTGCCAAGTTTATTTACAAAATGGTGACATCAATACAAATTAGGGCTATTTTCTTAGAACTTAGCCATGAAATAGAATGAGCCATTCTTCGTGTGTCTTCTCCTATTCCCTGCTCCCAATCGTCTACGATGTCGCCCGTGGAAGTTGCCGAACAACTCTCAGAGGCTGTAAGCCCAATGAAGCTTGCGGATGGAAAGGATGTGGACAAGACGGAGAGTCCAAAGAAGAGGAAGATCGAGGAGGACGAAACTGAGCAGTTTGCCGCTAAAAAGACTTGTGAAGCAGAGCAGGACTTGACACCTTAGGCTGTTGATGTCGAAGAGAAGCCAGTCGAGGAAGCGAAACCGGTTGAAGCCCAAGACATGGCTACTGAGGTCGACGAAGAGTAGAAGAATGCTGAAGCTGAAGAGACACCCGCCGGAGCCGAGGCCAAAGAGACTCCTGCTGAAGTCATGGCTGCTGAAGAGACCTCTCCAGAAGTCGAGGCAGAGGAGAAGGTTGCTGAAGCTGAGGCCGAGGAGAAGGTTGCTGAAGCTGAGGCCGAGGATAAGCCTGCTGAAGCCGAAGCCGAGGATAAGCCTGCTGAAGCAGAGGACGAGCAGAAGCTTGCTGAAGCCGAAGGAGACAAGGCTACGGAAGAAGGGGTGCAACCAGAGAAGCAGGAATCTGAACCGGAGCCGGAGGATACTGCTTCCACTCTCGAGATCGTTGATTCAGCTGCTGACGCTGTTGAGAAGGAACAGCCTGCTGAGCAGAGTGCTCCAGAAGAGCCGTCAATGGAGAAAGAATCAATTGAGGAGGAGAAGGCTGAAGTCACCGATGCTGCCGTTGCCGGACCTAAGGACTCGAATGGGGAGCGCGAGTCCGAGCCCGAGGTTGTCGAGGCCTGAACTCCATTAACTGATCTCGCTGTCACATTTACATACTCACATTTGTTTCAATTCGCGCATATGTCATATAAATGGTAAAATATCTGAAATTTTCATATACTTACCGCATGTTTGCCATCAGATGATCTTTCAAACCGTTGCATACCATTGCGAAAAATTAATTTCTTGGAGCATTTTTGGAAATGAATCCGAAGTGAATTTTTGTGATTTTCGCCTTACAAGTATCTCGATTCGCCACCAATGAAAAAGAACGAAATTTGTTTGCCAGTTGAGCATTCTCCGAGCCTTGACAGTACATGTCCCTAAATGGTTTAAAGGCAAATAATTTCACAGGGATCAATTTCCAAAAAAGGTCCCATTCTGAAAAATTTTTGGTCCTAAAAATTGCTGCAGGAAGTTGTTTTCCCATAATGTTGAAAAACGGTTTTGGAGGTCTTCTTATGGCGAGCAAGTGACACGGGTTTGGAATTTTCACGGACATGTTCTGAGGAAATAAGCCTAATTTGGTTCAATGCCACGATTTTGTAAATAAACTCTGTATTCAAAAACTGTGCATTCACAACTCGGGCTTGAGTGTGAGTAAAACAAGGATTGCGATGCCCTATAGCATTTCTAAGTTTCATCGAGTTTCGCTAAGCCAAGGACGAGATTTTTTTTAAACGCGCTCCGACGCGACCGTGCGCGGCAGAAGTCTAATCATACAGCAATGCAGCTGTTATTTACTCATTCACTTCAATGTTTCCATGATTTTATTGATATTTTGTCATCTTCAGTGTCCATAGTGCCCTCATGCACGAGATGAAGACAAGCAGTGAATCTGTTTTGGAATAGAGAGTATTTTTTTCTCGTAATCGCCGTTTTTCATGTCGTTTCTTCCATTTCGCTTTTTGACCTATTGCTTTCACGTTTCTGACTTCACTAAATGACATGGCATCGATTTCCTCTCGAATCTGTGCAATCGTATGCTCACGTCTCCGCGGAGGCTAACTTGGAGCTGTTGCGGACACTTTTGACTTTGAATGTTATAATTTTAAGTGTTTGATTGAATTCCAATCTCTCCAACGGGTGGTATATTCATGACCTTTGATCCGTAGAGACTTTTTTGACTGTTGTCAATTTGGTGTGATAGTCGTCCGTCGTTGAACGGATTCTAGAAAGAGCCGTTACTCAAAGAGTTCCTTAGGCGTCGTATCTTCACCACCCTTCTGGAGGAAACATGTCTAACCAGGTAAATTGCGGACGGTGAGGGATATAATCAATTACCGCTTCGACGTGATCGCTGCTCGGTTGGTCATTTCAACCAGCAGCCGACAGCCCGGGTTTCTCTTCCCTGCTTGTGTTTGGCAATTCGTTGTTACTTTTCCATCTCCAATGTGTGTTTTCTCTCCGATTTTTTCGTAAATGTTCATCACCCTAACAGTGCTTATTTCCAGGGGCCGCAAGCTACTCACCAAAACATGCGAATGCATAGACTGTCATCTCCTGAAAAAAATTCGAAAAGAGTTCATCCATATTTTTTATTGCCTTGAATTGCACATGGCGTAGTAAGCGTGCCATAAACTGCGCATAGTGTACCCTCTACTTCCCCACAGCTCGCAGTTAGTTTGGCTGCAGTTCGGACTGCGATCCGCGTGTGTGCGCTGCGGTTCGAAGAACAGTTCGTGCTGTGGGTGGCCGTTTGTATGGGGGCAGCCAGGGCGGCCATCAATCGATGCAACACGAATTTTCGTCGTCTCCAATCATATGTTTTTAGCTCGGTGACGAGCATTTTCGGCGCTCTTCCCATATTGTTCTGGGCTAATCTCCCGATTTCAGTACTTTTGCTGCTCTATCCGATCTCTGCTATAAGTTTGGGTAAGTTTTTACTGCTTTCATTGTTTTTGGAGTAATTAAGCTTTTTCAAATATATTTTATTCGTTTATTAACTTGGTTCTCATTAATTAATCCATGATTTCGTTTTTTTATTGATTCATTTACTATTTTATTTATTATTGAGAATTCGATGCATTTGCTCATTAATTTATTTGCTGTCTCAGTCATTTGAATAAATCAATTTGATTACTTCGTTTCTTGTTTCCTTGTTCATGAAATACTAAACAATTTTTCATATAGTTCAAATATTTTGTTAGATATTTGTCAAAATTTTCTTGATAATTTTGAATAGGGTAGCTCGCTCTATTTAGACTGATTTTGGTATTCTTTTTTACATTCTCTACCTTGACAGTGTAGCATTTCCAACAAATTCAGCATCGCTCTCGTAAGCGTAAGCAGGGAGTTCACATTTGCTGCTAAACTCGGAAACGTGTGCGAAAGCAGAATGATATGCTTTAATGATACACTGAGAAAAATCAAATGCAAGAACATGACGTCACTTTAGACAATACAGTTCTTAAGCTCAAACAAATTGCTCACAAGTCAAGGTAGAGAATGTAAAAGAGATTAGTCGAATGAAAAGAAGCAACTCTGAAGTCAAAGTTATTCTTTACTACTTAATGATCATTTAAAATTATTTTCCGCTTTCCAGTCAGTAGCGTAACTATTGAAAGCCCGAAAGATTGAACTAAGGCCCCATAAGTAATTTTCAAACAATATTTATCAAATTATTTTTTGAATATATAAGTGCTGATTAGTAATAACTGAATGAGGTAATAACTAACGAAATAATCAAATGGATATACTCAAATGTCTAAGACAGCAAATAAACCAAATATTGAGTAAGTAAATGAACAATTTATAGATTCAAAAGGTTAAATAATTGTGTAAAAACAAAAATGCTAGTTCCTAAGTAAATAAAAAGTTAATGAATGACGAACGAATGAAGACAAATTAAATTACCGAATGAACGGATAAATATATTTGAAAAGCTTAATTACTCCAAAAACAATGAAAGCAGTAAAGCTTACCCAAACTTATAGCAGAGATCCAGATAGAGCAGCAAAAAGTACTGAAATCGGAGATTAGCCCAGAACAATATGGGAAGAGCGTCGAAAATGCTCGTCACCGAGCTAAAACATATGATTGAGATTTGACGAAAATTCGTGTTGCATCGATTGATGGGCCACCTGCCCCCCACAAACGGCCACCCACAGCACGAACTGTTCTTCGAACCGCAGCGCACACGCGGATCGCAGTCCGAACTGCAGCCAAACTAAGTGCGAGCTGTTGGGAAGTAGAGGGTAGTAGCACACAACACGTGCTCCTTTACGCGCGAGTACACATATTGCGCTACAACTGCTGACTTTCCAACATTCGTTCATTCCCTCATCATTGGTTTTTAGTTGATGGAAAAATGCATCTTCTAGAAAATGGGGTTCTGACTTGTAACGTTTTCTTTGTGCCACTTGTGTGACTGGAGCACCCAAATGATGAGGGTCTAACAGAATGCTGAAAAATCTGAATCTAATACTATTCGCTTGGCTTAAAAGTTCTGCAATCGTTCAATGCAAGGCTGTAAACTTGGTGTTTCATGAAATTCAGGAACGTTAGAAAATTCTATTTTTTGGCTGTTCTTGAACTTTTTTGCTTTCTAAAAATTAGCAAGAATCAGGGAAACAAAACCTGCTCGTAGTCGCTTTTGTTTTCAAAGCTAGCATGGAACTTGGATGGAAAGCATCAGTACGAACAAAGGCTTAGGTTCTGCTCTCTTTGATGCCTTTTACGCTTTTCTGTACATGTCTAGAGATACATGCGACGTCCCACGAGAGCCTGAGAACTAGATTGACACGAAATTCGGAGGACACTTTACGCACTACTTTTGCTGGTGATGCTTTGGTATGGCTGTGGCCTGGGGCCGCATGCATCAACGCGCCGGGTTGGGGCAGGGGCAGGGCAGTCGGTACCTTTGACCATCGCAGTGCGAGGGCAGTAGAACATCTGAACAATCGTGCGCCAGCAGTGTTTCCCGCTGCTCTAGCTGCCCCAGCCTCCTAAAGAGTCATCACCAGTGCCTAAGGCAATTTAGACTAATGATTGCTCAATCAAGGGAAAGAAAGTGCTTTTTTGGTGAAAGTAGAATGCCCAAGTTATGGCCATAATTATGATACACTGAAATCAAAGCTTTAACATCAATTTTTTCTCATACTTGCTCCTACTACTGTGAAGTTTCCAGGAGCGTGGGGATAAATGGTAACTGTGCCTTCACGCTAAACTCTGTGTGGACGTCGAAAACGGTGTCACCGGAGTGCCACTGTAACTACGTTGCATGTCTGTGCCTATTCTCTTATGTATTAATACACAATATATCGTTACGATTAGAAGAGATTAGTTAGCAGTAATAGAAGCTGATAAATGCACTAAGATTATAAAATTGCTCCCGTTTTTTTTGCTAATCACAAGAACCGCTTCTTGGCATAGGTGTATAGTATGCTTTTACATTATCAGATTTTTTTCGAATATTCGACTTTTCGAATAATTCGGAATTTTGACGTTTTCGAATATTCGACTTTTCGAATAATTCAGGATTTTTAACTTTTCGGATATTCGACTTTTCGAATAACTCGAAGTCGACTTTTTCAATCGAATGATTTTTCGAATCATTCGATCGAAGTATAGTGTATAGTGCATAATGCGGGTGTTTTTTTTTGCTCTTTTTGTTGACACTTTCTATTATCTGGGTGCTAGTTATTCTGTGTACTGATTGAACCGTTGCTTTCTGTCTAATAGTTCACGTATTTGATAACAAAAATGTTCATAAAGTTCTTTGTCATGATCTGTAACATCAGAGGTGTACTAAAGTAGGAGTCGAACACAAGTGTGGAACAAAATAGGTCAAGCGAGTGAAATTTGAGGAGAACGAGTAAAATACCGGTATGTTTTAAAGAATAAGACCAGCGAAATACCAATAGGTTCGAATCCGATTTTTTTGCCGTACAACATGATGAGAGAACACAATGTGCAGGGTGAAAAATGGGTCGCGCTTGAACAAGCTGACTGAATTTGGCTCCTCAGAATGTGTCAGTATTGTGACGCTTTGTTACAGGGGAATTTTTCAAATTTGGGGAATAACCAGGACTCGAGCTGAACTGTAGCTTTCTTGCTTAAGTTGTGTTTTCTGCATTTTCGCCATCACTTCGCGGTCTGATAGCGTTCTGAAGCTCCGGGCCCTGTATAACACGAAGTTTTCCAAATTTGGGCATGAACCATTAAGCTCGAGATGGGCTACATTGCAACGAAGCTCGATGACTTGAGCTTCAATGCAATGCAGCCCATCTCGAGCTTCACTGATCATGCCGAAATTTGGAAAATTCTGCGTTACACTGGTCGCGAACCTTGGAAATGCTATCAGATCTTGAGAGCATGGCGAAAATTGAGAAAAAACGGCATTTAGAAGAATACCAGAGAGTTCTAGTGGAACACTGGAGAGTTCCAGAAGATTACTGGAGAATTTTGGCAAATTACGTTAGAATTCTAGCAGAATACCAGAGAATTTTGCCAAAATTTCTCCTTTTTTTGCCAAATTTCTCTGGTAATCTACAAAATGTTGTTGGTAATCTCCAGCCTTTCGCACATCGTTGTCGAATACCCGATGTATAACTACCATCGTTCTTCAGCAAACAGCCCAAATAACAAAAATCGCCCACCAGTTCGATACGTTGTCCGTCCACACAAACTCCCGTTGAAGGCCTCTGAGAGACCCACATCTGCTTGCATTTGTCGGGACGAAGACGAAGTCCATAGGCTGCGGCATACTTCGAAACGAGGTCCACAATCCTTTGCAGTTTTGCGTTGTTTTCAGCGAATAACACAATGTTGTCGGCGTACTCCAGGTCGACAAGGGAGCGCCCTGATGGTGTTAGGATCACGTCCGCAGGAAACTGTTCTGCAACTGTACGCATGATGCCATCAACGGCAAAGTTGAATAGGAAAGGTCCTGCTACAGCTCCTTGCCTTACTCCTGTTCTCACCTCGAAAGCTGACGTAAATCCGACGGGTGTACGAGCTGCTGCTGTTGATCCTTTGTTCATGTACTCGATAAACCGAACATACTTTTCCGGGACTCCATCTGCTCGCAGAGCATCGTGCAATCGATCACGATGAGGAGAGTCGAACGCGGCTTCGAAGTCCAAAAAAGCAAGCTGTAATGGCTTCGAATACCGCCGCCACGATTCAATTACTTTTTTCGCAACGATCACTCGGTCGATGGTCGATCTTCCAGGTCGAAAACCGGCTTGCTCATCTCTGGTCGTTCCTTCACAATGTTTGATAAGTCGCTCGAGAATGACACGTTCTAAAACCTTGTACATGACACGAAGTAGAGAGATTCCTCTGTAGTTCTTAGGATCCGTGACGGATAGCTTTCTGTGAAGAGGTACGATGATGGCATGTAACTACGAATCGGGTATCCTTTCGCTCATCCATATGGCACGGATGGTGTTGGTCACTTCACTAATCCCAGACGGAGGAATAGCTTTCAGCATTTCAGCAGTGATGTTGTCATCTCCACCTGCCTTTCCATTCTTCATTTTCCGGACACGATCCAAAACTTCATACTCAGTAGGCGGTTCCCCACTGACATCGTAATGTGCTCTCCGATCATGCGGGAGTTCAGGTACTGATGACGCTGGACGATTCAGTAGTGAAGTGAAGTAATCCTTCGATATCGGCAGCGTCGCATCACCAACTGCAACTCCATTGGTAGTGTTCAAGACAGGAGAACATCTCTCCACCTTCCCGCTATACTGTCGCAGCAACGTGTAGGCTTTCCTCGGATTCTTCTCCTCCCAAGCCTTCTCGAACTCCTTAGCTCTACACATCCACTCTCGTTCGCGGTCACTTTGAAGCTGCCGACGCAACTTTCTCCTCAGACACTTCTCCTCCACAAAGTTTCCTGCAGTTCGGAGAGCACATACCTTGTTGCTCACCTAGTGTAGCGCAACCCAGCGTGAATCTGCGTCCATGGAATTTAGGGATCTCCACCCAACTCCCCTCCCCCACCCAGTCGTGCTCATTATCTTCTAGTGGGGGGGGGGAGCTGAGAAAGTTACGGGATTTTTGAGAGGGAAGGACTAAGATTTGATTGCATCACATCTCGCGCTGTAGCCTGCGAGTAGGGTATACGATTCACCGGTCCATCGTGTGTAACTGCTCTTGTGCCACTTGGGCATGCCTGTAGGGTTGTTGTTGTTATTGCGTCTGTTGAAGTTTTTACAGTTATTGTTAGCTTTTTGCTGTTGCTGTAGTTATCATTAATGAACTAATATCCTTTGAAGATCTTATTTTGTGTAAGATGTGATTTGATTACTGCCTATTACGCAGAGAAAACCGACAGTTTCACCACGGGACCTCTAATATGGGAAGAACTGAGGCGAAAATGGGGCGAATGTAAGGCGGAACGGCACCCCATTCGTGTAGTTTCTAAAATCGCCCCAAATTTATCTCTAAATTCTCCCCATTTTTTCACCAGGTAAAGGGAGAATCTCATCAAAATGAGGCAAGACAAAGGCCGATCCGGCGGGAGTTGCCTCGATGTTCCGAGCGAGTTTCAGAGTAAGTCTGGAGAGGAATAGGCCCCAATATCGGGGTTCAGCGCCCTAAATAACCCCAGTTGAAAGTTTTGAGCCAAATCTGAATCATTTTTTCTGAACACCCCAAAAATTCGTCTACCTTTTTTGGAGCAATGAAAATGTCTGTTTTGGAATCCCCGCAACCATTTAGGGAACTTCAAGCACGGATCATTTATGTACTGTCACAGAACTACAGCAACGACAACATGGTTTTCCAAATCTCCTTGGGAAGTTTAAAACAGTCCTTAGTGAGAGTAAGGCAAGGGTTTTCCGTGTGTACATGTGCAATACCGCTGCTATCCAAGGGTAAAAAGTGGGCGAAATGGGCGAGGTCAGCAACTAAAACGTCTTTCGACCACAACTCGCCTCAAAGTGCTCCGTTTTCAATTTCGAAAGGACCAAAACGTTCTCCGCAACAAAATCTATCTAACTGCATAGAAAGAAATTGAAATTAACTTATGAAAACGCTTTTTTAAGATGGGATGTGTTATGAATTTGATAATGTTATCACAAGATAACGAGCTCATTCAATAAAAAGCAACCAAACGCGATCTCTAGCATGGTCAAAATGAAAATATATTTCACCTTGGAAAATTATGTTCCTCCCGAATTTCCCTAAATATTTTCGCACGATTGACTAGATCACAACATGCTGTACATTTCGGCGTTTCCGAAATTGAAAACGGAGCACTTTGTGGCGAGTTGTGGTCGAAAGACGCTTTAGTTGCCGACTTCCCCCATTTCGCCCACTTTTTACCCTTGGATAGCGGCGGTATTGTATTTATTGAAGGTCTGGGGCAGTTCCAAAAAGCACTCCAATCAACCAGAATTAATTATCACCAGCGGAGAGCGGTGTTTTTTGTTGAGACATCTTTATAAATGCCTAGAATTTGCATAATCTCGTTGACAATCCTTCTGTCTTGTGCCCTGGAAAAAGCACGCCCCAATGTAAGAAAGATGTTTGCGACGAAGTGAACTTTTAGAGCAACAAGTCTCGCCCACGCATCCAATTTGCCATAGGCTACTCGGGCGAGTGCAGCACAGTGGCAAGAGGCGCTGTTGTCGCCATTCATGGCAGTAAGTTAGATCCCCGCTCAAAGCCTACGAACGCTGCTACTCCCCTGGTATTGATCCATCGGTACCAAACTTGGAAGAGGGGAAAGAGTACTGACTTTAACATGGGCTGGTTCAACTCGAGGTAAGCGTTCAGTACATCCGCTTATGAATGGACATAGTAAGTAAAATTATTGATATACTGCGAACTCATAATTAATGAGTTCACGAACATAAATGATGCTATGGAAGTTCAAGCATATACCTTTTTATTGGGGAGAATTCAAGATACTGTGATTATACATACACATAAAGTCTGCCCGAATGAGACTGTCCGCTCACGTGTTCCGCGAGCGTGTCGATCGACAGTCCCAAAGGCAGTTTTTGGACCTGTGAGTCGAATAGCAGAAATGTGAGACAGACAGGGAAGACTCATTCAAAAATTCCTTCGTGCTTGCCGCTCGATGCGCGATACCGCGCGGCGTACAGTTTTATCCGGACAGACTTAACGTGTGTAATAATGTTTGAGAAATTTCCTGTGTTCTGGTTTTTGTTTTCTGGTCATCTCGGATTTTCTGTCTTCCGTTTTTTGAGAAGTTTCCGAATTTGCCGCACTCCTCCGGAAGAAATCTTGGAAACAAAAGTGTACAATTGTTCAACCTACTTCAGCAAAAAGAACGAAAGGCTTCTCCTCCGACGTGGTCTATCGGTCAGGCTGCGTACCATAGAGGCGCCCATGCTCAATGGATTCGCAGCTCGAAACCTCGCGTTGACACCGAGGATGAAGGATTGTATTTCGCTGTATGTCTTCTTCCCATTTTTACCATTATTTTTCTGTAAACGAGAAAAAAATTCGGAAAGCAACAGAAAAAACTGGTAGTTCGCGATTTGTAGCAGAGTTGCCCAGGTGACAAGATATTCGCCCATTCACTGACTACCATACTCCTCAGCGCCCGCTCGCGGACTGCATGGACGTGGCAGGGATCGCCTGGATTCTACCGAAAGCCTGTCTGTTTGCCACCTCCGCTGCTGCGCTAGAGCATTCTCATTGCAATAATGGCTGCGTTATCGCGGTATATGCGCGGTAAACTCGCCGTGGACTTGGTGAATTCGTGTCTTTTTTTGCGGTAGTCCCCTGTGTTTTTGCGCTGAACTCGCGGCAGAAACCTCTCGGTATATTCGCGTAATTTCCGCCCTATTTTCGCGGCTCGCTGTAGCTTCGCGTCAAATTCTGTGTAAAATCCAAGTTTGAGGTGAATACTGGGTAAAATCCAGGCAACCTTCTAAAGAACCCTGACTGCAACATTCTGAAAGCCAATACTACTTTTTTCGCCTTTCACGGGTCCATTTTTTGTCCCTTTTTTGGTGCAATGGGAAAGGAAATTCCGAGGTGTGGAGCTCCATTTGCCAATTTTTTTTTCAAGAAACACTAACTTCGAGTCCTTATTTTTGAGAACAGCAGGGAAAAAAGCACGAAAACGGGCTGGGATAGGGTGAAAAGCCTTGAAATCAGTTTTCCTCCTTATTTCCAGACTTACAGACTACTAAAGTGTTGCGAGCTGTTCTTATTCCACAACAAAAAGATAATGGCTAAAGGTGTTGCTGGTATGGTTATGATACGGCTGAATTTAGGGTTGAATACATGGATCTCGTTCCTCCACATTTTTTTTGTGAAAATTTGAGAGCGAAATACTCATATACGAACATGAGCTGTTAAAGGCAGTGGTCGCGATGAAAAACGTTATCTAAAAAACTACAAAAATCGGCTCAGATCGAAAACAGCTGAAAAACTTGGAGGGTTGTGCGGTGAAAAACGGGCTAGAATTAGAGTTGCTAATACCCAAAGATCCCAGTTCGTGCACACGTGCACAGTATACATTGAATCCGACTCACTCATTTTCGGATATCCATCCGAATGAACCGAAATTTTCATGATTCAAAGTCCGATTCATCGAAAAAACGTCAAAATCCGAATGATCCAAAATCCGAATCACCGAAAAAAACGCTAAAATCCGTTTGATTCGAAATCTGAATCACCAAAATGTGCCATAAGTCGGAAAATGATTCGGATACCGAATATCAGAAAAATGTCATGATTCGGATCGGATAATGAGCCAGATATTGGTAGATTAGGGATGTCCTGTTACTCAAGCAAGCGTATCAGATGTAACGACTCGACATTCCAGTCTACAGTAGCCATACAGGTGCGTAGTTAAACTGCAGACATCCAGTTGGCGCGCATCGTGTAATTTACTCCGCATTTTTTTCGCATCACCAGCGCAGATTTTGCGCATAATCGGCATTGAATCTCTTCGTTTGAGTTGTCTGTGCGAGTATAGGGCCTTTCAGAGTGGCGTCGCTGCGGAATTCGTGGCGTCGCTCTCCAGAGCGAGAGAAAGTGGCCGTGACCATGACTTGTCGCCGATTCATATTTCTGTCTCTGCGTCTTTTACTCTATTTCTTCCTCTGAGAGTTTTGGTCGGGAAATAGCCGCGAAATAGCCGAGAAAAGCCTGCTTGCCGCGTAAGAGCCGCTAAATAGCCGCCAAATAATGCTTGCCGCGTAATAGCCGCTAAATAGCCGCCAAGTAATGCTTGCCGGGAAATAGCCGCGAAATATCCGAGAAATATCCACTAAATAATGCTCGCCGCAAAATGGCCGCCAAATAATGCTCGCCGCGAAATAGCCGACAAATAGCCGAGAAGTAATGCTCTCTCGGTAGATATACGGAGCATTCCAGAGGCATAACTCAGATGTCAGCACCTCCGTCGGCTCAGTTACCCAAGTTTGAGGTACTTAGACCTCGTTCAGCCTCTGCAGGCCCCGCCCAAGCGCTGGCGGCCCCAGATGGTGGCTCGGCGAGCCGGCAACGGTTGCGTCTTGGTCAATTTTGTTTACTTCTGAGTATTTCTCGGTTATATCTTGGCTATTTCTCGGCCACTTCTTGTCCGTTTCTGTGAAAAGTCGAGAAGTAGCCGCGAAATAGCCGGGAAATAGCCCACCAGGAGCCGCCGCGGATCCTGGTGAGCTATTTCCCGGCTATCTCGCGGCCAAAACTCTCAGAGTTGCCGCCGTTTGTTCGATTGAAAAAAAACGATTGAAATAGGGGGAATACGTATTTTTATAGAGAGTTAATGGACAGGTAGTAACAAAATAGCATCAACAAATAGAAAGAAACTACGGCGGAACGGCAGCGACAGCGACAAAAATGGTCGGAATCATTTCCATCCC
The DNA here is from genome assembly GCA_029168955.1 of Aplectana chamaeleonis. NCBI lineage: Eukaryota > Metazoa > Nematoda > Chromadorea > Rhabditida > Cosmocercidae > Aplectana > Aplectana chamaeleonis. Next base: position 873,061 of record JAPDOI010000218.1, on the reverse strand, counting down.
GCGACGTTGCTGCCGTCGCTGCTAGCTCGCGCACTCTGAAAGCGCGGCGGTCGCCCCCGTTGCACGGCACAATTTGCGCTGCGTAGCACCCCCACCCATTACTCACACCGTCACCGCGACAGCGAGTTTTGCCACTCTGAAACGCTCCTGCACCCTATTCATACTTTTGCGATAGCGGCGAATGCCGCGGATTATCAGCAGGAAGAATGAGAAATTAGATGTCTGATACCATTATCAGGCATCTGATTTCTCCTTTTTCTGCTGATAATCGCGATGTTTGCCGCTATCGCAGAAGTATGATGAAGGTGTTAGGGGTATGGTATACTTTGCCGCTGCCATGACCGACATGCACGCAATCTAGCACAAATCGCTGCGGGACCTGCATCGTAGCAACGACATCAGTCGTGATAGGCACAGTTAGGCCCTAGTTATACACCAGCGGAATGAAAACGTCCCGCGATTACATTGCCGCCGCTTGCTGCGTGGAGCAGGGACTCGTCTGCAATAGTGCGTCCTCGACGTCTTTGACGAAATATTGCAGACTGAAAATTTCCAGGCGTTTCAATTGTATTTTATCGATATTTTACGCCTCTATCACTTGTTTATTGCAGAAAGTCACTATAAATGTATTGTTCTTGTCATAGAAGGGCTCATTATGTAGTTTTGGTGACATTTTTTACAAATTGAGATCTGAAAAATAATCAGCTGATGAAAATTGGCAAATGTCCAACAGGGGAGGTCTCGCCAGGATACGGTATACAGTTCCGCGGCGTGTATAACTGCTCGGAGCGGTCTTTCGGTCGTTTTTCTGGGACAACCCTTCTTATGGACATGCCTCAGCACAGTTGGGACGCAAAGAAGTGGTAGTTGTCTTGCTATTTCCGCGGCATCTCGCCAGTGTATAACTACAGCCTTATCGCGCGTCTGTTACAGCGACGTATCGCGGAGGGCTGACATACTGCGAATGAACCGCAGCCTGTCGCTGTCGCGGGCCGAAGCTTGCAACACACCGCGACAGCGACAGGTTTAAGAGTGGGAGCTTCGCGACAGGCGGTCGCTGCTGCTGTGCAGAGCGACGAGACAGTGTGTCGCAAAAGTATACCATACCTCGATGTAAAGGATCGATACTCATGATACTCATTTATCCTAATGCTTTAACATTACACTCACTTCGAAGAGATTGTGAAAAGTGATCACATCTGTTTGGTTTGCGAATATTCAGAGATAAAGAATGTTATCAATGAATTCTGTTATAACAGTAAGGTAGAAAAATCTTTTTTTTTTGGGGATTTTGCCAGACTATCGATTTTCGATAGACTTTTGCAATTATTCCATCTTGTATCCGACCGGATATCCGACTCGGAGATTCGGATTCCGACTCACCGAAAAAAGGTCAAAATCCGAATGATTTGAATTCCGAATCACCGAAAAAACGTAATTTTCGGATTTACCCGAGATCCGACTATCCGTTTCGCCTCCCAATCCGAATGACTCGGATTATCCGATGTTGCTATTTTGAATCTATCCGTTTGAGTCGGATATTCGCGATCTTTGATTTTTGAGTTATCAAAAATCCGAGTATCCGACTTTTTTTTGATTCGGATCCAATTTATAGTGCACAGCGCCGCAAAAAAGATCGCCGCCTCATGCTGAACAGCCAAAAATCATCGACATTCAGAGGACGAAATAAATGCAAATTCGCTGAATAAAAACAGTTGAACAATGAAAGAAAGCACTCCAGTCAATGTTTTTGACTAGATGTGTACATAAATCCGAAGGTTCATTGATTGAAATTCAATTTCAAGCCAGCTGATGTTCTTGATATAAGAGGTCATCGATGCCGATGATGTGGAGTGGGCTCGTCCACCATCAAAAGACAAAAAAGTTTAGGCTTCAAATGTGGCCCGGAACAGCGGTTTTTTCGCGATTTTTTCTCATAGGTTCTACTACTCTGAACCCAGAAAAGGGTTTAGAGAGGAAAAGAAGACAAGCATCTTTTATCGCGACCACTGCCATTAACGCGCTGCCATGGTATTTTTACTCTGATATTTTTGCAGATGTTGTCATTATTATTGTACGAAATGCACTGAATGTGGTAGGCCAACCGAATGTAATTGGAAGATTTTGCTGCAGTGTTGAATTTCTCGGCCGATTTGAGAATATCGCTAATATATCTAGGACGAAAGCGTGTTCAGTCACACTCGCAGCGGAGAAGGTGCGAAGGCTACAATGTTTCCAGCTCGAAACCAACCATGTCAATCGACGCCAAATCCCCAATTCGTGTTCTTACCTTGGTTTCCCGACCTGCGAATGCCTCGAAGGTCTCCTACGAAAAACTCGTCAAGATAAACAAGCCCAGAAGATCATTTTGGCGCTGTCCATAGTAGACCAGTTCAGTAACCGGTCTCCTTCTTCAAATGTTGTTCCACTTTTACTGTCACTTTTCTGCCTAACACTATGTCATCGGCACCGGCAGATCCCCCAAGGTATGAAATCAATCCCGACCGTGGTGTGTCCGTTTGAGCTGTGGTGGAACGCGCACACAAAACGAAGGATGTCACCCCAATTAGAAGCCGATTCTCGTGAATGTCTTGAGAATGTTGCGAGTATCAGAACAAAACAGATACAGAACCTTTGGCGATGCATCCGAGTTGTTGACCAAAAGTGATCCATTTTCACTCCAATGGCGAAGAACAACCGAACGACCTTCTCGGACTGGATTGCTTCACATCTACAATAACCTTATGCGAGTTGGCAAACAAGTAGTTCTCACATTGAATATATCTGAGGCCGAGTTCAAGTGTGGCGTTCTTCTAATGGTGAATTTAGCTTTCCTGCTTACCTTGAAGTTTGCGCTAGTCTTCAATACTGCATAACTTTGGGCGTCTATCACCTTTCAACCTTGAAGGCACTGTTTACGATAAGCTTCATCCTCGAATTTTCCATGACCAACGCTTCTCGTGGCTCTCAGAAGACAGCGTCGAAGAAACGGGACGGAAAGCTACCCAGGAGCCGCAAAACAGCTTAGAAAAGTGGGCAGACCCCGCCGCTTTGGGCAAGTCCGGCCCCTTTCCGCCCCTCGACGTGAACAATGGAACACTCGAGATCGTGAGATGAGCGATGGTTTCTGATCAAAGACCCCGTTCTTCCCTTCATTCTAAACTTCTCTCTTTACTCAGGTCAGCTGGCATACATTGGCTGCAAAAGACGGAAGTTACAAGCCTCGGACAACTCGTCCACCATTTTCCCAAGCTCAATTTTTGAGGGACTCTAACTCCATTCCCAGAAGGTCCTGTACGATTCCAGAGACATCATTGGAAGAATGGGACAGTTTTCAAGATAGGCAATGATATTATTTTATGACATGGACTAGTTGTCCGATTGGATGAACATGTTCCCGGTGGTTGTCACCGGTGAAAAATTGGATAAATCGAAAATAGAAGAATATTTCATGTAAAACAGTGTTACTTAGGGTTCGGGGGAAAGAACGGAGGGATAAAGAGTTACGAATTGCAAAGGATTGGTCCATGAAAGAGTTCCCTTCCTCACAACAAACAGTCCCTGTGAGAGTAAAGAGGCAGGGTGAGAGTAAGGGATTTCGTGTACTTCGGTGCGTTTTTCTCAATTTCTACGTCATATTAGTTCTACCCGGGAGGAATTAATCGATATAGCGAACAATCTCAAAATATAAGATTATCGTGAACACTGTCTTTAAGCATTAGAGTGCGTTAACTAAAATCGCGTATCGCACTTATAAACCATGCATTTGTATTTTAAAGGCTCAAACATTTTAAAAGCATAATCCGCTCAGGAGATCGTGTTTCTTCTCAATACCATGTTTGAACCAAGTTAAGGGTATTCGTAAAGCTGACGGCTTCAGTGCTAAACGGAGCCCCCCTCAAAAAGGCTCAGCAGTCTGAAAAACCGATTATTCCTGTTATATGGCATGAGCAGGAGAAGTGCCATGGTAAGCTGAAACGATCCAATGCCAAATTCTCTTTAGCTTCAAAGATCCTGACATCACAGCGTGCACACAGGAAATTTTTAGTTTTCCATGAAGTCCCTGCAAAGGAAAAACGAAGAAATTCGACTCTCTCAAGAAGGTTAAAGGCAGTGTTCACGATAAAAATCGTTTTTCTCTTTTTCCGCCTTTTAAAGACGATCCCATGCTGATTCCAGTGATGTCTCTGGAATCGTACAAGACCTTCTGGGAACGGAGTTATAGTCCCTCAAAAAACAAGCGAGGCAAGCTTGATGGACGAGTTGTCCGAGTCTTGTAACTACCGTCTTTTGCAGCCGATTTATGCGAGCTGACCTGCGTAAAAAGAGAAGTTGAGATTGAAAGAAAGAACGGGGCTATTGATCGGAATCCATCGCTCATCTCACAATCTCGAGCTTTCATTTGTTCACGTCGGAGGGTGGGCATTGCGCTTTTGTGGTTGGCCGTGCACTCAAATCGGCAAATTCAGACTCGTTTGGAGCTCTTCCTAGCTCGTTTTCATGCGTTCTTTCAACGTCAGCGTTACAGCGTGCCCCTCCACTGCTCATTCCTAGTGAAAACTGAAATACATTTCTCATCGTGAGCACTGCCTTTAAAGTGCAAAACCATTTCTCACGAGGCCAATTCTGTCATACGATTCACAACAAATAAGGGTAGGCAACGGGAACTTGAATGCGTAGACTGTTCTTGAAAGGGAATTTCTTAGGGAAAATTGGTCTTGTTAAGCCCTTTTGCTATATTCCCCAGTTTCTGGAGCATACCGCGAAACCGAGAAGCTGCTGCTTTCTGCTAAACTATGCATGCTCCATTCGCTCAGACCAGTTTGCAGGTCAATAAGAGCAGCTTCTTTCACGGTGCTGCTAACTGGTCTGCTCGAGCAGACCGCCTTCGCAGTGTGCTGCTAACCCCTTGTTGTCAATCCCGTTCTCTCTATTGTTTTTTTCGTGAAGGGAATCCAATCGGCAGCACATTTTCCCATGACGGCAACAGTGCACGTCAAAAGTATAGAAGAGTATTGATCATCGAGGTTTGGCACCGATCCGACCTTGCGGTTCAAAGCGATTTTAGGAAGCTTTGGTATGCAAAATACATTATTAATTAGGAATTTGAGTTGAGAATAAGACAGCGTTTTCATAATCCCGAAAAGTCTTTGTTCAAAAAACCCACAAACATCGGACCTTTTTGCTAGAGATTAAGGGTACAGCATCATGTTCTCAGCGTAAGCCATAAAAAGGTGACGAGCGAAGGCAAGTTGCACTTCGCACTGATATGCACCCACATAACCTTGGTCTCTGTTAGGGAAGTGAACATGATATCCACTTGCCGCTAATTAACGACTCTATCATTTCCTGATAATGATCCTCTCGAGCACACCACCAGATTCTGCTAGCTGATAGGGTTATCGCATCGCTTTCCCTCATTGATCTAAAGATATTAATAGGAAGAAGAGACCCGTTATACGGGCGACTTTCCGATCTGCAGCTGTCATTCAGCGCTTCGTAAAATGTTTTGAAGAAAAATGACGTGACGACTCTTCAAAGCCCACAAAAAAAAACCTGGGCGGTCTTTCGTTCCAAATCGTTGAAATCCTTCTCCGACTTTGACTAAAAAATCCCCCGAGAGCGCGTAATAACGCTTCATTGGCCAGTTTTCCAACCCAAGGTTGGAATTTAAAGATAGATCAGGTACCACATTTGTGTCCGACAGTCTCGAAAACTCAACGACGTCTACTGACATTATTGAGTGGAACTCCCGAAAACAGGCAACTGAGTAACTCCTCGAGACGGAATGCCGGGAAGGCAACTCTCTTTCCATCATTGATTGATCAGAAATCAGTTTGCCGAATCTTCGACTCTCCTGACAGGTACGGCGACAGGTTAAGGTTGAAAATCAGTTAGCGGGGCATACAGGATTCAAGTAAATATCAGATCTGAGAATCGAGGCACTGCCTAAGCCCATCGGAGCCGTCGAGCCGCGGTGTATCGAACCCTAAAAAGGACGGTTTTCCCGAAACGGGCTTCGATGACCCCGCTAACGGGGTACTGGGTGTTGTAGTAGGGGCACTGAGGTCTGTAGAAGAGGCACCTTAGCCCGTTGACGGGCGAAGCTCGTGTCAGAGAGTCGCTACCGATGGATACTTGTGTAACTTCGGCAGAGCATAAATAAGCGGTATATTTGAAATTGAGAATGTTTCAATTTTCATATGGTTTAAAAGTAATGTAAGGCTTTCGTTTTCGATTTAGTCTGACGCTTGGACCAGGCGGCTGGCCGTGCCGGGTTGAAGCTTCACTGAAGAATGGGGTTTCGATTCGCGCGGGGTGATCTACGGTCGCAGCCCCGTCCATTCATCAGACTAAAATTATTGCGCGAACTCTACACCTATTGGAAAGTATTTCCGGTGTTTCTTCGTCAGATTTTGCATATGCCTAACTTATCGCGTACTTGTTCTACATTGTGCACTTTTTACATTTTTATTAACTTGCAGTTAATTCCAAGACATTACCGCGTTCAGAATCGGTTTGATTGGTTGTAAAGATAAGTAGATCTGGAGTGTAGATAAAAGAAAACCCATCGTCCGTTTGTTCTTATCTGACAGGTATTTTAGTTGGAAGTGTTCATTTTATGATGGGTAGTGCCCAAGCTCTTTAAATAGACATTACAGTGTTCACATCATGTAGCGAATGAAGAATTTTACATTTCAGTTGCTTAATGAGATAGGGGAAGAAAGCAGCGGTTTGAAGATAGCATTTATCATTGCATTTGCGGGTAAGACAGAAACGTATAAGTAGACCCATACTACTTGCACCGCAACTTTATAGTTGTTTGAGGCATCCAAAATGAGCCATAATGACCCATCTACCGTTACCTGAGAAGGGTCCTCACGTAACGGTATATGGCCAGTGTGAAGTCTTTTCAGTTCACTCCCTGAATCGCTATTCTACTGATAAGAGAGTGGAAGACGGACCTTGGGATAGGGAACGATCATCAATAGGAACATCACTTCTGAATGAAAGTCTACGAGATAAGCTGTTCGGCTTGATTGAGGGATCACATTTCCACATACTCATGCACTCGTGGAGTTGCACTTCAAGGCTGGGAATACACGAGCGCAAACCGTGGGCTCCAGCTGGGTTGGCGTCTACAGATTATGGGCTATTTTCGTAGCAAATCCAACCGTAGCCCATGGTTTGCCATTCATGAATCCTGTAACAGCACAATAAGGGTTACACTCCAGTGGCAACATCGAGTTAACAGCTCGTTGTCAGCAATAGGCAGCATGTGCTGCCAACGCATACCGAGTTCTAACCCCTCCTCCTCGGCAGCTCATGCTGTTCTTAGCAGCACCTGTTGCTAACAACCAGGGGTTGAAGCAGATCTCATGCCGTCATTGTTCATAACTGGAGGGCTTTTTCCGCGATGGGTCATGAGGATGATCCTCTTGGCCTCCACTATTACCGTCCAGAGAGTGGCCTCCACTATTACCGCCCAGAGAGTTGTGGTCATCTCCTAGGCATGTCCTGCTCTCCGAACGAGGTCGTCGAGGTGAAAGATGCTGGTTCAGTCGAATCTGGGCTGCTGGGTCCTCTCGTGTCAAAAAGATCAATTGAAGGGTTGGAGTCGCCGACAAAAGTTTCTGTAGCACGCTAGGGAACAGGGTCAAGCAACCCGTTGGACAAATTGCATTCGTTGTTGCGACCCCCTCCATTCGTGGCAAAGCTTTGTAATCCCCTCCCTAACAATGGCCCCGCTGAATTCAAGATAGACCCGCCCACTTTGGTGAAAATTTTAATGGTCATCAAAATTGCAATTGTCCAAATAGCGGAAAAAATGGTTTCTGGGAGCATTCCAAAGTCATATACAATTCAACTCCGCATTGCCGTTCAATCCGCAAAGTGCACACTGATTGCGAAAGCGTGCTGCGGCGTGGTTGCGAGTATCCTCAGACACGGATGTGGGATCACCCAGGCGGTTTAGCCTCAGACACGGATGTGGGATCACCCAGGCGCCTTTGGTGCCCGGGTGCTCCCACCGCCCGGGTGATCCCACATTCCTGTCTGAGGATACTCGCAACCGCGCCGCAGCACGCAATCGCAAACAGCGTGCACTTTGCGGACTGAACGGCAATGCGGAGTTGAACTGTACATTACTCGTACGGGACGTAACTCAGCGGTTCGGTAAAGTGGACTCAGTAATAAAGTGGAAAAAAACAAGCCGCCCACGTAGAGTGAGAAATAAGAAAAATTGAACGTTGGAGAAAGTGGTGTAAAGAGGCCGTTTTCTCCTAATGGCTTTTTGAGCCTTGGTTTTCACTTTAAAGGCAGTGTTCACGATAATCTTCAATTTTGAGATTATTCGCTATATTGATTAAGTGGCCCCCGGGTAGAACTAAAATGACGAAGAAACCGAGACAAACGCACAAGAAGCGAACGAAATCCTTTACCCTCACCCCGCTTTTTTACTCTCAGTGGAACCCTTTGTTGTGACAATAAAATCTTTTGTGGACCCGTCCTTTGCGATTCTCCATTTTCTGTTGCTCCGTAGTTTCCTTCGGACCCTAACTAATACAGTGTTGCCTGAAATATTCTTCCATTTTCGATAAGTCCCATTTTTTACCGGTGACAACCACCGTGAACATGTTCATCCAATCGGACAGCTAGTCCAGACCAGAGAATAATATCACTGAAATAAGACGATTTAGTGCGTTTCAGGCCGTTTCTTCATAATTTTGGTAACACTTGGTAGCCAACGCTTTGCTTTAGCCAGAAAACTCGGGCATGAAAATCATCATGAACACTGCCTTTAAGAAGCCGATAGTCGAGCATAAAATGCATCTACTGAGTGGTTATCAAAGACTACATTGGCTGCATTTTTTCCAGAATTTTTTTCCTGATTTTTTACCTCAACATGTGAAAACAGTGAGGTGGGAAATCTCGGGAAAAAAATTTTTAAGAAAAAATTCAACTAATGTATGTAGTTTTCGGAAATCATTCACTAGGTGCATCTTCTGTTGGATTATCGCCTTCTAAAAGTGAAAACTAAGGATGAAAAAAGCCATTTTGGAAAAAAACAGCCTTTAACACCACATTCTCAAGGGGCGATTTTTTCTATTTCCCATTCTACATGAGCGACTTTGCTTTTTTCTGCTTCGATACTGGGCCTGTTTTATCGAACCACTGAGTTACGGCCGAAAAAAGCAATGTGTATGACACTGGAAGGCCCCGACAACCATTTTTTTCGCTATTCGGACAACTGCAATTTTGATGAGAATTTAGGCCACCAGCGGTTGACAAACAACTCTGAACAACTCGTGGCTGTGTAAGAAACATTCTGTGGTAGAGCTGAGGTAGAATAAAAAAACGAATCGTAAAAATCCGGCGGTGCGACCCCCAAATTCCCAAGTTTGGTGGCGACCCTCTCTTTGAAAAAAATTCAACGTTGCTTGACCCTGTAGGGAAAGGACCTGCATAGTATCCCTATTTTTCTGCTAATCTCTTTGGATTTGCTAGCTTCTGCTCTTTGTGCATGCAACACCGCAACACATGGGGCATGGACCTGTTCGAACTATTTTGTTCCACCCCTAATGTTTTTTCTCACCCTCCCTTTCGATTCTGTTATCACTGAGGCAAGATTGAATATTAAATGTTTTTTCACGGGATTGCCATCTCTGGTGATGGATTGATCTGGATGTTGAACCAGAATCCGGTCTTCATTTCTTGCCAACTTCTCTGTGTTGATGGTTGATGCTGAAGTGGTGTGAAATTCTGCTGCTTACGCTGCTGACAGGTGCTATACAATCGAGAGAAATTTGTCACACAAGGATAGCTCACGTGGAAAATTTAATCGAGTATGGAACAAGCTTGTTCTCACTTTCAGGCGATAAATGTTCCATGCACCTTCTGCAACATCAATCGAGTCGACAATGTCACAATCCAAACGAGCGCACGGCTCAATCCTCATCGACTGCCTTGCATCGTGATGTTATTCAGATGTGAACTGTTTTCCGCTGAGGCTAGAACTCACAAAATCTAGGGATAACTAAACCTGCCATCACTAATTTGATGTAAAACAATCCGAGACCAGGCAGGACCCGAACCTGCATTCTTTACTCAGGAGCAAGAGAGTTCCCATCAGGCCAGTGTGCTACTTCGGTCGCAGGAATGCCGCCCCCATCAGCGGCAGGACCGCGACTGCTCACGTTCAAATTTTGACCAATACGACACCTGTCGCCGAACCAGCAGTGCCTGCAAGATAAGTATGCCGTTTTCCTTGGCCAAAGTCGCCTGCTCTGCGTCCATCAGCTATGTAACTCACACAAGAGCTGTGTAACCACATTAGGCTCCGTCCATAGGTGGCTAGAGCGTGCGATTACGCAAAATCGATGGTCATCGTGGGCACACGATTCGCTAGCCGCTCAAGCCCTATTCATAGCTGGTCGCTCCGACTTGAAGTTGAAGCGACAAACGATGCCGCTGCGATTCCAAATCGCTTTAACCCGCGATTTCAAACCGTCGAGCGACTTGGGGTCATTGCTTCGTTGAGTGGAGCCATGTACTCCACCAACCTTCACCTCTGGGCAGGTGAAGGGGGGAACCTTCACCATTGAGAAAATCGGTGACTTCTGGTGAAATGCCCTTAAAAGAATGAAAGTGACCCAACACTCATGCGGGTCATTTTCATGATTGGATGGGTGTCACTGCCGGTTTTTCGTCCATAACTTTCTCGTGCTTAGAGATAGACTTCTGGCGGAGGTTATTTTTGGAATCTCGATGGAATTCTGCGTCGACTAGTGTTTCCAGTTTGGAAAAATATTTTCTCCATCCTTCAGCCTAATTCATTTTACGGAACACCGCTTTTTCGTCTATAACTCTTTAAACGTTGAAAATAGGGTTCTGTGAAGGTTGTTTTTGAAATCTACGCAAAAGTCTGCGTCGAACGATACATTGGGTTACTAACTTTGCTTGCTCCATAGGCCAGCCAGGTCGGTGGAGCCGAGCCCCGTTGTTGGCTCCAGCAGAACTCTGCGTCTCTCGTTCATGTCATAGCGACGAGAGCACCCTATGGAGATAACTATGGAACTCGGTTCCACCGACCTGGCTGGCTTATGGAGCAAGCAAAGTTGGGAAGCCGATATATCAATCTACGCAGAATTTTACGAAGATTTCAAAAACAACCTTTACCACCCTATCTTCAACGATTAAAGAGTTATTGACGAAAAATCGGTGTTTCGTAAAATTAATCAGGCTGAAGGATCGAGAAAATATTTCTCCAAACTGCTAACACTAGTCGACGCAGAATTTCATCGAGATTCCAAAAACAACCTTGACCGAAGGTCTAATTCTAAGCACGAAGAAATTATGCACGAAATACCGATAATTTCACGTCTACATCGAAAAGATCATAGGTATAGCCCAAGCAAAATCCAATCATATATTCCGAGCTTTCAAGTCTAGAGATTCTAAGACACTTTTTAAGCTTTTCATTACATACGTTAGGGCCAATACTAGAGTACTGCACTCCATTATGGTCACCTTCAGAAGCAATACATAGAAAAATCGAAAATGTTCAAAACAGGTTTACGAAGCAAAATATTCGCAAGAATTGGTCTATTTCGACTCAAATATCGAGAGCGATTGGCCTCGCCTTGGCAGTAGTTCCCTGCAGCTTAGGAGGGTCATCCATGATCAAAACTTTCTTTTCAAGATCATAACGGGGTCCCTTGACTTCAACAGAGGCTCAGTTATAGCCTTCTCTACGTTTAATGGCAGAACTAGGGGCATCAATACAAAATTTTTACTGGAATCGTTCACTACCAGCAGTTTCTCGAGTCTTTCTCGGTTCGAGCGGCGAACGTTTGGAACAGCTTACTGACGTCACTAGTCATGTCCTCCAGTGCAGCTAGTTTCAATAGAGGGCTTGAGGCACATTTGAAAAGGATGGGTGCATTTTGATTTTCTCCATTCTTCCTATAATTTTCCGATTAATGTTTTTTCAGATCCTAGCTTCCCTCTTATCATCGCAATTTTTCTTGATCTATTTTCAATAGTTGGAATGAATTTCGCCGATAAACAATAATATAAAAGTTTAGTGATCAATGACTTTCATTGATCCGCCCAGACCTCTTTTTAATCCTATTTCTCCGAGCAAAACTAGCTGGATTGCTAAAATTTTCAACTTTTACAATTTTTTTTTTCTCCCTTGCGTCCCCTCCCTTAATATAAGCATGAGCACAGCAACACTTTATTTCTAATGATTCGAACGATTCAGGGCCTGGGTTCATTTACGATTCGCCCGTGGGGTGAGGTGGGCGTGGTAAGGGGTCTCTGCATTTCCTGCACTGCGCCTCTATCTCGCTCCTCCGAGGAGGGGAGGGGTGGAGGTGGAGGGCGAAGAATTGCGGGACTCCGGGTTGAGCTCACCCTCACCGCGTGGGTGAGTCGTTTATGAATACCTGGATTTCTCCATGGTGTCACTGTCGTTTCGCCGCCACACGGGTTGTCGATGTGGGTCGTTGCTGTGGTGTCGGCGTCGTTGTTTCGGTGCTGACTGCTGGCGTTGCTGCGACGTCGGGTCGTGGGGGTCGGCTGCTGTCGGGTCTGCTCAGCAGCGTTGTTGGCAGCGGGCTGGTGGAGTCGATGATGTAATTAGCGCTGGCCAGGCTGTATTTATGCGGCTGTCACTGGCGCGCGATCAATTATTGTTGACCATGTGTTGGTGGTCATGGAAATAACAACAATATCCACGAAACTTTCCTTCCAGTTAAAAATCTTGTACAAACGCTGACTCACTAACCTAGTAGAAAGGAAGACTGATTGCAAAAAAATGTTTTTCGCTCTCCCACATTTTCGGAACACCTGTTGTGACTTTGTTAATCCGACTTTTTTTACAGAATAAGTTTTCGTCTGGGATTTCAGCCATAGTTCGAATGGATGGCAGGAGCATCTCTTCCAGCTCTATCGAGTTTTGAACAATGGAAAGCAAGGCCGAAAATATTTGAATTGACGTCATATAATCTCTTCAAAAACGTCTCACTCTCCTCATTTTCTTGCTGGTATCATGTAGGATTTGTGGCGCAGTACTAGCAGCCCCGCATATCTGTGTCTTGTTTGTTTTTTCGCACAGATTTTTTTCTTTTTTTGTTACTTCGTAAATGAGTAGCCGAATTGCGACGTTAATTCGTGCACCAACTGTGCTATTCGGATATTTTTACAAAGTTCTAAAGATTCATCTTTATATGTTATCATCCCTATACATACCGGACAAAGTCACTGCTGCTGGCCCGACTGCTCTCCTTCCTTCGCAATCGCCCTGGGTGCGTATCAGTTTAAAGAGGCTCTTGAGATACAGAGCCCGCCCGGGAATGGATATCCAGTTGCGTGCCTAGGCGGTAGTAGATTTTACTGCGGTCAAGTGGGTCAGCAGTACTGGTGAGATATATTAAGTCCAACATATGAATCAATTCTATCACTCAGATTACATTTCAATAATAGCGCGTTTACCGCTAGAATTTCGTTGCCCATCGGCTACTAATTTATTTTCTTCTGTCTTGTGGCCAATCATGTTTTACTATCTCTCTGTTTTTATAACGATTTTTTTTGTAATTGGCTATAATAAATAATAAATAATAATAATAATAATAAAAATGCACATTATAAACTGAAATCGGCTGGAAGAGCGGAAACGTTTTTTTTTACAAATAGATAACGTTGATCGAGGCAGAATTTTATGAGGATTCCGAAAACTAAAAAAAACCTTCACCAAAGGTCTATCTTCTAGCGTAAACAAGTTATGGACGACAAACTGACGCTTTTAGTGAAAGAAACGTCATTTCATAAATTGAAATCGGCTGAGAGATTGGAAACGTATTTTTCTCAAATCGGAAACATTGTTCGACGCAAAAATTCATGAGTTTTTGGAAACAGCTCCGTTCAAAGATCCATCTTGAAGGGCAAAAATGTTATGAGCGAAGAACGGGTAGTTTTTAAAAAATCGCTTGGAGAAATTTTCCGAAAACTTTTGTTTTCGAAACAGCTCAAAGGAAATTTTAGATGACCTAGGCAGATCATTTCATTAAGAATAGTGCACTCCTATAGGATATATTTTTTTCCTATATTTATAAACGAGGTCATCTAACGAAAAAATGGAGACGCGACGGAGATTTGCGGGCAAAGCGGCGAGATGGAGTGTGGAGTCTGCAATTTTGCGCCGAATACCCTACTTCTTGACGACAAATTACGGCCTAATCGCTTCGACTAGACCAATCACTTCCATCATGGAAGCGACGCGACTAGTCGAAGCGACCCAACAAAATCAATCAGGTCGCTTCGACTAGCATAAAATACCCCAGTGGCTCGGCGCTCGCGACTGAAACTGCAAACTGTTCCAACCCGTCGCGACTCAGTGCAAGATCTGTTGACGCGACGGGTATTTTAACTGTTGGCAGTGCCGCGACTAGTCGAAGCGACCTGCTATGAATGAGCCTTTAGCCGAATGGTGGCTGCAGAAGGGGTCGGTATCGATTTTCGCAAAAGCCAGGTATTGGTGATTTCAATATGCAACTCACTGATACGTCATCTGCGAGAACTGCAGCTTCAATGACTACTCAGCCGGAACATCACCTGGTAGCTCTGAATCGCATAGCACTGCATCAGACCAATCTTTCTATATGTTACTTTAGGGCCTTGTTAGAGGATTGGTTTAGCGTGTTCTCATTGCCAGTGACTCACTAACCTTCACACCAATGCCTCTCAGAAAAACGACAGCCTTTCCTATGACAAACGCCGCCTCAAAGAAGAAAATTGTTGTAAGGATGAAAGGTAGAATGGTAGGAGAAAAACTGTGGTGAAGGCTTCTGTTAGTCTGTTGCTTCCCCCCTTTTTTAAGCGGCTTACGTGCAACTACGCACGCGATGAACCCGAGTAAATTCGGCTTCGTAATAGAAGGTATTCACTAGTTCGGAGCAAAAATCACTAAGTTCCTTCGCGTGCTTGTGCAGAGCGAGGGAAGAAACATTGAGAAAGCGTGGGGTGAAGGAGACATAGTTCGCGCGCACGCGGTTACGATCGACGGAAATAATTCTCACTCTGAAATAGAGGATATAGTCCACGGCGACGGAAAAACGCTGCGAATGGATATTTTCCCAAGTATACTGTAGCCATCCATGGCTGGCTCGGTTCCAACTTCACCATCGATAAGGGAACTGTAAATCACTTTTTCCGGGTCATCGCTGTCTGCGTTTCTTTATTCTCTCGTGTCAATTCCGCGTTTATTCATGGTAAAGCCTTCAACTATAAATTTATTGTATGGGTATGCAAAAACTTCCCGTTTTTAAAGGCAGTGTTCACGATGATCATCGTCGTTGACTTCCCACGATGAAATGATAGGCGAGAAGGATCCTAGGCTCCCAGTGTCGAAAGAACGGTAGAAAACGAACCAGGAGCGGCAAAAAATGGCTGTAAACAAGCGTTTTGGTGCCCCAGACACGCCCCGTGCCCCAGATCCGCCCCTCGAAAGGAACAAATGAAGACTCAGTTTATAGGAATGACCAAGTGAAGGAAGTGCTGATAAGTGAGCTGATCGCTTCATTGCACTGATAGGTATTATCCCTCTAGCGGTCAATTCCTCCATGCTCAAAAATCAACGTAAACAGAAGAGGGCCTATTTTGGCTCGAAAACGTGTCTTTCGGGTCCGTTTTAAGCATGCATTGCTAGCGCGGCAAAAACGGGCTAGAATTAGAGTTTCTAGGGCCCAAAGACGCCAGTTTGTGCACACATGCACAGCGCCGCCAAAAAAAGATCGCAGTCTCATGCCGAACAGTCAAAATCTTTGCCATTCAGAGGAAAAAAATTAAGGCAAATTTACCCAATAAAAACAGTTGAACAATGAAAGCGAGCCCTTCAGTCAATGTTTTTTACTAGATGAGTGCACAAATATTCGAGCAGGTCACACCGAAGGTTGATGTTCATTGATTGAAATCCGGAATCAAGCTAGCAGTGGTTCTTTATATTAGAGATCATCGGTGCCGATGATGTGGAGTGGGCTCGCTCACCATCAAAAGACAAGGAAGTTCGGGCTTCAAATTTTGCCCGAAACGCGGTTTTTTCGCGATTTTTCCTTTAAGGTCCTACTACTCTAAACCCAGAAGAGGATTTAGAGAAGAAAAGAAAACAAGCATATTTGATCGCGACCACTTCCCTTCATGGCGCGCATGGAACAGAGCCAGTCTTGGCTGCAGTATGCTCACTTGGTGAAAATACGATACCACACCACGGACTTTTTTCCATTGTTAAAGGATTTTCTGTCTGAAGTACCACCTAATATCCAGACTTGCCAATGTGTGTAAAGGATAGCTGGAAACAAAATACTTCTTTTCCCTCCTGCCAGAGGAAGGACACAGTTGTGGCCAATGCCAGACGCATTTAGGGTGGCATTGGTTCAACACTGAATTTTTTTGGCTTCATGAAATCCGGTACATAGATTCGCAGAGGAGTTGGGCTTCTCTTTACTGCTTGGTCTATCCCCCATCGTGATTCTGAGTCTTCAATCGACGCATCGCACTCTTCTATGCAATAATCTCGAGGAGCTCATGCAATCAAACCCGAACCCAGAAGAGAACTTTTGAGAGGGTGAACTCCTGGAATTCTCATCAGCGGCTTCCATGCCGAATCTTCTTTTTTTTGTGAGCGATCTGTAGTTAATCTTGCGGTGTGTGTGTGTGTTTGAGTCGGAAGCGTCTACTTCTCGTTTTCTTCTTGGCGAGTTGCTAGCGCCGCCGCCAGTTAGCGCCCTCGCGGCACGCCCATTAGCCGAACCGGGCGCGAAGAAACACTTGCGTCGCACGGCATCGCGCACCGTCCGCCAACATGAAACTCCACATGCAACTCCATTATCTTGTAGCAGGTAAGTAGTCGGACTCCATCGGCACCTTTCACTACCTCCCACCCTCATTTGATACCTGCTCAACTAGATTCCCCAGCAAGTCGCCATTCTTGTAGCTGCGAAGTTCCACCTCTTTCAGCAAGAGCATTATCTCCTGTAAGCACAAAGGTGATAGACTGATTATGTGAAGTGGGCTCAATGTTGTGTATTAATTATTAGATCATCTTTTAGTAGGCCCTACACGCTTTTTCTCAATGTAAAAATCTTCTGTCGGGGAAAGCTCATCTAGATAAAATACTCGTTTGCGACTTCTCATTAGCTATTTGTTGCACAAAACTTGTTTTATCCCTCATCAATAGGCGCGCCATCTGGTCGGGCTTCACTAGCTTGTTAGACTTGAGCCGCAAATACTCCTTGTCGCAAGCAATCTATTGGACATGGTGGAAATGGTTGGCATTTTGGAAGACACATAACGGAAATCCAAGCCGAGCACTCGAGGGCAGTGTTCACGCCTCAGAAATCGCGTTTACGTAGAAGCGTGAACTCTGGGTAGTTTTTAGGTATGTAGAGATAAAAAATAAAGGCGAATAGTCGGAACGGTATGAGGTCAATGAAAATCGTGCGGATCAGCCGATCGGCTATATCAGACTGCCCACAAAATGAAAGAGTTGCCCACTAAGAAAACAGTAACAAGTGTGCCGAACACTTTTTGACTCCCAAAATACAATCATGCGCATTCAAATCGTATAATTTCCCAAAAAAATTTTGGGTCGAAGAAGGACAAAGAGCATACTTCCCTTTAAAAAGTTTTAGACACCGAACAGTTTCTGGAGTTGCAAAATCTGTAATGTTTAACAAAAGTTGAGAGCTAGTGAGGTCTTTTCGCTATTATTCTCTAGAATTTCGCGATTTTCCACGTTATGTTGTCGACCCTTCTAAAGGAATTTATTTGTTCTACAAGTTAGTTTCCTTCAGAAAATACATTTTTATCGATTTTCGGCTTGATAAGGTGTCAGGTAGAAAATGGACCTAATTTACTGAACCGAATGAAAATGATCTTATTCGAAAATCTAATCCCGCTATCTTGTCGAACAGAAAATTTACTTCCAGTAAAGTTTAACCTCATATAAAAACTTTTGAAATTCTTCTCTTAACGACGACGTCCCGGAAACCTGGCTTAAGTACTTTTTCGACAACCGCCTAAGCAATTTTCGGCACAAACCAATAAATCTCTGGAGAGACGGAAGCAGGTTTAGGAAACAGCGGACAATACCCTGAAAAACAAACTGTTGTCAATTATTTTTTCTTGTTTTCATTCCGAAACGTTGATATTGGAAAACACGAGGACGTATTTTTACACGAAAGTTGAAGAAAAAGTGCTTGCGCTTTAGAATTGTGAACTTATTTTCGAGGCATTCGGATTAGTGTTATAAGTCGAACTACATGAAATTTTCCGCTCTACAAGATTGCGCAACTAGATTCCTTCAAGGATATTTATTTTCATTGATTTTCGAGTCAGTAAAGGCACCGACACCATCTTGTAGAGCAAATAACGCACTCTCGAATGGCCCATACAATGTGGCGGAAGTGCTCGCCAGTTGGATGAG
Source organism: Aplectana chamaeleonis (assembly GCA_029168955.1). Taxonomy (NCBI): domain Eukaryota; kingdom Metazoa; phylum Nematoda; class Chromadorea; order Rhabditida; family Cosmocercidae; genus Aplectana; species Aplectana chamaeleonis. The sequence continues at coordinate 854,577 of JAPDOI010000218.1, read as the reverse complement.
AAATTTCCGTTTGAAAAAAAAAACGGGTGAACTTATTACCCAACTCAGTAGCAACAGCCAAATCTCAACTCTTTCAGAATAAGCGAAAAAACTGAGCACACACTCCCTTCGCCCCAAGTCAGCACTAATAAAAATTAAAAAAATCTGATGAAAATCTGCGTTCTTTCATTTGTTACCTGTGTGGATTTATAGCGTGGTATGCTCCGGTGGGATAGCCGCGAGCGACGAGGAAAAACAGGCCAGAGACAACTCGTCCACGAATTTCTCATCGTTTTATTTCACATTTTGTGAGGAATCTCTGTTTGTAGTGGGTTCTGAGCGATTCTCGAAACACCATTGTAGGCTAAAGAAACTGAATAAGATTCTGAGGTTGGACTGTGCCTTCAGAGCACTTCTGAACCGTGCCGGCTCGAGGTGTTTTTTTTTGTTGGAACACTCAATTGAAATTCTATCTTCCGCTCGTTTTCCCTATTTTCTGTTAACATGTACGCACATTTCACTCGCTCCCCAACACTTCAGTGGCCGTTTGTGGTAACGCTAAGGGCACAATACTGCTATTATCTTTGCATTCTGAGCGGAGAGCTTAAAAAGTAGTTTTCCGTATCTTGGTGTCATAACTCTGTTCGAAGTAGTTCATTTCGGAATCTGAAGAGAAAATTGAAATCGGCATCGAAAGCTTTTTCTTTCGAAAGTGTTTTTCGAACAAAGCACATTGGCGCACATAACACAATCAATCGAGTGCGCGAAACGCGAGGGTGGAGTTGGGTAGGAAGGACTGAATTTGGCAAGATCAACAAGGCTCGAATAGGCAAGTGGATCAGTTTCTGCATGAGTTAGTGAAATGAAAATGCTGAAGTCTTCCAGTCCCAAGTCAAATGTTTGCCGTATCCAGGATTACGAACTTCAACCCAGCTATATCAGTGCAGCATTGATAAGATTCGGACCGCGACAAAAAACTCTGGAAATTCGGTTTTTCGAAAAGTGCTCCACGTCCGAGTGTGACATGGGATTGCTATTTTCAGCCTTTTTTCTGTAGCGTCTACACCGATTCCTAAAGATCCTGGGTAGAACAGTGGGCATTCCGAGACCAGTTACAAAAACCGTATTCGCTTTTCTCATAACGCGAGTTGGGTGAGATCCTAGCCCTCATGAAAACACGTTTATAAAATTTCAATGTTACCGCCTATTGATATTACAGGACTGAAATTCGTAGCCGTTCATGCTGCTGATTTTTGGAAACATGAAATGATAAGAAATTCAGATTTCGATTCCAACGACTCCTTCTAAACCTGTCCAACGTGGCTATCTTGACTCAATACAGACACAGCTCTTCTTTTTAACTCGAAATCCACCTTCGCGTTTCGTGCACCTTATTGATTGTGTGACCTCTAAAAGCATTGTTCGAGAGCAAGCTATATGCCATTTTAAACTTACAAGCTCCTAATGCAGGATTTAGTTTGAACAGTCAAGGACGAGAAGGCTGCAGCAAAAGATACGACCGGCGTTTTAAGTGTAAGAAAAGAGCGTCGGCAGCTTTCAAGATTGCCAAAAGGCAACCATCTGAGGATCATTAATCATTCTTGCTCAAGAGGCAGTTTTTAGATGCCCTTAGTCTTTTAGAAGCTATGTTTGGAGTGGCTAGGGGCGCAGTTGATTAACACTTTAGCAGAGCGACCATAAAAGACGCCGACACCCTTGTCCCTATAACCATAAATACCGTCTATGCATAGACTTCCAGAAGCCGTGTATTTGGGGACCTACCTTCATTCACTCATCCTTTCATCTATTTTTAGCCATGAAGTACAAAGGGAATCAGACCATGCATCGATAAACGTGAGAATTCGAATAATTTGAAACAGTATTTTCGCGTTTTATAAGTGAAGAGGATAGAACTTTCATTCAATAATTTTTTATTTTTATTTCATTATTTTATTTCATTTATTTAAATAAGGGGGAGGGGAAGTGAAGAGCTCAGGGCAGAAGGGCAGTGGCCGCCAAACACAAGCACGCATAGAAGTGTCATTTGTGCTCGGAATATCATCGTAAATGGTCCGCCAACTTGTCAACATCCACCGACGGGGGTGTATATGTTTCGATCACCACTTTGGTGTAACATGGGAGGTTTTACAGTGGTGCTCCCAGTCTGAAGCTGCATCTTCTGCAATGATAAACTGAGGTTTTCTTTCTTTTCTTTTGTTTTTCCACGGTTGTCTTTCAACAACGTAAGTAAACAAAATAAATGAAAAAATTCGTTTCATTGGTCAACTTTCTTGCTCATAGCAAGTATCTGTTTAGCCTTGCATATGTATATTTATTGATCAAATAGAAAAATGTATTCACTGGAGCGTCCAAGAACTTTTGCCGCACTCTGTTTATCTTCGTCTTTGTGATCAAAGAGCATTTCCCCAGATAAATGGTTGATTTGGATAACACAATTTTTCATTGTCAAGGATTTTGAAGAGATTAGAATCATGCAGTTTTTCAGTTTCTCGGATAACGCTCTGGTTCTGATAACGCCATTGTTGTGAAATCGGATAAGAGACAACCGATTCGGGTAATATGGGTGTTCTCGTATCATCGGTGTGGGGAAAACCCGTGAGGGGCAAACATTCTCGATCTTGTTGCATATTGAATTATTAAAGAGCCTGATACTGAATGGAGTGACACAATACGTTTTTTTTCTGTTCGGATTTCGGACTCATTCAAATAACTTGATGTTTCTCACATTTACATCGGACTCAATGATTGGATGTTCGAAAACCAATCCTTTGAATAACCTCTGGGAAAATCACGCACAAAATAGTTGCAGAAACATAGGTCATACAAACCCGTGTATTACTGCGACCACTACATCCACTACTCGAGGAAAAGAATTGCGTGCTGAATTTCAATTTTCAATCAATAGGTTTTTTCGCGTATTTTAACCACTCCATTTCCGCCGGCAGAATTACTACAAATGAATTTAGTTCCCTCCATCACATGCACGAAACCGTGCAGTTGCACTCCAGTGCAGTAATTGTTGCACTCTATTGACCACTCAAGTTCAATCCCTCGTTGTCAGCAGCAAGTGCTGCCAGCGCATCCTGGGCTTGAAGCCCTCCTCTTTGCCGATAATGAGAGGTTTACTTGAGCTGAACAGCACATCCTGTAAATGGAAAAGGAATTTGGGTTACCACACCCGGTACCATGGCTCGATACGATTCTTATTGCAGCTCGCAGCAAGGAGGACGACATCGCCAGGGCCCGCAGCGTCCGCAGCGGGGACAATATTCCTGCCAAAATACATATGAAAACGAAGAAACTTTCCTGGCGATGTGTCTTGGGGATTCTACCACCAGTACCTAGTGGTTCTGAAAACCGTAGGCAGAAAGAGGAGCTACCAGGGTTCACTCGTGTCATAAAAATCAACGAAAGGGTTCAAAGGAGCAAAGAAAAAGAATCAACGGGGCATGAAGAAAACGTACTACTTCAGCGGCACGTCCTCCTGTTGCGCTGTGAGCCCCTTGTTTGTTTGTTGTTGTTCTCGAGTGCAACCCCATGGTTGCAAGGTTACGCTCTCGGTTGCTCATTCCCGTGATATGGTCGTCTTGAATTTAGAATGTCGTTTTTTCGAATCCTTATGTGAATAAACTCGTAAAAGTGCAAGACTTTCAATCGAACATTCATGCTTTCTGCACTTTTGACATGAAGAAAAAATTGGAGTGTGAAATCGTATGATGAAAGTGACAAGCGGTAAATCCATTTATATGGTCAAGGTTCATATTGACTACAATCATTGTAGAGACCAGAAAAAAATTGTCGGTGTTCAGGTGTGATTGTCGTTGCGAATGCCCAGTACTACCAGCAGCAGGGTCAGCAGTACTACCGACCACAAGTGGCAATGCCTCAGACCTATCCGGGTTGGCAACAAAGCAGGCAGCCGCAAGTACAGCAGTACTATCCGCCACAATCGAATCAGGTCAGATATATCAATTTTCAGTCTCTTGTAAGAACAGTACACAGAAATTAATCAATGTCAATCGTTTGAAATGGCAATATCAACGGAGTATGAGAAAGCGCAGGATTGCCATACGTGAAGTCTATCCGATTATTGCCACTCCAAGCGGTCCCTACTGTTGTCCAAAGCAGCAGCCGCTGAGCAGGATGTACAGTTGACCGCAATGTTAAAAGGACATGGTGCGGTTGCGGACTCGCACTAAACTACGGTAGAATCTGGCGTTTTGCCAGATTTCGTCATCGATCGGCGCCACAGCTGATAGTCTCGTGAGCAGAGAGACGACGGTTGGCGCCGGTCGATGACGAAATCTGGCAGAGAGCCAGATTCTACCGTAGTTTTAAGTACGAGTCCGCAACCGCACCATGTCCTATTAACATTGCGGTCAACTGTATAGTATAGTGCAACCACTGCACTAGCAATGGATCAGAAGCGAGTGAAGACAAGTATCAACAGTGAAGATAGTGAATCATAAATACAGGCCATAAAACGGCCAATGTCTCACCGTCGACTGCGTACCACGCGCTGCGCGACCGCACGCGCGTCGGAAGCAGACGGGTTTTGGCCGCCGCGCGACGAGTTTTAATGAGGCGCGGCGGCCGAAACTCGTCGCGCAGCGGCCAAAAACTCGTCTGCTTCCAACGCACGTGCGGTCGCGCAGCGCGTGTACGCAGTCGACGGTGAGACATTGGCCGTTTCATGGCCTGTACGTGATCTTGTTGCTAAGCCGTGAGCGGCTATATAGAGGCTCGAATGAGCCAAGTAGGTATTCAATAAAGAATTCGTCAGACCCGCGTGGCAGCACAACAGCCGAACTACCACAGATAGTGTGGTACGAAAAAGTTTCATCTTTTGAACGAAGCTGGAAGCGGCACTTATCCTTGACGCAACTTCTTACAAGTAACGTACTTTCAGCGAAAATCGCCATTAGAAACGAAATGTGCGTTACTAGAACCATTTTTGCACACGGAAGCTCTATATGCCTTCCGATCTATATGCCCTGAAATGCTGTGAACAAAGGTATGCGCGTTGTCTGTGGGAAAAACACTTAGCTTTTCCCCACTTTCCCAATTTTTGTCCATGGCCGGTTTTTCAACTTACACCCACCAGGTGGTCCCTGAAGCGTGGTTCGTGGAGCGTTCAAGACAAGCGCTCCAGATCTGACCTAGAACTCCTTCAATAAAGTTACTTGGGATTAGTGATTACAGATCTAATGTCCATTCGTCAATTTCGGGCAATCCTCGACGTTTTTTGCTCAAGGTTCCCCGCATGTTAGTAATCTTGGAGGCCACGCGCGGCTCTCGACGATCTACAAAGAGCTACGATGGATTAGGCTAAAGCTTTTCTGTAGGGGTTATTTGGAGTGCTTAACACGTATCCAAGGCTCTCTTATCGATGTTCGATAGATTACAATAGGTTGCGGTGGGTATGTGGCAGTTGATGGGATCGTGCGGGCAGAGAACCGTAGATTATTTTTCCACGACTTTGTGTAGCTTTGCCTCTCTAGTGACAAACATGTCGAAGGAGCCAATGAAAAGCCTTCAGTTGTAAAGAAAAGCCAGTCTAAAGGCGTTTTAAAATTGAGTACAAATTTCGTCCCAAAATCGTGTTTGATATTTTTCTGCATTTGGAGTCCTCGCCTCTGATATTTTCGAAGTTCTTCTGCATATGGAAATTGTGCCGTAAGTGTTTTTCATGTTGTTTGACGGTCGCATCAATGTTTTACATATATAAGTCGTAGATGACTGGTGAGAACTGGTGGCGGATCCCCATCTTCAACCTCTTCCAACCTCATAACCCTACGTTTTTGACGCTTCGCAGTGTACCGGTGTGGTCTACTGGGCTCATTCATGAAAAATGGAATGTGGTGTCTAGCACAAGCAATGCGCCCAAGTCAAATCCTCACATTTGACTCAAAACTCCTCTGTAGGGATTATTTGGAATAATGAACACGAATTTGACGGCCATTCAATTCTCGAAATTTGAAGTTAGGCTACATCAACAAAATGGCATTATACAGACCGTTACCCACTGTAGAAGCTCCGCAAAGCAACGAAAACGCTCATAGATTCACTCAGAGAACCATTTCTCACCAACGGGGGCTAATTTGGATGCCACGTCGGAATGTGGTCCTGCAACTGTATACATACTTTTTTGTGCCTCTTTGTCCAAGTATTCTTTTCTAGAATGAAAGGAACTTCCGCTTTGAATCCGCAGTGAAGCCTTCAGATATCGCCATTTCACCATCATAATGCATGCATCATGAGGACTTATTGGCTTCCGGTGTTCACGTTCGATTTCGTGGGTAGATTCTGGTGCACTCACATTCACAGAGGCAGCATCAGCTAATCACTTAGAAAACGAGCTGCGAATCAGTTTTTGCCGGCCTTCGCTGCAAACAACGCTTGCATGAAAAGAAACGTAACGAGAAACTGGCTCAAGCGTAATGGTCGGCCGTAGAAAAAAACGTTGTATAGATTGACGGGATTGAATTTTTCGCACTCGTACTGCAATTTTACTGTTAGTCGTCAACTGTATTTTTCAGCTCTTTTCCTTCCAACAGAATCCGGCATTCGTGTATCCACCTCAGCAACAACAACAACAATTCCGTTTGCAACAGTTCCCGCAGTACCCACCTCCTATGACAGCACCCTTCCAAGCACAAAACTCGTTGAACGCTCAGTTCCCGGCCCCAGTCCAGCAGGTGCAACAGGTTGGTCAAGAAAGATTCAGGATAGCTGAAGCTGTTGTGAATTCTAGATATTCAGGTCCAACACCAACAGTATATTCCAAGAGCGCCTCCTCCAGCACCTCCTCCTCCGTCGCCACCTACTGCGGTCCAGGTAAGGTACCGATTCTTAGAAGTTTCAGTGGGACATTTCAATACTAGCCTATCCATCATAATAGCTACCTGGAATAACTACATCTTTTTCATCGGATTGTTGGTACAGTCCTGTACGGATGTTGGTCAGCGAGCTTTCTTTTGCCAGTCTGTAGTAATTCTATAAAGTGTATTAAACAATTCGGAAGCCAAACTTTTCCTCTATCTAATAGCTTTGAACGCTATCTTTGAATCACGGCCTCCCCCGAACTCTACATCAAAATGTCAACGAAACTTTGATACTAAGAACTTCAATATTTCCCTCGTTACCTTCTCCCATATACATACGGGTCCTATAAATCCATCGAAAAATGTTTTCCTTTTTCTTTCTTTGTTCTAGAGTTCTGTGAAGGCTAGATTATAGCACCAAAATGGGTACCCAGAATTAATTTGGTAGGGCGGATCTCTTTCCGGAAACAGTTTTGAAAATGACATTTTTTCACACCTTCATTATCCATCGACCTCGAGCAAAGCACTTTATAGACTTTCTTTGTAGTATTTTGGTCTAGGGGGAGGAGGAGGGGGCTGCAGAAGTATATAGTTAGGTCCGTGGCCTCTGTCCTCAAGAAAAAACGTTTAAATTCAAACTGCGGCTGGCGCGGCGGTATAATACTCAGAGATTGAGATTCAAACCGCCACGCCAGCCGCGGTTTGAATTTACACGTTTTTTGTTGAGGAAACAGGCCGCGGATTTAACCATACAGTCCATGGCAGCGGAGAAAGGCGATTGTGCGGTTGCATATTTTCACTAAGCATACTGTAGGCATAGCTGGCTCGGTTCCAACTATGGCAACCGATATGAAGCAGTTAATAATTTATTCTGGCTTATGATTTTTCTGGTTCTTTCTATTATATTTCTCGTGTGACTCCTGTGTCTGTCCAGAAAAGACTCTATGTGAATTAATACTGTGTACTTGCAGGTGAAACATGAAGTTTCTTGACGTGGCCGTTGTTTTTTCTCTAGGAAATTGAGAAAAATAAATTTGCCGTTCACTAGATGCTTTGGTGCGCCTCTGCGAACGTCTCTCCATAGATTCTAATTTTTTCTCGAGTTCGGGAGAAGAAGCACCTTAAACGTAAAAGTTCCCCCCTTCACACACAATATCGATTTATCTAGAATCTTTACTATAGATAGGCACAACAGTAAAACGAGAAAATGAAAGAAACAGAAAAAATATGACCGAGAAAAAAGTTGTTAGCTCTTTCATGTCGACTAATGGCAAATTGGAATCGATCCAGTCACTGCTACAGTATGTTCAATAAAAGTGCGCAACCGCACCACCGTCTTTTTCCGTTGACGTGGACTGTAGATCGCCACGATCGAAACGCGATTGGCCGATGGCTTCGCCAACGCCGCAATGATTGTGCCTCCTATACTTAGTATCCGAATCACTCCTTTTCGGGTATCCGACCGGATATCCGAGATTCGGATAATCCGATATTCGAAGATTCGAAAAAACGCATTATCTGAATCGAACCAATATCCGGCAAATTCAAGATCGGCCTTATCTGAATCGAACCATTATCCGAAGGGTCAAAATTCGGATAAAATCGAATAAAATTTGGGTGACTTTCGGATTTGACTTACTTGACTTAATCGGTTGGCTTTCGCCTGACGCGGTCATTCCGCATCTTCACCGAGGTGTGCCGTCCTAGTAAACAGCCGTGTCCATTTTTCACGGTCTTCAGCCACAATTTGAACACATTCCATCCAGCTGTCACTATTCCATTTCCTGCGAAACGAAACATCGCGCCTGAACTGTCTTTCGATGCCGAGTGACTTTAAATCCTCTTTCAGCACATCCGTCCAGAACTTTCGCCTACGCCCAGGTGGCCGTTTCAGACAAGGATTTGGAAGCATTTTTAAAGCGTGTTGTACGAGACGATCCGGCGTTCTGCCCGAGCAGTCGAAGTCGACTTTCCATTGCTGCTTGAGATGGCGTTAGGAGATGCTGGCACCTCCCTCGTGTCAAGCGTTGATGTACTGCGTCGAGTTCCTTGTAAAGGTCTTCGTTATGGCATACACGCGGCCAGAAATATCCAAGCAAACGCCTAAAAAGCTTCCTCTCCGTGAAATCCAACCTTTCCATCTGCGTTTTCGGTGCTGCCCACGTCTCCGATCCGTACATCATGATAGGGCGAATAGCGGATAGGTAGAAGCGCAACTTGACTTCCTTCGCGATGGTGGTAGACCACAAACACTTGGTTAGAGAATTGAATGCAGACGTAGCTTTCGCACATCGTTGTCGAATATCCGCTGCATAACTACCATCGTTCTTCAGCAAACAGCCCAAATAACAGAAATCGTCCACCAGTTCGATACGTTGTCCGTCCACACAAACTCCAGTTGAAGGCCTCTGAGAGACCCACATCTGCTTGCATTTGTCGGGACGAAGACGAAGTCCATAGGCTGCGGCATACTTCGGAAACGAGGTTCACAATCCTTTGCAGTTTTGCGTTGTTTTCAGCGAATAACACAATGTCGTCGGCGTACTCCAGGTCGACAAGGGAGCGTCCTGATGGTGTTAGGATCACATCCGCAGGAAACTGTTCTGCAACTCTACGCATGATGTCATCAACGGCGAAGTTGAAAAGAAAGGTACTGCAACGGCTCCTTGCCTTACTCCTGTTTTCACCTCGAAAGCTGACGTAAATCCGACAGGTGTACGAACTGCTGCTGTTGTTCCTTTGTTCATGTCCTCGATTAACCGAACATACTTTTCCGGGACTCCATCTGCTCGCAGAGCATTGAGCAATCGATCACGATGAGGAGAGTCGAACGCGGCTTCAAAGTCCAAAAAAGCAAGCTGTAATGGCTTCGAAAACCGCTGCCACGATTCAATTACTCTTCTCACGACGAACACTTGGTCGATGGTCGATCTTCCAGGTCGAAAACCGGCTTGCTCATCTCTGGTCGTTCCTTCACGATGTTTGATAAGTCGCTCGAGAATGATACGTTCTAAAACCTTGTACATGACACGAAGTAGAGAGATTCCTCTGTAGTTCTTAGGATCCGTGACGGATAGCTTCTTGTGAAGAGGTACGATGATCGCATGTCTCCACGAATCGGGTATCCTTTCGCTCATCCATATGGCACGGATGGTGTTGGTCATTTCACGAATCCCAGACGGAGGAAGAGCTTTCAGCATTTCAGCAGTGATGTTGTCATCTCCACCTGCCTTTCCATTCTTCATTTTCCGGACACAATCCAAAACTTCAGACTCAGTAGGCGGTTCCTCACTGACATCGTAATGTACTCTCTGAACATGCGGGAGCTCAGGTACTGATGGCGCTGGACGATTCAGTAGTGAACTGAAGTAATCCTTCCATATTGGCAGCGTCGCACCACCAACTGCAACTCCATTGGTAGTGTTCAAGACAGGAGAACATCTCTTCATCTTCCCGCTATACTGTCGCAGCAACCTGTAGGCTTTCTTCGGATTCTTCTCCTCCCATGCCTTCTCGACCTCCTTAGCTCTACACGTCCACTCTCGTTCGCGGTCACTTTGAAGCTGCCGACGCAACTTCCTCCTCAGACGCTTCTCATCCACGAAGTTTCCTGCAGTTCGGAGAGCACATACTCTGTTGTAGGTAGATGTTGTTTCTTCTGAGACGTAGGCGAACTTCTTCTTAGGCTGTACAACCGGGAGTGCCTCTTTCGAAGCGTCCTGGATGCACTTGACAAAAGAATCCGCATCGCAAAGTTTCTTCTTAGTCCGTACTCCGATGTGAATAGAAACGCGTTGTCGGAAATTCCTTCTGCACTCTTCATCTCTGAGACTTGTCATGTCAATCCTCTGGAGAGGCTGAGCCCCTCGCTTCCTCTTATGAATCCTCGCAGTGAAGTTCAACAGAACAGGACGGTGATCCGAATCGAATGCGACATCCCACACAGCTCTAGATCTTCGAATGTCCGATACTGGAATATTCCTCGTCAAGGACATAGTCAAGCTGTAGTTTCAAAGTTGTCATCTTCCGCTTCCGCTGCTCTTCTGGAGATAGCTGGGTTGGTCCCTGCCACGTAAGCTGATGGCGGCGATGATTCCTCTTGAATGTCGATGCAATAATCAGACCACTGCGTTCACAAAAGTCGACAAGGCGGTAGCCATTGTCCGATGTTTGCTCCACTGGGAAGAACCATTTACCGAGTACTTCGGATTCCTGATCAAGTCCCATCTTCGCATTTGCGTCAATCCCCACGACAACAGCATGTTGACAAGGTATCCTGGCCAGCAACGTATTGAGTTCCTCATAAAACGCATCCTTCGAATTGTCTTCGGCGGTTTCAGTGGGCGCATGAGCACTCACTATCCACAGATTGAATCCTCTGTGATCCCGCAGTCGTACGAATGCATTCCGACTTTCGGACAAAATCAGCTAATTTCGGGTAAAGTTTCGAATAAAATCGGATATTTTTCGGATAAAATCGAATAATATTTGGATAAAATCAGATAACACTGCACTTGACCACGCACCTTTTTTCGTACCGCATTCTATTTAGTACATCAACCCAGATTTTCCTCCTCCTTCCAAAATCGGAAGAGTCGTTGCGGTGCCGAAAAATGGGCGTGGTCAAGTGAGATGCCTAAGTGGCTAGTTATTCAGTGTAGAAGTTTTTTGGAAAGTTGCTTTGCACACTTTTTACTTGCTAGTTGTCCTGAAAAACCTGTGTATGGATAGTACCGTGCCTCCCAACGACGATATAGCAATTGAAGATTTGCTTTCATATTTTTATCAATATGCATGTGTGAACATTGAAGTTTGTATGTGAACATGCTGCAAATGCAATGAAGTACTGCTGCTTGCTCAATTATGGATGTTTTCAAAGGCTTGCCTCAAGTACATACCTGGTTTATTTTTCACCGTTTTGCCTCAATTTTGTTCCGAAAATAGTTAAGTTATCCGAAATTATCCGACCGAATGTCCATATCCGAATCATTGGAAAAATGGCATTATCTGAATCAATCCATTATCCGAAAATTTGAAAACGCGGATTATTTGAATCGAACCAATATCCGGAAAATTTTAAATCGGCATTGTCCGAATCGATCCATTATCCGAAAAATTATCATCGGATAACAAGTATAGCGCCTACTCCATCCACTAGACTGAATGTGATAAGGAGACTATATGTATGGTTCAGACTATAAACAATGTCTTCCACAATGCTGTTTATTTTGCCAAGTATCGACCATTTTGTTAAAAAAAAATAGAAAAATGTAAAAGTCGAAATTTCGAAAAAAAAGGCCGGTACTTGACAAAACAAATATTATTAGACAAGAGATTGTCCATGATGACTAACAATTTTTTTTTGAGTGCCCTAAAGTCATTGGATAACGAATATCTGCTAAAATTGTCATTTTTCAACATATTCCGAAAAAAAGCTAGTTTTAGCCTATGACGGTATTTCGTGTTCATGTTTTGATGCCTTTAATGTAGTCCGAGCAATGTTCAAATGTTCTATAAACTAAAACGGCTCTGACGGATATAACGAAGAGAACATTCAATTGAAGACCATTTCCTCTTTTTTCTTCTATTTCATCGTCTTGTTAATTGGACAATGAAAAGTTTTCGAAACACCCAACTTCCTCTACATTTTGATGTAGAACTCCAAGCAGTTGTCACGTTGTAATTGAACCGCGCTAATTAGAGAAAGAACTGGGCTGGCTAGCGAATGGCATATGTATAACACTTCAGGCGGAAATTCGCTGAACCACTTTTAGTGCCAGGCTTTTCGACCAAACTAAGAACGCGCGACATGGAATTGTCAGACGGATCGGTGTTTTCTGTCAAGGAAAAACATTGAGGGAAGAATATTTTAACAATGAGAGACTAAGACTGCTCCGGCATACACCGATTCAACAAACACTTCCACATATTCTGACCTGACCGATTTGCTTTCCGATCACTACTGTTTCTTACAGCTATTTTATTTCAGCAGCCGGTGTATACAGGCAAACCTATGCATACCGGAGAAACGAAGATTTTCGAGCAGCAGTTCAAGGTAAAAACTTTGATGCTCATGAACTCAGACATTTCTCGGCCCTGAGCCGCACCGAACAGCAATCGGAGCCGCCTGACAGTTTGGCTGGTTCTCTAAATCTCCTGGACACTGCTGTTGCTATTCGTTCGAACTGGAGCAGCCCGGACAGCAACAGCAGGGGCCCGAAAAGCAACAGCAGGGGCCCGGAGATCGGGAAAACGAGTCGAACTGCCAGGCGGCTCGTGGCCGAAAATCGCCTAAGAATGTTTTTGCATTCAGTTTTTCTGTTTTGCTGGAACGACGTTTCCGGGCTTTTTTTCAAAGCGCGACATTGGCAACTCCAGTGTTCCGCATAGAAATGTCAACTTCTCTTCAGATATTCCGTTGAAAATTGGTCAAGATATGGCGAATCTCGGATAGGGTAACTTTTCGAACAGTTCACAGTGATAGATCTTTAAGCGAAAATTTCCAGTTTTCAATCAATCGCTGAGGTTTAAACTAGCCATTGTCAAAAGCTATTGCTGAACTCTTGTTGACAGTTTTCCAAAACGTCCTCAAAAATAAAATGGGAGCTTTTTGGCCAGGTATGGTATGACACGCCTTTTTTTCGCTCTGAAATCTACCACGACATATCAATCAAAAAATAAAACCTTGTACACTTGGAAAAATCTCTGGTGAGCCCCACCGTAACCCATTGTTTTGGTCGTTTTTGATCTACCCGACGACTGAGTGAAATTTTAAAAACTCAAATTGTTTTTTCTATCCCCTCCACAAACCCCCAAAATACAGTTTCTCAAAACTCCACTTATTGTTCGCAGTCATCCCTTGTAAGGCTGTCAACTCCTAGTTTTTAGAGGATATTACCCTATCACTCGTTTACTACGGATTCGTTCAGATCCAGAAGCTGCCTCCGAATGAAATCTACTCTTCGCAAGCCGAACCTCGATTACTGATTCAGCAGAGAGTAAGTTTTTCTGTCAGGTTGGCAAGAAAGTTATGTCATTCCTGTCAATTTTTGAGAGAATTAATCTTCCTAAGTTAACACAATTGTTTGTAGAGTGAGCCTAACGACTATTGTCAAAAAATATGTATTCTACGAACTAATTTGTCTTATTTAAAACTGTGTTCTCAAACGGTACCCTGACCATAAGAAGTTTCTGTGGAAGCATTCAAAGACAACACTTTGTCAATATTGTTATCACAACAGATGCAGTAGTTAAGGGTAACATCGATAGTCGCATACGTACTCATTTATTGCAGAATCGCGACATCAATCTTCAATTTCTAGGGATGGGAGGCGAAACATTGTCGTCTAACACCTTTCATCTCTTTCCTTCTTCTCTAATATTTATCTCCTTTCTATTCAACAAATTTTTTCAAAACTTGAGAAATCGACGGATATCAACCGAATAATTCTTATGCTCGAGACTTTTTCGAATTCTTATTGTAGAGTGAAAAGTACCCAAACTTTTCCTCTTCAAGCGAATCTTGGTCCCGTGTTACCTGACAGTTCGGCTGGTATTCCTAATGTGCGGTTCGGCTTCGGTTGCAATCCGCGTCACTGCTGTTGCTTGCTGACCACTGCTGTTGCTGTCCAGGCTCCTACAGTTCGCTCTCACAGCACACGTTGCCCAATGAGATTAGGAGAACGAGCCGAGCTATCAGGCCTCTCCGATTCCTGGTCGGTGCGGCTCGGAGCCGAGAATCACCTGAGTCTTAAAAAGCAGTGCTGTGAATGAATGACAGAACTTTCTTGCTGACCTCAAAATTGGCGATACAAGTCAATATACACTGCGCGCTATGTAGATTCGCGTTCCGCCTCCTCCTGAAAGGTTCATCCCTCATCTTGCCGATATCTACGGGCGACCGATCCCGGATCGACCTTACACACCACCGAATGAGGCAGTCAACGCTACTACGGAGGTACAGTGCTCTTCAAATCTATAAAGGCACCGTATCTCTTGAGATTGTTGAACACTAACATTGCTATGAGGGGAACACGCACTCACGCACTGGGATGGGGTCCGAATCGGCCGAAATATGTTTTCATCTCGACTGAAGGACGGTTTTCTCTACAATGCGGTCCGGCGCTCACCCAGCAGAGGGTCGCAAAATGCAAGCGCAGGCTTCTAACAACGAGAATTCGACCACTATATGTGTTCAACTTGGCTTCAAATGGTTTACTAGACAATTGGTCCACGATGCGTCTTATTGGACACGTCAGCCTATTGCTGTACATTCGACCGTGTGCTTATCATCACAAAATATCCTTTATTTCGCAGCTAAATTTTCTTTGTATCATCGCATGCATGTGCGAAGCGGGGGTATGGAAAGCGATAGAATGTTTTTAAAAAGGAAACCCAGCTTACGCGCACACACGCAAGTGATCGACCCGAAAAATTTTCCGTCCGAAACGGGGGGACGTAGGGGCCGCGCACTATTGCAAACCCGTTGGCCGCTGATGCCGCCAACGCCGCACTACCGGCTGCAGTGATTGCTCCTGGTCCATTCACTAGAATGAATATCAACGGAGACCATCTATGGCGTCAGATATCTACCAGAGAGCGTAAGCCTTTTTTGGCAGTCCACCGAGGGGTTTTTCTCTATGGTCTACAGTGAGGGAAGCTTCCATGTTGTCAGGGAAGACGCCCTCCTTGCGAACTGCGGCAGAGTTGACCTCCTTGCTAAGGGCCTTCACAACAGGTTTATAATTTGCCACCCGCACAAAATTCTCACGGAAGTGAAGTAGTTTTTCTTAGCAGAGTTTTCCATGAGTGGGCCCCAATATCGTGTTATCTTTATCACCGGTGAGGCTGTTTCCCTAATACCTAGTGTGTTCAGCTTCAGCCGCTCACCTCCGGAGAAAGATGGCGTGTGAATGAAAACACACCGCTCTCAATTTGTTTTATACCCTACCCTTTATCAATTGAGTATCATAAATTCTGTTTATCGTGAGAATTTTGTGCCGATGGCAATTTATAATCGTCTGCCTTCATATGGACCGTATCCATGTGTTGGGAAATCCCGCCCTTCTACCGGAGGGACGGGCTACAAACGCCCCAACCGCATTGGGCACCCGCTCTTGTACGATAGGAACACGAGCTGCTGCAGCAGGAGGTCGGCGAAAGTCCTGCCTTCAGCACCGCGGCATCTTTGAATCGACTCCGTGCTCTTCAGAACTGCAGTCGCCGACGAGGTGTTCAATTTACACGCGTATCATATTCGAATAGGACCCCTCCAATGCGTGCCTAAGGTCTGGGGCATTCTCAAAGAGCTCTGCATTCTGCAGGTCACCAGAAGCAAGCGTGTCTCTTTTGTCTGACCACTGCTATTAGTTTTTATATATTTCGCCATGAGAGACGCCCGAAACTGATTGTCGATCGTAATGGAGAGTTCATCGAAAACGCTCTAAAGTTAATCTGTTTGTGGGCATCACCTTCAGTGTATGACACTCTCGTTGCCCTCATTACGTTGCAAATGTCGCTTTTTGTGATTTGCACCTTAACTTGCACAACGCTTTTATGTGAACTGTGTGATGTCGTTGACGCTAAAATTATTGAGAAAAAAACAGCAACTGTCCAACAATGACTGTGGTCTTTTCTAGCAGAACTCTGCAATCAATCGTAGTGAAACCCTGCAAGGTATGAGGTCATACCAAACCTTTTCTTAGACTGGAGTTTTTTCAAGCGTATCAGAATTTGTGGTCTGGTGCCTATCGACGGTTGCGTAGTGTAGCTATTTGGAGATTAGATTATATATTCGATCCAACAGGGCAGTGTTCAATGATCTCAAGAAATACGTGTGCTTTTGTGGTATTGAAAAGTGCTGTATTAGGAGTAGTTGCGAGCTCTAACAATCAGATTCGGCTCTACATGAAGGCAGCTTTGTAAAACTCATTCCAAAAGTATAGTATTAGTTGTATAAATAGGTTTAGAGAGTTCACGAATCATTGCCTAAACATCGTGTTTACTTGCGTAGTGCGTCAACCAAAGCAGAATGTTAAAGCTCCAACAGCCACACAATAAAAATTTTAATGGTCAATTGGCTGAATCGCAATTAACGAACTTTACTTGTGCTCTAGCGGTCTCCACCGTGGTACCAAAAAACAGCTTGCGGAAATTGCTGTTTTTCATCAATTTTCAGACGCATCTTTGAAAAAATTTCGAAACTTTTTGAAACTCTTTTTGGTAAAAAAAAGAGCTTGAAACATCGAGAATTGGAAACCGCTTTTAAAGTGGTATTTGCGACACCAGCTATTATTTTCTGGAAACTGCAAACTGTACATTTTCACTATTATAGGGCACAGTTTAAGACATGACCAGTTAGCCCCAGAATGGCTTTCTGAGAATCGCTCACTGTAAGGAATTCTGAAATTAAAAGAAGCGATTTCAGACAAAGTGTGGGAGTAGAAATTATTACTTTCACACATCTTCGCGTTAGTAACATACGTTAGAAATCATTTTAAATCGTCTCAAAAATTGCGAATCGGCAATTAGTGAGCTGCTTACGGTCATTCGGTGCATTGTGAGAGATCCCACTCTGGAAACAATTGCCTGGAATCTAACGAGAACCTGTCGGAAACCTGACGCGTCGGAGCCGAACCGAAGCGACAGATTCCTAGCAGATTCGCAGTGGAATCAAGGCATTGCCTGGATTCTGCCGAAAACCCAGTTAATCGACGAGGAAAAAATACGGCAACGCCTGGATTTTTCGTGTATTCTGCCTCGAGATTTGCCACTGAGTACCAAAATTCAAACCATCAACCCTCACCAACTCACAGCTTTGTAGCGCGATGCGTTATCGACTGAGCCATATTCGCTGCTGCACTAGGGCACCCTCAATTGTGGCATAGATACCGACGGTAATTTTGCAGTATTTTCGCGGTAAACTCAGGCTTAGACTTCTTCTCGGTGAATTCGCGACAAATTAACGGTTTTTTTTCAGTTTTTTTTCGAGGTAAACAGCTACGTCTAGAATGTTTCCCAGCTAATTCTCGTCGTTTTCGCCGTATTTCCTTAGCAGATCGCGGTAGTTTCGTCACAAATTCTTTGTAAAATCCAGGTCTGTGGTGAATACTCGGTATACTCCAGGCACTTCCTTCCGGAGTATAACGGACATTGATAAGGATGGCACAAATAGTTTGCTCTAAGCGTTCATAATTTTAGATCTAATGAAGCACCAAAAGCCGTGAACGAGACTCTTTTTACGCCACGAGCTGCTTCTCAAAATGGATTGTGAACTTACCTTTAATTTAAGTGCAAGGAGAGGAGTCTTTTCCCTAGACTCGCTGTGTTTGCTTCGCATAGTAGTACGCACTCAGAGTATAGCTTCTCGTCAGAAAGCATAAAACAGTTCGCCCCAATAAATAATTGCATAGTGGTAATTAGCATATTGATGTTCGCAGTTTACTAAGAAATAACTGGAGCGCTTCATGTCTATGTATGTGGAATGAGTGCATTCTAAGCTCATCTGTTGGAACTAGATGAGCTGTTCTGCAAATTCATTTCAAGGTTATAGGAGGACCCCTGTGCAACTACATACGTACTAAATTCCCATAATTTTCTTTCACTTGAAAAAAATTCTTTTACTTACCATGGACCTTCCCTAATTATCAGTCGGTTCTATTCTAATTTTATAGACCCAGAACAAAGTTTTGTCGTGGCGGACGTCATGGATTCATAGTTTTTGTTGATTCGGCCGTAGAAGTTAGATTGATTGCCACTGGCTCAACTGGCTTCCACTCGAATCTGGTTCATAGAAAAGCTGCATTAAAGTTTCCAAAGGTGACAAAACGAGACCATTTGGTCGGGATTTTTCGGGGTATTCTTAAAAACCTATCCACTATTCGTTGGAGATTGCTCGTTTCAAACTGTAAACACACAAATATGTATGCTCAAGATAGCAAAAAAAGTGGAACGAAGTATTGTTTTAAGGCTTTCGCAACGTGATTCTCTTTTCTGCTTTAGCGATTTCCGAAAAATGTTGGGAAGGAGCACTTCAAGACTCTGTGTATCAGGCCCATGAACAATCTTGCGCCATGATGTTTAGTGTCCTTCCGAGAAAAATCATGTTTGTAGTCCAGATAAGACATCATATATGAGAATTGCAGTCGTTACCGGATGGAATTTATGGAGCGGAGGAGAAGCTTGTTGATGGCAATCATCCCATTTATATCGAAAACACCGTGAAAACAACGCCGGTAGACCAAGTGAGTTCATAAAACTGAAAGTCACAAGCGTCCTCACTTTCAGTTTTAAATGGGGTCGATTTTCAGTTCAGGCGGATTGTCAAGCCTCACTCTGTGACGTCCAGTCCGGTTGTGCAGTTTAAGGTGAGTTCTGGATTAAATCGATTATAGCAAACCCTTTCGGACAGCATGGATCAGTTGAAGAATCAAGAATGCTTGGCAATTTCATAAATCAAGGAGTTGATTCAGAGTTTTTAACAGTGGGATACTCTGAAATTTTTTTTCTGGCTCGAAATCTACGTATTTCATATATCCATAAGATCACAACTGAGCATGCTGATGAGGATTCTTCTAGAAGGACAAAGCAAAACTTTTTCAGAGACCAGAGATTACTGGATCGGCTATTCGACGACCCGCTCCAGCCCCAAGGACCAGACCGGCCAACAAACCTCGAACGAGGTGAGCACTGAAAAGTCTATCCGAATGAAACTGTCCCCCACGCGGTCGGCGTGCGGGTCGTATGACCTTCACCAGGGCATTGTTCGGACGAGCCTTTCCACGGCTCCAATACAACTGACTTTGCTATTATTAAGTATTCGTCTGATATTCGTACTTGGGATCTCAAATTGCGAGCGACGGAAGTGTCGACACCGAAGTGCTTCATTGAATAAGCGCTGCATAGATGAATTGGAGGCAATGCAGTGGTGTCCTCTGCGACCGGAAAGCTCCTACGTACCTGAAGAGCAAGCTATACAGAGCTGCGGTTAGACCTGTGGCTATGTATGGTAGCGAGTGCTAGCCGTCGACGAAAACGCATGAGCACCTTCTTCACTGCATGCAATGAAATTGCTCCGATGATCCCTTGGATATACACGGCTGGATAGGAAGCGGAACGAAAACTCGCAGGTGTTGTTCCGATTCAAGAGAAGCTCTAAGAAAGCCGTTTGCGATGGTATGGCCATGTAACGAGATGCAGTCAAGATTCTATCGCAAAGACTGCAATGACCCTCGAGGTCGAAGGACGTAAACCAAAAGGAGGACCAAAGACGAGGTGGCTAGACTGCGCAAAGCGAGATATGTTGCAGGAACATCTGACTTCGAGTGATGTACTGGAGCGTTCGAAATGGAGACGAGCCACCAAGAAAGCTGACCCTTTGCCATCGCGGGACTGAAGCTAAGAATAAGAAGATTCGTCTGATATTCCTGCTGATCGAGCAGGCCCGAAAATGTCTTCGCGACGGCCGATCAACACGCTCGCGAACCGCGTGCGCGGACAGTCTCATTTGGACTAACCTTCTGTAGTCTGACAAGGGAAGTATAAGAAGCGTAGTTCTGAACGGTAGAAATCTAATGTCATGTGTAAATGTTCACGCATTACATGGTAGAATAGTGTAGGCGGCCCGCCGCGAAAGATAGATCTGAAGGAGTTATAAGCTCCGAAAGTTTGTCAGCCATCGACCTCCCCCTAGTCTATGAATTGTTAAGCAGTCGTGCCAACAGCATCGACGGCGCAAAGGGAGGAAGGGGCAGTGGTGGGCATGTGACCAGGGTTCGAATCTCCCCCAGAGCTGCTTTTTTGCAAATTCACGGAACTTTCATATTTTGATCAAAAATTATATCACAAATGTCATCTTATTCTTTTGCTGCGCGATATAGCCATATCGACAGTGAAATAGACTTGGGTACAAGGGATGCAAGGTTTTGTTTCCCATCAAAGCTTTTCTATTGCTTTGGGGAACTTATATGATTGGGAAGTATTACCCCACATATTTTGAACAAGTTACGAGAACCATTAAGTAACAGAAGACGGTGCGCTTGGTGCAGTCGGCTTCTGCGACCACCCGTAGTCTGACCGTCATGCCCCTCATTTTCCCATCAGGCAAGGTCGGAGAAATGGTCTTTGTCCAATTACTAGAGCCGGGTGGTCGCTTCCCACTGAAGGGTGTTTTCAAGACGAAGAAACTTTGCGTCGTCAGCGGAACGTCCCACATCATGACGACGTTAACAACACTTGCATTTTTCGAGAATGTTTACATCCAGCAAATGCCGGAGAATTTTGTTCTCTCTCGACTCAAGGAGTGATTGTTCCAATCAAAGAGCCATACAGGCTCTTGTGCCGGCGGGGAAAAACTTGCAGATTTTGACGAAACCGCCTGGCGTAACAAGCTTGGTTCAGCTGGCAGACATCGGGGTTTTGCAGCAATTCGAAAGCACTGCTCAAGCGATTTCACTCTACTACTGCTCTTCAAAATTTTGAATTTTCGGGTCGTTTAAAATAATATATGGTTTTCGGCGTGGACGATGCCTATAAGGCCGGCTACGTTCTTATCCGTCCGGGTCCTTTCGAAACTCCAACTGATCTCGAATTCCCAGTAGCGCTCAGCCCCTGTGAAGAGATAGGTTGCCAGGGGTCTATCGCGTCCATTCGCTGTCCCTATTGCGGAATTTGCTTATGTTTGATGCATTATGTGCCAATTTACCATTGGTGAAAGAAATGGTTATGTAATTTGCGTCCCACAAAGGGATGAGGTTGTTTAAAATATGTGATGTTAATACTTCCAAATCATATAAGTTCTTCAAAACAATGGAAATCCTTGATGGGGAACAAAACCTTAAATCCCTTTGTACCCGAGTCTATTTCCCTTTCGATATGGCTATATCGCGCAGCAAAAGGATGAAATGCCATTTGTGATATAATTTTTGATCAAAATATGAAAGTTCCGTGAATTTGCAAAAAGCAGCTCTGGGGGAGATTCGAACCCTGGTCACATGCCCACCACTGCCCCTTCCTCCCTTTGCGCCGTCGATGCTGTTGGCACGACTGCTTAACAATTCATAGACTAGGGGGAGGTCGATGGCTGACAAACTTTCGGAGCTTATAACTCCTTCAGATCTATCTTTCGCGGCGGGCCGCCTACACTATTTTACCATGTAATGCGTGAGCATTCTCATATGACATTAGATTTCTACAGTTCAGACCTACGCTTCTAATACTTCCCTTGTGAGGGAGTGACAGTAGTCTCTCAAATCTCCGTTTCTGCTGGACACACGGATCATCAGTTATCTGAGAAAGATGACCGTTGTTCCGTTCTATACTTTTCAATATTTGGTTTTGTTTTGAATCATATAATGTAAGTCATTCGCTCAGGGTCACGACAACCACTCGACAACCAACTGTGCAGAGACCAGTTATTGCCAAATCAATTCCAGAGGTCATCGTTCCATCCGGTGGAGGAAAGGTACTTTGCAAAATTTCTTACTCATCTCAGAATCGAACTCGTAGTTTTCCCTGTCACCCCTGACTGTTCTTTCTCTTCCCCTTGGTACTCTTCAAAAGCTATGCGCTTGACGCGACCCGAACCTAAGTCACACCACCACTAGGCCACTGTCCACGAAAGTGGCGGGCCCAAGTCCTCTGGGCCAAACGGCTCCTTCTTCACGCAACCGTCTTCTCATTCATTGTTCGTTCTACCTCTCGTCGGACGAAAAAGCGACGATTCGACTAACGTCATCGGAGCTTCTCATTCGTCTGATGGAGGTTTAGTTCTCCGTCCATAGCCAGCCACAAACTACGAGTGGCATGCCGCAAAACGCTGGAGCTCAACTCTTCACCCTGACGCATCTCCTAGAACGGCGTGGGGTTTACGATTATATTGATAATATAATTGACAGCAGCTACGTATTCGATGCCGCCTACGGCAGGCTGTAGATGCCAGCTGCAGTCGTAGCTCTGTTATAGGATCCCCAACAAATGTCAAAGATGGGAATTCCAAGCGTTGCATAGTGCCTGCAGCTAGCTATGGACGGATCCTACTACGGGACCAGGATTTATTTCGGCCCAGGAAAAAATGAGGGACGCGGGAAAATTGTAGACGTCTTACCAGGGGCTTCACCTAGCAAACTCATGGGGGGGCCTAAACGTGGTGCAAGGTTACGAAAATGTACTTTATTCGGTCGAACGCGAAATCTCCCCTCGGCTTTTCAGACTTTCTCTGAGAACACCAGGAAAATCTCGCAACGCGCTCAAAAGTCGATCGTATTTTGCACAGAGGTTGGTTTCACCCGAGACCGACTAGAAGCACAAATTGTCCTTGACCAACCCTTTTCCTTTACTCAATTTTCCCAACCCTCTGGTTTCCCGACCCGATTCTCGAAAAGAAACTAACACAGAAAGCTAAGCCCTTGGGATCAAACCCTTCAAAACTACAACCACCCAGGCATGGACATAAAAGCTTTAGCTTCTTCGCATAAAGGGTTGCAAGGTTGTAGCAATATTGACAGGATGCATTGCGATGAGGGTCTTTTTTCTTCGCAGTTGTAACGCAAATGTTGTTCCGCCGTATAGTAACGTTATCTTGCCCGCGCTATTGCATTTCTACGGACTGCGTATGTAGTGCTTACTAAGGAGCAAAGCAAACTATGCACCAGCCTCCGTTGTATGCGCCCGTGGGTAAGTTGTACCGTGATAGTAAAAAAGACTGAATCCAAGTAGCAATTAATGACTCTTCAGAACGCAAATGAAGCCTTCTTGGGATGCTGTAAGACGAACAAGGTGGCCAAGTCCTGCGAGAGGATATGCAATTTTGACGTGTTGAATAAGAAAACGGTGAGAACTTCAGGAGTCTTTTTGTTCAAATTGTAGGAAGAAGGAGTATTTTCAAGACACTTTTGTGAGTCACTCAACTGGAAAAATCATTTAGGATTCTCCTCTGAATAGTCAGATAGGTCCCTATAGGAGAGTCTCAACTAAAACTCCAAATTTCTCCACGCCACATAGTTTGTCTTTTCAGTTGACCGGTATGTTCTTGGGTACGGATCCTTGCCCACAGTCCTATGGACTCTCCTTACTTCAATGTGCCGCGCAATCAGAGGATCACACGGACTGTTGCCGTAGTCGAGGGGTTCATACCACGAGTGCAGGCAACAAATGTCTCGGATTCTGCAATATGCGGCCGGGTGTCGTGTTCCAGGTAATCACTTACATATGTATGCTCAGAAAGTCTAGCGGTATGCAGAGTTCATAGTGGAAAGCATAGAAAGAGGAGAATATATGGTCGATCACTGGTTTGGGAGGTAGTAGCCACGACGAACACAAGTGGCACGTACGCAAGCGAGGCGGTAATGATAGTCATGAACATCGATCAAGTGATGTCACGTTAGATCGCTGCGCCGCGGCTACTCCTCATCCAGTGATCGACGATACGCCAACTCACGCACTTGGATACCTTTTTTTTTGCTAAAGTGTTTTCAAAAGCATTTTTTATTCAAAAAATCGTCGTTGATTTGTTTTTTCCTAGATATTTCAGGAATTCTTCCTACGAGATTTCAGCTTGCAGTTTATTCATTTTCATTACTATACTTGTTTCTCTCAAACCGCTAAAGTATCGGCTAAATCGGCTGTTCCCTCACCTGTGCATCAGCACCGAGAACCACATAGACTCTGTTCCATTCCAAGTGAACTCCTGTTTTCGGTTAGCACAGCGCGGAGCGGTGGCTTTTTCGTCGAAACCTTATCACTACTTATATTTCACCGAGGCCCACCGCTCCGCTGCTGGTGTTAATCGAAATGAACAGGTCACTAGGGATGTACCAGAGCTTATTTCCATCCTACAATGCCACTCTGTGTCTGCCCAGACGGTCATTCTGGCGGAACAATGTCGTTCTGTGATCGACTTGATTTTAAGAAGAAAACGCACAATGTTCGACAAAATGCGAGTACTTTGACAGTATGCTGCCCCAGCCTCAATGGCTAAGAAACTCTCAATAAAAACCTTTGAAAATACACTCTCGCGATTTTAAGCCGAATTATGTCAAAAAAAGCGCCACAAAAAGATCAGCAGGAACATTTCCCGGTAGTGTTTACATAAGTCCCCACGAAATCGACCGGTGTTGTCCCGAAAAAAAAATATATTATTAAATTCCGATCCTGAACCAAATCGCATTTCGCTCCAAAGCACCAGAACGCGAACAAAGGCAACGTAGATATAAAAATCCTTTTTTTCGTGCAGATTCGGAAGCTTTGGGCTCATTAAAGGGCAGTGTTCAAGATGAAAAAATCCCCCGCTTTTTGCAGAAACGTAAGCTTTGGATTCCTCTAAAAAGAGGAAGAACGGAAGTATAAGCGAAACCGGCCAGGAAATGTGTCAAATTCTCGTGGACCACGCAACCCATTGGATCACCCCGCCCACGTCATATAGCAGTCGTCCTGTGTTCGTTTCACCAGATGAACAGGCACCAAATTTTTGGTTATTCTCAATCGCAAAAGGTCCTAATATCCCATGCATTGGCCCATCTTATTTTCGAAGAGAATAAACAGAAAACAAAGTCACTTACCTAAAAATTCTAGAGCACAAAACCATTCCCGACGTTGTGTATTATGCTGCACCAAACACACACACAATAGGCGAAAGGAGCGGGACTTTAATGCTTCATGGAGTTCTCGAAGGTTTCTGTCCCCGTAACTTGGGGGTTTCGTGGGTACTTCTCGCAATCTACCTTTACTTCGTGGTCTTACCTGCGCGAAAATTTCTAAAATAAGACCCTATTTTGTCGTGAACACTTCCTCTAATTTCAGGATTTAAGCCGATTTGCATATTTTTTTTACCAAAATGCCTGCTAAATAAGCTTCAAATTTTAGTTTTCGGAGAAAAGTGAGTGAATGCGTTTGATCTTAAAAACAGCGTCATTAACTACACATCTACAGATGTAAAGAACTCATATGCTGCATGTCGTACACGACTAATAAGCCAATTAGTTCAGTTCGTTCTTTTGATTCCCCCTGACCATGTGACTGGTGGCGATCAGATATGATTGAATGTTTGAACTCAATCTGTCCGAGTGCATTCCGGCAATGTGTTGATGGCTAGGCAACAGTCTAGCAGTCAGTCAATCAGCCCCCAGGGCAAGCATCAAGTTCTTCTTCGCCAAATAACCAGCTTGTCCGCTCGCCATCGTACCAAATAGGTTTTGAAGCGGCGAACAGGATTGTTTGGATTGAAATGCCCCTTTATCGGGTGCCTATGCGACAGACACAACGGGGCACAAAGCACAAACACAACATACCGAAACACGATGTTGTTCGATTTTTTCGACTTCCAAGTTTTTAAAAACTTAAGGATTTGAAAAAAACTACCCATTTTCCGATAGTCTACCTTTGTATCGAAGCTCCACCTTTTCATTTGACTGGATTTTTATAACGATACTACAACCTTTACAACTTCAAAGCAAAATAATTTTCAAGAACTATTTGCTCGTAGACACGTGATGACGATTCGGTCTACTGTAAAACAATGGCTGATGAACATTTTGACCAAATATCAAACTGGATATTCAGTCAGAATGATGCTGTATAAAGGTGGAAGTCTTTATGGGTGAAGAATATGCTTAAAATAGGAGTGTTGCTGTCACTAAGAAGCCAGCAAGATAATCCATCCATCTGGCGTGTTCCCTTTTCCTGCTAAGCTGAAGACTGCGCCTAAAACGCGGCCAACACGCCACACAAAATCCTGCCACGGGTAATGGTGCAGGGGCCACGAGGTCCCAGCACAAAATTCTTCTAGCTTCGTGCTGCAATAGCGTTTAACCGCATCCACGTACCGAAATCTCCCTTCGATAAGGAGAGTATCCTCCGTTTCCTAGTTAGATTTATTCCCGCTTATCGCCTGCGTCTGCGCTCGTCAGGCGGGGCGTTAGAGTGAATTTTTTTACGCGCGTCACGCGGAGACTATGAATACTCCAGCCGCGACGCTATGACGGCGCGGATCAAAGGGGCTTTAACTTCGCCGAGCGAGCAAAATCTGTACACGCGTTCACTATCGTGGTAGCAGAAAATAGTACTGGAATGAAATTATAGTAGAACCGAATGAAATTGATGATCGATCAGTAATGAAAATGATTAAAAAGTCGTTACGACCACCGAAGCCTTAGCGGGGCGGGCGTCGCCTCAGGCCATTCATACTCTAACGCCACGCACGCACGGCCATTCATACTCTAACGCCACGCACGTGCCACATTTTGAGAAGCATGAATACCGCCTTAGCTCCGCACAAGCGCGTGGAGGAACAGAGTAAATTTGACTCCGATACAGAGGATAAATACATTGCTCATTGGATTTTTGTCTTGATTGCGTGAATTTTCGACTATGTTCGAATTTCTTTTTTCGACATTCTGATTAAATTCGATTTATTGATAGGGTAACCACGAAACAGATGGTTGCGGACACCTCAGCAGCTTGCGCTGCGTCGTGTGGGCCCACGAGGAATTTGGCGTTCGATCGGTGCACGCGGGTTACTGAGTAGTCTGCAGCCACCTGTTTCGCGACTACACCCACCATCCCGTCAAGGCTACGATGACTATGCCGGGCGGCGCTGAGTTGAAGCGGGCGCAGCGAGGTCGCGCAGCGTGTATAAGATTGCCCGTCACTGCTATTCAAGTGTTTTTGCCAGCCTACTGCCCATATTCCTGTATATTTATGAATGAAAAACTCGACATATGCTAGGAACATGGGCAGCAGGCTAGTAGAATCACCTGCGGGCACTCTAACACAAGCCGCGCTGCACGGCCGCGCTTTCCTCAACTCAGCGCCGCCCGGCTTAGTCATCGTAGCCTTCACGGTACCTGTTTTTTTTTGACTTTTTGATTTTTGAACCTGTTCAAAGCTTCCGTTTGTCGACTTTTCGATTTTTGATCGGGCTCGAAATTTTTCGAATTCTCGAGTATGCTCAAAATCACCTTATCCGACTTTCCAACTTTCCAACACACTCGAAGTTTTATTTCCTCGAAGATTAGATTTTCGATGGAGTCGAGTTTGAACATAATCAATAGTCAATCGCGAATATACGAATCGGAGCAGAGTACAGTCGGCACGAATCGCACTGATACTTTCCATTCCTTATGTCCGTTGGCGCAAACTCGGTTGCGCCGACGCGCAACAAAGAGCGCAGTGTCAGTGCGATCCGTGCCGACTGCAACATGCCCAGTGGCTTTAAATCCTCCCGTGAGGGTTTAAAAGTGTTCCCCGTGAGGATTCAAGGGTGCGATTCGAGCGTGTTGAGATAGACGACCTCGACTCCCTCACAGCACGCCTCTGAGTTACAATAGAACCTTCATTGCTGCTTAAAGGCAGTGGTCACGATGAAAAACGTTATCGAAAAAGTTGAAAAAATCAGCTTAGATCAAAAACAGCTGAAAAACTATGAAGGTAGAGCGGTGAAAAACGGGCTAGAAATAGAGATTTTAAGGCCCAAAATCGCCACTTCGTGCACACGTGCACAGCGATGACGAAAAAGATCGCCGTCTCATGCCGAGCAGTCAAAAATCATCGACATTCAGAGGAAGAAATAAATGTAAATTTACTTAATAAAACCAGTTGAGCAATGAAAGGAAGCGTTCCAGTCAATGTTCTTGACTAGTTGTGTAAATGAATCCGAAGGTTCAGTGATTGAAATTCAATTTCAAGCCAGCTGATGTTCTTGATATAAGAGGTCATCGGTGCCGATGTTGTGGAGTGGGCTCGTCCACCATCAAAAGACAAGAAATCTCAGGCTTCAATTTCGGCCCAAAACAGTGTTTTTTCGCGATTTTTTTCTTATAGGTCCTACTACTCGAGACCCAGAAAAGGGTTTAGAGAGAAAAAGACGACAAGCATATTTGATCGCGTCCACTGCCTTTAAGAAGGCGTTGAGGGATGCCAGCACCTCCATCGTGTCAAACGTTGATGTAAGGCGTCGATTTCGTTGTGGAGATCTTCGTTGCTGCACATCCGCGACCAGAAATATCGAAGCAAACGCCTAAACAGCTTCCTCCCCGTTCAATCCACCCTTTTCATCTGCGTATTCAGTGCTCCCCACGTCTCCGATCCGTACATCATGATAGGGCGAATAGCGGATCAGTAGACGCACAACATGACTCCCAGGGCGATGGGGGGAGACCACAAACCCTTGGTTAGAGAATTGAATGCAGACGCAGCTTTCGCACATCGTTGTCGAAGAACCGCTGCATAACTACCATCGTTCTTCAGCAAACAGCCCAAATAACAGAAATCATCCACAAGTTCGATATGTTGTCCGTGCACAGAAACTACCGTTGGAGGCCTTTGAGAGAACCACATCTGATTGCGTTTGACAGGTCGAAGACGAAGTCCATAGGCAGCGGCCTGCTTCGGAAAGCGGGCCACTCCACCGAACCGTCAATATCAAATATCTGTTCTAGGCTGACGTCTCCATGTTACCGTGTTGGGGAGTGCTGAACGACATCAAGTCTTGTTTCAGGGATTACATCGAGAGTAGTTGAAACGCATCTCATAGTGTTCTAGTCGTTTAAGAGTTTAACGTAGGGAATCTGTCATTTTATGCGTTGTTTTTTTATGCAGCAGCAGCAGCCAGGTGCCATTGATCGACTTTCTATCCCATTTTCGCCTAAACACATGCTGCATGTGGTAACGTATTGCGCTCATGTTTGTACATAAGGATGCCTCCTCAGTTCATTTTTTATACATTTTGTTATGTATGAAAATAAATGTTTATTGTCTGAACAAATTCAACTCCTAAAGTAAACTAACAAGTGTATATGGATAGAAATAACAAGTGTATGCTCTATAACAAGTTGTAACAAACTAAAACAACTTTATAATCTAACCTAAGAGATACTTAACCAGTGTTTGAAGCGCAGAAGAAAGAAAAATACCCTTTTATGTCGAAAAAGGGCAGAGATTGTGCAAGGATTTGAGGATTATCGCCTTTTCTTTCCATCATTGATGTCCATATAAT
Source organism: Aplectana chamaeleonis (assembly GCA_029168955.1). NCBI lineage: Eukaryota > Metazoa > Nematoda > Chromadorea > Rhabditida > Cosmocercidae > Aplectana > Aplectana chamaeleonis. The sequence goes on along the minus strand of JAPDOI010000218.1, from coordinate 824,766 downwards.
CGGCATCGGCGATATTCAGCATAAGACCACCAGCTGGCAGGTAAACCTAGGAAGATCGAATCATCAAACAACACCGAAATCATCTAGTATTAAAATAAATTACCTTATTATTATTCGATTCTGAAACAACCCGAGCGATGTTCTGAGCAGCTCGAATCTTTCTCAGTTTCAAGAAGCCGGGATCCGATTTCATTGCTTCTCCTAACTGGAATGATAGCGAATACAAAAACAATCATATGCTAGGTTTTTTGTGAGACGAAGAGAAAAGATCAATTGTTAAATGATGATTAACAAGTCTTCTACACTCTCGAAGACCAGCAGTATGACCATTTGTTTCGATCTATGTCGCCCTTTACAACAAACTCGGAAAAGCTTTTCAAGTCTGTCAAGATTTACGACAATATTCTATGGTGTTAAAAAGAAATGATAGTTAGAGCATACCAATTTCGCTGATGCCGCTTCTCCTTCAGCCTGAACAATCTTCTCTTGACGCTGCTGCTTAGCTCGCTCTACAAGGAAAGACGCTCGCTGTGCCTCTTGAGCTGCAACCTGTAATTTTAGAAATTGTCGAAAAACCATGGGAACACCTGTATTATGCGTACAAATTCATTAAACAGTAAGCTACAATGGGTCGAAGCAAAAGTTTTTCGTCATCAAACTTTTCCCTAGGAATAAAACCTGGTTGTTCTCTTAATATCAGCTCAAATTCGGTGGAAAACTTTAGCACTAAACAGCTTCGGTTTCTTCTATTTACTTTAAGGCAAGTCACCAAACTGCCACAGTTCATAGGATGTTTGAACGATTCCAAGGCTAAAGGACAGCGTTCGTGGAATTCCCTGTTAAAAGCAGTGTCAATGTTTTTGAGAAGGCAAGTTCACAAAGTAGTGTATAAAAGGGAAGTCCGCAAAAACTTTTCAAATCTTGGAGGAGAAAACTGTTCAAAAAAAATCTTGAATATTTTATTATGCCTGATGGCGTAGGCTGCTCACTGTGGACAAAACAACGAAGCATAGCATAACAGCGTTACGTCGGAAATTAATTTGCGCCTTGGAATTCTTGGGTAGGTAACTTTTTTTTCTGTTTCGCATACCCTAAAACTTCAAAAATAAGATGGCCTAATGCTCATGCTCGGATATTAAAATTTATCGGGATAAAAAGTATTCAGGATTTGGTTACCGTTCCTTTGGTGAGACGAACACCAACTGCTCCGACACTGAGAAGGACAACTGTTATATGACATGGGCGGGGTGACCCGATGGGTTGGATGAACCCAGAGGTTTTCACCCGCTTTCAGGAAGTTTTTCGTCGTACTTCTGTCCTTGCTCTTTTTAGAGGGACCAAAAGCTTACGCTTCGGCAAAAAAAGCGGATTTTTTTCATCGTGGACACTGCCTTTAAGCGTTGTTCTTGCTTTTCAGCAAGCTTTCGTAAAACTGGAAACTCGGTTTTTCTGGCTTACCAGCCATGAAGCTGCGAAACTTTGAAGTCAAGTAACATAGCTGATGCTGGAGCGATAGGGCAGAAAGAAAGCTGGGAGTTCACGAGAAAAGCTAAGCTCTGGTAAATCCCTAGTGACCTGTTGATCTCGATTATCAACAGCAGCGGGCGGTGGTCCTCGGCAAAACATAATCGGTGATAAGGAGACTCCGACGAAAAAGCCACCGCTCCGCACTATGATAATGGAAAACAGGAGTTCACTTGAACTGAAACAGAGTCTAACAAGAACCAAGCTCCATTGAGAATTTTCAAGAAACAGTTTTCTAGCCCTAAAACGGGTTTGATGTCCTATGAACTTTCGCGTGAATTTCGGTATGCAATTCGCAGAACACCAGTTTCTGATGGAAATAGAAGGAAGCGTTACATAGAAAATGAATAACGCTTTCGAAAGGTACATCACACTTGGCCGACAGAGCATCGAAACAAACATGAAGAAATCGGATAGCCGGTAAGTTTTCTGTGAGCCTGATATTCCCAGACAGTCGGGGGTAGAACGTCGGCGCAATAGCGTTAGTACCCCGGCACAAAGGGATTAGGGCACTCTTTCGGAATAGACGACCCACTTGGGTAAAAAAGGTTTTTGCATGCAGCTAAATGATCATTTTGTCACGTTTTTGCTTCTAAACATGTAGGAGCATAGAACAACATGTAAAATTTGTGCAAAGAACATATACGGAACACCTCAAAAATCCAATTCTTTTAGGTGGGTCGTCTATTCCGAAAGAGTACCGGGATTAGCAGCACCCCTGCTGTAGCTACTGCAAACAGTAGGAGGAGCTGCTGTCAAGTAGCAGGAGCTCCTGCTGCATGTGCTGGAATACAACCCCTTGGTTTATCGTGGCACGCGTGATATCGGCAACTCCTCTCTCCTGGTGCCTGCTCACACTCTCCTCCATTCATTTGTCTGATATGAACAGGGTAAAGCACGAGGTGCGGGCAAGGCCGATTTCACTCAGACCCCCGATCCAGGAGCAAATTTTCGGCGATTTATTTCAGACCCCCCCCGGAGGTGTTACTTGTTCAAACTTGAGGCGATTTCTTCAAACTCCCTGCCAGGAAAGTTATTTGGCCTGTCTTCGTGGTGAAATTCAAATAAGAGAAACAGTTTATTACAAAATATGTAACATTTGGAGTCCACTTGGTGTCGCGATGAGGCTCAGCCCCTTCCCCCTTCTACCCCTGCACAACTCAGACCCCCAAGGATATCCATACTTAGTGCCGTACCCTGGATACGAATAAACATTGCAGCATCCTCCTGTACGACGGCAACTGGTATATAAGGCGGCCAGTCCCGCTGAGAGGACAGTTGGCCGTATGAGGCCGGTTTGAGACGGTGACCTCGCGTCACTTTCTGGACGTAAATTTTGGACGCTGAGAGGATCGTCCCCATGGCCCATCGCAAGAAAAGCCTCCTCGTTGTGGACCGTGGCTATGATTATATTCTTGTTGCGGACAGTGGCGAGGTTGGCCTCCTTGCTGCTGGCCGTTACCAGGATCATACCCAACACCGCTAAAGAGGGTAGTAATCCAAATTCTTTCTCCGTTTGCAGAAAAAGCTGTCGATAACTATGGGTTGGCAGGATATGCTGCCATCAGCAGCACCTCCTGCTCACAACGAGGGTAGTATTCAATGTCAATGTTTGTCCCAGAATACTAACGCTATTATGCCGACGTACTACCTCCACTGTCTGAGTCATAGAGATTCGAAACTATCTCTATAAAATGATTTTCTGTAACAGTCAAAATGTGTCACTGCTCTTGACTCTCCTAAATACAGACGCGGAATAAACACTTTCATTATTTCAACATCCGCAGCCAGCTTTGCTGTAATACACTGTGTTTCATTATATACTTGCACCCATTTTCCGGAGATTAAACGTATCTTGGCCGACTTTGTGAAACCTGATGAAACCTTAAGTTTGAGTAAATCACGAATAATACTTATCACACACTCAAGCTCGGGATTTATTTGCAATTTCGTCGCATTCATCCATATTAGGGCTACTTTCGCAGAACATTACTACGAAAACTCCGACCGCATACCACTTGTTTGCTGTCAGAAGACCATCAAAATCATTGTTTGACCGATAGGACAATTATTTCTTGCGGCATGGGCATATTTTTGGAAAAGAAATCGGGATGAATTTGGACATTTTTCCTACATTCTCATTTCGAGGCAAATGTAAAAAAAGTTAAATTCATAAATTAGCTGAATATTTCGAAAGCTTATATAATATGTCTTAAAATGGTTCAACAGTAAGCAATTTACAGGGATGAATTTCTGAAAAAATTGCCCTGTTTCGCTCGAACTTCGCCAGTCAAGAATGCTGTGAAAAATTGTTCTATTTTGTTCAAACCTCGTCTCAAAGTTTCAAACAATGATTTCCAAGTTCCTCTTATGACAGACAAGTGGTACGGGCTTGGAATTTTCATGATTACGTTCAGCAGAAATAGCCCTAATATGGATTGTGACAAAATCGTGAATAAATTCCTTATTCAAAAACTAAACACTCAAAACCCAAGCTAGAGAGTATGGAAGTGTAAGGAATCGTTTGTGATGGCCCACAACATTCAAAGATTCGTGAAGTTTCGCCAAGCCTCGTTCGAGATACGCTCGAAACAGTATAGCAGGAAAATCGGTAGAGATATATTTGAAGCACAGTGCGTACATAAAAAACAGGTTTCTTTGAAAAAAAAAATCGAAATGCTGCTCGATAGTACGGAACTTCAAAAGTCTCTATCTACTCAGAATGTACGACTGCCTTCGGATGGGTTTCACTCCCACAGAGGAAACCTTGTATACCAATACTCGAAAAATGTGTTCTGCCTGCTACCGAGGAGATACACTAGAACGGAAAAAAACCCTAACCGCACCCTGTGCCTCAGGAATGCTTTGGGAAATCTTGGGTCACTCGAGTCAGAAGATCAGCATTTATCGCGATGCACGGCAGTTTCGAAAAGGCCTCCACCCAGGACATCGATTTGGTGACAATATCGTTGACTTTTTCAATCAGCCGCCCTCTGTCAGCATAGATCCCGCAACCAAAATGCCCCCACTACATTTAGAATCACGTATCTCGTTTGGGAGGCAAATCTAGTTGGTTTTTTCGCGTGCTTGGGCGGAGTGAGGGTAGAGAAAGCGAGAAAATGTGGGGGAGAGGAAGACGCAGCATACTCGCGCACACGCACACGATCAACGACAGTAAATTTCACTTCGAAAAAAGGATAGGCATTCCAGCAGATCAATTTTGTATTCAGCCACTGAACAGAGATATCCTCGTTAGTGTAATCACTACTGAATGACAATCAAATCTTTGCTGACACCGAACATCAAATTATGAAATTTGCAGGTACATACCTGCTTAGCCTCAACTGCTGCTGAATACTGAGGTGAGAAAGCCAGCTCGGTTAGGGAAACGTCATCGAGGATAATGTTGAAATCAAGTGCTCGCTCGATAAGAGCCTTTCTCACCAACATCGACACCTGAAACGTATGACATGGTTATCAGCTGATGTGTCTGCTATTTGATGGGGGGGGGGTATTTCGATACGAACTAGAATACTGACAAGGAAAGTGTTTAGAGTGGTAAGCGCATCCGCGAAAACGACTAGTATTGTTAGTATCTCGTGTGGCTCAATAGTAAAACTGCGCAGTATCCCGCCACGAACTGTGGGCTCCAAGAAATTATGAGCATATTTCAAGCTTCGATACAGGGCAAGGAGGTATCCATCGGGCATTTTTTTTGAGTTTCGAAAAATGTTCTCAGATTTTGCTCAAAACTTATATGTAGAGGTAGTCTAGGGTGCCAAACACGAATCTGGAGTCCGTTTGTTGAAATTCTGAGGTTTACAGAAGGCTACGGTAAGTACCACGTGATTTAATGGGCAAAACCTACCTCAGTGTTCTAAAAATCGACAAATGGACATTAAATTCCTATTCACCACCCCGAATAACCGCCATATACAAACATTGAGTCAAATCTGAGACTGACCAAACTACCGTATACCCACCGTAATCTGCTAAAATCGTTAAACGGACCTCGATTCTTGTTTGGCACTCCTTTCTTTCTTCTTCTGCAGCCTCAAAGTGGTTTTTGTCATAGGTTGAGGAACTGGGCGGCCTTCACAGGATTCGTCCAGAGGTCCATTGTTGTTAAGGAGGTAGGTCTCTTCGGGCACATGAACAAGTGCGCCGTGTCGTGTCCGGGAGCACCACAGTCCGGGCATGCGTCTGGTCGGCTGCTGTCGATCTTGTTGGCGTAAGACATTAGTAGAATAGAGTGACCACAGCGCAGCGAGGCGAGAGCAAATCTGGCTCGCCGGCCGAGTTGAGACTCGGTCTCGCAAACCCGAGGCGGCACTGCTCCTAAAATAGGGTTCACAGCCGCCTTCTCCAGATATCCTCGAACAAACCGGGTGTGCTCCTCGCGCAGAAGACGAAGCCTTTCCATGTTGGAGTCGGCCCATCTCTGTACATCAACTTTACGAGGAGCATCTGCGAACGGCGTCCTAATCGACCTCTCTCTAATGGGCTTCATAATTCTCTTTGCCGGATGATTTGGCTGTCTCAGAACATTAATATACATCTGCTGTGCCTGGAGTTCACAGTGCTCTTTGACCGGCAATATGCAGACCTCCGCGTGAAGATGTTCTATAGGAGAGCTCCTTGCACAACCGGTAGCGATTCTAAGCGCAGCATTCTGTATACGCTGCAGATTATTCCAGGAGCTGTCTGCCACCAGGTGCTGCCACACTGGTGCCGCATATTCCAGAGCCGGCTGAAGTATTGCTCTGTAGGTTCTCAGTATAGTCTCCCGGCTGCTTCCCCATGATGTTCCTCCGAGAGCTCTCAGAATATTAAGCTTTGCCTTGACGACTGTCTGTTTCTGTTCCGCGTTTTTGTGGAACTTCAGTGACGGATCGAGTATAAGACCAAGCAGCTTAGGGAATCTTACTGCTGGCAAAGGATTACCATCCCATCTGACATCTGGGTGGCACTCCAAATAACCCATAGAGAAACAATTTGGGCCATTCCTAATGTAGCGTTCCGGAAACCGTCAAAACTAGCGCATTGCCATGAAATTTTCACTCGATGCGAAGCTTTAAACGAATCACGTCGAATGCTTTGGATAATCGACAAAAAAAAACTTAGCTTCGTGATCAGCGCCCAAAAAAACCACCCTGGGGGAATTTAAAGTCAAATCCGGAACATTTTTCTGAAACGCTTCCAGAGCCTTCTAATTGGCATGAATAAACGCCCGACCAAAAATCCGTACAAAACCAAATTGCTATGCGCCTGCACAGTTTGGAAAATGTGTCTTCACCCAAACTTTGCTCAGAATGGTAGTTTTGGGCGCTGACCACATTTATAAGGTCCGTTTCCGTATTTTTCAAAGACTAATGCGTTTTTTGGAAGGTACAAAAAGCACAAAAAACGACCTCTTTGAACTTGTTAAGTTTTTGGAATCTGCAGCTCGGGGCGGGATACTGCGCAGTTTTACTATTGAGCCACGAGAGATAGTAACGATACTAGTCGTCTTGGAAGATGCGCTAACCACTCTTTACCTTCCCTTGTGCCCCGTTTTGAATTATCCACAATACGAGCTTTGAAAAAGAAGTGAATGATGCCAAATGGGAACCTTCATTTAGGAACCATAAAATTACCTGCTGACGTTGCGTGATAAGCTGCGAGGCATTGAATTTGGCAACAACGCTTTTCAGAACCTGAAAAACATCGAATGAACGTGAGAAAGCGATGCCAATTCCACTCATACCTCATTGCAAATTGAAGGCAGCACTCTTTCTTCCCAATTTTGGCCAAGAGTACGATAGATTCGAACAAGCTGTTCGGGATTCGGACGAGACAAGACTCGAAGGCCAATATTGACCATTTGCAAATCCTTGCTTCCAGTTGGAGAACGAATCTACGAAGACAACAAATGAAAAATGAGAAACGGACTCAAAACGCCAACAAAATAAAAGTCACCTGATTCGGTCGGGCACGAATATCGTATACAATGGGATACTGGAACCATGGAACTCGGAAATGAAGCCCTTCCTTGTACACGTCATTAGAAAGTCCACCGATACGGTTAAACATTATGGCACGATGACCAGCCTCCACTTAAAAATGGGAAGGATAAGTGTTGTGTACAGTCACCGGTTTTTTGAGTTTTTTTTTGTAAATGTGAATATATATGGAGTGGGTGCCAAGAGTGTGCTTACAACACGCTCGATCGAAAACTCACTAAACAGCTCGAGAGCATGGTTATTTCTCTCATTTTTTGTAGAGGATAGTGTGTATGTACGCGCTTAGGGTAGAGATCGAAGGTGAAGGGGGGGGGGGGTCGGTAACAGGATCGCATTATGAGAACTCCCTTGAGAAGCAGCTTAAATGTTGAACGGAATTTCCTCGGTGCTAATGCAACTGGGGGCATTTTTTTCCGTGCCGCATTAGAACACCAACCGGGAGTTTTCCTCCCCTTCTCAGGCAGAATTGGGTTCAGGACCCCGTAGAAGTTTGGGTGCATTCAGTGCAATGATGGGTCGGAGGGTCGTGAAACTAGCGAAATGGTAGGCGTGACTCGCTTTCGACGATGCCGTTGACTATCAGGGAGAAGGCGATTACAAAGTTTCTGCGCAATTGCACCGGAAACTTGCAAAAAACTTTTCTCCTAAAACAGTCATCATTTCAATTTCTGCCTTGTTTTTAAAGCCGTTGTGTATTTACTTGTCTCTTTTTCTATTCTTCTTCCTTTTTCATCATCTTCTTTCTTGTCGAGAGCTTCCGATTGGCAATATTACCTTAATATAATTGGTTTTGTTGCAGGACAACCTCGCTGAGTACGGAGGTGCTGTGTTGGACAACTACGAACTACCGATAATCCCCGACTGTTAATCCTCAGTTTCCAGCTCGCAACTGCTCCAAGGCAAGTCACGAAATCTAAAAATTTTTCATTTTGATACTCCAACCTTCGTTTTATTTTTGCCCCCGGTTTCAGAAATGTTGAAGCAAAACTTTGCAGGTATCTTTCAATAGGCTCTGATGTGCAGCGCCAAACGGTTCTGGAAACGAAGTGAAGCGAGAGAGTCGCTTGGCCAGTGCAAATGTTCCAAGGACTCCAAAAAGCCTTTTTAGTTACTTAAAAGTATTTCAGACTATCCTCTCATTGTTTGGCTAACCTCACTAGCATCATTTTTAGGCAGGAAATTCGCTCATTCGACTACAACGCTGAGAATGGACGCTAGATTCCAGCGGATGTAGGTTTATACCTGAGACTTAGCTTGTTTTTGCTCTGCTAAGGTTATCCATGGAAAACTTCTCTTGCAGCACCGAGCCAAGCGGGCACGAAGGGAACGCGCTCAGGAACCCGAACACGAAAATCGTGGCGGTGACGATGGCTGCTCCTTAAATGATTAGCTCTTTTCGAGCTGAAGAAACAATTTTTTTTGTTCTAAGTTCCATTTTGATTTCTAGGTTTTCTGTGAGTCACACCAAAGGAAACGGGAGTTTTCGAAAAGGTGAAGGATTTGTCGGTTTGATAGAAAAAAATTCCTGTATTTCGCTAAGAGCTGGTTCAAATCTCCTTTTCTCAAGCGGTCACGTCCAAAAATTGTTACTGCGGATGACCATGATTCTGTCCAGTATTTTTCCGCTGCTACTCACACGCAATTTCTGTGCTTACTTTGCTTGAAATCTGCATTTTGCGAGAATTTGCCCATCTGTATGATGGATCTATTTTTATATTTTCGAAAAAAGAATCATCTGCTTTTTGCGAAAGAGTTGTCAATTCGGAAAACGCTCGTTTCCTTTAACCCATATTTTGGCTTTAATCTCGATTACGGTTCGTCTATTGGGTACCTCCATACATGAGTTCGGGCCTTCCTGTTCGTCGTTTTTAGGTATGATTGCAGGTTATCGTCTGTTATTTAGCATCAAACATCGCGGGTTAAAGGCAAGGTCCGGTCAGATTTCGACACCACCGGAATTCGGGTTAGATAGATTGGGCTGGTGTAGCTGGACACCGTCCAAAATATTCAAAAACTCTGAGTCCGTATTTCTGGAGAAAACAGCCTGAAAGTCAGGGATTACGGTATTCACAGCATGATAATCATGGGTGGAACGACCGATAATTACACAGCACTTCTGAAGAATGCGTGAACGACCGCTAAAATATGGACGATGGCCACACTTTTCTGACTTTTCTGGATCATAGGCTGACGGAAGTGGCTGGAATAACTTGAAGAGGACCGGTTTTAACGCAGTTTTCGCATGTTCCTTCGGACTACCTGTACCATGAGCACAGATTCAGCGGAAAATCTCAGAATCGAAATTCTGCCCGGACCCTGCCTTTAAGTTGCCGTGTAGTTTTAGATAGCCTTACTCAGTTTAGTTTTGTTCGATTTCACTAAATTGTAGCTTCAAACATCGTTACTGAACTTAGTTTTGTTAGATTTTCTCAAACTCTTAAAGAGCGTAGACTTATGTAGTTTTGTTGCCAAAGACACCTTTAAAGACCACTAGTTTTTTTACTGTGCTTCTCTGGGCCAAACTCCGGTCCGCAATTGCGTCTCGACACGCTTTGCGTCCGCGCGTTTTCGAGTAGGAAGAGTTTCCAGCGCCGCAGCTGCCGTTCTGTTGACTCTAGGTGGGTTTTAGAAACTGGAAATTTAACAGAATTGGAGACAGTAATCTACATATTTTCCTTCGTTTGTTATGATACCCAGTCTTTTCTGCTTGAAATCTGTTATATTTTAATCTACATATTTTTCAATGATTGCTATAATAGCTAGCATTTTTTCTGTTTGAAAATCGTATGTAGACTGCATGATAGTTAGTGTATATCTAGTTAGCGATCTGATTTGTTACCTTAATGTTGTAGTATTTTGAAGATAAACTCGTAGAAGCAGAATTTACGTCAGCAAAAAAAAACAACGGTGTACGTTTGCCTGTTGTGTGGACAAAAAGTTTAAAACTGCGGCGATCTGGTGAAGAAATCGATCAATAATGAGGGTTCCTATTCATCATTTGAAGATGATGACGTCATAGGTGTTTCATCACGATTGAATATCCCGTTCACTCTGGCATTGATGACGACGCTAATTTATCCGCCTTTCATTCCGTTCACCGGACCATCCCGTACAACGTCGCGTTAACGATTGGGCGGCTTCGCATGTCTTTCATCCCGCAGGCCATCATGCGACCATCCCGCTCACTGTGGGGTTTGCGACGGCGCTGCGGTAGCGATTCATCGTGAGCGGCATGGTCGTCGGATCCTGTCTGAGTTACAAAATCGGGAGTCGTTGCGGCCCGGAAAAATGGGTGCGGTCAAGTGCGATGTCTAAGCGCCCCCGTCTGCTGCGGTAGCACCTTTTCCTCGATCCGTCAGTTCGATTTTGGGCTGAGAAGGAGGGAAGGGGGGGGGGGGAGAAGCCTCAAATGCGCTCGTACACAATCAATATCTAAAACTTTTATGCTTTTTGTCAGTGGCGGTCTCACGGCCAAATTAATTACTGTAAAAAAAAAACTAAAATATTGATAAGCTGATACCTGTGAACATTGCCTGAGAAATGCCATACACGGCCGCTCCAGCAGCTGCAATCAATCCGATCCCGGCACCGGCTCCTCTTGCGTTTTGAAGAGCCTTCTTCATGGCTTCCTGCCCTTTTTGCGCCATTCCTGTGAAAGAAAACACGTATGTAGAAAAAAAGACTGTCAATTGAGTAGAAGCATAGTTTTGCTGGAGATGTTGAAGCAGCGGGATGACGAAACGAAGATCGCGAGGAATTCTATGGGGAAATACTGTGAGGGTACTGATTCACATCCACTGTCAGGCGGGGTCTATCGACAGCTGGCTGGCCGCAGTCGCATTCTGACAGTGGATGTAAATGGGAGCACGGTAATACATTAAACTTCCTTTTGTAAACTCAAATATCTGATTCATCGAAACTTTCGACCCTGTCCACTTTTCGAACTCCGTTGGTCGGAACTTTTCTTATCCCAAACTTCGCCCGAAAGTTATTCGTGGAGTTGGACCCGAATGTAAGATTCGTTCTGTTTTTTTCTTCAGATGATCACGGTACTTATACCCCACCAGGTCAACGAAGCTTTACCAGGAGTTCTCCGTGGTGTCGACACAAATCCAATAAAAACTTTTATCGGTGCTATGTGGGAAGGGGGGGCACTGTTGTATCGCACTTGACCACGCCCATTTTTCCGTGCCGCAATGACTCTCCTGATTTTGGCAGGGGAGGGAAACCCCGGAAAGGTGCTCAAATTTAGTGCGGCACAGTAAAATGGGCGTGGCCAAGTCCATCGTGCCATGGTGCCCCGCCCCTTCCCACATAGCACCCTTTTATCTTGAAGTGGCAACAGCGACTTAGGTGGCATCTAGAGTTCTGCGAGCTGCGAGTTGCGACACGTATAAGCATATAGCTGCGTGCTCGCAGCGTCCTCGCATGCGAGCTGTCTTGCGACGAAATGGTAGGGGGGCTTTCATAGTTGTTGCCGCACTGCGAGCACGCAACTCGCAGTGCGAGCGCTCTGCGACGAAATTCTCGCAGAGGGCTTTCATAGTCCTCTCGCACTGCGAGGACACTGCGACCATTTTCACGCACGCATTGCGAGCTGCGAGAAGAATACTTCTGACTATTTTTGTCGTAGCTCGCACTGCGAGTACTTCCTGAATCATCATTTCTTTTGCCGACAAAACACTTTGTGCTGGTTTTTCTTTGTTTTTACTCATGATTGCTTCCTGTTTCCTTTCCTGTGAAGGTTTCTCTTTAGTTTCTACTCGTGATTATATCCAGTTTTGCTTTTCAATCATGGTTTTTTTGAAGTTTCAACACACAACATTTGTGCGGAAAGTGATGCGTATCAAAGAAAGTAAAAGCATTTCCAAAATATCATGTTTGTTTTGTCTACATATGCGATTGTTGTTTTGAGGGTGGTATTTTCTTCTTTTGTCGTCAAAACAGCAGGGTCAAGCCTTTTTGTACCGTCTATCTTTCTGGTGGTCAAAATTCCCACGAAAAAAATTCACGTCATATCCTGGGTGACCCTATATGGAAGTTTTAGTTAAATGGGAGTTGAAATTTTCTTGTGTTTTGTTGTAATTTTAAACGACGCTCATTACTAAAAAGGCTCAAAGACTTTCATTTTAACTTCTATGCAATGCTACTGAGCTCAAACTTCCCAATTTTTTATCGCTCCTATATCCTTAGGCCCAGTCTCCATCCGAATTTCCTGTGTTTGCATTTTTTAAGCTCACTTCATCGCCCGGCAGGACAGCAACGGAATGAGATGTAGCCCCGAAACAATACCGCGCTCCAATGCCACTCATTCCCTGATTCAATATGACGCAATGACTCATGCGCAACCCTGATTCAGGTTCCCGCACTGCCCGCAACTCGCAGACTCTGAAAGCTAGTTGCGAGAGTTTCAAGGCCACGCCCCCAACCTCTCGCACTGCGAGCAACTCGCAGCTCGCAGAACTCTAGATGACACCTTACGCTAATACTTCAAAAGTCGGAATAGAGGTCCGCGTACAACAGCAAGATGAGCTCCAAATATCAATTTCAGCTAAATCGGAGATTGATCAAACTACCGTGCTCTTACGAAAAATTTAGAGATATTTTTCCTTTTATTATTCGAACCATGGATAAGCGTAATTTCGATTTTCGAAAAACTCTAAATATGAAATAAAATCGGAATTGCCACTATGGGAGATCCAGAATCAGTAATCAGCGGATTTCCGTCGATTTTTGGCGTTCCATTTCCAAAAATCTTGGGTTGTCCCTGATTCAAACTGAATACGGATTAGTGTTGGAACATAGTCTTTTTGCTGAAATTGTGTTGGGTCCATGATACTCAAAAATGAGCACTACATTCTGATTTGATTTGATTTTAATTCTAATTTCATATTCAACTATAGAGACTTTGAACTCAATTTCTTACTAGTTTTAAGGGTTTTTTATGTTTAGCAGTCCACGGAGTTCGGGGTTTCTTTTGACCGCTCTCTCGTTTTAAGTATGAGCTACCAGATAGTTAGCTTGAATAGCGATCCAGAACTTCGATGGCCCGATCGGCTCCGAGGGCAAAACCTATCCCTACGGAATTAAAAAGATTTGAAACACGTTTTGTGAACATCCTAGCAAATGCAGCAGATGAATCTCTGCAGATTTTACTCCAGTACAATATTCTGCATAGCATGAAGCAATATTAATGAAAGGTGAAGGGCAAACAACAACAAAAACAAGGAAAATTTATAAGAACACATTACGCAATCAAAAGCAGAGTTTGAAGCATTAAAGGGCCGGACGAAAATCTTCTCAGGGCCAACAAAGCAAATTGAGAAACTCGTCCACATTGGGATATTCCGCCCAGCCAGAGTGCATTGGTTTGTGGAATTTTGTAGTTTTATTCATTTTAGATCTAGCAGTTCGAGAATATAGGCGTTATTCTGATAGCTGAATGAAGACGCATAGGTGAGAAGACAAGTTCCAGCTACTCAAAAAAGTTGGCGGAACATTGTGTCCGAGTTTTCCGCTGCAGGTCACAGTCGAATTAGAGCACGTTATTCCTACTTCACTGATTTCCATTCGCCGATGTCATTCATCGAAGTCATTTTCTGGTTGCTATATCTCTCTTTATAACTGGGAGGACCTTCATCTTTCCTATGGCCTATATCTGACCTTGATTGTTCCAATACTAGTCTTTCGCTGTTATTACCATCATTTTTGTGTTTTTAGATTTCGAAAATTTAAATAAAGTTTCCAACCAAGCCTCATCCACGTGCTTAGTGTCGTGGTCTTGGTTTGCACAGTCCGGGCACTTTTCAGGCTGGCTGTTGTCGATCCTGTGCAGGTAAGACATTAGCAATGGAGAATTTACGCAGCGTAACGAAGCGAGGATACACCTGGCGCGCCTACCAAGCTCGTACTCGGTTTCAGATACCCTAGACGGCCGAGAATGTGGTTGTCAGCCCTTTCTGCGAGACGATCCTTCACGAACTGGGTGTGCTCCGCGCGCAAGAAACGAAGCCGTTCTTGACTTGAGTCGGTCCATCTCTGTACATTCACTTTGTTCGAAGCATCGACAAACGGCACTCTGATCGATATCTCACTTAGGCCCCCGTCAGACTTCGTCGAAAAACCTGCTGAGTCCGCGGCGGAAAAACCGTGCTCGACTCTCTGCAACCGACTGAGTCCTTTTGCCCCCAGCGCCACCCAGTTCCTCTGCGAAACACGCAATCGATAGTCAGCGGCAGCAGTAGGTGGGGCAGAGCGCAGACGACGAGAGTCGGGATACGGCGGGACTCGGCAGGTCGCAGTCGGCCGAAGAAAATGCAGCCAAATTACGTGAGAAACTCCTACATCGACCGGGTCGGGTGAGGATGATTTTGGTTGGGACGCAGCGGGACTCAGTCGGTGCATTGGCCCCGCCCTTGTACGCATGAGAACCATCAGTATCGACCGGAGGGATTACGGTGGGTACCAGACGGTCGCAGTCGGACTCAGTGGGTTGATTTTTTTTTGCTTCCGCCCCCCACGAATTCGGTGCGTATCGAGCCGGAGAAGCCACTGAATCCTGGTGACTGGACAAATTTTGTTGCTGCGGTCGCGTCGGAGCGGCGCGGTTTTCTCATTAGAGCGCGTTAATCTCTCACCTGCTTTCTCCAGTTTCATTCAAGTGAAACCACTTTAGTGTGCATTTCTTATGTTACTGCGGTAACTTCTTATTCACTGGCGTCTTAATTCGATATGCCTCCATTTATTTCAGGTGATTTGCCGTGGGAAGTCTACAGATGTTCGTTTCGCTGAATTTATACGATCATACCGTGTGACTGACCTCACTGCGTTTTTATTTCTAGGCTTAACTGTATTTTGTTTTCTGAAAATCGTTGTATAGTGGTCTGCGTAATTAGTGTTTGTTTGTTTGTTTTTTCTCTCACGTTTGCCTTACGCATTCGTAACAAACTTATAATTTATTTATGCCCAGTTGAGCATTCTCAAAGGTTTTTCTAAAATCTGGCGCTGACGAACTTAAATTTTTACTGCTGAATATTCGAAAAAACAAAACATTAATTTCGTAATGTTTCATGCTTACCAGGGGAGTTGGTAATGCTATGTTTTCTACCTTCCTTGTCCTTGAACAAAATCGAACTCTCCAATCAAAAATCATAACAGGGGGAAATTGCCATAACTGATGCCAGACTAGATTTCTTCGAATCCGTATAATAGAATCCATCGGGGAAAACGAAATGTTCAACTTTAGTCGATCAACTTTTTTACGGTCGATGGTAATTTTGCTTTCATGGATTCGTAGAATTATACTCTCGCATCGTTTATGGAAACTTTCCCCTGTGGCTTCGAAACAGGTAACCACATGAGGCTCAAGGCATTCCGAGATGGACGCGAAAAAATGATAGATCAGGTAATGAGCACCCTAAAGAACCCATAGAAACAAGTTTTCAGCCCAATACGAGACGATTTTTTTGAAGATCCTGAAAATTATCATCCGCGTACTCCTTTTATCTACTCAAAGCTATGAAAATGGCCACTTTTAGAAATCTCCTGTAAATCTCTGAGACATTTAGGGGATTCGGAAAACGGATTATCAATGTTGTGTTCATTACCTACAACTATCAGCACATGGTTTTATAAAAATCCACGGCAACTGTAAGGTAAGCTCTAAATAGTCTCACGAGAGCCGAATAGAAAAGCATTATTTGCCCCTCACTCAGGGAACCGCGGCCTAGCTGTGATACCGTTATCATGGGATCAAATTAGTTCTTCCTCCATTTCCACAACTTTATTTTTTCAAAAGCAACAACTCCCGTGTTTATATAAGGCAGCTGCATTGCAGCTCCCTTTCAAACGATACAGATCATGCAGTTTCTATGGAAACCAGCCGTTTTGTATTATCTTCCAAATCTGATAAACTACTTCAACCAGTGATTATTACATTATATGTTCAAGTGGCTGTGTTACGTTCACCAGTTTGATCAAGCCCCCCCCCCAGCAGTGGATAATGTAAAAATAACTGACAATATCTACGAAGGCGTATATCCTACATATTCAAAGCAAGATCAATAGCTACCTCATCGTTCTGAAGAACTTTCTCGATGATATGATGCTCACTGTCTCTGCCGCTAAATCATCTGTATCAGTTTTCTCCACCGACCCTAAGGAACACTGCGCTCACCCCGTTGTGAATTGGGAAGACGCTCGTCTGCCCGCTGCACGTTTTCCTAAGCTGCTCGGCCTAGTATCGGATCCTTCGTTGAGGTTCCACAAGAATACTGAGCAGAAAAAGGCTACAGTGAAAGCAAAGCTCAACGTCCTACGAGCTCTGGGAGGAACGTCGTGGGGAAGTAGCAAGGAGACAATTTTGACCACCTACAAGGCAATATTGCAGCCGGCGTTGGATTACGCTGCACCGGTATGGCAGCACATGATATCGGATTCATCGTGGACAAAGATGCAGCGAGTCCAAAATGCTGCTCTTCGGATTGCCACAGGGTGTGCTGAAAGCACCCCAGTGGAACATCTTCATGCTGAAGCCCGAATTCTGCCAGTTAAGGAGCACTGCCAACTCCAAGCGCAGCAACTGGTTATTAACATTGTCAAGCAGCCTGACCACCCATTAAGAAGGATCATGAATCCCGTGAGAGAGAGAGAGAGAGAGAGAGACATATCAAAAGGCCTTTTGCGGATGCTCCCGAGAAAGTTAATATACAAAGATGGACGGATTCCCAACTGGATCGTCTGCGTCTTTTACGTGCGGAGCACACCAAGTTCGTCAGGGATCACTAGGATGACCGTCAATCCCATATTGGGGGTCGCACCACCCATAGTCAGCGACACCGAGATGGAACTCGGTAGGCGGGCTAGAAGTACCCTTGCCTCGTTACGCTGCGGTCATTCCCCTATGCTGATGTCATTCTTGCATAAGATCGATCGCAGTAAGCCGGACGAGTGCCCGGACTGTGGTAGCCGTGGCCACACAACTGAACACCTATTCGAATGCCCAAAGAGGCCTACCACTCTTACAACAGTGGATTTGTGGACGAATCCGGTTTCAGTCGCCCGTTTCTTGAACCTTTGACAAAAACCTTCCTGCGGCTGCAAAGAAGAAGAAGACATATTCAAAGCTGCAAAACACATTGTGAAGTTTTATCACTCAAATACGGTTCAAATGGCTTCTGTTTCCTCCAGTTGTTGTCAGATTGGTGCGTCTCCTTCTGGAAAAAAATACATTGACGCACTTATTAACGATAATCATTTAGCTAAATGTTAGCATTTAGCTAAGGTCATAAATGTTTCAAGTAGCTACTCATTAAAAAACTCACACTTGTATAAAAGCAGTATTAGTTGATGGCACGCGAAACGTTTTTTTAGGAGAGTAGCGGCTACATCCGCAGTAGACGCATTTCGAAAACTCGTATCGCATTAAAGTTGCAGAAGTTCCTAAAGTGATATTTAACACAAGTCTGTCAGGAAAAGTTGCCAATCCTATGTAAAGGACCTCACCGTTCCATCATCTGGCTGCAGATCTGCTCGGCAAACCTGACACTTCTTCGATAAAAAACAGTTCGCATGCAAGAATGAAACCAAAATTACCATCGACTGAGAAAATTGATCGAATAAAGTTAAGAATTCCGTTTTCCTCGATGGATTTTATTCAAGGACAAGGAAAGTAGAATACATAGCATTTCCAGCTCCCTTGGTAAATGAAAAATATTGCGAAATCAATGTTTATTGTTTTTTCGGATATTGAGCAGAAAAATAGTAAGTTCGTAAGCGACAGATGTTAGAAAAACCTCTGAGAATGCTCAGTTGGGCATCAATAAGTATAGCGAAACGGCTTCCCAGTGCAAATCACCTGAAATAAATAGAGGCATATCGAATTAAGACGCCAGTAAATAAGAAGTTAGAGCAGTAAAATAAGAAATGCACACTAAAAGTGGTTTCACTTGAATGAGACTGAAGAAAGCAGGTGGAAGATTAACGCGCTCTAATGAGAAAACCGCGCCGACGCGACCGCAGCAACAAAATTTGTCCAGTCACCAGGATTTAGTGGCTTCTTCGAGCCGGTGGGACTCAGTAGATCCACCGACTCTGACGGGGGCCTAAACGACGCCGTCTTTCGATTTTCAGTCATGCTGCCGAGATGTCGTACGTTCACGCCGTGGCAGTGTGGAGGAAAGAAGATCACCTCTATGCAAACCGACGTCACCCCCTCCGCTAAGAGGGTTTTTGTCATCGGAGAGGTGCTGGCCGGCCGCGTCTCTCCTTCGGATTCTCCTGCTAAGGGCCGGCGTGGAGAGGAATCCTGGACCCGCTCAGAAGTATCTATGTGCCACGTGCGGCAATGATGTTAACTGGAGACAGACCAGCGTCCAGTGCTTCGGATGCCAAAGGTGGGTGCATCTCTCCTGTTCGGGTCTCAGCTCTGTGAGGCATCATAACTCTGCTTTTCGCTGTGTTTTATGCTCTTCACCTACCAACTCTAATTCCTCTTCCTCAAGTCGCCCCCTTTCCATTGTACATATCAATCTCAACGGCCTTCGTGCCAAACTTTCTGAGCTTTCTCTCTTCGCACGTATTTACCATCCAGACGTGATCATGGTTCACGAAACCAAGCTCTCTCCATCCCCTACCTATCCTCATTCTAATATCCCGGGCTACACTGCCTTCCATGCTCCAAGGTCAGCGCTTGGCGGAGGAGTTTCAACCTTTGTTTTATCTTCTCTCCCCTCCCACCTCATACCAAACACCCCCACGGATGGTACTCTCAAGTACCTTTCAATCCATCTCCCCCTTAAAACTCCCCTTTCTCTGTTCAACATCTATATTCCCCCTACCACCTCATGCCCCTCCTCCTACAATCCCATTCCTCTTCTCAAACAACTCAACGATTATTCCCTCTCATCATCAGTTGTTTTCGCGGGCGACTTTAATGCCCACACCTTCTGCTCGTCCCTTGGTTCTGATGCTAGAGGAGAAGAAGTCGAAGAATGGGCTGAGGAGTGCGATCTGGTCATCTTAAACGATGATCAATCAGCCCACTCGTCTCCCTGCCAACGGCCGATCTTCTAGCCCAGACATAACTCTTGTCTCTTCCAACCTTTCCAACGCTTGCTCATGGTCTACCTCAACAACATTGTCTAGTGATCATGTTCCCGTCTTTGTGCACATCGATCTCTCAAACTCTCTTGCTCCTTATTCTGGTGTTCGTCAACGTTCTTATCTCAATTTAGGCCAAGCAGACTGGTGCCTGTTCAGTGAGGTTGCGCTACGCCTAGCGGCTGATTACCCGTGGAATGGCAATGTGCACCAGAAGGAGCATCACTTATCTGATGCAATTCGCAGGGCCATGAAGGCGGCTATCCCTGTTGGCCGAGTTAAGACGTTCTATCCAAACGTAACCAGAGAAATTCCTCAGAGAATCAGGACTAGAGATGCCAGAAGAGCAGTTGACCATCTAGACCCTGTCGTCACTCAGCTGGATGGTGAGATCAAAAAAGATCTCGACCAGCACAAGAAAGAACAGTGGGAAAAATTCACAGAACAGTTGAATTTCAAGACGGACAGTGGAGCTACTTGGAAGGTGCTTCGGAAACTATCGGTAAAGAGCTTGGCAGCCACTATCTCCACTATCGAGTTCGGTAATAACGTTTTCAAGTCAGGAAAGGAAGCCGCCTACTCTCTCGGTAAAAGTTTCTTTGTCACGAGTACAAGGCGAGGTCCGCAAAACAGAGTGAGAGTAAGAGAGCTGTGCCGCCTCCCGCTCATGAGCACGGCCGAAGCGTACACTGTGGCGCAAGTAGAGAAGATTTTAAAGGACATGCGAACTCCAAAGCTGTCGGTCCGGACGGCATTTGTCCTGCTGTACTGAAGAAACTCCCGACTGATATCCTTCCGCTCATCGTTGATATGATGATTAACACTTCGTTCAGCTCTTGTACTATTCCGCAAAACTGGAAGACAGCCAACGTTATCCCGTTGCCCAAGCCTGGCAAACCTCAGTCATCAGTAAAGGGATATCGTCCCATTAGCTTGATGTCACCTTTCGCCAAGGTGGCCGAAAAGCTCATGGTCAAGGATCTAGCGGAGCACAACGAGAAGCAGTTGTTTCAACATGGGTTCAGAAGGCTACATTCCACAACTACGGCTTTGCTAGAAATTACCAGCTATGCTATCGACGGGTTTAACTTTAACAAGCCATTGAGAACGGTAGCTGTTGCGTTGGATCTCACCAAGGCATTTGATACGGTTAACCTTGGAGTTCTGTCAGGCAACATACTGGAGTCGTCAATACCATCTTGGCAGAAGCGCTGGATATCGGCCTTTATTAAAGGTCGGCGGGCAAGAGTAATGTTTCAGAACCATGTCTCCAACAGTATCCCTATAGCAGCCGGAGTACCCCAGGGCGGCATTTTATCGCCAGCCCTCTTCAGTCTGTACCTCGAAGATATGCCTGAGCCTCCACAGGATATCAAGGTCGTCGCGTATGCTGATGACATAACAATCATGTGTCGAGATCGGGACTTACAGGTGGCCACCAATAAGATCAACGAGTACCTGATCACACTGAAGAGCTTCTTCGACCGCAAGATGCTAAGGATCTCTGCAGCCAAGTCGTCAGTGTCCGTTCTCGTGACTGACCCATCCGAGCACAGCGCCCATCCGGATGTCGTGTGGGATGGAGACCGTTTGCCTGCTGCTCGCTTTCCAAAGCTGCTCGGTCTTAAGCTCGATCCGTCACTCAAGTTTCATAAAAATACTGAGCAGAAACAGGCAATCGTTAAAGCTAAGCTCAACGTTCTCAGAGCCCTGGGCGGCTCTTCGTGGGATAGCAGCAAGGAGACTGTACTCACAACGTATAAGGCAATTCTTCGGCCCGCCCTGGAGGATGCCGCACCGGTTTGGCAGCATCTCGTCTCCGAATCCTCCTGTACAAAGATGCAACGAGTACAAAATGCTGCTCTCCGTATCGCCACCGGATGTGCAAGGAGTTCCCCAATCGAGCACCTGCATGCTGAGACCCGTCTATTACCAGTGAAGGAGCACTGTCAGCTCCAGGCCTAGCAATTCCGCATTAACATTATAAAGCAACCAAATCACCCGTCGTGGAGAGTGCTAAACCCCGTGAGAGAGAGAGAGAAGTATAAGAAAGCCATTCGCCGATGCTCCAAGCAAAGTCAATTCGCAAAGATGGCGCGACTCACAGCAAGAACGACTCCGTCTTTTGCGCGAGGAGCACACCGAGTTCGTACGGCGTCATCTTATGAAGGCGGCTATAAATCCTATACTAGGAGATATACCGCCCCCCGTCTGCACCTCTGAGTCTCAACTCGGAAGAAGGGCGAGATGCACGCTCGCATCATTACGCTGTGGTCACTCAACAATGCTAATGTCTTATGTCAGCAAGATTGACAGCAGCAAATCTGATGTGTGCCCGGACTGCGGTACCATCGGCCATGATACCGCACATCTATTCAACTGTCCGGAGAGACCTACCTCGCTGACACCAATGGACCTATGGACGAGTCCACTACTGGTCGCCCAGTTTCTCCGCCTATGACAAAACCCTCTATGTGTCTGCAAAGAAGAAGAAGATTTTCAGTCATAAATTCGAGGTATGGGGAGCCGCATTTTTTGCGACGGGGTCGACTGCGGCGCGGTCGCGGCGCGA
Source organism: Aplectana chamaeleonis (assembly GCA_029168955.1). Taxonomy (NCBI): domain Eukaryota; kingdom Metazoa; phylum Nematoda; class Chromadorea; order Rhabditida; family Cosmocercidae; genus Aplectana; species Aplectana chamaeleonis. The sequence continues at coordinate 802,569 of JAPDOI010000218.1, read as the reverse complement.
CCCTCTGGCGCATCGCCAGAGCACGGTTTCCGGCCACGTTCCTCATGGAAGTAGGGGCGCCGCGCGACCGCGTAGCAGTCGACACCGTCGCAAAAAATGCGGCCGGTATGGGCTTTCTATAAAGTGGTGCTGGGACCTCTCAGGGGTAAAATTCTTACTGCTAATTTCTTCCGACCTTTCCCCATGATGGGAACAAGCTCTAAACCACGTAAGCGCTCGGCTCGCGACGCTGAGCGAAGAACAATTGGTGCAAAATCGGTGCGATTCATCTCAATTAGCATCATATAGCGCAGAATGGCAAATTTCGCATTGGAAAAAAAGCAGAGTTCTAGATATCGATAAACACACACTCTCGAGTATTAGGTTTCGTGCAGCGATGTCCGAGTGGTTAAGGAGATATTATTATTTATGTATATGTAGGCTTGCAGTTTGAACGAGGTTCTCTAACAAGGAACGATTTGTGTTTTTAATGGCCATGAGTTCTTCGGAAAACCATACTTCTCTCCATACTTGCCTTCCTTTTTTCTATTCGTAAGGGGTTTTTTTTTCCTGCCTCACCTGTGCTTGTTTTCAAAGCCCAGATTTTTAAAGACTAACGAGGGTTTTGCCGGTTGAACGACTAACCAGTTACTAAATTTCTATTATGCACAGCCCTGGTGGTGCCGTCGCAGATCAGGTCTCTCACGTTCCTCTCTTAGTTTGAGTTCAATCTTTAACGTGTTCCTGATGATTACGTGAGAACTGGTCCGCACCGCAACTTCGTGGGCTCTGGATCGCGGGGTCACACTCAAACTGAAAACCTGACTTTGTGATAAAAAGTTACTTCTTGGGCCCTTGAACTCTCCTGATTTTGGAAGGGAAGGGAAACCCCGGGTTGGTACGAAGTTTTTCGTGGGTGGAAAATTAGGCGCGGACTAGTTCTCGAGCAACGGCTCCTGATAGGTGCTAGAGGATGATTGTACGATGTTACGTAAAGACACCTCTAGTCGCCGTCGCGCGGCGTGGCTGGGACGTCGCTGTGCGATGGAGCGCGCCCTTCACAGTACATAGTCACCGCTAGTCGCATCGTGATGAGGCCCAAGCCGCGCGACGGCGACTAGAGGTGTCTTTATACGTAACATGTGATTGTATCTTTTTCTTCTTTGCAGCCACAGAGAGGGTTTTGTCGCAGGTTGAGAAACTGGACGACCAGCTGGATTCGTCCATAGGTCCATTTTAGTCAGCGTGGATGCTTGTTTTGTTGATAATATCAAGGGGTCTGCAGAGTTCCATTGACCGGCGACTGGTCGCCGAGCGTCAGCCTTGACGCGGCGAAAAAAATGTTTCCGAACATTATGATCGCCGCGTCGGTTGCCGGTGGTGCCGCGCACGTGTCGCCGCAAATGATCGCGTCGTGTGCATTTTCTTGACTGGAATCGGCGATGGACTTTATCTAATCCGTATTATGGAAGCATCATGTATTTTCGTGGGGTTTTCTACAGTTCCGGTGGAGGCGCTGAGAGGATTCACGGGACTAAATTATTCCAGGTGTCGGCAGTATGTCATCATGTACAGATGGCGTGGAACCAGTCAAACTGCATCTATGTGACCTTTGCCGACGTCAGATTGCTGGTGAAGATGCATGTAACATAGAAGTTGTTGAGCAATCCTTCCAGTGCGTTCTGTGCTTTGGACTTCTTGATCCAGATTTCATAGAGAAAGTTGGTTGGTTTTTCAAGAATTGGTTCTTGTTCTGTTCTGCACACCTTCAGGGGAGTTCTCTTTGTTTTCTATTGCAGGTAGCGAAAGCTGTGGCAAAACAACTAAAAGATCTCCCGTACGATGCCACTGCGTGCACCTTGGCGTTGAATTTGCCAATATCTCAAACTCTCCGAGAAGCCATTATCAAGCAAGGAAGACCTGATTTGAATGGCATACTGATTTCCGTGCCTTATAAGATCAGGAATATTGACGCCTATCTACCGAAATTAAGAGAGGTACGTTCGGCGAATTAGGCTTTGAATGTCGCATGGCTAGACGGCAAACCACGATAGCTGCGATTGTGGTGCGTTAAAGACAGTGTCCAGGATAAGAACAGTATCCGAGTTTCCGCCAAAGGAGAGAAAGAAGGGATCATTGCTGCAACAGTGCCAAAAACGGCTAAAAATGAGCCTTTACGGAGAAAATGTCCGAATGAGAGGAGAGAAAATGTCCAAGCGTCGCGTGCAGAGAAAATGTCCGCGAGGGGGGAGAAAATGTCCGCGGAGGAAGCGTGTGCATTGGAGCAAACTTCGGCTATAAAGCAGAATTCCGCAAAGCCAAGGACTCCTACCTGAATAGCCGAACTTTTCTTTGCCATGTCTAACAACCAGTTTTTCAATTAATAGCGTCTGTGCAGAAAGTGGTTTTTCGCAAATCGAGACGGTGAGCGCTTCGAGGGAAAGTTTTCAAAGCCGTCTTCAAAAAGGTCACAAGCGCCAAAAATAGATGAATTGTTTTCACACTTCCTTTTTTCATGGTATGGAAGGCGCCAGTAGCACCCCCTTCAGATGTGGAACGTTCGCGGGAACGGGAAAAGGCGGCTTTGCGGTTGCGTATTCGCACTAAGCATACAGTAGGTTAAGCGACAATCGACAGCAAAGTTGTAAAATTCTTGTGAATTTTGAAGAAAAAGTATTGGGGACGTTGAAAAACAGTGAGTTTTCCTCCCATACACAAACATTATCATTATATAGCCTAGCTGCCTCATTTTGACAAGGTCGGAGTGAGGCTTATCGGGCTTATCATGTCAAAATCTCCTTATCACTATTATATTTTGCCATGATCGACCGCTCCGCTGCTTACTCCGCCCGGGCTCATCCGAGCAAGCTAGGCTTTACCTAATGTATTTCCACGGAGGATTAACAAGAAAAAGTGAATTTTTCTGTTATTTCTATTCTTCTGTAACTTTTAATTTTTTCTGGTATTCGGTGTTTTTCTTCGAAATGAAGGAAAAAATACAACTTCGCTGTCGATTATGGCGCAGCCTTCATTATGATCAGTGGAGATACGCAACAGCACAACACCTCTTTCCAGTGCCGTAGCTGAACTTACCAAGAATGCCAGAGCCAGAACAGAAAAGCAGAGCTATGATTCCGTCTTCGTCCACAATGATCTCTCCAACTCTCTCGCTACTTATTCTGGTGCTCGTCAACGTGATTTTCTTAATTTAAGACGAGCACACTTGCCCTGTTTAGAGAAATTGCGCTACGCAAAGCGGCCGATTACCTGTGAATGGAAACGTGTTCCGGATTTAGAGTGGGATGGATACCGTCTGAATGGTGCTCGATTTTTAAAACTGCTCAAGTTTCACAAAAAATTCCGAGTAGAAGCAGGCTGTCGTTAAGGCTAAGTCAATGTTCTCAGGGCCCTGGGCGATACCTCATGTGTGCCGGTGGTATGGCTGTGTCTAGGGGTATGAGATGACCGGACCAAGCTGTTTCGAGATATCACGGGATCAAACCGTTGTAACAGTGCAGAAAACTTGGATCAATACTTGTTTATGATTCACAATAATCCAGACAATACTCGAGTTACACTAGATAAATAGTTATCAATTACAATACAGTACCACACAGGTGAATAGCGAACCGAGGCGAGACTTGGCCACTTAGGCAGGCGTCTGATGCCACTTAGGCTTGCTCTCGGTCAAGGGGGAACCGTCACTCTTCAACGGCGCCACTAAGGCTGCTCCCTTCGCGAAGCTGCGCAGTCCGCAACTATCTCGCTCCCCCATCTCGGTCGCTTTATATGCGCGCCCGCGTGGTCGTCTCGGTGCATGCCCCGCCTCCGCCCGAGTATTGGGTCACGCCCATAGAAATGATGTGATGAACTGGAGCCAAAGCAATCCCTTTGCGACACATGGGGTAGCAGCAAAGAAACAATACTCGCAACCTATAAGTCGTATCTCTACTGATCACACTGATGGCTGCGCCATAATCGAATCCCGCTTTTCGCATTGCCACCGGATGTGCAAGGAGTTCCCCAGTCGAGTGCCTGCATGCTAAAACACGTTAACTACTAGTATAGGAGCACTGTCAGCTCCAAGCCCAGCGATACTCAACCCCGTTAGAGAGAGACAAAAGAAAGCAATTTGCAGATGCTCTAAGCAGAGTCAATTTGCAGAGACGGCACGACTCCCACCAAGAACGACTCCTTCTCTTGCGCGAGAAGCACACTATGTTCGTACGGTGTCATCTTGAGAAGGAGTCCGTAAATCCTATACTAAGAAAAGTATGGTTAGATCCGCGGCCTGTTTCCTCAAGAAAAAACGTGTAAATTCAAACCGCGGCTGGCGTGGCGGTTTAAATCTCAATCGCTGAGAATTAAACCGCCACACCAGCCGCGGTTTGAATTTAAAGGCAGCAGACACGCTCGCAAAAGTTGTTGAGATAACTACATTAGTGGGGTCGTGCAGGCCCTAGAAGAGCCCTCACGAAGCTGCAAGCGTTAAAAACGAGTCCAAATGACCGTATTTGAGCCGTAGTCAGTCACGAAATCATCCTTGCTCGATACGGGCTCCGCCCCTCCATACAGATATTCAACGCTCGATTGTGGCCACTTTAGATTACTTTTTAGGCTTCTAACGGCGTAAGCGTTCCAGAAAGGGCCGTACGAGTACATTAGCGTCGTTTTCCCAACAAATTTGTTGCTAGCTCCGCTATTTCAGCCAGTGCCGTACAACTCGTCCATTTCTGAGCCAATATAGAACGTACCGTTATATCTTAATTTCCGTCGATTTTTTTCGTCTTTTTCGTTATTTCTGACTACTAACAGCTTCAGACCTTCGGTTTAATCCATAAAATTGGTATCATTTTTGAGCGTGTCTGGTGCCTTTAAACGTTTTTTCTTGAGGACACAGGCCGCGTACCTAACTGTACCACCCCCAGTCTGCACATCAACTCAATTCAATTCAAAAAAGAAACATTTTTGACTTTGAAGTTCTGGAAATCAACGTGTATTTGTAAGTGTATTAATTTATTGTAGGTTTATACGCTGTATAACCATGCAACGAAGTCCGAAAATCTGGTACTCGAATCTGTTTATTATCAAGATTTCAACCCCAGAAGGATCTGACGGAATAGTAATGTGGACAGACGTTACTTCCATTGCGGACATTTTCTCACCTCTATCTTGGCTCGCGGACATTTTCTCCCCTTCCGCGGACGTTTTCTCCCCCTCCGCGGACATTTTCTCCCCCCTCTCGGACATTTTCTCACCTCTATCTTGGCTCGCGGACATTTTCTCCCCTTCCGCGGACGTTTTCTCCCCCTCCGCGGACATTTTCTCCCCCTCGCGGACATTTTCTGTGCATGCGACGCGCGGACATTTTCTCTCTCCCCATTCGGACATTTTCTCACGTAATCAAAAATGAGACCGATATGCCCCTTAACGCCCCAGAAATTGGACTTAGCACGCTGGCTACGCTCACTGTCCTCGGCTGCCACGGATCGCAGTCAGAAACTGAAGAATCGACTTCAAGGAAGCTTCGGTTAAAAAAAACCCTATTTGAGCTTTGGTTTGTCCTTAGAGTCGATTCAATATTTCGGTCGGTGGTGTGTCATGTATTTTCCATAGTCCCCACCGCAAGCGCGGGACGCGCGGTGGACTATGAAACTTTTTACGCGCAGGGCGTCATGGCTGTTTTATCACTTGTATCATTGCTCGATTCTCGGCGCAAAGGCAGTGTTCACAATAGATGATAGGGAAAAGTTCCCACAAAACTCCGAAATACCGGAGAAAAACTGTAAAGAAACTTTTGAAATCTTTAATTACGCCTGTTTGTTGTGTTCCGGGGGACTGCGGGCTTAGCATCAAATCTAACGTTGGAAATGGATTTACGCTTCAAAATTCTTGTGTAGGTGTCGTTGTTTTCTGTTTCTTGTACTGGAAACTCTAAAACTAAGATGGGCCAATGCACATTTTCGGATGCTAGAGTTTTTCGCGATAAAGAATTTCCGAAAATACTCTACTGTTTCTCTGGTCAATTGTACGCAGGACAGCTGTTATACGACGTAGGCGGGGTGATTCAATGGATCGGCTGGTCCACGAGATTTTCTTCTTCTTCTTCTTATCAGCCACAGCGGAGCTTCTTCTCATAGGCGCAAAAAGGCGTGACGTCACGCGCCTTCTGTTACATATCACGAGCAGACAGATAGGTTGGTTTTGCTGGGCATGAAAATAAATGAAGTGAATCATGCCCTGTACATTGACAGTCAGGACGTATATCAGGGACCGAATCATCGATCCTATGTGCGTAGGCCTTCAAATACGAAGAATGACCGCATCGTAGGCCCGCAAAAGTCGCGCGAGAGCGTCTGGGCAGGTTCTTCTCGCTGTCATCGACCTTGGGCGGCTTGTCACTAAGGGTGGGGTTAGGAGGAGTACGGGACAAGTATTCGGATAGAAATCTGGTGTGCTCCATTTTCTGCCGTCTCTTTCGTGTGAGTTCAGAGGTAGCCCACTCTTGGCGATCAGTGGTAGAGATAGCAGTATGCAGGAGTGTGCGAATATTACGGTGTTGAGGTTCCGATGATGGAAGTGAATAATTGGGATGGGCGGCATTCTTGACTATGCCAATATGGAACTGTTGTGACTGCAACTGGCAGTGCTGCTTCACTGGAAGTACTGCGCATTCTTGATGAAGGTGCGATACAGGTGTAGATCTTGGACAGCCTGTGATGACACGGAGAGCTGTATTTTGAACTCTTTGTAGTTTGCTCCAAGAGGCGTCCGAAAAGTGTCTAGACCATATTGGGGCTCCATATTCCAGAGTTGGCTGTATCATGGCCTTGTACGTATAGATAGAACCTCCTTTGTGCTGCCCCATGTGGTGCCAGCCAGAGCACGGAGGATGTTGGTGCGCGTGTGAGCTGCTGCAGCTCGGATACGGGTGTTTTCATGGAAACGCAATGAGGGATCCAGAAAGACTCCAAGTAGACGGGGATGCTTTGACAAGGGCAGCTGATTACCTTCCCAAAGTACTTTAGGATGAAGTTGGTGCTCAGCCGTTGCAGTAGTTCATAGAGTAACGCTGGAATTGGCTGCAGAGACCTTTAGTTGCTTCGATTTAAGATATTTGGCCAGGCTGCAAAGGTATTTGTTCACCTTTACGGTAGCTCGGTCGATGACTGGGTCGGTGCAAATAATAGTGATGTCATTTGCATATAGGCATAAGTGGATGCTGGGTGGAGGCACGGGAATATCAGACAGGTACAATGGAAATAGGCTAGGTGATAGTACTCCACCCTGAGGGACGCCTGCCTTGAGAGGATTCGAAGTAGACATGTGCTCGTCAAATTTCACGCGTCATAGTCCGCTGCTCGTCCTGCGCGTGCCGCGCTTGCGGAGAGGACTATGGGAAAGGCCTAAGAGGATTGGACGTGGTGAGTGCAACACGTTCAATTTTAGCACCGTATAGGGCCATGTCGGGCTCGTTTTCTGCCGTTTTTGAAACTTTCGTGGCAGTGGGCCCCGCATTTGGCACCGGAAGCCCAAAGAGTCTTGGTCGTGGACAGTGCATTAATGAAGCAACGGCTTTTTAGGCAACTGGCTTACGACTAGCGCTGTCCACAGACCTCCAGTTGACAATCGCTTTTGAAAACGACGAGTTTTGTGGCTATGACACCGGATATCTTATGGAGTATTTTCCTGAGAATTTCTATCAAGGAAGGAAACGAAAATTTCACGAGCAGAGCGATTCTCAGTTGTGGACGAAAATGAGAGTGGAACAAGTACTGACTCGAATAACAAAGGATCTTGCCAGGTTTGTTTTCTCTCTTGTCCTTCAGTTCTCTTCTCTTGATCAATAGTCCTCATTCCTATCTCCTTTTTCTTCTTTGCACCCACGACGAGGGTGCTGTTATAGGTGCAAAAACTGTGCGACGACCAATGTTACAGGCTATAAAATGGCAAAATTCATTTGGTTCCTCAGTGTGCTGGTGGGGAGCGGAGGTTAGAGACAGTGAGAGAGCGTAGGGCAGACGGAAGTCTAGGCGTCGCGCGCGCTGCTCGCGCCTCGAGTGATGTGAATTACGACGTTTTATAGAGGGTAGATTCGTCCATAGGTCCATCGTAGTAAGCGTTGCAGGTCCGCTCAGCCCTAATAGAGGGTCGGTCAACCGATGACGAAAGCCTAGAGGTCCGCGTCTCAGCCCCCGTGAGTGCCTGAGTTAGGCTTTTTTTACATAAACCCCGATGCCCGATGTTTTAGAAAACAACGTTTTTGATGTTGTATGTATCCTCCTGTGTATCAATCGTGGTACGGCACGAGGTGTGAACCGGGCCAATTCTTCTCAGACCCCCCTATTCAGGAGCGAACTTTCGGCGATTTTTTCGGACCTCCCCCCTTCGCCCGGAAGCGTTACTTGGTCAAACTTGTGGCGATTTCTTTAAACTTCCTCCCAGAAACGTTATTTGGTCTGTTTTTGTTGTAAAATTTGAAGAAGAGAAACAATTTTTTTCAAAAAGATGTAACATTTGCGGTCCACATGATGTCGCGACGGAGCTCAGACCCCCCTTTCACCCCTGAACAACTCAGACCTCCCTGTGGATATCCGTACCTCGCGCCGTACCCCGGTATCAATAATGCGTGCGTAAAGACTCTTAAATCTTTAAGGTTCTTCTAGGAGATCTCCAGAATATGACTTTTCATAGCATGCGCACGTGGGGGGAGGGGGGTGCGCTGAGACTCGCATCTCTACGCTGTTGTCACCAGTAGGCGGACCTTCTATTACGGCGGGGCGAATGATGCGACTCGATCGCTCACCTAGCAGTCAAAACTAAGAGGTCCTTTATACTTCCGCCGCCGCGCTGCACAGCGAGATGTAATACAGCCATATCGATCAAGCGGCGCCGCGAGGCGTTTAGAGTTTTCTGCTCGAAACCTTCCAAGGGCGCCGCGGCCTGGGGGCCGCCGCGCCGCCCCCGGGGAGTGCAGGCGGCCGTGTGCGATCCGCGCCGAAATCATAGGTTTTTAATGCTATTTCATATACATTCTCAATTTTCGTTCCTCTGATTCTTCGCTAAAAGTTCTTCCGGGCGTCGTTTAGAGTGGGTTTGGTTGTGAAAAGCTCTTTTTTGCTTTTGAAATCATTTTTGTGTAGAGAAAGTTTTTTCTAAGACTATCTGCTTTCGATTGCGGTGTTATGATACAAAAGCTTATAGATGTTCCTTTTGCAGAAGAAATCACTCATTATAATCGGCCCTGTGTTATGTCAGAGCTACTCCAGGCTGTGTTTAGAATCATTCTGCCACGAAGATGCAGCCATTGCTGCAGCCTTGCGTTTTTTAACGATTTCCAAAGTACTACGGTAAAATTGCCTCAAAACTTCTCCATATATTCGGACCAGCCACCAGAAATATGATTTCCGTCTATCGACTTTTTGGATTATGCTATTCAGCGGTGGGTATACGATAGTTCGATCTAAATCTCAGAATTGGCCCATGATTTCTCTGTGGGTGTTATCGGGGAAGCCAAACGCGAATTTGCGGTTCATCTGTCAATTTTCGAAATATTAAGGTAGTCTACGCCAGTTAAAAGACATTGTGCCTACCGCAACCAACAGTAACCTTAAGAATAGTGAAAAACAGACACCAGATTCCTGTTTAGCTCCCTAAGTAATTCCCCACCGAAAGCTTTGTGCAGAATCCGAGAAAAAATATGAACATTGTAAAATTCAGTGATGATTTCTAACCGTTTCGCGAAGCGATAAAAATCCTTTTTTGGGATCCCCTCGGGATATTAAGGAAATTTCGATCACGGTTCATATATGTATTGTCACACACCTACAGCAAACCCTTGGTTTTTGAAGACGGGGTGCGAGTGAGACAGTCTCTACCTAGTGGTTTTTTTTTCGCTCTCTCATTCCTCTCTAAATCTCAAAGTTGTGGGCCTCACTCTCGTACAAAAGGTTTGTTTCCAGGAAATACCGACTAACTTCCCCTTCTCGCCCGTGTTCGTTCTCCATATCATTTGAGCGGGATCCCGTATTTCTCGCTGGAAGATATTGCAAATTTTCGCGATTTTTGCCACAGTCTCCGTGGTCATTTGAAGAAAAATTGGGTCATAAGGAGCCAGGTAATTCGGTGGGTTTCATATAATCATTTTTTTTCTGTTTCTTTTGCTGGGTAAACATGAATGCAGCTCTTTCAGTTGAGAGAGTTTGAATATTTCAGCCAATACTGGACCATTCTGAGATATTTGTGGGGAAGTTCCCGAGGACAATAGACCTGATTTGGTCGTTATCATCAGGTCGAGGGGAGAGGAGCGAGACGTCCCCCCGGAAGGGGACGTCTCGCCCCTCTCCCCTCGAATTATACACAACGATAAGGCCTTCGAACAGTCGACTCAGGAGGAGAACAAGGGAAGTTCGCCTCTCGGTTGTTCCCATGGCCTCCTACCGAGCATGATGAACGAGAAAACAAAGCCGCAGCGTATCGAGTGGTGCAGATTAGCTAGTCTAGAGGTGGTCTAGCATTTTGCAAATTGAAGAGGCAGATTTGCCACTCAAGGACTGTGTAAGGTATCTCTGTCCGGATTCCAGAGGAGATAGCAGGCTTCTCTGTACCCTCTCGTTAAAGGTGAATATTTTTGGTCCTATTCCTGCTTTCGTTGAGCAGGAAACTGTTTGAACCAGCGAGTTCCGGCGAGCTGACTTTTGATAAATCAATGACCAATGGGTGTTAGGTTGCGACAGCGTGGGGAAGAGTGGCGATCGGGAGAACAAGGGAAGACCTGCTGTCCGGAGGTCCCCACGCATCCACTCCATTCGGGGGAAGTTCCCCAGTTGTTTCGAGTGAAAGTCTGCTGTCGTTCTCGGGAAGTTCCCCACGAATCTCTGAGTTAGTTTTCCTTCTATAAAACGTCGAGGTTCACATCATTCGAGGCGCGAGCGGCGCGCGGCGCCTCGGCCTCCGTCTGCCCTACGCTCTCTCACCGTCTCTAACCTCCGCTCCGCACCAGCACGCTTAGGAACCATGTGAATCTCGCCGTTTTATAGCCTGTATCTTGTTGTTACTGTTACTTCTACTCTGCTTCTAAACTTCAGTCCTGTGTTTCAGGTCTCAGAGAAGATTTGTGATCTGATGAAGAGTAAATTTGATGCTTCTGATGCTCGATTTGTTGCGTCTGGAAGGGAAGATATGGATGTGCGAATGCTTGGCGAGGGCAGGCCGTTTGCTGTGGAGCTAAGGAATTGCCGTTCCACATTTTCATTGAAGGGGTGAGCGCCGAATCATGCGTTTTGTAGGAAGTCTAGATGAGAAATTTCTTGTTTAGTGATCTCTTGTAGCACTCGTGGTATTTGTATCCCCTGTTTCGGAGGCAGATTTGGGTTGTTCCTCCGCGTGCTTGTGCGGAGCGAGGGGAAAGCTGGCGAGAAAGTGTGGGGGAGAAGGGTGTACAGCATACGCGCGCACACGCACGCGATCGACAGCTATAAATTTCACCACGAAATACCATCTATAAAAAATCGTATTTCTCATCACTCATGGCGCGAGCAATGCTGCTCCTTCCGTTTGTCATACACTCTCTCGCTGTCTCTAACCTAGGCTCAGCGCCAGCACGCGAAGAAACCATAAGAATTTCGCGGTTTTACAGCCTGTAGATATCATTTGTCGAAAATTGAACTCGTTTCTTTTTCTGGATTGCTGATGGTCAGATGCTTGAAGTGAACCTAATAATTCTCTTGCTTAGCACGGATTATGTGGAAACATTGCGAGATCTCGAGAAAGAAATCAATCGACAACATGATATTTGCGTAAAGTACCTGACAAGGGTTACGAGAGAGGAGGCCGAGACTCTCAGCGTTGGAGAAGAAGGTGAGTGGTAACGCATGGCTGCTGCAGCATATGTGCAGGGCATACCATAGTGGGTCGGCTACCATTGTATCTGCTCTTGATGATTAGGGTTCTTTCGAGCTGCCGAAGAATCGGTATTGCTCAAAACTGTCATCGGTTGTTTCCAAATGACTTCCTGTTCAGATAAGAAGAAGCACTACACTGCCTATTGCTACAGTACGCTGCCTGTTTCCGACGAAGCGCTTAAGGAAGCAACGAAGAAAGCCCCCATTCAACTGATCCAGAAAACTCCTGTTAGAGTGTTGAAACGAAGATCGCTATTGGACCGGCCACGTACTGTTTTCAATTTGGAAACCCTCCGCATGGACTCCCATCATTTCCTTTTGAGGTTCGCTCCTGTTTTCAGTCATTACAGTTTCCTGCTTGACAACTACTCATTTTGCTTCTCCTTGAGTTGATTTTAAGGCACATGGGCACTTCAACATTCACGTTCTCATGTTCTAGCGCCCGGAGTTAGGTTGCTGCAAGAATATTCGGGGATTTCGAAGCACTTTCTTTCGCGCTGATGAGCGAAATGAATCATTCGGAAGCTCATTCCTTGTTCTGTCTAACACTCAATGTCGCTTCCCACAAAACTGGATCATATTCGATTTTCACGTTTCATTTTGGTGTGTGGTCTCAGTACCGAAGTGTTGTACGTCTAGATTCCTCTTCCATCAAAGGTGAGTACTGTCAATGCTGATGGAGCACTCGATTTCTCTGGGAATCCCACAACAGGAACTGAATGTTTCATCAAGTTTGGTAGAATTTGTGCTCAGGTAGGAGGCGACATGAGATGTGTATAAATTTTCAGTGCTGAAACAACACTCTGAATTTGAAAATGAAATCCGAACATGCTCCAGCTTCACGGAAAGCCTCAAGGAATGTGAGATTTTGGCAGACATGCGCTTCCTGATGCTGTATTACGCCCGGGCTAAGGTTGCACGTTGCTTGATTTTTCGAAATTGGAGTGCCCCCCCCCCAACAAGAAACCGTTTTCTTAAATCTGAAATGTTTGCGACTCCCCCTTCCCGAGGCGCGATTTCTGGGCAGTTTATATTTGATTACTTAAACTGTCAGACGCCGAAAATTCATTCAGCAGTCGGGCTAAAGCGTCTAACACCCACCTGTGTAATGCTACGATCCTTTCTTGGTGACCAAAAATATCGAGAATTTTAGGCAAATCTTCACCAAATTTTTTTATTTGGACCGAGATTCTTGCGATCCCACCTCACCTTCATTTTCGGGCCAAAGTTTTTGCTACCCCTTTCTGAAATATCGCAACTCCGCCTGACCCTGATTACGCCTCGCCAAAAGAGCTCATCCGGATGAGGAGAAAATGCTTTAGCAGTTGTTTTTGTACCAAATTAGTAAATATTATTAGGAAGCTCCTCATATCTCGAAAATGAAACAGATCTAGTAGGTATTTCCCTAATGATTTCGAAGAGGGAGTCGCATACTCTGTCGCTCCTCCACGAGTAGCTGTTGGAGACCGGTGTAACCAGATTTCTAAAAGACGGTCTATTGTAGGCTCCACCATTCGACCGCTTGTTGCTCCGACAAAGTCGGGTGTATAGCAACGTTAAAGGCCCAGTTCAAGCTCAGGGGCGAAATCTGAGATCTCCACATAATTGTGAAGTAGACCCACCTTTCATAGCACCTGCCAAGTGCCAGCTCTCAACTCCTCCGAATAAGCGAGAAAGAGGAGGAATCCGCCCTACCGCGCATTTACCAGGAAGCCACTTTGGCATGCCGCTTTTACGATTTTTCGAGCTCCACAGTGACGAGATGAGCGATGATCTACGATCAATATCCCCGTTCTTCCCTTCATTCTCAGCCTCTATCCATTCAGGTGCCCTCGCATGTATCGGTTGCAAATGACGAAGGTTACAAGCCTCGGACAACTCGTTCACCTTGCTTTCGCCGCTAAATTTTGGGGGGGGGGCATGACTCCGTTCTTAAGGGGTCTTTTACGATTCCTAAGACATGATTGGAATTGGCGTGGGACATTTTTCAAGATAGGCAGAAAAACAGAAAAACGATTCTGAGATTGGACTGTGCCTTTAAACGACACACAGAAAGAAGCCAATCAACAAAATTAACATCAACATTACAAACAAGTGTTACGAAATGTAATTAACAACCTACGAATATCGACACCAGGTGACAGTCTTGCTGCAGGTGGCAATGGATACTTCTGAGCGGGTCCGGGATTCCTCTCTACGCCGGTCCTTTGTAGGAGAATCTTTTGGAGAGCTGAGGCCAGCCAGCATCTCTCCCATAACAAAAACCCTCTTCGTGGAGAGGTTGATGTCGGTTTGCACGGAGTTGATGTTGCTTCCTCTACACGGCCACGGCACGAACGTACGATATCTCTGCGACAAAAGGATCGGCAGTACTCCCGACGACTGCCCGGACTGTGGTGGTCCTGGCCACGGTATTCTATACTTATTCAACTGACCAAAAACCCCACAAAATTAACTACAATAGACCTTTGGGCGAATCCAACGTCGGTCGCCTAGCTTTTGAACCTACAGCAATACTCTCTTCGCGGCTGCAAAGAAGAAGAGAAGAATATCGATACCTATCTCACTGTAATTTTGTGAATACTTAACCTAAATTATCATAATATTACCATAGTCCGCTCAAAACTCTCCTCTTATTCTAATTCCTGGTCCTTACCGAAGAATGAAATTGAAACGGCGATCAGTATAAGAACAACTCTTTTCCGTTGTTTGCAGCCAAGTCTGACCCACCCAGCGTTCAAATTTAACCTGTGGCTATGTATTGATCCCTTGTGGCGGTATTAATGAAACTCAAGAGTCCCGGGATTATCCAAAGTCCACCCGTTGCTGGACGAGTTTTCGATGTCCCACCTCCCTGGGTACCCGGGAGGTAGTCGGGAAGGCTCCCGGCTACTTGGTGGGTAGTTGGGAGGGTTCTGTGCCACCAGTATATGACGCAACTTTGCTAATCCTGTTTAGTATGAAGACACTAATTTCACTTCAGACAGTGGTGTTTCGGGTGTGAAAGCGCTCAAAATATTTGCAATTCTGATTCAGTCGATTCCGTCTTCTGCTATCATGTAGTTTTGACCAGGGTTAAGCAGGCCGTTGCGCCAATTTTCGGTGGAGCTACGTCGCCCTCTCTTCACCAACATTTTGGAAAAAGTGCAAAATTTTTTACGGTCCCCTCTCTGCAAATAAACATCAATATTGTATTCAGCATACCGCATAACCTCTGAATAGAAATTTCGACTGAAATCTAGTGATTGCCCATACTACTGTGTACCGACCGTAATCTTCTGCAAGCGTCAAAAGTGAATAAACGGACCTCAGATTTGTGTTAGGCACTCGAGATAACCCCTAGAGAGACACTTTGGGCCATACCTATCGTAGCATTTCGGGTATCGTCGAAAGTTCCGTTATAGTCCTCAAATTGTCCCCCCCCCCCCCAAATCGGACGCTTTGAACCTTTTAAGTGGGAAATTGAAAAATAGAAAATAAATCTAAGATAAAACCCTGGAAATACACAACTACTTAATTAATACAAAAAAAGGAAAACCGACAACTACTAAATAGAGAAGGTTCCCTCGGAAAATTTCCTTTTTTTTTCTCCGAAAAAAATTATGGGCCCCTCAAATTTTCTTTTTTTTAATTTCTACGATCTTCAGGAAATTTCTACGAGGGAATTCTATTCGCCTGAAGTTATGAAAAGATCGCACTCAATTTTATCACATAAGTGTTCTGAATCGATGTAGGTGCTCCACTAACGCAATACTTTTTCATTAGATTCATTTTCACAATATTGTCTTGCATGAATCCGTTATCATACTCGGTGAAATTTCTTTTCAGATGTTCTGAAGTGTAATTTTTACCAATTTTCGGATATTCTTATTTCTTTTTGAAAAAAAAATGAAGTCGACTTTCAGGCTGGAAACACAGGCTGGTACATATGTGAAGGAATTTGTGCATGGTGATTTTGGGAGGACTCGGCCATCTATGGCGGAATTATTGAATGTAGCTGAAGGCGAAGTAGATATCCTTGATCTCGATGTCGAAAAAGTAGATTTCGAGTGGCCCCCTTTAAGAGCTGTAGCAAAGGTTTTCAGTTGAGCCTACGTAGATATTCTCTTAATGAACCTAAAGTTTATTGTTATTGTTTTGTTGTTGATTCTTGTTGTTCCCACCAGTTGGTTCCTTTCAAATTGTTTCTACTGTTTTTGTGATGTTGTGATGTTGTTATTATTAAAAAAGTTCCCCAGCAGTCGGGTTATATGAAATTCTGTTCCAGGTTGAAAACCGCCAAATTTCATGAATAAATTGTCATTAATGGGTCGTTTGACCGGCGTCTTCTAGTTGGTTCCTGTTAAGAATTAGGTTTATAGGTTCCACTCGATGAAGGGGCCTACGGTTCTGATGGTGGCAGAGAAGCCACTGTTGGCAGATTCTATCGCTAAAATCCTCTCGAACAACACCGCCTCAAAACGAAAAGGTTCTAGTTTTCGTGATATATTCGCAATGGGGCAGATGTGGCTTTACCATTTTGTCGTTTTTCTATAGTAGGTTTCCTTTGATTGCACCTCACAGGAACACTTAACAGTTTGCAAAGCGCTTTGCTATTTTTGAAGTTGTCCAAGTATTAGAATTCATGAGAAAACAGTGACAATCGATCCATTTTCCTTCACTAACTCGGACACTCGTAGTTGTGTTCCGCCAGACCGGTGCCGTACTAAGCCCGATTTCGTTGCCCCGAAACGCCGGCCGTTTATCCCGAGACATCGCTCTTTGGCGCTTTCTATAACGCCTGGTTCACTCCGAAACACACTGTGTTACACCCGGAAAACCTGGTGATTTCTCCGAGACAAGCAGAAACAAGATCAGCCTGGTGTTAAACAACTACGAGTGTCTGAGAACACATCCTTGTTTTAATGTAATTTTATAGGGATGAGAAATGTGTTCACTCTTTTTTCTTTTATTTTTTTCTCGTTTTATACTTTATTCGTTCAAAGCGTAGAGCATTTGAAAGCAGATTTCTTCCTCCATCCAAATTTTATTTTCGTCGTCAGTCGCTATCGAATTTCACATTTGAATTTACTGTGTTGTCTGGGTCTCAAAGTTTGCATATTCTCCTCCTGTCGATGTACTGATTCAGTCATGGGTAATTTTTCGTTTGATTCTTCCGTTTAGATGATGGCATGAAAACAGGTTTGCGGAAGTTTTGAAGTGGGTGGATTTTGCCCTTTTTTTAAATTGCAACTCCTGAAGTTTTCCTTCAATACGAGGGCTCTAATGCACCAATTCTTAAGATACATAGTTCCCAATCAGCGATACTTATTTCATTATTTACCAACTGTTTTTTTTTTCAAAATCGATCGAAAATCAATAAGTCGGAAATTCGCAAAATATTTTTGAACGGAATACCTCGAAATAGTCAGTAATTAAGCGTGGTGCCCTGAAGTCTGCATAGGAGAGAAATTGCAGAAGTTGCATAAAAAATGCGAATTTCGGCACATTGAAGACCTGCAAATCCGTTTTTCTGCAGTCATCTAGTACTTGGAGGGACTTAGTGAACAGTTTTCCATGACTGAAATGGTGCTTCGAGAGAAAGCGAATATAATTTTTTTAAATATTCGGATCTAGACCACACATCCCATTCAAATGTGAAATTTGGAAGTGATTGAGCTTAACGCGATGCAAAAATATACAGAGGAAGAAATTCGCTACCGAATGTTTCATGTTGCTTTGCCAGTTAAAGAAGGAATTAACGAGAAAAAAATGAAAAAAGCATTGGAACTTATTCCTCAACCCAATAGTTTCGATTCACTCTTTCACATTATTATTTCCCTGTGTGTGCTATGCTTGTATCTTTTCCAATCGGACCAATGAAGGCTGAATTGAATAGTGCAATCGGAGAAACGTCTAAATATTTCGTCGTCCGTCTTCGGAATTCTGAATTCTTAATGTCATTCATAATCTCGGTCATTTAGATGCTGGTTTTCGAATCGCTTGGAAATCTTACGTTGGGAGTTAGGTTCTTGCGTTTTTTTTTTCCTGGTATCTTGTGTCCTGTCTGGCAAATGCAATATAGCATTCTAAAGCTTGTTCCTTCCTCTATCTGCAGTTTGTTGTTTCCGTTAAGCTCAATCATTTCCGAAATTCACATTTAAATTTGGTGGCTACTGAAGGGTACTGAATAGCATTCCAAAATGTTCATTTTCGCCTATCATAGCAGCGAATCGGTATTTGCTGGTTAAACAGTTGATCCCTTCAAGAGCTAGACGATTGGGCATCAACTCTGTGGAAATCCTAAATAAAAGGAAAGAATACTATTCCTAATTAGTATAGGGCAAAAGGTGTAAGTTGAATGTTATTGAATCACCAAGTTGAATGTTATTGAATCACCACAGTTTCGTTCCTGCCCTTATTCTGTGTTCTAAATCACCTTTAGTGTCGAGTCTTATGAGTTGTTTATTCAGCGCATTTTTGACTGTTTCTTCAAAAATCGATTGTGAAAAACATTGGTTGTGTAAAATGAAATTTCCATGGTTCCTTCACTTTTGTTTGCGTGGCGAAGGCTGGAGACGGCGAGGGAGCATAGAGGAGACGCAGTGGAAATCTGGTTTTCATCCAGAGAATAGAAGGAATTTGAAAAAAATGTGATAATTTTCGAAATGTCGTTTGAGGGGCCATAGCACTCAACCACGAAATATGTATTATGCCTTGTAACCTTTGAATGAAGATAAAATTGCAATTCATGAAAAAATGCAATGCAAAAATGCACCCCTTTTGAGGACTCTCGCGACCCTGCCTCTATGATGTCATCAAGTAGTCAGACTCATTTGGTGCTTTGATAAGAGGCGAAAATACGCTTTTTATTATATTCAGTACTTGGACTACACGCTGAAATTAAATGTGATATTCTGAAAGGATCGAATTCAACCGGAAGCGACAAGAAGCTCCAGACAAAAGAATAAATGTGCTTCTGAGTTTTCTATAAAACTTTGTCCAACAGATCGCAAAATACCGAGAAAAAAATAAAAACAAAATTGCGCAAAACTCATCCAGGCCCAAGAAATCCTTCGAGAAAAGCTTTAATTTCTGAGTGGTCAATGGAAAGCTTATTCCGACATTCCTCCCGCGCAGGGTTTCCAACCACTTGGGAAAGATTCACATATAGTTAGGTCCGTGGCTTATTTCCTCAAGAAAAACATTTAAATCTCACCCGGGGCTGGCGCAGCGGTTTAAATCTCACCGGCGGGTGGCTGGTAATTGCCAGCAGCCGCTGGTGAGATTTAAATGTTTTTTCTTGAGCAAACAAGCCACGAACCTAACCATACATACATCGCAGATTATACACAAGTCCCAGCTCCATTCCGTGGCCGAAATTCGTAGCGTGCCGTCCTATGGCACCCCATTATCAAAATCATTTCCGTTTATTTTTTATCACGCGAAAGGGCACATAGTCGAGTACCCGATCAGAAAGTTGTGCCACAATTTCGTCATGTTATTGTATGCTCTTGTTATTCATTATCTTTTTTTTTTGCTGACGAGGTTAGGAAATTCTTATCCAATTATTCCTGTTTCATACAACGTTTAAATCGCTCTGCTTATCTAATTCATCAGTAGTCCACATTCACAGAAATAGGTCGGACCAGTTTCTCTCTACACACGGAGGGAGGAGCACGGACGAGATTCATTGCTGACGCGACGCGCGCGGCTGAATCTTTTATCCTCATACCCCATCACCTGAGCGCGCTTGCCTCAAGCTCGCGAGATTTGACGGGCTTTCATGTTTTTGTTCATTCTCACATGACTTTTCTTTATGTTCCTGGGTTGTTCCTCTCATTATCCTGGACACTCATTTCAATAACTCTTGTATGTTCTCGTGCCGTTGTACCGCTTGATATTTGTAGAAAGTGTAATATGGTATTAAAGATTGAGCACCACTTTAGATATAGTGATGGGATCGTTGTCGCCGACAACCAGCTTGGCTCTGGATTATGAAACATTAACAAATAGTCATGTGAGAATCAATAAACATATGAAATGTCATGAAATCTTGCGGGCTTGTGTCAAGCGCGCTCCAGTGATGGGGTAATTCGATAAAAGTTTCGCCGCGCGCGTCGCGCCAGCAATGAATCTCGTCCGTGCTCCTCCCTCCATGTGTAGAGAGCCCCTGACCCAATTAGGTCCATTCCGAATTTCAAAGAAATTGAGTATGTGGTTTTTGAAACGCTGTCATAGGTGATTTATCAGACCCTTGGGAGAGAAGGTGGTAACGCGATTCGGATTCGTGAAACTTTTCTTTCATTTCATGGAGAGGGTTTTTTATAAAATCTAATTTCTGCAGTTATTTCCTTATTTAGGAGCCAAAATACATAGGTAAGTGCTAGCAAATCGCTACTCAACTGTATGTACCCACGCGATTCTTGGCCCGAGCCGCCCCGAACAGGGATTGAAGCCGCCTGAGAGTTCAGCCCGTTCTCTCAATTTCCGGGCCTCTGCTGTTGCTGTTCAGGCGAGCTGTAGAAGCCCGGACAGCAACAGCAGTCGCTCGGAGAGAAACAGCACCGGCCCTGACAGCAACCGAATTCGACCCGCTGATTGGGAGAACGAGCCGAACTGTCAGGCGGCTCGGAGCCGATGGTCGCCTAAATACATATTTCGGCGATCATCAACCACTTTGTCACAAATGAAGAGAATGCCGAAAATTACCGTACCGTTCATGGCTTTAGCTAGAAAAGTGCGTGTCGACCTTTTTCACACAAAGTGCCTATTTCTCGTAGTTTTTCTTAAAATTACGAACTGAATCTTCGAGGATTTTTTGAGCTTCTATAATTGTCACCAATGCAATTATATGTGAAGGTATTGGTCCAGAAGAAGGTTTGCGAGGTTTTTGTTTCTGATTTTTTTCTCCTTAGTTTTGCCTAGTCAGCAAAATGTATGTATCTGTTCGGAAGCGCATTTCTTTCTCTGTCTTATACTCCTTGAGATCTTCCGTCAAATTCTACCAATTTCGAATTTCACGTCTGAATGTAGTGTGTGGTCCGAGTATGTGGTAAGTATTTAAAGACGTTTGCCGTCGCCTCTGATTGGAACACCAAATCTTTCAAGGTTGATCAAATATTCGATCACTCTGAGGGCTAAGCTACATCACCAAAGCAGATTTGCCAAAATTTTTGAATTGGTTGAAATTTGTTTTCAAAAAAAAGTCTTCGGATAGAAGAGACACTGCAACCTCTGCAGTGTCTCTTCTATCCGAAGACTTTGAGGCACCAAACATAAAATTAAATAAATGCTAGGGTAAAGATCTTCATTTTGTGATTTAATGACAATTTTTTCAAACATGGATTTCTGTTTAATTCTTTTGGATTGCTGAAAAATTGTCTTTAATTCATAATACAAACATTTCTGATTTTAATTTGTTCGCGTAGAAGAGAATATTCAGAAGTTGCAAATTTTGAAAAAAACGAATTCCACCCCATTGAGGAATTTCCGCGAATCTGCGTGGGTGCTATAATTCAAGTCCTCCGATCGGTCAAATGTTTGATCAAAAATGGCTAATTTGGTGTTCAAGAGGAGGTAAATATAAAAATTTTTCGAATATTCACTACTTGGATCACACACATTTAAAGACAGTGTTCACAATAAAAAAACGATCTTCGAGTTTTCACCGGAAATCGAATGTGCAGGGTACTATTGCAACAATAATGGCGAAAGAACGGCTAAAAATGAGCCATAGATAGTAGAGTAGATCAAACGAATTAAAAATTTCGAATATTCTATTAAACGAATTATTCGAAAAAATTCACTTCTCCGAATATTCGAATAAACGAATTATTCGAAAGTTTGACTTTCCCGAATAATCGAATGATTTGAATACGAATATTTCGAATATCCGGCCAAAACCGCGAGTACTTGAATAAAGAAGTACGCACCGAGTTCGCATAATCGAACCCCCGTTCGCGGCACTACCAACTTTCTTGACCTTTTTTGTATGGTATTATATAGATCAAAGCTATGCCAATGTAATTCCACCAAAAAGACATTCCACCTTATATCATAAGAGTATTCAAACCAACATTTATCACTGTCCATGAGTAGTTGTTAACGATACGATAAAAGTCTCTGAATTTTCTGAATTATCCACCAACAGTATCCGATTTTCTTATCGGTTTGGGGTGGTATCTAAGCGGGGGGGGGCACTGTTGTATCGCACCTGGTCACGCCCATTTTTCCGTGCTGCTATCCTGATTTCGGCAGGGGAGGGAGACCCCGGGTGACGCTCAAATTTAGTGCGGCACGTTAAAATGGGCGGGGCCAAGTGCATCCAGCCATAGTGGCCCTCAACCGCTAAGATAGCTTCCAATTTGGTTGGAGACATTTCAACTCTGGACCGCAAAAATGGACATGTGCCGGAGACTCTGCTTCCTATTCTTCTGGAATTATTCGTTTATTCGGCCGAATATTCGAATATTGTGCCGTTCGAATATTCGAATAAACGAATTATTTGAAAAATTGACTTTTCCGAATAAACGAATTGTTCGAAAAATTGACTTCTCCGAATATTTGAATAAACGAATAATTCGAAAAATTGACTTTTCCGAATAATCGAATTATTCGAATACTCCATAATTCATTTATTCGGCCGAGTATTCGTTGACATACTCTAATAGATAGCCCCGTACGACCCTCAAACTTATTTGTGCTATGCCCACTCCGCCCACTCTCTCTGCGGCCAAAAAATATGAACATTTTTCGGCGAACAAGGAAGTGGACGTGTAGGGCATAGCGCAGTCAAGCTTAAAGACACAGTTCAGCCTCAGGAGTAAAATTTGATGTTATAGTCCGCTCGCCGTGTATAGCAACACTGCCAAGCGCGAGATCTCAGTTCGATCAAATAAGTGAGAAACTACAGGGAAAAAGTTGGCCCCGCCCTCAATACCCTAAGAACATAATCAAGCGTTCCGCCCCAAGCGAATGGGGAGCCAAAATCTTTGCAAACGGAAAAATTGGTTTGTGTGGCGATGCTCAAGAACAAAATGTACAATAGCAGAGCACTTGGTTCCTTTTCCGGGGCGGTGTGCGCGGTCAGGCTTTTGGGGCAATGTGGGCGGAGCCGACTTTTTTCCTGTAGTTTCTCACTTATTTGAGCGAATTGAGATCTCGCGTTCGGCAGGGTTGCTATTCACGGTGGGCCGACTATAATATCAAATTTTACTTCTGAGGTTGGACTGCGCCTTTAAGGGTCGTATCTACAGCTAATTTTTAGCGTTCTTTCACAACTATTATTGCAATGGACCCCGGTACATTCGATTCCCGGTGAGAACTCGAAGACCGTTTTTATCGTGAACACTGCCTTCGAAAGAACGTCAAAACCCTGACTATATCGGAACTAGTAAACGTTAACGATGCGTCTCAAGGAGCGTACATAGGATAGAAGAAGAAATACACTTTCGAACGCATACATACACTTTGTTGAACTGCGCAAAAACAAATGAGAGAAAAATGATGAATTAAAAACTTCGAACTTTTTCTCTAAACTAATAGTATTTTTAAAGTTGGTAGCACACTTTGACCGATTCAAAAGATTCATTGGACTGAAAAGTCGACTTTGATTAAATCGACGAGTCGAACATTCGAAAAGTGCCAAGTTCCTAACAATTTGGAGAATCGAATATTCGAGAAGTGCCGGTTTCCGAATAATTCGAAAACCCGAATATTCGAAAAGTCCCAATTTCCGAATAATTCGAAAAGTTCAGAATTCCGAATTATTCAACGAGTCGAATGTTCAAAAAGAATCTGAAGATGTTAAAGTATTGTATATATTGGGTTGATGCATAATTATGGAACGTTTCTACTAACGTGTTTTTCTTTAGTAAAAATTGGCGTTTTGTCTTCAGTATTTATATAAAAATAACCCTCAATATTCAGTTTAAAAAAAGCGTCTCGAAAATCACACTCATATTCGCCATATTATGCTGTACCAATACGAGAAAGGATGAACCGCAGCTCAGCAATTTCGCGATCTCAACGAACTTTTTGGCGAAGGAACAATAACTGACAGTGCAGTACCGAAGTGATTCATTTGCTCCAAATCAGGCGACACTAGTTTAGAGGGTAAAGAAGAAGGAGGTCGGCCATCGGATTTTGATGATCAAGCACATTTGGCAACCGTGGAAGATGACGAAAGCCTGACAACGCGAATGCTGGCTGAAGACTTTAATGTCAATCAATCAACGATCGTTCGACGCCTGAAGAAGCTTGGAAAGGTATGGAAATTGGTTGGATGGGTGCCTTACGAGCTCTCCGACAACAACAAATCTGAACGCGCTTTAATTTTCACCGATTTACTGCTGCGAAGCTAACAAACACCATTTTCAAAGTATCTTGTCACTGGGGATGGATGAGTCATGGCCTCTCTTCAAAAACGTTGAAATCAATAAGATCTGCGTTTCGCCAGGTGTTCCTTCCCGAAGGAATGCCAAAAGACGTGCTTTGTAAGAAGGCTATGTGGTGTGTGTGGTGGGACAGAAGCGGAATCATCCATTGGGAAATCATTTCAGATGGCATTTGTCATTGGTTTAACGACGCAGATGAAAGGCAACAATCGAGAATCCCTGACAGAAATTGCAAGCGGCAATTCAACATCAACAGCGACGTTTTTCTGGCTCAGCTCGATTGCCTTAAAGGCAGTGGTCACGATGAAAAACGTTATCGAAAAAACTACAAAAATCAGCTTAGATCAAAAACAGCTGAAAAACTATGAAGGTAGCGCGGTGAAAAACGGTCTACAAATAGAGTTTCTAGGGCCCAAAGAAGCTAGTTCGTGCACACGTGCACAGCGATGACGAAACAGATCGCAATCTCATGCCGAGCAGTCAAAAATCATCGACATTCAGAGGACGAAATAAATGCAAATTTAACGAATAAAAACAGTTGAATAATGAAAGCATCACTTCAGTCAATGTTTTTGACTAGATGTGTACATAAATTCGAAGGTTCATTGATTGACATTCAATTTCAAGCTACCTGATGTTCTTGATATAAGAGGTCATCGATGCCGATGATGTGGAGAGGGCTCGTCCACCATCAAAAGACAAGAAAGTTCAGCTTTCAAATTCGGCCCAAAACAGTGGTTTTTTCGCGATTTTTTCTTATAGGTCCTACTACTCGAGACCCAGGAAAGGATTTCGAGAGAAAAAGACGACAAGCATATTTGATCGCGACCACTGCCTTTAAAGGCAGTGTTCACGATAAAAATGTGTTTCAGTTTCCACTAGGAATGGGTAGTGGAGGGCAATTTGCAACGTTGACGTCGAAAGAACGCATGAAAACGAGCCAAGAGGAGCCCCAAGAGAGCCTGAAGTTGCCACTTCGAGCGCAAGGCAAACTCCAAAAGCGCAACACACGCCCACTGACGTGAACAAATGGATGCTCGAAATCGTGAGATAGGCGATGATTTCTAATCATTAGCCCCGTTCCTCCCTTCATTGTCAACTTCTCTCTTTACTCAGGTCAGCTCGCATACAACGGCTGCAAAAGACGGAAGTTACAAGCCTCGGACATCTCGTCCACCATGTTTCCTTAGCTTAATTTTTGAGGGACCATAACTCCGTTCCCAGAAGGTCTTGTGCGATATCAGAGACATCATTGGAATCAGCGTGGGGTCAGGCGGGAAAACAGCAAAACGATTTTTATCGTGAACACTGCCTTTAAAGGCACAGTCCGACCTCAGAGGTAATTTTTGATATTATGGTCCGGTCGCCGCCTATAGCAACCCTGCCAAGCGCGAGATCTCAATTCGCTCAAATAAGCGGGAAATAGCTAGGAAAAAGTCGGCCACGCCCCCTTGAAAGAAAAAAATGGGTAACGCTCACTGCCAGGTTTCCGACTTCAATAGGGAAGAGACGCGAGAATGATTTTATTCAAAACCTATGTTCTTCGATTTGTTTTCGGTCTGGCTTTATATTGTGGCCGGCCTCACAACGATGGCTGCGAATAACGAGAAAATACAGACTCGAGGCAACTCGTCCGCGAACTTCTAGCCGTTCAGAATCGAAATTTTCGAGGAGGCATAACTCCGTTCATAGTGAATTCTGAGCGATTCTGGAGACTCCTCTTTGATCAGCGTGAAATTTTCTTTAAGATCGGCAGAAAAACGAAAAATCGATTCTGAGGTTAGACTGTGCCTTTAACGCTGCAATCGAGGCGAAAAGACCGCGCAAAGAAAACCACATCGTGTTCCATCACGATAACGCCCGTCCACAAGTTGAGCGCCGTGTAATCGAATCCATCGCCAATAAGGGACAGGATCTGCTCCCACATCCGCCGTACTCACCGACAGAAGCACCAACGGACTATCATGCCAATCGCTCTTTGAAAAACTGGCAGTTAAACAAAGTCTACGACGACTAGGATGACTGTGTGGCTGATGTCAAAGCGTGGACTGCCTTCAAGAATCGTGACTTCTTCGCACGTGAGATCGACCGACTGCCAAGCAAATGGCACGCAGTTCTTGAAGTGGGTGGTGACTATGTTCCCGAATGATCATTTGAACATGTTTTCATTGAATATTGTTATTGTCGTTGTTGAATAAAAATATTAAAAAAAAACGTTCCATAATTTTGCACCAACCCAGGAGAATAATGTCTGATAAATGGACTGTCAGTGTATTCGGGGAGTTAAATGATTCAGTTTTTACTCATTCCGGAATCCAAAATTTTTGGCCTGCTAATTTTTTGAAATCTAGAAATGTTCGGCTTTGTAATTTTTCAGGCCGCGACACGAATCAGGCGATTTTCGACCCTGAGCCGCACGAAACAGAACAAGGGATCGGAACTTGCTGGAAGTTCCTCTCGTTCTCGCACTCTACTGTCCACTGCTTTTACTGTCCCAGCTCTTCCAGTCCGCTCGGACAGCAACAACAGTGGCCTGAAAAGTAACACTGGTGACCTATAGCATCAACAACCTGGAGCATTGAGTGAGAGAAGGGGCCGGGCTATCAGGCAGCTCGGGCTGAGATTCGTCTAAAAGTATGTAACCTCCCAAAGGTTACTCACTTATACTATTCTTGCGTTATATGAAAACCATTCGAAAACTCGAATATGTTTGAATAAAACGGACTGTTGGTTTGATTAGAATAGAAAACAGTTATTTGAACCTATTCAAAATACGAATAGGGTATTTGAAAGAAAGTCATTCGTCCAAAAAATGTCGACGTCGAGCTTTTGAAGAGGGGTGAGTTGAAGAAAAAGAAATGCATTATGGAACTAGCATCGAATGTCTTTGTCCTTCTTGCGTTTTACCAAACATGCGGTTCAGAAAAGTTGTATCTGGAATTCGAATCGAGACGAATTTGGATAGGATTTGGTTACTCGATTTGCTCCAAAAGTCAGTTTATCAGATTTTCCAAATAAAACATTCGGAATTGGAATCACTGGATTTTTGGAACGTTCAAGTTATTCGGAAGATCAGATGAGTTTCTAATACACTGTTTGTTCGATATGTCAAAATACTGGATTCAAATCGTAGTTTATAAGTTCCCATTTCTCAGCTTCAAATAATGACTACAAATTTTGTCCGCAGATTTTCCAAACCAATACTTTTCATGTAGTTTTTTTGATTTAGTTGTTGAATTATACATAACAAGGAGCACACACACGCCGCTTCGCGGCATACTTGTGGTCGTGCTTTAGGATCTATGAATTATTTAAATTGCAGGGCGGTGCCTCGCTGTGCTCAACGGCCCTAAAGGCATCGTACGCGCAAAAAACGGTGTCTTATGTCTATGTTTTCGAGTAGGCAAACTCTTGAGGTAAGCCATAATAGCAAAGAAACCCCAAAAAACTCCTGATTTGGATTAACGCGTTTAAAAACTTTTTGAAAAGTTGACTTTCCACCCTCTCCGTCGAATTCGGTGTGTCCAGTGCAATAAGTTTTTCTGAACGTCTGAAGTGGTTTCATGCTTCAAACTTTCTAGGTGAGAAAATTTCTTTTGCCTTTCTTCTACCAAAATCACTTAAAAGTTAAGAGCTTCCACTGTGCAAATTTGGATGATAAATGCTAGATGGCTGGTGAGAACTGGTGGCGAATCCTCATCCTTAACCCATTTCAACCTCATAACCCTACGTTTTTGACGTTGTTTTGACGTTTTTGACGAAAGTTCACCGGTGTTATCTATCGGCCTCATTCATGAAATTGAGCCAAAAAATGGAAAGTGGTTTCCAGCGCGAACGATGCCTTTAAGCCCGTACGGTACCGCACAATTTTTTTTGCAGAAAAAGCATTTGTGGTGTTTTTCGCGCTCACAAAGCGCTGCATCGCCATAACTTCCTTCAAAGTGGTCCGATTTAAAATTTGAAGTAAATTCCGAATCGCTTTAATTGAGCTCTTCACGATAGTGTTAGAAAATAATATGTTGAACTTGAAAAATGCATCGAGAAATGCAATATTTGCACCACATAATCCCTCACTATGAACTGGACAGACGATCATGATAGCAGAAATCTTTCATGTTCTGATTTGTTGTCGACATGAATTTTAGAAGGAAATACACATTTTCCAACAGGATACGGGAGTTGCAATGGCTCTCTACATTTGCCTCACTGAGAGGATCACGAAAACTACCCCTAAAATTCATTTCGTCAATTTTGAAGCGAGATATGGCGATGTGGCGCTTTCTCCGCGACACTCCACTGTGCTCAATCAAGCTCACGCAGGGAACTTTCGCAATGCAGTGCATAACCCTTCACAGTCTGACACAGATTCGAAAGAAGAGAATTTAGGGAGGAAGTTATGACACACTTCTCCATGAATTGGTGAACATTTCGGTTTAGATTGATGTCCCGCTCAGTTCTTGAACTCATCACAGAAAGGAACAGTTGAAGCAATAGGCACACACGAATCCTAATATATGCAGTAGAATGTTTTCTCATTGACACGGGAGGTCAATCACCAAGGCTGCATGCGTGGACAGTGTGTGTGTGTGTGTGTGTGTGTGTGTGTGTGTGTGTGTGCGCGTGTGTGTGCGCGTGTGTGTGCGCGTGTGTGTGCGCGTGTGTGTGCGCGTGTGTGTGCGCGTGTGTGTGCGTGTGTGTGTGCGCGCGTGTCTCTCTTTCCAAAATTTTCTTTTAGGGGAAATCACTGAAAAGTCTTTTTTTTCCTAGAAGTTCCCTTATTAATTACTACCAAATACTCGGTAAATGGTGAGTTTTCGAGAATCATCATAAATTATTAGTTCTGCTATTTCTTCCTGTTGGAATCAATTGTTTTTATGATGTCCGCGCATGAAACTTGTTCGAAAGAGATATAGTTTTTTTTGTTGAAAAAGGTCGTATCGCCATATCCCGCTTCGAAGCTGTCGATTTCAGTACATTCAGAGCGTTGGCAATGTTGGGTTGACCAAATGCCTGTAGAAACAAATAGTGGTCTTAGGCTTGTTATCGGGGGAATTTGAGAATATAAAATGCACATTTCTTGACCAATTTTTAGAATAATTACAGCTATCACGTTTTAGAATTCTACGAGTCTTGGAGTTCTTAACTGTGATCTAAAGATCTGGTATGTATTCATTACAAGCCAAAAATTAGCCATAATTAACCCGAAACGGCCAAAACATGAATCTGGTGTAACAGATGTGCATTCCTTCGTGTTCGACGGCATGCTTAACCCTCTGGTGCTGCTAAAGTAGCAGGACTTATAAGCCTCGCTGCTCGGAACTGTTTGTTAGACAGACGCCGCCACTTTTTATTATAAGTCAGACATTTGAAAGAAATGAGCTGGACCAACAGAATTTCTAATACTTTCGCTGAATAGTCTAGGAAACTTAACCTTGTGCCTATGTAGATGAAAATGTTTGCGTTCCAGGGCGGAATGGGGTGTGCTCAGTAAGCGAATATGCTGGACAATTTCAAGGAATGCCGGCCTTTTTGAAGGTATTTTCTCAGCTTTTGAAGTGTGACTTTCAAAGATAAGCTCTTATTTGGAAGCGAGCGGTAGCTGGTCATGTCTACCTGTGCGAGTTGGTCTGATTGATTTTGTGGGCTGGGTTAATCTGTTTCGTGGTTGATAACGTGCACAATCGTTCACAGTGTTTCCATCATTACTGTCCCAAATGCGACCCTGTACCAGGACCTAGGTGAAAAATTCAGTAACCATTCGTGCTGCGGGTACTGTTTATTACGAGATTTTCAAACCTTCAAAACCAAACAAAATCAGAGTGGAATTCTATTTGTTCAAAGTGAGTAATACATGAAATTCGTACGAATGCAACTGTCCACCCACGCGGTCGGCGCGTATGTCGAGATGCCGAAGTGAAAGCACTTTTTCGACTTGGAAGTCGATTAGAAGGAACATCAGGCGAATAGGGAACAATATCCCACTGAGCTGTTTTTGGCCGTGGGAAGACTTATCTGAAAACATTCGATACGCGCGCCGACCGCGTGAGAGAGCAGTCCTGATCGGACAAACCTTCTATATGAAACAAGTCGTCAGATGAGCACACACAACCGTCGTTTTTTCTGGCGGGCTCGCTTCCAGGATAGGAGTTTAGCATTGTTTGAAGCTGGGTACTGAGGACGGTTTCTATCAGGTCACGAGCACGTGTGGACATGTGATGAGTCTGGACTTCCCGCCACGCTTCAACAATTGGGAACGAGTCGATCCGGTGGATCTTTACACTGCGCCGACGAATAAAATCGAGGCGAATCCAAAGATGCACATGAATGACGTGAATTGAATGAAACTACATTCACTGAATCTTTTACCTACGATTAATTGCTGTTTTTAGTACCTTTCATTGGAGGCGAAGGGTGCTGACTATTTAGTGCTGTGGCTGGACTGCGACAAGGAAGGAGAGAATATCTGTTTTGAGGTGATGGCACCTTCGAAAATCTGACATCTGTGGCACCTGATCCCGTGGTCATTGTCGTGTGATGGACAAAGTATATAGTCATGCAAAAGTTCTTCGCCGACCCTCTGCGTCTCTGCTCGAAAGCAGGTCGTCAGCTGTGAGAGAATAATGCACCATCTAGGCCTCAGAAGTTTGCCAATCGGGCACTTCTCGACTTTCGTGCGATGCTTCTTATTAGCCACCTTACAAGGGAAGTATAAAAAGCGTAGGTCGGATCTGCCAAAACGACTAGTATGGTTAGTATCTCTTCTGGCTCAATAGTAAAAATGCGCAGTATCCCGCCGCGAGCCGCAGGTTTAAAAAAGTTATGAGCATTTTTTAAGCCTGGAGAAAAGGCAAGGGTACCTACCATTGCTACTACCATCAGGCATTTTTCTGCGAGATTCAAAAAAATTTCTCGGATTTAGCCCAAAACTTGTATTTAGGGTGTTGAACACGAATCTGGAGTCCATTTGTCGAAATTTTGAGGTTTACTGTAGGTTACGGTAGGTAACATGTCATTTAGGGGTCAAAAACCACCTTAGTATTTTGAAAATCGACAAACGGACGTTATATTCGTATTCTCCACCCCGAATAACCCCCGTATACAAATTTTGAGTAAAATCTGAGATTTTGACCAAACTACCGTATACCCACCGTAATCTACCGTAATCTGCAAAAAAATCGATAAACGAACTCCAGATTCGTGTTTAGCACTCCAAATAACCCTCAGCGAATGATTTTGAGACATATCTATAGTAGAAAATCGGAAATCTCGAAAGTGGCGTTTTTCCCTCGAAATTTTCCCCGGTTGGGAAGCTTCAAACGAAATGAGCCGAAAACTCTTGAAAATCGACTAATAAATCACAGAATCGTGATCAGCGCCCCAAAAACCCCCCTGGGAGAATTTTAACTCAAATCTGGAACATTTTTCTAAAACGCTTCCAGAGCCCTCAATTAGTAGAAATAAGCGCCCAACCGAAAATCCGTACAAGTCCAAAACCTTTCAGTCTGGACAAAGTACGGAAAATGTTCGTTCACCCAAAATTTGCTCAGGGTGGTAGTTTTGGGTGCTGAACACATTTATGAGGTCCGTTTCCGGATTTTCCGAAGAATAACGCGCTTTTTGGAAGGTACAAAAAGCACAAAAAAATGAGCTTTTTAAGCTTGTAACTTCTTGGAACCTGCGGCTCGCGGCGGGATACTGCGCAGTTTTACTATTGAGCCACAAGAGATACTAACGACACTAGACGTTTTGGCAGATCAGACCTACGCTTTGTATACTTCCCTTGTTAGAAGATCTGGGATTCGGAGCGCTTTGCGAAGCTCGTGTGAGCCGTCGAATCTCAGAGCTCTGATCCCCGACCCACCGAACACGGTTTCCGGTGACCCTGCTACAGTCTTTGGTGCCACTCTTACGGGTGCACCGAAGGTCGCAGAAGGGATACCGAAGCTCGAAGCAGGGGCACCGTTGCTCGAAGCGGTGGCACCGAATCCAGTGTCAGGGGCCGTTGGTCGGGGATGGTAACTTCGAGACCCGACGGCTGCGACTGGCTTCGGACAGCGCTTCGATACCCAGATTGGCTAAGACTCCGTGCTTTAATCGACAGGTACCCATTCTTTGAATGAGTCTGTTCTGTATTGTTCCGGTATGAGTCAGAAAGAAAGCTTTAATGAGGTGCAACAGGGGGAAGGAGGGGGGGGGTGGTATGGCGAATAGCTACAGACACAGGGTAACGAATCTGGAACCTATTCCAAACTATGAATACTAGCATCGGAACAAGGAGTCTGAATCCCTGGGTTCACATCCCTTCGCCAACTTTGGATTAGGATGCAGTGACCCATGCTGCCTCTACAATCAACCGTGGTCATACCCTCGTGCGGGTGAAACATTATTCAAGTTTAAACACACCCTCATTTTGTAACCATGCGCATACCGGTCCGTCTTCGGTTTGCTTGAGGGAGTAAAGCCTAGCTCGCTCTGATGAGTCTGGGCGGAGTAAGCAGCAAAGCGGTCGGTCGTGGCAAAATATAACAGTGATAAGGAGATTTTGACATGATGAGCTTTATAAGCCTTACATCGACCGATTATAAATTAGGGAGCTAGGCTATAAATTAATCTGTGCAAAAGTTAAAGGCAGTGTTCACGATGATCATCCTCGTTGACTTTTTACAGTGAAATGATAGGGGAGAAGGATCCTAGGCTCCCAGTGCCAAAGGAACGGTAAAAAACGAGCCAGGAGTGGCAAAATAACGACTGCAAACAAGCGTTTTGGTGCCCCAGACACGCCCTGTGCCCCAGATCCGCCCCTTGAAAGGAACAAATGAAGACTCAGATTATAGGAATGATCAAGTGAAGAAAGTGCTGATAAGTGAGCTGTTTGCTTCATTGCACTGATAGGTATCATCCTTCCAGTGGTCAATTCCTTCACGCTCAAAACTCAACGTAAACAAGGGAGAGCCTATTTTGGCTCGAAAACGCGTCTTTCGTGTCCTTTTTAAAGGCAGCAGACACGCTCAAAAATGGTATCGATTTTATGACATAAATCAAAGGTTTGGAGCTGGTTGTATTGGGAACTGACAAAAAACGAGCGAAAATTGTGTGCAAATACAGGAATAACGGTTATTTTGTTATCGGGTGAAAGTGGACGAGTTTTACGGCGCGCGGTTGAAGCAGCGAATGTTAGCAACAAAACGGTTGAGGTAGAGAAGCCGGTTTACTCTTACAGCCTGTACTGGAACGTTGACCTCGTTGGAAGCTTTAAAAAACCAGCCAAAGGGACCGTATTAGTAATATCAATCTGGACGAGTTTTCGATTTGAATTGCTGAAATTTAGTTGTTTTGATTCGTTTTTGACACGCCCAAAGGCGTGAGCAGTCTACTAGGAGCCATGCGACTTCAGAAACGTAGTTATCTCAACAACTTTTTCGAGCGTGTCTGCTGCCTTTGAGCATGCCTTGCTATGTAGGGCACCAGACCCTCCGTAAACCGTGGAGATATCGGAAGTGAAATTTATCGTGAACACTGTCTTCAAGTTCGTTCGTTGGACTTACCTGTCCCAATCACTCACTTACTGCGGGCCTGACCTAAAACAAGCGTCGCAGCATGCCGTGGATGTGCATAGGGAACGGGTGTTCTTGTGTGTGTGCAAAGGTCAACCATGTAAGCGCGCAGTGTCTTGACTGTGGTTCCACAGTCCAGGTTCACTTGCGACTTGCCGTTGTCGATCCTATGCATGCAGTACATAAGCATAGGAGAAAGTCCGCTGTGCAGCGAGACGAGAGCACTCCTTGCACGCCTCCAAGCTCGCAACTCTGTGTCACTTACTTTGGGCGGCACGGCCACAAGAATAGGTTTTTCGAGATGATTCTTTGCGAACTGGGTGTGCTTCGCGCGAATAAGACGGAGACGTTCCTGATTCGAGTCGGCCCACCTCTAGACATTGTTCCTGATTGATTTCTCTTTAAAGGCACAGTCCAAGCTCAGGGACGAATTCTGAGATTTCCACATAATTCTGAAGTTCACCCTTCCTATATAGCCCCTGCCAAATGCGAGCTCTCAATTCCTCCGAATAAGCGAGATATAGGGGGAAGCCACCCTGGGGCGCCCATACCAGGAAGCCACTTTGGCACGCCCCTTTTACGATCTTTCGAGCTCAACTGCGGCGAGATGAGCGATTGTTTCTCACCAGTAGCACCGTTCTCCCCTTCGTTCCCAGCCTCTTTCTTCATTCAAGTCGGTTCGCATATATCGGTTGCAAATGACGGAAGTTACGAGCCTCGGACAACTCGTCCACCATGCTTCCGTAGCACGATTTTTGAGGGGCCATAACTTTGCTCCTAAGGGGTCTTGTACGATTGCAAAGACATCATTAGAATCAGTGTGAAACCGTTTTCAAGATAGGCAGAAAAACAGAGAAACGGTTCTGAGGTTGGACTGTGCCTTTAAAGGCACAGGACACCCAAAAAATTATTTTCTAGGTTTTATCCTTATCTCGGAGAGGGTCACACTGTGATCATAATGGTATTTTTAAAGTCGTCCAAGACCCCCTGCAGACAGAGATTGCCCGTATTTTGAGGGCAAAAATTTGGTGGACGAGTTGTCTCAGACCTGTATTTCTCTTGATTCGCAGTCGCGGCAAGGGTGCAAACCATGATGAGGAGATAGGTCAGAAAGGGAGTGAAGAACGACGACTCGGTTGAAAATCATTCATCCATCTAACCGCTATTTAGACCGAAAATCAGGAAAAGGGCCGGGCCTGTGGTGGGGGCTGGAGGGGGTCGGGCCCGTGGTGGTCGCTTATATCTCGCTTATTTGGAAGAATCGAGATCTCGCATTTGGCAAGTGTTATATAGGAGGTGTCTTCTACACAATTACACAAAACTCTCAAAATTCATATCTGAGGGTGTACTGTGCGTTTATTGGGAGGTAGGAGTCTTCTCGATGAATGGCTGGGCCGCTTAAAGGCACAGGACACCCTCAGATATGAATTTTGAAATTTTCATGTCAGATTTTTTGAACCCGATAGCTGCTCGGCGGCCGGGGCTCCTCAGTGAGGAACAGAACTGTCGATGAAAAAGAAGTATGAAGCATGAGCCAATAGGTCTTGAGTCCTCCCTTCCTTTGGTAACTCGAAGAATGGATGTTTGATCCCCAAAGGTTTTGACTTAGTACTGGGTGGCGCGAAAAACTGATCCCTCTTGACATTTTCCGCTTATAACCCCATCGAAACAGAAACTGATCGAAAATCATATAAATTATTGAAGGTCTCGGAGCGGTCGGCCACGGTGAAATCAAGGGATAAGTAGATTTCAACATGTTGACAACCCGATGAGCTCTACTTCGACTGGCTCAAATCGAGGTCAACTATCTCCTATTACGTGATGAGCGATTGACTTTCAGAAAGTGACATGTTATTATCAATACCTTCATATAATAGGTAAACGTGAGAACCCGGCTAGCGGTGCTGGAAATCGTCGTTCTTCAGTCCATTACCGGACTGTCTCCTTATCCTAGCTTTCTCTCACGCAACGATTGCGAATGGGTGTCCTGTGCCTTTAATGGCATTAATTCACAGCTGCTGAGCCAGGAGTTGACAGTGCTGTTCAATGGCAAGATGCTTGCCTTGGAGTTGCGGTGCTCGATTGGAGAGCTTCTTGCGCGGTCAGTGGTAATTCTAGAAGCAGCGTTCTAAACTTGCTGGATCTTAGTCCAGGAACGGTGCCACATGATGTGCTGCCAGGCAGGTGCAGCATAGTACTCTGCATTAATCTGTAGGATAGCTCTATGAGTCGTCACGATTGTCTCCCTGCTGCATCCCGAACACTTTCCCCCTTGAGCTATCAGAACGTTGAGCCTTGCCTTGACAATTGCTTGCTTCTGCTCTAAGTTTTTGTGGAGCTTCAGCGATAGCTCGAAAACAAGGCTCAGCAACGTGGAAAATCTCGCTGCCGGTAAAAGGTCACCATTCCATGTGGTGTCAGGGTGGGTCCTATTCTTACTAGCGTCTGTTGTGAGAACTGTTACAGACGACTCTGCGGCGAAAACTGTGAGCACCTTTCTATCAAGAAGGTTTTTTTCACAACATAGTCACCAATCTTGTACGCGGCTATTTGTGAATCACTGGGGAAGGAAAACATGCACTCCGATGTGGGCAGCGCTCTAGAGCGCATGGCGCGCGCAACTGACCGTGTACTTCTTCTCGTGGATAAGAGAAACAAATAGGAGAACTAGTTATCATCAGGGCGGCAGTAGAGACGATGTTGTTTGAGGGTAGCTAATAATTTCAGGAATATCCAAGAAAATACACCACGATGTAAAAGGGACACGCTGGAATATCCAGTCCGGGAGAAGGTGCGCGCGCCTTGGGGTCTCAGATTCCTCCCATATCAGAATGCTTTTTCGGGCGCACCCAGGCGTCGGGTGCAAGCGGGACTCCACTGCACAGGGTAGAAGGCAAAGCGGACTCGGCTGGCAGGCGGCAGCACGTGACGGCTGCAGGAAACGAGTCCGACCAGGGGGGGGGCGGCGGGAGGCGTCGCGTGCTTCGCTTCGCGTCCAATTTCCAGCATACTGTAAACATGTCGGCGACCAAGCGCGCCTTAGCTAATTAGCACCATTAGGGCTGGAGTAGTACGAATGGCACGCAAGACACCGACCATCCCTTGTGGAGAGGTTCCTTGATCACGATTAAAAATGATAAAGATCTCGTTCCCGTGGGGATGCACTACACACTCGACTTTCATTCAGAATCGTAGAGCCGATGACCTGCGAGGGTCAGCTGGTGTTCAAGTCAGTGTTCTTATCCTCACAGACAAGTCTGGTACCAATTTTCCGACCCCGTAGGGTTAGAAGGCTTGTTTAGCCCTACAAGGGAAGTATGCAAAGCGTATGTCGGATCCGCGGAAACGATTAGTATTGCTAGTATCTCTCGGGCATATATAGCAAAACTGCGCAGTAGCCCGTCCCGAGCCGCAGGTTCAGAGAAGTTATAAGACCAAAACGGTCGATTTTTGCGATTTTTGTACTTTTCAAAATGCGCATTAGTCTTCGAAAAGTCCGAAAGCAGATTTCATAGTTGTGTTCAGCGCCAAAAACTACCCCCTGATCGAATTCTGGGGGGAATCCCATTTTCTAAACTTTGCGCAGACTGATAGCGTTTTGGACTTGTACGGATTTTCGGTTGGGCGGTTATTTATATCAATTAGGGGTTCTGAAAGCGCTTCAGAAAAATGTTCCAGATTTGACTTAAAATTCTCCCAGAGAGGTTTTTGGGAGCGCTGATCTAAGAAAAAAATCGACAAAAAAATTAAGCTTTTCTTTGTCGATTTTCCAATCTTTTCGGCCTAATTCGCTCGAAGCTTCCCAACTGGGGAAAATTTGGAGAGAATACGCCACTTCCGAGATTTCCGGATTTCTACGATAGATGTGTCTCAAAATCATACTCTGAGGGTTATTTGGAGTGCTTAACACAAATCTGGAGTCTGTTTATTGATTTTTTGCAGATTACGGTAGATTACGGTGGGTGTACAGTATACTTGTTCCAAATGAAATTCATTTCGAATATGCGACTTTTCGACTATAGTTGGATATCGCACTTTTTCGAATATTCGACTTTTCGACTATAGTCGGATATCGCACTTTTTCGAATATTCGATTTTTCTACTATAGTCGGATATCGCACTTTTTTCGAATATTCGACTTTTCGAATAAAAAGTCGACTTTTTTATCCGACTATGAAAAACGCTGAGGTGCAAGAAACTGTTTTTTTTTTCGCAGGAAAACGCATAGATTTCTCACTCATCCACCCGCGGGCATTCTGACAGCTTGAAACATCACTTTTCAAACCAAAATTAGACCGATATGACTGGTTGGTGGATGTTTAGGCATGGCTTATATGTGTTTGCCAGAGCTTTCGTGGTAAGAGCTTTTCGACTGTAGTCGGATATCGCACTTTTTCGAATATTCGACTTTTCGACTGTAGTCGGATATCGCATTTTTCGAATATTCGACTTTTCGAATAAGGAGTCGACTTTTTTATCCGACTATGAAAAACATTGAGGTGCAAGAAACTGTTTTTTTGCATGAAAACACATAGATTTCTCTTTCGCTTTCTGACAGCCTAAAACATCACTTTTTAAACCAAAATCAGACCGATGTGGCTGGTTGGTGGATGTTCAGGAGTGGCTTATATGTGTTTGTCAGAGGTTTCGTGGTAAGAGCTCATATCTGGCGGAGTTTCCGTAGCAATATGCTGCTAGCGTGATGCATTCTCCAATTTAGAAGGGAAAAAGGCAGTCCGCAATGAATACGTTCACCTATCAGTCAGAGCGGTCCGAGTTGCTTGAGAAGGAAATTAAATTAATTATACAATATTTTTATTACTATATTTAACCTTGTTTTTGAAGTTGGCTATTACGGTAGAGAGCCTATTACATTTTGATTTGCTATGAAATGTCACATATTCCGAGTTCTACTACCGTATAGAAAAGTGCCTCTACAGTTTGTGAACAGTGTAAAGACATACTGTGCTTCTCTGGGCCAAAGTCCGGTCCGCAATTGCGTCTCGACACGCTTTGCGGCGCACGCTCCCGAGTCGGAAGAGCTTCCAGCGCCGCAGCCGTCGATCTGTTGACTCTAGGTGGGTTTTGGAAACTGGAAACTAAAACAAATAGGAGAAAATTGTATAAAAAGCCTATCGAGTCGGTTTTTTCGCTGGAAACTCGACTGACCCGAGCGCGTGCGGCCGCAAAGCGTGT
Organism: Aplectana chamaeleonis; assembly: GCA_029168955.1. Classification (NCBI taxonomy): domain Eukaryota; kingdom Metazoa; phylum Nematoda; class Chromadorea; order Rhabditida; family Cosmocercidae; genus Aplectana; species Aplectana chamaeleonis. Next base: position 763,560 of record JAPDOI010000218.1, on the reverse strand, counting down.
CGAGGCGCTATCGCTAACCGGAATTTGCGCCAGAGAAGCACAGCAGAAGTTTCAAAAAAGTTGCTAGAAGTAATTCTTGCTGGGAGAACCTGTTCTCTGCCGACGGGTCGCGAGATGCATCACGCAAGAACAGGAGAGTCCCAGGGTTTTGGAGGCATCTGGTCTAATTTTTTCGCGAGAATTTATCCTGTTGTTCCGAGCCAGATTTACGAGCCAGATTTACTCTTTCACCTCGCGCCCTTGTGCGGAGCAAGGGTAGAGACAGCGAGAAATCGTGGGAGAAGGAGACGCAGCGTACGCACGCAGACGCACGCGACGAACGGAAATAAATCACACTCGGAAACAGAGGATACGTAAACTACAGACACTAGCCCCAGTTGATGGAATTTTAGCTACGTCACCTTCACGAACTACGGAAAATCTTGCCGAAAACGCTGAAAAAAAGGTGGAAGATTCTCGCCTTGATCGATCCACCCTGTTCTGATCAGAATTATAGGGCAATCTCAGCTGCGACCGACCGCACTGCCGTTTCTTCCCTCGGCCTGCAGCATCCACGCGGTCAAAAGTATCCTTGTCACGGTCTTCCAAGAAGTGGTTCGGGTTCATCCTTCACGATCAGCCACAGAGTATCAAGTAATCGATTCGTGAGATGACTGGAGCAGCACGTTGAACGGCATCCCTGCGTTCAACGTAGCCAACGCGGGGTGAGATCGCTGTTCGACGCAGGCTGTTGCTAAACCCGTAAATTCTCGCAACAATTAAGGCGAGAATTTCAAAGACATCGAAAGAGGGAATTTCGCCTTCGTTTTTGCGTCGAATATGCGTAGAGCTTTCACTCTTGTGCCTTCGATGCAAGACGAAGCGGGTTTTAGCGAGCGTCGCCAGAACCCGAAAAATTCTGCACTAAGGAATGAGAGGGCGTAACAGGCCGCCCTCTGTGAAGCATCTTGCTACCCATGGGCAGAGTTGTGAGCTGTTGAATACGAAAGGGAAAACTTGACAGACACGCAGAAGGGTGCCAACAACGATTAATCGGTTCAATTATCCCACGAAAATATGGTGCCTCTATACTTTGGACACGCACCGTAGTCGTCCAACAAATAGCAGAAGTCTGTCTGCAACATCGATAAGGTCTCTTTGAAAAATCGCTCCCATCTGACTTACACCCACAGAGTTTCTTCCAAAAGCAAATACATTTAAATAATATGTTCAAATGAATAACTAAAATTAAATACAGAATCCCGGGCAACCGTAACTATTTTCGAGGAGAGTGTGTATGACGAGCAGTTTTTCTGCCTTCAGGTTGTAATAACCGATTTTACGACTGTAGTCGGATTTTAAACTATTCGAATATTCGACTTTTTGACTGTAGTCGGATTTCGCACTTTTTCGAATATTCGACTTTTCGACTGTAGTCGAATATCGCATTTTTTCGAATATTCGACTTTTCGACTGTAGTCGGATGTCGCACTTTTTCGAATATTCGACTTTTCGACTGTAGTCGGATATCGCGCTTTTTCGAATATCCGACTCTTCGAATAAAAAGTCGACATACTCATCCGATTATTCGATTCGGAACAAGTATAGTATACAGTAGTTTTGTCAAAATCTCGGATTTTACACAAAATTTGTATACGGGGATTATTCGGGGTGGATAATACGAATTTGATGTCCATTTGCCAATTTTCGAACATTCAAGATACATGGGTTCTGCCCCCTAAATGGCATATTACCTATCGTAACCTACAGTTAACCTCATGATTCCGACAAACAGACCCCAGATTCGTTTTAAGCACCCTACGTTACCCCTACGTACAAGTTTTCAGCAAAATCAGACAAAATTTTCTTGAGACTCCCAAAAAAATGCCTGAGGGTACCCTTGCCTTTTTGCGAGGCTTGAAAAATGCTCATAACTTTTTCGAACCTGCCGCTCGGGGCGGGATACTGCGCATTTTTACTATTGAGCCAGAAGAGATACTGACGATACTAGTCGTTTTCGCAGATACGACATACGCTTTGTATACTTCCCTTGTTAGGCGAGGATCGATCACTCCACCTTGTGCGTGACAATGACTCCTCTTGCCACTGCCCCGCCCGCGTCCCTTGTCCACGACATAACGATTATCTATCATCAGAAAAGATTTGAGAAGGGCATTCATAGGTTACGTAATGTTTTCTGAAATCATCTATGTTTGCACTATGTTTGTTCAAGTTGTGCTTTTGAGGTGATTGATGCAGTTAGCAATGCAATGAAAAGGCCTGCAAGTGGCGATCTTATGACAAATGTCTATAGGTGAGCAGTGCCGCCTTGTCCTTCTTTCTGATCAGTAGAGCGAATATTTTCAGAGCACGTTTCTCTGCGATCACTGAAAAGGACATCAAGTATGCAATGCAAAATCTTGCTCGACCGAATCAGAATGAGGCGTTGTCCGTGGACGCGCGTCAGGAATTGGATCTCCGTGTTGGCTGCTCGTTCACTCGATTTCAGACCAAGTACTTCCAGGTGTTGTTTCACTCCATTCTTCAAAGACAGCTATCACGATGGTCAGTATCGGTGATCTTCATAGTAAAGTTACAGACGAAGAGGCACCTCGGCTCTTAATGTCAAAAGAATCGCAGAAAACGAGCCGAGAGTGGCAAAGCAAAGGCTGCAAACAAGTGTTTCGATGTCTGCGAAACGCCTCATGCCCCATTTCCACTCCCTCGACGTGAACGGATGAAAACTCGAGATTGTGATAACAGTAAATAACTTAGTCGAGAAAGTACTTCTAGGTGAGCTGTAACGCCCAATTGCATTAATAGGTATCATTTCTTCATAGCGATCAATTCTCTTCTTTCAGAAGTTATAGTGAGCGAGGTTGGCCCTATTGCGGCACAAAAACGCGGCTTCTGCATTATTCTCAAGCATGCCTTGCTACCCAGGGCGTCAGACCCTCCGTATACCGTGGAGAACTCGAAAGTGAAGTTCATCGTGAACACTGCATTTGAAGGCATACTCGGTTAGAACCTCTCACCATCCTTCGCCTTCATTCCCTCAGCTGCGCCTTGCTCGGCCCAATGACAGAGCTTGGTGCGTCACAAATTGTTCAATCCGAAAATATGAGAGTTATTCGGTGAAACATTCCATGATTTTTTCGATCACAATTTGTCTGACTCGACCCGATTCTGAATGAATTGCATGCAATCCAGCGCAACTGTTCAAAAATCGATGTGGCAGGAATGAATGCACCGTTGCCAGCAACTTATAACTCTGATTTTTCCACAAGTCGAGGGTTTGGAACGGTTATTTGGGCATTTTAATTTACTGATATACTCGCTCCTAAAAAATTAAGCATGGTTTTATGCGTGCGCCTCTGGAGGCAGTGCTCACGATAAAAACAGTCTTCCAGTTTCAACCAGCAGTGCATTGCACAGGGTCCATTGCAACAACAATGGCGAAAGAACGGCTACAAATGAGCCATAAATGACCCTATATTGTCCCCAAGCTAGCATGTTCTATACCCTACCCGCCCACTTCCCTATCTACCGTTGAGGAGTGGGCGGGGCTGGCTTAGCACAAAGCTTGAGGGCCGTATAAGGCTAGCTATGGCTCGTTTTTAGCCGTTCTTTCGCAATTATTGTTGGAATGGACTCCGGCACATTGGATTTCCGGTGAAAACTCGAAGACAGTTTTTTTATCGTGAACACTGCCTTCAATGCAGACTGAGTAGGACTGAAAAAAAGGTCGTGCGTCGCTGACAGTGGGTTCACGACGTTGTGGTGTGTTCACTAAACTGAAGTTCAAAATCATCCTTTATCGGTTTCAAGAAGTCAACGCTACTTCGGTCTGGCCGAAAAGCAGGTTAAAAATCATAATGAAGACGATCATGTTAGCTCGGATTACTTGCAGGAAAGATTACGAGGGAACGCTGAATTGTAGAAACTATATGACAACCTGGGTTAAAAAGGTGCAACAGTAAACAGGTGGAACAAGATGCTAAGTTTGGTGTAGGGCACCTTCAGTGGAACTTTTCAGATCGATATACCCTCTATTTCGGAGCCAAATTTGCTTTGTTCCTTCGCGTGCTTGAGCGTAGCGAGGGGAGGGAGAGCGAGAGAGTGTGGGAGAGGTAGAGGTGCAGCCTACGCGCGCACGTCCGCGAAACAGACAAAAATAACTTCTCTCCGAAATTGAGGATATGTCCCACTTTTTTAGAATAAGTATGGTGACCTCGACAGTACGGTGATATCGTATGGGCCGTGCCAGACACCAACGCTTGGATTCTGCGTCAGTCGTCATGACCAGATCACCCATTTTAAGGTGATCTTTGTGGCAGCTTGTTGTTTTGTTTGAAACCACATGCTCTACTTATTGCTTCTTTAGCCGGAGTCCTACTGGATACTGCAGTGCAAGTTCGACACTACGGACGGAACGATGATAAAACCAGAATGGAAGAGGGGTAGAATCTTTGACAGGGATGTTTGTCAGCTGTTCCTGGATCGTGTCAAGGTGAACATTTCTCACAATTTTTCTGTGCTGCTGTTGTATTAGCTCACGTTATCTATCGACATGGCTCACTTAGGTCCTATGAAATCGTCCCCTCAAGTGCTTCTGCTGGTTGATGATCGGTGTTGCTTACTAACTCTCCGTTGTGTCCTGAAAACTCAGCATTCATGATTTGTAAAACCCTATTTTTCCCTTCCCGCACACACAGCCTTGCAAGTTGCCTTTATACCTAGGCTCTCGCTCCTTTTTCATTCGCACAAAAACTCGATCAAAAAAGTTCCGCGCCGCACGACTTTTTTCTCGATTCAACGAGCGCAAAAGTTCCGTGTATAGCAGCAGTCGATTCACACACCTCTTTCTCAATTGGGCTTTTTGAAGAGGATCTGATACACCTGGTGTCCCTGAAGGTGCTAAGCGATAATCGCTCGTCCGTTATCTCATGAAAAATCCAGTTCCGGATTCATATGCTCAACTCAGTGGGACTCTCGTTTTACTTCGGCGTGATGAAACTTTTGCACGAGAACATTGCTGCAGCTTGCCGCGCGATCTATACTTTTAGTGGTTTTTTAGAGTTGTATCGCAGCGCGGCGCGACGAAATGTTTCATAGGTGAATCGACGAGCGGTTATCGATTGATGCCCACACAGAGCATCTAATCGCGCGGCGCTGCGATGGAACTTCAAAATAGACCTTGCACAATTCTACATACCCGCACCGCCGCATAATTGCAGACCAGAAATTCGAAGCCTTTGACTCCTAAAAAGCATTAAATGGATGGTTATTGAAAAAGGTAGGAAATGAAAACAATTCTCGTGTAAGGAGAAAAATAACAGTAACTGAAGAAGGAATCAGAGGTGATAATTGAATCTGAAAAAGGAGGGCGAGAAAAGAAGTCAGCTGACTGGATTTGGCAAATATCCAGTTGGAATAGGTTTCAAAAGACGACGCACTGTGTGGTACCAGGCTCTAGACACTTGAACAGTTGGCTTTAGACGTAGGCGTTCGAGTTTAGCTTCCGAATGTATGAATAATTTGAATAGTCATCCTTCGGGATTCGCCAATGATAAAAGCTCTCGATTATGACCTCTCTAGAACTTTTGGATGATTTAATGAATTCGAATAAGGCCTCGAAGTTTTGTCGAATTAATGAATAACTTTCAAAATTTGCCTTCTAATTTATTCGATTGAATTTTTGGGAAATGGAGCCGAACGCCTCTGTGAATATTCGAATTTAGAATGATTTCGGATCCATAAATACTAAACATCGCTGATGGAATCATCGAATGCCGTGCCCTGAAGCTGGCTGGCCCAGTATCTAAAAATCGAATATTTCCATTTTCTTAATCAACCGAATTCTCGAGAAACATAATATTCCAAATTATCGAATGAATCGAAGACTCCAAAAATCGAATCATTCGGATTCCAAGTGATTTGGAAAAAGCGAGTCGTTTAATGTCTCGAATGAACTGAAAATTCGAAAAAAACGAGTATTTTGGTTTCCCGAATGAATCGAGTATTTGAAAACAATAACGATAACAGGAATTTTCGAACGAATTTGAACTAGATTTATTCGAATATTCTAAATTATTCGGGCCAAGGTCCATAATGCTACGCTCAGCTGCTCAACATCCATGGCAACACCAAAAGACTCTGCTGGTGTCGGATTCATAGGTGATAAATTCATAAGTTGAGAGTGACTGGAGTGGTTGGATAGTGGCGTAAAGCACAACGGAGAACAGAAGGGGTAAACCTTACCCTTGGATCTCCTCATCGAAACATTCTGAATCAGATTTCCGTTGTTAGATAGACATGATCGTCGTGGTATCTGGAGTGTCGATTTGTGTACATCCACTTTGGGATCTCACTCTGCTCGGAAAGGACCCAACAGTAGCGAAAAAAACGTTCTCCGCTCTTAAAGGCACAGGACACCCAGAAAATTTATTTTCAGATTTTGTGCTCATCTTGGAAAGAGTCACACGCTGATCACATTGGCATCTCTGGAATCGTCTAAGACCCCTTTTGAACAGAGTTATGACTCTTCAAAGGTGCCTTGATTTTGAGGGTCAAAAATTGGTGGACGAGTTGTCTCAGGCCTTTATTTCTCTTCATTCGCAATCGTTGCGTAAGAGAAAGCCAGGATAAGGAGACAGTCCGGCAATGGGCTGAAGAACGACGATTTGTTGGACTTCATCCATCCATCGAGCCGCTATCGAGTTCGAAAATCTGATAGGGGGCCGGGCCTGTGGTGGTGAGCGAAGGGGGTCGGGCCTGTGGTGGTTGCTTATATCTCGCTTATTTGGAGGAAATGAGATCTGGCGTTCGGCACGTGTTATACAGAAGTGGTCTTCTACACAATTACATGAAAATCTCAAAATTCATATCTGAGGGTGTACTGTGCCTTTAAGCACCTTAGCTGCCATTCTTATGGCAGTAAAATTTGAAATAAAAACTCGGGAAATATGACCTTTTGGGCATCTAATGACTTCACTGCAGGAAGGACCTACGCGTTCGAAAATTCTATAGATTGTGATCAGACCTGACATGATTCTCCGAAATTCCATTTCATTTCTCTATAAAGTGTTGACTGGGCCTTCTTAAGCTACCGATCCGCCGTACTTGGGGGAATATATGGCTTAGCCTATATAAACTAAGGGTTGAAAGCTGCTGTGCATTTAGTTATGGGGCTATATAAGTTCACAGATGAAATGTGACTATGTTCATAATGTTTTATGACTTTCAGAGCGTGGGAAAAGGTGTAGTCACCGACAGGACGACGAAGGAGTCTCGAAAGGAACGTCCAGCTGCTTTGAATACGGTCGAGCTCATGCGAATTGCGAGTAGTTCATTCGGTGAGATTTCCCGAAGCAATTGTTTTTTCTAATCTCCCTACATATCCGGATCTTTCTTGTTAAATAACGCTTCAGGCCTCAGTCCTGCAACGACAATGAGTGTTGCCGAGCATCTGTACACTCAGGGCTACATATCCTACCCAAGAACTGAAACTACTGCTTATCCGGCAAATTTTGATCTACAGGGCACTCTCAAGCAGCAGTCAAACAGTTCGAAATGGGGCGATGCTGTGAAAAAGGTGGTCTTCCCACTCATTCTCGGTTGAACTGGAAGATGTGTTTGATACACTCCGATTCAGGTTCTAAGTGAAGGTATTCGAAAGCCTCGTGGTGGTGAAGACAAAGGCGATCATCCTCCGATCACCCCAATGAAGCCCAATAATGGACAGCTTTCTGGAGGTGCATATCATTTATCTATGCTTATAAAAATGCAATAGTTAGTAGATGATTGAAAAACCTCACTAGAAATTTTTCTAAAGCAAAATATGTAAGAAATTGGAACTTCTCTTCATTGCTACATTACAAGCATGTCCTTTCATTGAAGTTAATCATATTCCCCTCGTAAATCGAAATTTCACCACATTTTGTGGACTTCTATTTTGACATGTTCCGAAAATTATTTCTCGAATTTTCCAGATATGGCGCGGATTTACGACTATGTCGTCCAGCACTTTGTTGCCACATTGATGGGTCCCTGCATTTTTGATGTCACCACCTTGACGTTGGTTTCTATTTTCTCACTGGGACATCCTTCATACTATCTGCTCAAGTTTCTGCTCTTTTCCCGTTGCAGAATCAAATGTGGCGAAGAAATTTTCCAACTTGCCGTAAAAACCGTTAAAGATCCAGGATTTACTGAAGTGATGACTTGGCTAAATGTGGATGACGATCAAAAATTGCCACCTCTTGTACCTGGAGATGAAGTAACGCTGAAGTAAGTTGGAGCGAGAGAAGGCATTTTCCTATCTCCAGTATAATCCTTCGCGCTTCATGTTGAAAAATCATGGGAAAAGTTGCGAACTTGTGGAGTTGCTGTTCCGAATTGAAGTCGGCCCGAATGGGTCTATCCGCCCACGCGGTCGGCGTGCGTATCGGGCTCATTTTTTTTTGACTTGTGAATCGATTAGCAGGAATGCTAGACGAATAGTGAGTGTATGATATCCCAGTCAGCTGTTTGCAGTCGTGGAAAAGGTTGGCCGAGAAATTTTTTTTGCGAAGGTCGTGCTACGCGCACTCCAACCGCGTGGGCGGACACTCGAAATAATTGGAGAAAATTAAGATCTCGCATCTGACAAACTTCATAGAGCATCTACTGGTAAGCTAACAACGACGTAGTGAAGTATGTACTATAGTCTCCGGGTGGTGCTCATTTCTGTCGCCCGTGAATACGCCACACTCGATCATGTGCAGTAGCAGCGTCGCTTCTCACCACACGCTACATTCCTTACCCCTATTTAACAGTTAATTCAAAATGCTGCTATCCCGGAGCCTCATCTTTCAAACATTTCTTCGTCTGTATAGTATGAGACTTCTTCTTAACAATTTATTGGTGAGCATTCATCGTCTCAACGACTTTTTCAAACCTAGAAGTATACCCTATCATCTCTTACATTTCAATCATAATCTAAACAATCGTAAAATTCACTTCAGTGGTTGCTACTTTCCCAGGGAGATGTACTACTGCGGCTCTACGGTTTGGTGTCTGTAGAGGAACAGTTATACAGAACAAATTGAGAGTGGAGTAAACTACAGCCTCGCCTTTCCCTACGCAACTAACTGTTACTGCGTAAGCGTTGATTGTGATAGGTGGTGATAGGAGGGATCGCAATCGCTGCACTACGCGATAAGGTTCAAATTCTCCGCCATTTCATCTAGGTTATTGATCTCAGTGGTCAGCCGCTTGTATGAAGCACTATATGAAGCTTATATGAATATGAACTATATGAAGCACTAGCGATCAAGCGGCTGACCCCTGAGATCAATACCCGGGATGAAATAGTGGAGAATTTAAAACTTACTCCTCTCTCAATTTGTTCTTTATCACTGTTCCTTAACAGACACCAAACCATAGAGCCGCAGGAGTACATCTCCCTGGGAAAGTAGCAACCACTGGTGCAGGTTTGAGCAGGCCGTTGTGGCGTTATTCAAGGCAGCTACGACCCCCAATTTTCATTTTTTCCAAAAAAAAATTCAAAATTTTACGCCCCCCCCCCACAGGAGGCTTCTGGGACCAAAATCTTTTCATTAACGTATTTTTTATTGACGAGGGACATATCAGGCATATCTTTTTCAGTTTTAAGTATGTATATATTTCACTATTATTTGTATTTGATTAGGTGCAATGTGCGCGGACCACATTGCAATTAGTTCCAGCCCTCATTTTTACTTCATTTTACCTTAACAAGTGGTTTGGAAAAAAAATCCAAATTTTCTCTGAAAATTTTACGACCCCCCCTAAATTTTCATTTTTTTTTCAAAATTCTCACGACCCCCGTTCTGGCCGGTCACGACGCTGCTTAACCCTGCACTGGTGTGTCTTTTACTATTAAGGTTATGATTGAAATGTAAGAGATTATAGTATATACTTCTAGGTTTGAAAAAGTCATCAAGACGGTGAAAGCTCACCAATAAATTGGTAAGAAGAAGTCTCATACTATATAGAAGAAGAAATACCTACTTAACAGTGTTATATAAATTTTCTAGGTCTTCGTCTGAGGCTCTGCTGTGCCTTCGAAACCCTGTTTGATTTATCCCTTACAGAGAGTCGGGTCTGTTCGCCGGTGAGACGTCTCCGCCTGGTTACCTTACTGAGTCGGAGCTGATCTCCTTGATGGAAAAACACGGGATTGGCACCGACGCATCCATTCCGGTTCACATAAATACCATCTGTCAGAGGAACTATGTTACGGTGGGTTGCGTGACCCACAGTTTGGTTGAGAAGTTCTCCAACAGAACAGACTTGATTTGGTCGTTTCCGCTCTGTCGAGGGAGGATGGCGAGACCAGGGGTGTGCGGCAATTGCCGTTTGCCGATTGCCGTTTGCCGGCCATTTTTGGGGTTTGCCGTTGCCGTTTGCCGACATTGTCGTCGAAAACGGCAAAATAAAAATACGTTGAAACAACAGGATTTGCCCTCATAGCAGTTTCTGTGTTGGTCAGCAATTCGAAGCTGCTACAAATAGTTAATTTGAGTAGTTCCAGCTCATGTTATGTATAATTGTACCCATTCAATCGGTAATTGATGAAAACATATTCACTGGGTAATCAGAGGAGTTCCTTCGAGTTCTAGGTTGTTCGCGAGCCTCCAAATGTTTTTTAAGTAATCAAATTCTTAACCCCTTAAAAATGCCACAAGCCCTTTTCCGAAAGGATACCGATTACTGCAAGTTCTAAAATCACAAAACCAAGTGATATCAAAGTTGTAGCGTAAATGCAGCCTTTTTTAGACATGTGAATCAGTTGAGAACCCGTGTAAATCGGTCCGCTAATCCTGGAATGGTGGGCTGGTGGTATTAATGGGACAGGATGTTGACCAAATCTGCAAATACTTTGTCTGGCTTTTTTAGAATTGAACAATATTTACAGCTTTACACAAGGTGTTCAGTTGATCGCAAAACGCTTTTCTCCGGGCGAGATTGAACCGGCATATTCCCTTTCCGGGGGAGCGCCTCATCGCGCTGCACCACCAAAGCCCCAGCACCGCTCTCACTCAACTGCTTGGTAAATCAAGAACGCTCCGACCAGTAATGCGGTCAGTAAAGGCAGTGCTCACTAATATTTCCGGTTTCGAGATCACTAACTGAAATGGAGGGTTTACTCTGTGACAGAGCTGAGTTTGTTAAGAAATGGAATGAAGACGAAAAAATAAAAAAAATCTTCAAAGGCAACGATCAAAAGCGCTTTGAAAATTCCACCAGAAATCGAAGGGTTCGAGGCCCATCGCAACAACAGTGTCGAAAACCAGCTCGAAACGACCAACCAATAGCATTATACGGCCCCGGAACTTGAATGTGTGGTGCTCGCCCCACTCACTTCCTCGGTCGTCACGGAGGAAGTGGGTGGGGCGGGCACACCACGTTCAAGTTCTGAAACTGAAAAACGATTTCCTGCTCGCTTTTAGCTGACCCTGTTGTTGTAATGGGCCTCGCGCCGGCTTGTAGGCCGAATACACATAAAGGAAGGCGCCCAAGAGCTGTCCGGCTGCCTAAACGCACTGCACGCGACGCTTCAGCGACGACGTGAGCGTAGCGGCCTTCTGTCGCATTTACCAGCCGAACTGTCTTTAGGTGGTTCTCATTCTGTGAATTCGATCAGCATGCCCCTCGGAGCTCTTGATTTTCGGTGGAAATTCAAAGGCAGTTTTTATTGTTAGCACTGATTTCAACTAGTCTAGTTTTACTCCATTCCGTAGCACCACAAAGAAAACCATTCAATCGTAGTTTGAAGTGAGCGAAATTGAGAACTTTAAGCTTACTGCTTGCTACTAACAATAGAGATTGTGAGTGACTTCGGTCATAACCGAAACTGCGCGCTGCTGATCGCGGTGTGAGTTGTCATTCGGCATCAAAGGACCAATCATCGCGTATTCTCACCTGAATGTCGTACCGGTATCGGCCACAGTCTCTGGGTCGGCCACAGTCTTGGGTCGGCGCACACTCCCATCGCACCAAGCTTGCTTACGCTTTACTAATCGCCGCAAGCCTCTTTCAAAAAAAAACCCTAAAGAGCTTTTGATTTATGAGATTTTTCTTCCTGTAAAGGCTATTGAAACTCCAGGCACATAGCAACTGGCAGATACAGCATGGAATACGACATGACTAAGCAAATGTTGGTGTATTTAAGCACAAAACTGATTTTGCCGTTTGCCGAAATTTTAAATTCCTTTGCCGCACACCCCTGGGCGAGATCCCTCGAACGGGACGTCTCATCGTCCTCCCCTCGGATTATCCACAATCGAATCTGGCACACAGCTGCATCCTATGCGGTTATGTATACTCTGTTTATCTTGAATTGTACAAAACACGGTCCGCCAATAGTCCTCTAATTGGCCCGCTAGTACCGTAGTGTACGTCCACGACGCGTTCTCGGCAGACCCGGGTGTGCACCCGGTGTGCAGAGCAATCGATTCGTCAATGCCGTCACTCGGCCACCCACCCTGCCACCCGGGTCTGCAGAGAACGTGTCGTGGACGTACACTACGGTACTAGCGGGCCCATTAGAGGACTATTGGTGGGCCGTGTTTTGTGCGGTTCAAGATAAACAGAGTATAAATTGCCCACTCTTACATTGCTAGGGAAGTTCCCGAGAACGACGACGGAATTCACCTCCATACAACTGGGGAACTTCCTCCGAACCGGGGAGAGGCAAAGAGGAGATTTCAGAGTATTAGAGGAAGTTCCCATAGCCGGTCTTGTCTTGTTCTCCCGAGTGCAGGTCTTCCCAGTGGTGTCACAACCAAACACTCTGTGTTAATTGGTTTCGAAGGGGTCTTCCCTTGCTCTATCTTCCCCAGTCAACTGTTTCAAATGTCCTTCACAGTGACTAATTCAAAAAAAAAAGGTGAAATGCCGCCCACTCCTGTCCCCCCGGGCATGATGAATGCGAAAACAAAACGTGACACCGGCATGGATCCTGAAGGGACTGCGTTCCCCATTGGAGGCTGGCGCAAACTCGATGCACCTATGTTATTGCATATGGTACCGAGTTTGTGCCAGCCATTAACAGTGAACGCGAAGTTTCTTGAGGATCCATGCCGACGTTACTTATACGGGGATGCGAATCGCCCAGTCTCATGGTCTCGCAGTTCTCAATTTGTGGGAGCAGAGCTGCCCCTCAAGGACTGAGTAGGGTGTCTCTGTCCGAATTTCAGGGAATATTTGAAGCTTCTCCATAATCTGATGTCAGAGGCCATAATTTGTTTTCTTATTTCAGCTTCCTCACAAAGACGGGGAACTGTCGAAAGCAGTGAGTTTTGACGAAATGATTTTTGATCAGTCATTGAGCAATGGGTGTTGGGTAGCGAAGCCATGGGAAGACGTGCACTCGGGAGAACAAGACAAGACCTGCTTTGGGGTCTTCCCCTATTGCTCTGCTGTCGTGAGGTCCCCTTTGCCTCCTGCCCATTTGAGGGAAGTTCCACAGTTATTTCGACAGAAGTTCCGTCGTCGTTCGCAGGAACATCCCCACCAACGTGTGAGATGCGATTGACATTTGATCCCATTTCTTGCGCATTCTTTATCATTGGTAAAACTTATTTAGACCCGAATAAAATTAAGTAAAATCGCGATTTGGCTATTAGACAAGCTACCATGTTCCTTGATCGGTGGTCTCTCTCGCCCCGCATGTCGTTATGTCATGACGGCTTGCTGCCGGACCTGACGTCTTACGGCAAATGGTACCCAGGATTTTGAAGAACAACTGAGCCGCGTTGCAGGTGGAAAGTGGTCGACGACTGGTTCCAACACAGTTAGGAATTTCATTGGTTCATGGCTACTGGAGTGTTGATCGCGAACTCGTTCTCCCAACTATGAGAGCTGAAGTCGAAACTCAGCTGAATCTCATCGCACATGGAAAAGCCGATTATAGAGAGGTGAACCTCTTTCAATCTTTAAATCTTATAGAGGGTCCACAGAAGTATGCCGGGTTTCGCCGTGCGGTAGATAGGAGTCGCTGGTTCGTTTTTCGAGTTTGAAGGCCACCAAAGTTTTGCAGGTTAGGGATCATGCTCTTGAGATGTTTCGTCAGAAGTTTGTCTATTACGTGAAGAACATCACCCACGTTGATACACTCTTTGAGGGTGGGTATGGTGAATCTCAGTTTTGTATTTTGAAGATCTTGGGTTGCCAAGAATTCTGCGTCGGAGTTCGCATTTTTGATTCCAGCGTCGTTCACCTCGCTCTCCGAATCAGGAAAACCGTTCTGTCGCTGTGGCAAGTGTAGACGATATATGAAGCTGGTCGCCACAAGGCCACAACGTCTGTTCTGTTCGACTTGCCAGGTAAGGAGATAGGGACTTGCAAGGTCGAAATTCATCAATGGATTTATAGGAAACCTATAGTGTGCCAAATTTCAAAGATGGAGTCCTCCGTCCGTTCGGGGAGAAGAAGTGTCCACTGGACGAGTTCGAGCTGGTGTACTGGAATGTGAGCTAACCATATTCTCTGAAGGGCCTATTTGAAATGAAAGTGCAGAATGGTTCCAATCCTTCTGCTAAAATGGATCAGAATGCGTTTTTTTTTCTCATATTAAGCCACTTGTCTTCCTTTTCAGGGAACTGGTGGAAAACTCGCCCGAAGTTTTGCTTTCTGCCCTTTCTGTTACAATAATCCGCCGTTTGAATCGATGAAGGAAGGCGAAGGATGTATCAACTGTCCTCACCCCGAGTGTCCGCATTCGTACATGCAAGTGTTTTCGAAAAATTTTATCGCAGTTCAGTTCTTACATATTCGATCCAGGCGTTACTGCTTTTCCATTTTCAGGGCATCTGGAGTTTGCGGGTGTCTTCAAGAATGTGGAGGTAAGACAGACCTTTTTGATGAGTTCGAAATCAGAATCTGATCTAAGCACGAGTTTCGTAGTGGTGGTTACAGATATGCATAGCTCTAGCTCATTGCCTTTTTTTACAACCCTTTTGAAAAACCAGAGTAGGCTGCTTTCCTACTACGAAGCACAGCTGCCGTGATCTTGATATCTTCGATAAAAGGGTCTAAAAATAAGTCTTATTGGGCAAATTCGAGACGAGCTTTGCAAAAAAGTGTTGCAACTGCAAGCGATACAAGAAGAAACGAGAAAAATTTCCCAACGCAGAAGAATTCAACAAAACCGCAACAAGATTATATCGAAGCTTTGGTCCTTTAAAGGCATTGTTCACGATCGAGAAATCTCCAGTTTTTTTTTTCCACAGAAACGTGAGCTTTGGGAGCTAATGATGAAAAACACTGTCTTTAATTATCTATGTCAGAGAAGGAGGAGTCTTATAACGTTGCTATCATACTATGTACGTGTTTCTCCAGAAAGGATCGTTCACAAAGTCTGTTGTGCCGCGCGATATGCGGCTTTTTGTGCAATTACACCCCGAGCGCCGCTCGGATAATAACAACGCTCGGATAGACGCCGCTTAGGGATCGTTTAAACTCCCGCCGCGGAGCGGCGCGGCGAAGTGCAGTCCTGTGATATTGTGCTTATCTGGGTCAAATTCCGGTCCGCATTTGCGTCTCGGCACGCTTTGCGGCCGCGCGCATTCGAATCGAAAGAGTTTCCAGCGCCGCAGCAGCCGATCTGTTGACACTAGGTGGGTTTTAGAAACTGGAAACTAGACAGAATCGAAGAAAACTGTATGAGAAAGCCATATCGAGTCGGCTTTGGCGCTGGAAACTCGACTGACTCGAGCGCGTGCGGCCGCAAAGCGTGTCGAGACACAATTACGGACCGGAATTTGACCCAGATAAGCACATTATCATCCTACAACATATAGCATCCTACAACCAATGACTTTATGGAAATCATGTAAATTTTTTTCTCATGAAGTTATCTTCACGAAAAAAAAAAGAAATGCACTGCGCCACTCGGCAGCGGGAGTATAAACGACCCCTTAAAGACCGTTCCGGTCCGATCGCGGGAGCTTGGAGGGCGAATGACGGTAAGCAAAGGGCTCGACGGGCTGATCGCGGGAGGGTGTTCATTGCAGTGTTCAAGATGAAAAGTTTGACCGTTTTCTGGCTACACGTAAGCTCTGGGTCTTTCTTATAAGAGTAAGAACGGTAGTGCGACGAAAAACGGCCGGGAAGTGGGTGAAAATCTCGTGGGCCAGCCGACCCATTGAGCCATTCCGGCCACGTTCAGTAACAGTTGTGCTGCGGTCGCTTTACCGTAGGAACAGGCACCGAATATTCTTCATCGCGAAAGGTTCTAACATCCCAACATGTGTTAGTTTTCGGTGCAGGAAGCAGAAAACAAAGGCCCTTACATAAAAATTTTGAAGCGTCAAACCACTTCCAACCTCAGATTTGACGCTTTATCCACGGTCCCCGAAACCCACAAACAGGCATAATTAATTTTTCTCAGAGGTTTCTTCGAATAGTATTTCTCCGGTATTTGAGTGTTCTGTGGGGACCACTCGTATTATTAAGGAATTTTCGGTACACGAAACAGAAAGCAAAATGGGTTTTTCAAAATTCAGATTGGAGCACTTCAAACCAAGTGATAGGCGAAAGACGCTTTTGTTGCCAACTTTGCCCATTTCGCCCTTTTTCCTTTATTAGATGCGGTATTGTAGGGCGGATCCATAATTTTGTATTGGACTGTTGAATTACAGGCAGTAGTTAAAAAAACTTGAAAAACTATCACGACACGATTTCAAATTATTATTTCTGAAGTTTTGAAAAGGCCTTTTTCTACAGGCTGTGGGTTTTGTAGGATCCTTCTAGCATAATCTCTCAGTAGCGCGGTATATTTTAACAAAATCATGAGAAAATAGGGTACTGTTTTCTGGTTCATTGCAGTGGCCTTGCGAGCTTATCAAGGAATCCGTAGTAAACACTGTTGCCAGTAATGCTGTTTTTTAAGGTGTGATGGTGCTAGATCCTCAATCTCATCCCAAGTGGAGATTGACGTGTAACAGGTGTCCGTCAGTGGTGGCTATGTTCGAAGGCGCTCTGAAGCTCCGCGTTACGGAATCCTCTTGCCCAGAGTGTGAGGCGCGAATCGTCCTCGTCGAATATAAGGTGAGATCACGGGTGTTTACAAAATTTAGTGCCGTCTTCGATAGAGTTTGGGAAGATTCTTTTGATTCGCGATTCATCATTGGGTGTCCTGGTACTAACATATAACCAGAAGACGTTCATATGAAGAGTGTACCAACAAAACGAAAAAATTTTGAGCTAGTAGCAACGCCCTCTCTTATCGAACGACAAAACTTGTTGAACAACCTGGTAGTGTGCCTGTTGATCCCGTTATTCGGACCCGGAATGATGAGATATCGTGAAGGTTTGTCGAGTAGCGGAGTGTGAGTGGGGCTGGGACTCAGGTGGTTGAGCGCGACAAGGCGCTCTACCAAAAAGAATCTCGCTCAAAGCCAAGGATTTTTCGGTCCACTTAGCAGTTTATGATAAAACGAGATAGTGTGTTTTTCTCATATGAAATGCGATTTTGCAGGACAAAACACCATTACCCGAGGGGAAAACGACCTACAGAGGCTGCATGTTTTGTGATGATGGTGTGAAGGATCTTGTGAATCTTCATCATGCCTTCCGCAACGAGAATGACCATCTACGAGTAGTTTCTCAACGAGGACGTGGACGGGGTCGTGGCCGTGGACGAGGTCCCCCAAGGGGCGGCGGTAGGGGTAGAAAGACAAGGAATTGATTGGCAAAGATTATTTTGTAAGTAGGCATTGATTGTTTTTACTATTTATCACTTCTAAGTTGATAAGATGTCGAAAGCTACAATTGTCTTCTCCTTAGGCGTTATTAGTCTATTAAAGGCAATTTTCACGATGGATATAAAATTCGAGTTCGACTCAAAAATGGGGTTGTTTCGTCGTGAGCTAACGAATCGTGAAGAAACAGCGAAGCGCCAAGAATGAGCTAAAATAGCGGTTTCTAAAGTACGGTTACTATTTAGTAAAATAGTAAACTTGAAACGTACAGGTTCAGGGAGCGGACGAGCTTACGCGCCCTGTTAGTTTCCGCAAGCGCGCGCTAATGGTAAAATGTGCGCCAATCGATCAATCTGGACGTTTCGGAGTTGCTCGGCGATTTGCCATCGATAAGGTCCGCGGCCCCACACGCTCGTCAGAACGGCGGGCGGGGCGGGCTAAGCAGGCGTACTGGGTTAACAAAATCTTCACTTCGCGGCCGTTTTTGTTTATTTCCGGCCCGTTTTCGCTGCTTTTTTTTATCCTATCTTCTCCAGCATCTGCCATCGTAGTGTTTCACTCTGAAAACACAAAAACGAGATTTATCGTGAACACTGACTTCAAGTCCTGCTTGACATCTCTTTCTCGGCGCTAGTGTTGCAAGGTCATCCGTGTGAAGCGTCCAGCTTCATCTCTTACTCAATTTAGTGGAGACTTCATGAAAGCCACCAATCCCATCAAAAGCGATTCCACTTATATTGTGATGGTGGCGTACATTAAATGACCAAATCCGTTAGGGGAGACGTGTATGCGAATAGTCGGCACACTAATCGTCGTGATCTCTATCAAATTGGTATTCCATGGAAAGTCTAGAAAGAGAAGAGAAGCGGGTAAGGAAGAACGTCTCGCCTTGTTAAGTTCTGCAATGAGGACGTAAATTATATGTAGAGCGTATTGCGAAATCATGCTACATAAGAATTTTTTTTGTGGTTCTGAACGTTTGTGTGAAAGCAGGCGAACGGCTAATGCCGATCGACGCAGCTTTTCGGAAAATTCGACCATTTGCTGTCAAATATCTAACTAAACTAAGGGACTAACACAGTCAAATATCTTGAATGTCCGTTGCAAAATATACGTAGTTGGATACCTCGAATTCTGCAGCCTTCTCAATCAAGCCGTTTGGTATGAATAAAGTCGGAAACACCAATTCAATAGCCGTCCTGGAGCAGAAAAGAGTCGAAAGCTCTTTTTGGCGTGTTGCCCACCAACTTTTTGAGGACGTCGCCTTCAACGTGTACTCATTTGTTTAGAACGGCTAGCCTGAGCTGAGCTATCGGCTCCTATTTCCTGCAGTGAGCGTATTACCCGACGGACTAGAGTCCGTGGGACCAACTTCAGTATAGCATGAACACCACAGATTGCTAGGAAGTTATGTAGGATCGTCCCTGTCCTCTCGGAATCATATCCGCGTTTTGGGGTATTCTCAAGCGTCTACTTTAGCCGATCTGAAAGAGGGCACAGGTTGAAGTCAAAAATGAGCGGGCGACACATCCAAAAAGCTGGTTTGCAACATGCCAAGCAGTTTTTTATGATCCAATAATTTTAGCGCAGAAAAATAATCAGCTGATGAAACTTGGCAAATTTCCAGTCGGGCAGATCCTGCAACGACACAGTATACATGGCGGCGGTTCTGACTATTTGCCGTTGTCTCTGGGCCCCTATTCATGAACAATTTACCCATGGCCTAATGTTACTCCGAATGTCAGCTCTTCCTGTGCTCTGCACCTCCATCTCTTTCGTGCTACTCTCAGGTCGCACGGTCATTCATCATTTATGAATACGACCACTACGTGAAACTGTTTCATTTAACACTTAGGAGACCGCGAGTTCCACGGCTAGCCCCCGTAGCGGATCGGCGCGCTCCACGGCCAATCAATTTAGTGAGTTTTTAATCTGATTTTTTTTATTATGAATGCCTATGTTAAAAAGAAATATATGGCTCTCGCATATGGCATATCTTCATACCAGCTATGAAAGTTGAGTTAAGCACAGATATAAAAGCAATAATTAGAAGGAATCCGTTTTTCTTGAAGTAAAACGAAAAACCCAAGTTTTTGGCGTGGGTGCGTAGTGTGGACGCGCGGTCCATTAAGTGTTAAAGTTCCCCAGTACAGCGGAGGTACACCAAAGTGATCGTTGTCTTGTCGTTTCCACAGCATCCTGGCGGAATATAACTAGGACCTTAATCACGCATTAAGCCGCTGCACTTTTTCGTCTCATCCGAGTATAACGAGGGTTAATGTTTTCATGATATGTAGCTAGAAAGGTACATATTATAGAAGCGCTTCGAAAACTGCTGGCGAAGGTGATTCTTCTTTGGATCAAAGCATCCATTGAAACGCTATTAAGAAGCAAGGAAGTTTCCATCAGCGACTTTCAGTTCCTTCTAGGAACCCTTTCATGTGAAATGCGTCTTGCTATGCTTCTTAAAGGCTTGGCCTGCCTAGAGGCAGAACCAAACATTGGCTTGTTCGAAGGGATCCTCTACACAAGGTGGCAGCTTCGCAAATCATCTGAGGTAATTGCCTTGCACCACCTGAAGTGAATTGAGTGTTCTAACGGGAAAACTAGGGAGGAATGTTTCTGGGTGTTAACTGTTCTTCTGGTATGTCTTTCGGCATTTTCCGTAGTGTCTCGATGGCTTCAATCCCGAACGCTGCTTTCAAGGCTCATAGTAGCCCTCCCCGGTTGGCTGTCATTGTTTCTACATCATGGCCCAACAATGCTTTAAGCCGTTGCCTCATTAGAGACTGCGTACGATTAGGACCACGTCGCTATAATTATGCCGCACCTTAGCAACCGGTGAAAAAAATCTATGATATTCATTTTCTGATTTTCTTCCAGACAGGTGCTGTGTTTACAAAGGTTGATAAAAGTCTGTTTTTATTGATATAATTAAATAATCATCAACACCTATGCATTGTACATATAATAAGATCGGTTATGTCAACAAGGTTAACCAGTTCAGCCGCAAACATTCGAACAAGGAATACAGAAATAGAATGCTTGAAGATGCGCGGGTTCTCACTCACGAAGACTACCAGATATCAGATTGCACAAGGACGCATCCGATTGCACTACTCGTCCCTCCACTACTCCACAACTCCATCTCACCGAGTATTTACAAACAACTAGGACTAAAACTATGTATACAAAGTAGAGCTGACGGAGTAGCGGAGGTGTTTCATGCTGATCGAACACGGATCCTACCACGGGGGTAGGGCATGAAAGACAACTGGGAGGAGACAAAGACGAGCACGAGGAGGAATGAAAAACATTTGAATCACATATAGGAGGGGTGGGTGGTTAGGGGACGTACCGTAATTCGCTCGTTTCCCACCACGAAAGACACACTCACACGATACGATAGGTAGAAAGCAGGGTGGCAGTGAAGTACGGCTGAAGCCGCACGCACTCGGCAGTGGTATGTAGTAACTCGGGGTAGAAGGCAACGAATAAAGCACAATACATCTTCACATACAATATAATATATGTGGGTAATAGGCTAGGATGTGGGCAGTGGAATACCGCGGACATCGCTCGATTGAGAAATGCCGGGTTTACTGATGGAAAGAACGCCGGGTAGGTCGCATTTTCTGAATGAAAAGCGGAAGAGACGAGGGGTAAATTGGAAAAACCTATGCACTCTCAGGTAGTAAACGGAGTGCTTTTGTGTGCTGCTTGAGTGATAGCAGTTCAGCACTGTGCGCCCATTGTAGCCGGTTGTTGAGCACGTCTCGGGGAACGATGAGAGGCTCCGATGGTGTGTGGATGACGGAGCTGTGATCGTGGATGGAGAGGGCGATCGGCGTGGGCAGTTCTCGAAGTGGGACTCCCTTAGGGGGAACTGCCGTGAACGCACTTGACCGATCGCCTGATGAGGTGCTCTTCTCTTCGACCGGAGGCAGCGGGATGGTGGTGATCTGAAAGAAAATACTATGGGCTAAAATATGCGAAGGATAACAATGAAGATGATTCAGGATAACTCCGGACTTTGAGCACAGCTTGTGTTCAACAATATATGACACTGCGCAGCCCGATGAGTATAACAGTAGCTCCTTCGTTTTACACCAAAAGAGTGTTCATGAAACATCCTCAGAAAAGTTCTTTAGGGGATTACGTGTAG
Organism: Aplectana chamaeleonis; assembly: GCA_029168955.1. Lineage (NCBI taxonomy): Eukaryota > Metazoa > Nematoda > Chromadorea > Rhabditida > Cosmocercidae > Aplectana > Aplectana chamaeleonis. The sequence goes on along the minus strand of JAPDOI010000218.1, from coordinate 741,687 downwards.
CGCCTAACACGAGTCTAGAGTCTATTTATCGATTTGGATAGGTTACGGGTTTTATACGGCTATCTGGTCGAAATCACAAATTTGGCTCAAAACTTTTCTGTTGGGGTTATTAGGAAAACTACAGAGAAAAAAAAGTTTGCCCCGCCACCGGCACTCCAGAAGCTAAGCCATCCATCCCTCCCCAAAAAGGAAACCAGGAGTTATGCTATTGTGCGTATTGCCATTGGGCTTCGTCGCACACACTTTTCCTAAATATTTTGGTTTCCTCTTCGCTTTGAAACGCTTGGTTGTGTTTTGCGGGTATTGGAGGCGAGGCCGATCCCTGTAGTTTCTCACTTAATTGAGAGAGCTGAGATCCCCTCCCACGTTAGGCATATTTGCTACAGGCTGACCCCCGAGTAAAATATCAAAAACTGCCCCTGAAGTTGGATTGAGCCTTTAATAGTAAGCTAGTTACCGTAACATACAGGAAGCCTCAGAATATCGAAAATGGACCCTGCTTTTTAAACATCCCCATAGAAACATTTTAGCCTGCTCCAAACCTTTTTTTCTGGAACACCCCATGAACTCTGGAAAGACATTACATTTCTTAAAAGTTTTTGAAACGCTTATAACTTTGCTCGCAGTGTATTCAGGCAGTTCCGAAGGGCATATTGGGATTCTACATCAAAAATAGTTCTAGAAATGTACTTTCGTTTTGCAAAGGCTGGATTTTTTATCAGCTTTCCCTCGTAAGCTCCTAAAGTAGCCCAGTTTAGACCCACACAGAACTGAAAGGCCCATATAGATTCCGTCGTTAATCCTCGAAAAAAAAAACTGAAACGTAAGATGTAACTTCAACTCGATCATAAGTTTCACTGGATAGAAAAGTGCCACTTCTGTGAACAACGGATGTTTAAGCACGTTCACGCCAGTTTTCATGTCTTGACTCATTGGACCTATCAAAAACTGGATTCGACGCCGTATTAACGAAATCTTGTTGCCACATAGTTTACTGTATGGGCACTTTTCCATACTTTCTTTGAAAAATAGCTTTCTGTGACTGTAAAGTTGCGAATTTCCCTGATCTGGTTTCAATTCGGTCAGAAAACATTCAGCTGCCGAAATTTGAAATGACAGGGTCGGCGTCAAAGCCCGGAGGTCGCCTGCACCGTTTTTTTTGTCAAATTTCTCACCTGGAAGTTAATCCCGGGTGGTGGAGGCGGGTTCGGCGCCAAACTCCTGTAGAACTCTTCCCGTTTGGCGGTTGGCCAGTGGGCTGGAGGCGTACAGCTGGAGGCAGGACGCATGTGCTTCTGGGCAGGTGCTCCAGGCAGAATCTCCGCGGACATTCGCTTCAGTCGGCGATGCCACGTGTCCCGGTACTGCTCTTCCCATCGTCGGGTGTGCGCTTGGAGTACCTCGCGAGTCAACGGGATGGAGGCGGCTGTGGCCTGAGACCTGAAATAAGGCTGCGATTAGGTCCGCGACGATTGTGACTGTCACCAAGGGTTGTTGTTATGCGGTGGCGCGGCGCTGTCGCTATTGCGCAAAGGACAGCGTCCTTCGATGTGGGTGGCACTGGTGACAAACAATCTGTGCTGGCTGGGTGACCTGAACCACCACCCGATACAGCACCGATCGGCTGGTTGGTGTTAGGGCGATAAGGGCGAGTATTTACGTAAATGATACACTCGAAACATACCCCACAAGGTCAACACAGGTCGAGTTATCTACAAAGTCGAAATTTCAAGTACACATACAGTTGGGAGAGGTCGTTGCAGAAGTTTTTAAACAACACTTAAAAACCTTTGAAGCTTGTTAAGAATTTTTTCCAAAGTTCGTTGCTGAAGCTTATTCATTAACAACATAATTTCCCAGTTTTAAAAATACAATGGCTCGCTGGTTTTTCTTTTTGAAAAAATCTTTAAAACGTTTCAGAGTAACATCTTTATCTCTGCGGTTTGAAAAAAATTAATTTTTCCCAGTTTCGTAATCTTTGGAACTGTATCCGATAATAGTAAGGTGAATGGCCTTATGATTCTCAGAGATATGTTTGGAATCGGGACGTAGAAGTTCCATAAATTTTAACTCGGGTATTAGCGTAGCAAGATCCAAATCTTCAATTTTTCCGATGGATATACATAAAGTGCAGAATCTACAAATTTTCCGAAATTTTGAAGAAATCGTTCATGAAACTATTTGAAATTTTTGTTTACTTGAATTGAAGATATCTAATCTTACAAGAATTAAGGGACTTCATAGTTTTTTTTTTCGAAAATCCTGTATCTAATTTACTAGCCTTCCGAGCTTGGAGAGCTTTTGAAGGTTTTGTTTTAAAGACGTCATTTTAGCTACTTCAGAAAATGATACATTTCTCCAGTTTTTGGAACTTTCAGGCTTTCGAAATGTTTGGGATGTTCGAAAAAAGTTTTGAGGTACTTTTCCCAATTTCGGGAATACCAAAACGTTTTTCTCAGACCATTATCTCACATTACGGGCTCATAGCCTCTGGCGTAAAAATTGAGAAACAAACGAACTCCTAAGATGTTGAAATTTCTTCAATTTGAGAGATAATGTCGTGGAAGCAGGTCTGAGCGAAATCGCAAAGTCCTATTATCGATGGTCTTTGACCTTCCGATTTCCGAAAAACGTATTGAAATACGGAAGAAATCGGAATAACATTATGGGTGTTCCACAATCTGGAATAAGGGGATTTCCGATTACCCGCTTGTTCTTGAGATTCTGATTTCAGCTTCGAGCAATTGAAATAGTCTATCCATTTTTTTATTTTCGAAATGTTGAAAAAAATTCCGGTACGGCTCTCTACAGAGTGCAGATTTAACCTTTTGCTGGCGTTTGTGCAATAGCGGCGAACCACAAAGTCAATGAATTCTGTAAATGTGAAAAAAGCAGGGAAAACAAATCAAAAACCTACGCTGCGTCTTCTTGGTCGCACTTTGTGGGAGTGTCGGGTCGGGATTGGGATTTCAGCAGACGATGGACATTCTCGAGACAATTTATTTGATTGTACGATAGAGGGAGATCAGGCAGTTCCTCTTTGACCGGTGCACTTGCCGTTGCCGAACTCTAAATCGCAACAATAGGATGTCCAAAAGATTCAGAAGGTAAGGGTTCGAATCTCAGCTCACCATCAGCTGCTGACGGCTACCCGTACTGTTCACTACCAGTGTTTCAACTAATCGGTCAATGTAGGCTCCAAGATTCGCAGGTCGACCCGCCGCATCGCACATTCCCACCGGAGCGACGGAATCGTTGCCGTTTCCGCGACACGATGATACAGGCTGAAAAAATCGGGAGAAATTAGATGAAATATGATCCTTTTTTGAAGGGAAGTGCTTCAGAGGGAATGAGAAAGGACGCAACCGATGTCCGATAAGGAAGTAACCCTAAATGTATGGGGAGGCGCGCGAGCCGGCGCGGAAGTACGTGTCGTGCTGACCAAACACATTCACGTACACACACAATACACAACAGATCTATCTACGCGGAAGGAGGCGGGACGCTACCGTGGGAATCCGCGCCAGGTGCACCCACGGTCACACAGTTTTTCAGTGCGGGGTCGTCTGCCGCGAGAGCCGCCGTGACTCATAAATACGGGGTCAGACAATGCGGTAAAAGTCTACGTCAACTTTTGCGAAACACTCAAAAGTCACGAAATGAGTTGGGAAAAGATGCTCAGCTAATGCTGAAATTTGTAGGTAATCTTTTGGAGAACAAGGGACCTTTCCGGCTTCAGTGGAACGCTCTTCATTTTAGGACAATTCAAGTAGGGTCCTTGGAGGTCACAAAGGGGCTATGATTCAGCAAAGCGAGAACTTTTATGTAATGCATTTTGTCATGAAGTTATCTTCATGAAAAAAAAGAAGTAGCTAACAAGGAAATTCTGTTGAGAAAATCGCAGAAGGGTAAGAAACATTTTAGTATAAATGTACATTTGGGACTATTTTGAAAGTTATTATGCCTTCCAGAGCTGCCTTCATTCACTCTGTCCACATTAGGCTGTTTCTATGAGGTAAACGTGAAGTTTGTGGATTTTGCATAGATTAGGCTCAGAATTCTTCAGTATCGCCTATAGTGTTTAACGCAAATTTAAGTATGTATGTATTTAAGTATGTTTATCGATTTCCGATAGATTATTGTACGTGGGTTACGGTGTGTATGCGGTAGTTGAACTGTTTCAGATGATAGGGTGGTAAAGAAAGCCGCCTCTCAACTTTTGGCCAAGGCTTAAAGATCTAGGATTTTTAAAAACTCTGACATGATTGTGGAACGTTTCTTGATTGTCCCAAAAGCGTTTGGAATTTCTGATGACAACGCGAAGTTTCTCTCCGATCCCCTCCCCCCCCCGCCAATGTCGGAACCAGCTCCGCGGCAGTCTTGTCTAACCCTAAGAACGGCTCAAAACTATTCTGCGGGGAGGGGGTTAGGGTGTTGAGCATGAATTGGAGTCCACTTTTCGATATGCGAACTACTACGGTTACGGCAGGTAAATGGTATTACTCGTACCGTAACGTACAGTAGTCCTCAGGAGGACGACAAACTGATCCTAGATTTATGTTCAGCGGAGTAAAATTATTCTCAGAGAAAGGTTTTGAGCCAAATGTGAAACAGTGTTTTCTTAATACCCTGAGAATCACCTAATGGAGAGATAAATTTATCTCTCCAAAAAGCTTCGAAAAGGCCTCAACTTCGATCAGAGTGAATCTCTGCAGGATTCCCTGTGTACGTAAATGTTTTTGAATTTCAGATCTCTCTTGGAACGGCTGAATTTTCTCAACAGTTCCTTGCTTTTCTTTAGTGGCTATGCACATTTGCACTTTCATTTCACTGAATATTCATTCGCTTGAAAAAAACCTCTTCGGAAACAATACTTACTGCCAAAATGATTTTTATGAGCAAATTTGAAAGGATAATGTCATAGAAAACAAATTGCCAAGTATTCAAGTAATTAGTCTCCAATGTAAATCAAAAAAGTTTCAAGTGACAAAGTAAAACTCATCTCTCTCCGAGTGGATTCCTGTTATCTCTAAAAACACTACATGGAGGGTTGGAGATTAGAGAAGGCAGCTTGAATCCGTGTTGTTGACTGGACAATGAGTAGCCTGCCAGGGGATTGTTATCAGAGGATTATTGGTGTTGGGCACAGGAGGGTGCGTGCGCGATGTTTAGCGCTGACCGCAGGGGCCAAGAGTACAATTCAGCTGGAGCGCCGGCCGGCTGCGTGGCACTGCCCGTCCGTGGCTAGCACCGACCAGACCGCCCCGGGGGAAGCGTGTGCCACAACCTTCCCGCTAGGCGACGGCGGCTGCCTTACCGCTTATCCCTTTAAATACCCTAACGCAAAGCAGCACAAGGTTGCACACTGGAAAGGTGTCTGCAAAGATTTTTTTCCGGGGATTCGCAGAGTCAGTTTCAAGTTGGGGAAGGTATTCGAGAACTGGAAGAAATGTTGAACAACCTTGAGATTCCTTTTTCTATTCTCTCTTAGATTTTGAAGTGGCTTGATTTACTGGAGCCAATCGCCCATGTGTAGAATTACTAGATTCATCAAGATCTACTGGTAGAGAGATTTTTATAAGTTGAAATAATTGGTTTCTATTGCCGGAGAAATACTTAGTCTTAAATATGTATGTTTGATATTCCTGACCACACTTCGAAACAGTTTTGGTGGGGGGGGGCAACCTGCCAAAATACGAAAATATAGAATTTTATACAAAAAGTAATCAAACATTCGGTTAGAAGAAGCTTCGGGTGGGATCCAACGTCACAGGGATGTCATAACAAGGAAAGTGTTTATGGCGGTAAACGCATCAGCAAAAACGACTTGTACTGTAAGTATCTCTTGGGCCTCAATAATTGCGCAGTATCATGCCCCGAGCTGCAGGTTCCAATAAGTTACAAGCTCAAAACCATCGTTTTTCTTACATTTTGTGCCTTCCAAAACGAGCAGTAATCTTTCGAAAATCTGGAAACAGACCTCATAATCGTATCAGTTTTTTTTAGATTTGACTTGAAGCTTCTTCATAGGGGTTATTCGGTGTGCTCATCACGAATTCAAAGTTTATCTGTCGATATTCCAAAGTTTTCAACTAAATCTGTTCAAAGCCTCCAATATGGGCAAATTTTTGGTCAAAACATGGCTTTTGACGATTTCCGGAACGCTACTAAAGAATTGGCTCAAAATGTTTGTCTAGGGGTTGTTTAGAGTGCTAAACACGAGATTGAAGTCCATTTATTGATTTCCGACAGCTAAAGGTAGATTACGGTGGGTATACGGTAGATCGGCCAAAAAGCCAGAATTGACTCAAAATTTCTATGCGGGGTTTATTCGGGGCGCTGATTAGGAATTTAGTGTCCATTTGTCTATTTTTAAAATGCTGAAGCAGGTTTTGTCCCCTAAATCACATTGTACCTACTGTAACGCGCAATAAACATAATGCCGGAAACCGGACCCTAAATTCGAGTTCAGCACCCTAACTGAACCCTGTGTACAAGTTTTGAGCAAACTCCGAGAACTCTTTTCGAAACACACAAAAAATGCATGATGGGGCGAGAAATGCCCTTGGCTTTTCGCGAAGCTTGAAAAACGCTTATAACTTGGAATCTGCAGCTCGTGGCGGGATACTGCGCAGTTTTACTATTGAGGCCCAAGAGATACTATCAATACTAATCGTTTTACCAGATGCGTTTACCCCTAAGAACACTTCTCTTGTAAGCTAGTGGGCTAAACAGTTTTTGCACAGCGGAATTTTTTCAATCACGTTTCTTTCTTTTTGGAAAGGAAACAAGTACATTCTGTTACACGAATTTCATCTTAAAAACCAACTCTGTTTGCTCGGAAATTTTATTTGGAAGTCGTTCAGTTTACTTAGTGAATAGCATCTTTTATTGTGAGTAAAGAATGGATGTATGTGATAAACCAACAAAGTGCATGAGCGCTAATCGGGGCTGGCACACGAATGAATGAATGACATTGACTTTAGGTGGGATTGCGCGGAGCCAGTCGGGTCGTGATTGGGACTGACTCCGTCAAAGAAGAAGGAGAAGGCGAATAAGACCCTGAACGGGATCCGTTGCGGGTGCCAGCATCGCCTGCTGGTATACGGGTCACTCGGGTGAATCGCGGTGCGATGGTGGTTCACTCGGGTACGGTCACGGCTGTCGCGGGTGGCACTAACAGCGCACACACGTCCTGACACGCGCTCTGTTCGGGGGAATCTGTGATCCCAGAGTGTGCCGGGTAGCGCGCCCCCATCGCCGACCCGGAATGGCCAGTGGTCACTCTGGGTCGCCGCGGCGGCTCCCTCAGCTCCTCGGGGTGGCTGGCGAGGAAGCGCCCGTCGAAGTCCGTATCAGGGCGCGTCAAGTGGCTGGCCACTAGCGGAGCGGCGACATCATCGCAGGCCCGCCGCGGCGACTGGTGCGAACGAGCCCGAAACAGCTGATAGTGACGCGGCGCCGACTGGCACGCGTCCTTCGTGCACTTGGGCTAGGCCAGCCACCGCCAGCCACAGCCCAGAACCCGCTTTCCAGCCACCACAACCAGGCTAGGCAACATCAGACAAATGAGAATCCTTGTGTACTAGTCAGACAGAAATCTAGACTTAAAGATCTGTGAACGAACCTTGTTCATCAGACTTCTCAACTCGTCCTCGAAGGTCTTTGCCATTGGAGGAGGAAGCACGTGAAGCGACTGACCATTGCTTGGCGAGTCCAAGACATTCGCATCTGGAAAATACATATACATTTTGAAACGAAGCTGAAACTCGAGAATTTTGAAAGAATCTTCTTGTTATCCGCTACGAATTTTCTCGGACCTTAGGTCTTACGAAGGTTCTAAACACTAGTGTAAGAGAGTTTCGTGATAATACGGAAGTTTATTAACTTCTGTCTTTTGTGGGATCTTGGGTTATTTGCCAACGAATCTGCCAAGATTAAGTATCTTTTGAACAATTTGCCTTCTGGAGGTAATTACACATAAATCTATGAATCATATTCAGCTCTCAATCCAGTAAAATCGCTCTTCGATTGAAATCTTCTTATAAAATCCGCTGAGTAGACTAAGTAAATTGAAATCTATGGATAAAAACCAAACCTCTCCCGCTGCTTCGCGGTGGGAGCGATTTGACAACTGAGTTGAGAATGCTCAGAAACGCATCAGCCAGTTATCAGTAATTTTAGCGAGAGTTGCAATCAAGCTTCACGTAACTCACCATGTTTATCTCGAAGTTGACTTGTTTTTTTTTCAGTCTTAAAATTGCATGAAACTTAAAGCAACAAGTTACCTAGCAAGTTACTTGCAAGATAAAAGCAGTAATTCATGTAAAGACTTTAGGCAACTAATTCTAAAGTGACTTGCGAGTAAATCGATGAGAACATATCTCGTAGTTGTACTCTTGAGCAGTAGACCGAGAATTTTCAGCTTTATTCGGCTACCGTTTCGGCAATCACGCCTTCTTCAGAGCCTTTAGTGTGCTGACTGAAGCCTGCCAGACACCCTCAGATGGTCTTAGATGACGGGTGAAAAGAGATGGTGGGGATGAGAATATATATTTTGATAAATACACCGATGCCCTGGAAGAAAAACAAAAAAAAACTAGGCCCTGGAAAAAGTCTTCAATTTCGAATTGCTCCCTTTTTTCTTGCTCCCGGGATTAGCGAGTTTCTTCATTCCCGCTGATACTCCATCATGGATGAGCGGAAATTTTTCCAAAGTTTTGGAAATCGGAAAAAGTCACGTAACATTTTAAGTTTGGGAAGCGCAACTTGGAAATGAGAACGCGAAAAACCGTCCAAAATTGGCAAGTCGGGATACGGGAAAACGGCTTCTAAACCAGGGGTGTGTGAAAAACTTTGGAAACCAAGAAACGAAATTTTGCGGTCAAAAATTTGTAGAATGCTTCGCTTTAGTGCGCTACGTTGCAGAGATACACTTTTTTCAATTTTTCGCTTTTTCGGTAAAATCAGTACCGAAAAAAAAACCAAAAAAGTTGCAAAAATTGGTCGCTCTCCAAATGGCCTATCTGCGCCAAAAAATTTGGTCTCGGAACAAGAATCTTCAATTTTCGATTTCGAGTTTTCGAAAAATTTTCATAGTGTCTCCGATTTTCTCCAGCAAATGGAAGCATTTTTTTCGAAATCAGAAGGCCGAAAAACATCGGAATTTGGAATTCCGATCATCCCTGCTCCCAAGTGAACCAAACGATTGTGTAGTACCGAACCTAATCCAAAGGAGAGAACACATTTTTTCTATCTAAAATACCATTGTTTATTGCGGTAGTTCAAATTTAGAAAAAAAATGAAAAAAAGGAAGTCAAGTTCCCTAAAAACTCGATTACTGCAGATTCTGCTCTAAAAATAGACGCAAGTTTGAATTTCGAATGTGTCTTTTTCAAAGAGAACTTCATAAAAGCCCCTGTAGGTTTCAGGAAACCGAGGCTGACCTCCAATGGGAGCGTCGATGATCCGGTGACGTGCGACGACCATGTCAATCTTCCTTGTCCATGGGTTGACATAGGCGGACCATTCGGTCTCGGCCCTCAACAAAGCCCCGTTGTAGGCGACGAAGCGAAGCGGCGCGACACTCTTCACAACTCGTCCTCGAGAATGGTGCACTGAAACCTATTGGATTAGTTCCGAACTGAATCAAGATCCTCGTAAAATGGGAAAAAACCCACAGTCAACGTGAGCTTGTCGAACGATGTGGACATCAGGAGCGTAGACAAAGGCCAGGATCGAGCGTCCAATCAGATCCGTTGGTAGATGGCCGAGATAGGGGATCGACCTGAACAGAAACGGAATCGTTTCAAAATTCAAACTGCACATTTTAATTGACACCCATTCTTCCCTTCCCTAGCTAATACTTTCTTGGAGTCCCGTTGATCGACGTGTAGATGACTGAGCTGTGTTGGCTGTGGCAGTGCGGACGTACGGCCAATCAGTCCCCTCAACTCTCCGGGCTTTTCACCTCCTGGCACCGTGCCATTGCTGATAACGTTCCTCGTAGATTCACTCGAAGATCACAAACGATGCCTACTGCCACTATACCCGGTCAATTCCCCCAGGAGAAGCCACACTCATTTGCATAATCGCACATCGGCAACGAAATTAAATGTCTGCGCGCCGACGGCAGCTAGCCATGTAGTACCAACCGATCTGGCAACAGCGTAATCACTTCAAGTGAACTCACGTATAGTCGATGTGCGTCAAAGCACAACTGGCTGCATGTTTCGTGGTGAAGGTGAGGCTATGGAACGGTGTAGATGGTCCAAAAGCTGCTCGAAGGGCCAGAGCTGTGATACGGGCCCGTCTCTGCTCGAATTCGCACAGCAACTCACATGCGTGGCTTGCTGGGCCGCTGAAATGAAGCTTGAATCAGGTGAAATATCTCGAAACTTCTTTGAAGGGTTAGGCTTTCAGACGGTAAAATTGGTGAGGCTTCACGAGAAACAGACTTATGGAGGTTCTACGAGATTAGCGCATTGAAAACCCGAAATGCCAGTCGGTCGAAGGAAGGTTTCCCCAGAAATCGCTGGCTGGAAAACCAAACTCAAGTTCACAGGGTTTCCAATAAATGTAGAAAATGTAAAATCAACAAATCTGGGGGAGGTTCTATCAAAAAAAAAACATCTCCAAATACCCAGAAAAAAAAGGTTTTCAAGGTATTCCTCAATTGGATTACGGGGAAATATGGAGATCCTATTAGAAAAAAAGGTTACTAGAGAAAGGTAGACTGGCAGTAATATTCGTATTATGCCTTATTTCAAAAATCAAACCCTTATCAAAGGCAGCGTACACGCGAGAAATCGTATCTTATTTTTTAAACGTTCTCGCACAGGTACGCGCAAAATGTGGAGGATTAGTACATCGGAAGGGCCTGACAAAACACTCAGTTTTTGGATTTTTTTACGAAATTCGCATTGAGATTTCCGCCTAAGGAAATTTTGGTATCCGGTGTATCTTCCAATCACGGTCCTTCGCTGCTCTCCCGCCCTTCTTGCGATATGGACATATTTTGACGACCACTCAAATGATGATAAGCTCTGAGTTTTCAAGTATGCAACTTCATCTAGAGTTTCTGATGGCGAAAAATCGTCTGCAATGAACAAAAGGATGTTTCTGGCGAGCATGTTTTGTGTTGGGATCTTTCGAGACAAAGCATATTCACAAAATCGACGACTGTTCCTTTGGATGAACGACTCTTCTTCACTGTGGGCGGGCTGATCCCATGAGTGTTTATCGTAAACAGTGCTTTTAACTGGACATCCTTTTTTATGAAGAACACCTTAACTCCTCTTGCATACATTTGAACACAAGCTATAGTATTTTTTTGGTGATCGATATAGCGACCTCATTCAGGATGTTGCCTATCATTGAGACTACACCGCTTCAAAGCAAACGACCAGTATTACGGATATTTTGATCTGTTGATGTACAAAAATGTTATCTCCTTTGGAGATGCTGGACATTTCCGTACAGGTGTTGAACACTTTGTTGATGATTAGTCATTTCACATTAGCGCATTAGCGACAGATTGGATCTGTTCGCGATACATCAAAAGTACAGCAGAGTTCAATCTCTACTAACAACAGACGTTTTTTGACACCTCTGCAGTTCAAGGCGGTTATGAGTTGTGTACACGAAGGTATGCATTCAACGCCACATTGGAGTCTGATATAGTGCACATAGAGCGATCAAAAGTATGTGGTTCAACGCGGTGCTACTCTGCTATTTGTCGAAACTTGTAATCATCCCATTCTGGTTCATTTCTACTGGTGCATAGCCTCTGCTGCCTGTGATCGAAATCAGTGTACCATTCCGTTGGTTGGTCAGAAATGGACTTAAGTTCCCCCAGTTTCGCCTGTAAGGATGGAGGCGATGAACGCGTCGATCTTTCATCGTGGTCAATCGTGTCATGCAGCGTACGAAGCGGGCGCACAGCGGCGGCGGTGGCGGCGTGGTCAATTCCGTCACCGATTCATTAGGAGGCGACAACTCGTACCAGTGGGTGACCACCTGTGTCGTCCGCCGCCATCGCCGATGCTCTGACGCCGACGTCGCAGCATTCGCCTAGTTACACCTAGTCATACTCAGAGTTGCAAAGTCACATTCGATTCGGAATGCACCCATGGGGAGCGGGGACGTGGAAGAAATTCATCGGAAATATTTTAAAGGACGCCGTAGGAGAAGGGACTGCAATAAGGTCGAGATACATTGGGAAGATGAGGGGAAAAGATTTGTAATGTAGTTATTCTGGTAGATGAAGGAGTTGTATTATATTTCTTAGAATACAATGACAAAATATCCCTCATTTGAGTTCAATATCACTATTGAACCGTTCTGACTTTTGATCGAATATATAAGAGAAAAGGTGAAATTTGTTCTATTGAATCTTTAGTATAAAAATTTGAACATAATATGTAGCTCGAATTATGCATTATATTGACCAGAAAATGGACGAGAAACGTCGCTTCTGGACTGCAAGGAAATCGCATGATGGGTCCCATATTTTTACCAATTACTGGGTTACATTCCATAGCTACCCACGATCGAAATTCTCTCAATAAAACGCCATTAGTCGGCAAAAATACTCTGTGAACTTCAACTTCTCACGTGCATGCTGCACATCTTGAAAAGAAAGCCTCCCCTCAATACAAAATGAACTTGTACAGAAATAATTTCTGTGTGAAAGCAGTGAGAAAATCTTGCTTACAAGGGAAGTATAAAAAGCGTAGGTCGGATCTGCCAAAACGACTAGTATGGTTACTATCTTTTCTGGCTCAATAGTAAAAATGCGCAGTATCCCGCCGCGAGCAGCAGGTTCAAAAAAGTTATGAGCATTTTTTAAGCCTGGCGAAAAGAAACATTTTTTTAAAGTTTCAAAAAAATTTCTCGGATTTAGCTCAAAAGTTGCATGTAGGGGTAATCTAGGGTGGCGAACACGAATCTGGAGCCCATTTGTCGAAATTTCGAGGTTTACTGTAGGTTACGGTAGGTAACATGTCATTTAGGGGTCAAAACCCACCTTAGTATTTTGAAAATCGACAAACAGACGTTAAATTCGTATTCTTCACCCCGAATAACCCCCGTATACGAATTTTGAGTAAAATCTGAGATTTTGACCAATCTACCGTATACCCACCGTAATCTACCGTAATCTGCAATAGATCGATAAACGGACTCCAGATTCGTGTCTAGCACTCCAAATAACCCTAAGAGAATCATTTTGAGACATATATATCGTAGAAAACCGGAAATCTCGAAAGTGGCGTTTTTCCCTCGAAATTTTCCCCGGTTGGGAAGCTTCAAACGAAATGAGCCGAAAACCTTTGGAAATCGACTAATAAATCTCAAAATCGTGATCAGCGCCCCAAAAAACCCTTCTGGGAGAATTTTAAGCCAAATCTGGAACATTTTTCCAAAACGCTTCCAGAGCCCTCAATTAGTAGAAATAAGCGCCCAACCGAAAATCCGTACAAGTCCAAAACGCTGTCAGTCTGGACAAAGTACGGAAAATGTTCGTTCACCCAAAATTTGCTCAGGGTGGTAGTTTTGGGTGCTGAACACATTTATGAGGTCCGTTTCCGGATTTTCCGAAGAATAACGCGCTTTTTGGAAAGTACAAAAAGCACAAAAAATGAGCTTTTCAAGCTTGTAACTTCTTGGAACCTGCGGCTCGCGGCGGGATACTGCGCAGTTTTACTATTGAGCCACAAGAGATACTAACGACACTAGTCGTTTTGGCAGATCAGACCTACGCTTTGTATACTTCCCTTGTTAGGATTAAATCCTACAGATCTCCGGAAGATGGGACAGATTTTCCGATAATCTCGAAAAGATGGAAAAGGTATAAATCGATTTAATAGTTCGAAAAATATCGAAGCGACCACGAAACTGCTGGAAAGTTCAATTGGTTCAAAAGCCAAAAGCACTTCGAGTGTCAGAAGATTCTGGAGCAGGAATGTGCGGGAACACCCATTTTCTTTCATGCGTTTTCCGCCTTCGGGCCATGTTTTCATGTCCGTTTACCGCCTGCTGTCTCCCAATTATTTAGGGAAAGCGAGAGGAGAAATTCGGAAGACACCAATTTGGAAAGAAGAGGTTTCAAATTTTCTTTCTCCGAGTGAACGTTTTTCTCTTTTCTAGTCAGGAGGCTCCGGATGACTCGCTCACTTTATCAATGCCCATGATTTCGATTCCCTTGAGCGAAAAAAGCTTGGAGGGTTCATCGGGTAAAACTCATAGCTCTCCGTCGGGGTCGTTCTGTTTAGGCTTTGTGGGATGAAGATGTCAACCCACAACTTGACTAGAAAATGAGCCGCACAGTCCCAACCGTGAACTTTCGGAGGCAGGGGGTGGGTAAGATGAGTTGATGTGAAAGGCCAATGTTACAGTGCATATTTCTTGTGAAAGGAAAAGAGGTACACTGAAACATTGGTGGTACATGTAAAGATAGCGAATGGTCAGGAATCTCCTTAAAGCGGTAGTAATGTCGTTTTAGGTCATCAACTGAACAAAAATGGTTTCTGAAAGTGAAGCGTAACTTGTCATTCGATAATACTCAAGAGAAAAGAAATTTTCTGTTTTTTAACGACTGCTAGAAATTTAAAGTATGTAGAAGAGACGAGAACCTGGTTGAGGTGTCATCTCAATGTTTTTGAATTTGAATGTTTAAAATTACATTTGAATTCCAGGAGTTCCGGCCGCGCCCAGCTGAGACACCCTCGAAAAACTGACCTTCATCGAGGGCGTCGGGTGATCATTGAAATGCGGAAGCGGGCCCACCCACACAGTTTTTGCCCTGCAGTTCGAGACTCGCTGACCGCTCCGGCGCGTCTCGCCCTCTCACCCCGTCTCATGTACTCTCTCGCTGCCGCCCCGTCGTCCCAGTCGGCACTCTCTCGCTATCTGTCATCACCCCTCGTGTCTCCATGCGTTGTCGTGGCTATCGCCGTTCCCACGTGCTCTGGCCCCTCCTCCGCGCTGAATTGCTCTCCGACGCTAGTTCCACAATCGTACTATGGCGCTCACGAATCGAGTGCGCTCGACCACACAAACAGAAAAGTCGCCTCTCAGTGGTCGAAGGACTGAACTCTGAACTCACCAATTTATTCGAGCGAAAATTCGCTGCCGAACTGAAGTGGCCGCGGCAGATAGTACTATAGACTGTCCTTTGCCGGCCAAACACGTGAAGAACCGCTTCCCTCGTTGTAAGGCCTGAAATAACCTTGCTGATGAAATTTTGCCTTCTGAGAAGTTCACTTTGGGCCACTTCTGAACTGTGAGAAAACACTTTTTCGCGAAAATTGGGTTTTTTAAACTGATTGGACGAGTGGATGAAGGTTCAGGGGGTATATGGAGCAACTTCACGTTATAAACTAAATGTTATTAACTCTGATTGGCTAGCTTTTCTGCAAGATCACATTCCTTTAGCTTTTACCATAAGTCGGTGCGAAAAGTAAGATATAGGTACTTAAGTAATTTCCAACGAATAGCAGAGTAACACCGCGATAAACCAAATACGTTTCGCTGCTCTAAATTGCACATTTTGACATGTTTAAGGCACCATGATCATCCAACCCAATTCTGCTTACTTTGACAGGTTTCCTACACCTAAACTAACTGCTTTCCACAGGAATGTCAGCGAGTCAAAACATGTTCACTACATATTGAACACGTGGGTTGTGTACCGTGGTGCAACTTTGCTATTTCTTGAAAGTTATGATCGAGTAAAATATTTAGCTAGGTGATTCACCAAGACGCAATGTACTTCAAGAGCATAAAGGAAGTTTTACCGCACGTGATGTCCAGCATATTATATTCTATTGACTGTGAAGACAGAATTCCTCAGTTGTGGTACTATTCAGTTTTTTGACAATAAGTTCGCTATTTCATTGAATTTTCGGAGTGTATAGGAATCTGAGCTAAGGTTGGCCGCGAAAAGCTCAATTTTTTTCGAAAAATTTTGAAGAGTGGGGACACCTGAAAAACTCCATTCCATCGGATTATGGGCCAGTACGATACAAGAAACTCATTTCGAGAAAAAAAATTGAAACGCCATGAAATCCGGCGCTGATATGCATGTGCATAAATATTTGAAAGTTCTGTTATTCTCGAAGTAAATTCCGAAAGTCAGATTCGATTTCAGAATAAGATTATTGAGAAAAATCCTAAGAAAAAAATAGGATAATTTTTCTATACATACCACACTTTTTAAGCTAACCTAGTGTTCCGACTTCTCTGCCTTCATCATACCATTTTCGGGTTTACTTTAACATTTTCAAAGAATTTTGATAATTGTCGAATGAAATCACAATATCTCCTTGAGAGCCCTCTTTTCGATGACTGTAAGCTACAAGGAATAGCAGAGTAACATCGCAGTAAATCAAGAATTTTTTGCCTATCCTACACGTCTTGACATGTTTGTTTTACCACATTACACTATTTTACAGGTTCTGGCATTCTATCACAGCTTTAAACCGTGACGTTAACTTGTTCAAACGTGTAGTCTAGTGTGAACGTGTTGGAATGTATTTCGTACACCGTGATGTAACTCTGCTATACTAATGTAAACTCGGAAGCTTTAATCAAGTTGAAAAGTACGTTACAGCAATATTCCTTTTCGGAATTACACAGTACCACAAATTTGGCGCGGAATTTTCCGGTGAATGAATGGTCCCTCGCATAGATTGCTGTTCATAAGTAGCGAATGTTCCTAAGAGGATAAGCGCGCATGAATGGATCAGATATGCTGAAGGAGAGAAATTAAATCGGCTGAACACCTTGAACTAGTTTTTCGGGGCGCCAGTTTGTCACAGAATCATTGGAGGTCATTTTTCGTATGTTTAAGCAGAAAAAAAGCTGTCAAACGGATTTAAATTTAATCTCACAGAAACTTGCTTTATAACGGAAAGTTTTAGCAGGAACAAAATGTGGCCGCAATCAATGAAAAACTAATAAATCTAGGTTAATATGAATGCCAACTAAAAATGAAAAAAAACCTCCAAAAAAACTGACCTCAGCCGATACAGAGTCGGAGATGATCCTGGAGTCGATGATATCACCCTCAGGTAGGGTTACAACTACCGTAAACAGATGTCGTGACTCAGCGCTGTCCTCGTCCTGCTCTGTGGACTCGGACCAGGTGTGGGGAGGGGAGAGCGAGTAGCCATTGGTCCGTCGTGTCTGAAAACAGAAGCGCGATTTTTTCCAATCTCTGACTCCCTTGAAAATGAGGCCGTACCTGGGTACGACCTTGGACAATTCACCACAAGGTTATCACTATCAAAACGAATCTGCCAATGGGTTGCTGCCAAATAATGCCGCCCAAGGTTAAAAAACGCAAAATCCCGTTAAATGCTTGGGTTCGAGGAAGGCCATGAACAGTGTTGATACAGAAAACGGACATTTAGGTGACAAAAAATAGAGAGTGTCTGAGGTACATCTTATGAAGACAATTAAAACGTCTCAAAAGGCTATGCGAAAATTGCCAAAATTTTCTGTGGGTGCTGCCTCAGAAAGCAACGGTCGCACTGTCAATTTGGGTCAACTGCACCTTCAAACCCACTTTGGGGCGGCATGCACGTACGCGGGGGGTTAGGTTGGGGTTAGGCAGGGTTTGGGGCGTCGGCGAGCTTGATCATTGCTGTGTGAGTGCTTCAAGGGGGGGGGTGAGAACCCACGATAAAAGACATGAAACAAGGATAATGCAAGCTATCCTCACTTATATCGTAATCTCCGACAACTGAAACAAGGTTTCGAAGCAAAAGGACCTTATTCGGATGCCGAAAATGTCTAAAATCATGGCGCTGAACACTGTATACAATAACTTGTACGGAAACTATAATCTTAAGAACTTTCCCCAAAATTTATTTTTAAAATTGGGCTACATGCTGTATATGCAATACATTAAGGAACTGTAGGGATCGAAGAGTCAGTCGACAGCCGGTTTAGGCGAATATCCGACTTGTTACCGTAGGGTACAGTAACCAAACTCAAAAAAAACGAGCACAAAAAAAAGATTGAAAACTGTTTTTATAGCATGGAACAGAGATCCTAGCGCTGACTCTTCGATAATGGAATGTACAATAAAAAAGCAGAATTAGTTTATTTTTTCAAAACATTTTCAGTTTTGTGCCCTTGCGTATTTTTTTAGAATGGCTAGTAGTTTCAACTTCGAAACCTAGGGAGAAAAGCAGATGGTCAAGTTGAGAAGAAAATTGAAAAAAACATATTCTTGAATCTGATCATGAGTTTCAGTGAATAGAAAATTGCTCTCGTCGTAAACTGTTACTGTTTGAACGTGTTCGCCCCAGAGTGCATGCGTTGACACGCTGTTACACCATTTCAAAGCGATTGATCTGTGTTACGAAAAAAATTCTATAGTAGTGTGAACGTGACAAAGCATGCAATGCATTATGAATGTGTTGAAGCATCACTAACTAGTTTACTAAGGTGTTGATTTACTATTCAATGGATCTTCTAATCCGGTTATTTTGTGAATGCTGGCTGGTATGCTAAGTAGACTCACCTTGGAATGAAAATCTAATGGTACAGAAAATAAAATAAAAATAATGAAAAATTGTAAGGTTTCTCCCTTAAATAGTTAGGAGGTGACCATACATAGATTTCGCGTAATAATTCAAGTCTGATGAATGGACGGTCAGTGAGGCCACCAACCTCGCACGGCCCGCCGCCTAGTCCATGCGTCAGACTAAATCAAAAACCGAAACTATACATATGTCTTGCCCCTTTTCACACATGTGCTAATATTTAACTAACAGAAAAAAATAAGAATGAACACAAAAAACTCACCAATTGAATATTATTTACTAAATTCTGTGCAGTAGTTTCTACTTGTTGCGATGCTTGTTGGTCTGGAGCCGCAGATGTCATCAGCGGAGGTGACTGAATGAAGAAGGAAGGATTCAGAGAGCGATCAGTCGCGACACCGGGTACAGAAAGACACGGAAAAACGAGAACTGGGTTTGCCTGGCACAAAGAAGGGCAGGAGCAGTGAGGGGTATTTGAATGATCTGGGTTATGATATGTATATAGACACAAACAAAACTGGTAGGGTCAACTTATGCATATTTAACAAGGGGTAGGGTGAACTGGTCGGTCCAGGTACGGACATTCCCCGGCTGTCAGTAAATACACTTTGGGGAGGGTTTCGGGTCAAATTTGAGGGCTCATGAATTGTGGGGTGTGACGGACAGAAGCAGCAAACCCCTCATGGTGACAGTGGATTAGGAGAGAGGGAGGAGGAGAGAGATGGTCGAGTCTCCCCGAAATAGCCGCGCCTGCTGCTGAACAAACAGGTCCTACAGATTGTTTCATAGCATGATCGCTCACGCCCCGAGCCCCAGATAGATCCTTTTATTAGTCTGATCCATTTGAACGACGAAACTCGTGAATTCAAAGATAAGAATGTGATGAAGGGGGTATCACTGAAGCTCAAGTTCCGACGAATATCCGTGATTGATCAAGTAATTATATGAATTTAGGTGGGGAGACTTTTGTTTTTAGGAGCTATAATTCACAAGAACTTCTTTCAGTAGGATTAGTGAAGGTGCTAGAATTGAACTAGTCATAGATGTGGGATCAGAAAGGAAAGTTCTAAGAGAGTGGAACTGGTATTAAAAAACAAAGGAAATTTCCTTCCGAAAACCGCTCCAACAGGTGATTTGACATGGAAATTAAAAGCTCAATGTTGAATCGTGCTAACAGTTTTGAGTAAGTTATCAGTGATTTGCGAATTCGAAATTACCTAAGTTGTAGACATTCGAAACTGAATTGTGGACAGCTCCCCATGTAGAAAAAGGATTGGCTTGACCACTGTTCTGGCTTTCACTCGAGTCATTTTCAAGTTACTCGCTCTGAGTCGCTTGTAAGTTTCAGTATGATAGAGATTTACCGCCGCAGTAATCTTTTAGTGTTTGAACAAGTTCTTTGTATACTGCGTGTTTTGACACCTTAGTTGAAATAAACGTTAACGTGTTTAAACATCAGTAGTTAACTGCAGTGTTGATTTTCTAAGCGCTGAAGCTTATAATCGAGCTTCCAATTGGTTCATGGATGACAATTTTACGATCGCCCAAGGTGATTTCTTCAGAAACATCCTGTTTTCAGACCATGCTTCGATAATCTTTGTCGAAAAAATTTCACCTCGATCTGAAAGATATGTATATGTATGTTGTGATCTCACAAATAAATAGGAAAGACTCAGTTCAGGAACAAAAATCGAGCTATACCATCCTCTCATTTTCATACAGTTGAGAAATGAGAAGCTTAACTCCCGTGGAAACACATATGCCAGTCTCCTCTCTCTCTCTTAGGTCACCTTCTACGAAACAAAAATCTCCAAAAATGTCTAGTATGATAGGCGTCCACTATGTGGACAAAATAAAGTAGTGTGCGAAAATGTCCATGCCACCTGTAGTAAAAAAGGGTTCTTGATTGGAGCCATGTCTTTGATCTCAACGAGTTATAAGGCCGAAACCGTGTGTTATAAATGAGGTTGAGGGATCGTCAATATGCATCCGTTTTCGGACTCCAGAACAGTTTTTTTAAGCTTCTTCCGGGCGCGATCTTAAAAGAGCTGAACATGAAAATGTGGCTTGTTTTGAGTTTGTCCAAAGAAGGTTACCGTATGGATAAAGGTCAACTACCTACTACCGTAACCTCCCAACTTGTTCATACGAATATTTGAGACCACGAACTCGACCCGGGTAGCAGACAGCTCCCACTATGTAAGAATAACATGGAGATCTTCGCCGATTCTTAGAACGATGGACGCTGTACACCCTTGGCATCAATTTATCCCAACGCCGTCCTAAGAAAACGGAGTTTCTCTAGAAACATAGAAATGAAAAATATAACCAAAAC
The DNA here is from genome assembly GCA_029168955.1 of Aplectana chamaeleonis. Lineage (NCBI taxonomy): Eukaryota > Metazoa > Nematoda > Chromadorea > Rhabditida > Cosmocercidae > Aplectana > Aplectana chamaeleonis. The sequence continues at coordinate 720,798 of JAPDOI010000218.1, read as the reverse complement.
AAGAAAGCTAGATTACAAGAAATAACAAATATTCAAGCTCTAGGCGGATTCTTCGCAATGAACCTCATGGCACCCATAGAAAAAAGTTGTAAGTTAGGAAAAGTTAGAGTTCTCAGCACATTTCACTCGAAGCCTTTCTGAATTTTTCCGGGAATATGGAAATCAGTGAAACGATATCACTTGATATACCTATGGGGCTCACATTGAATTCAAACAATTTGTAGTTCACGTGAAAAAATTCAAAATATGTTAATTAGATCTATCAATAAAATCCAAAAAAAAACACGAATTATGTAACAACAAGATACACAGATTGGTCAATATTGTCCAAAAGAGGAAAGCTCTAATTTGGATTAAGGAAGAGGGGACTTCATTAAAATTAATGCAGCTTTCGGTTAAGAAGAACCACAATTTCCGAAAGCGGGTAAGAGAGGACTTTTACTACGCAACACAATTTAGCGGCGTAATCCTATCATACAATTTTTTTAAAGAGTAAAAACTATTTTCAATTCAGTGAAATACAGGACAGCCTGGAAAGCGTGGTGTCGAATCTGAGCAAGGGACCGCTGAAGTACAACAAACGTAGAAAGACCTTCCAAGTCATGCTTTTAAAGGATTCGTATGCGCCCTACTAATTGCTTGCTTGATTGAATGTATCCATAGTTAAGGAATGCTGAAATTTGGTAAAGGTCCTAGAATTTCCTAAAATTCTCAAGGTTCAAAAATAAACGCATTTCGGACCAGCTTAAAAGTCAGACACAGCACATTGTTGCCAAAGGTCTCTCTTAGAAAGCGGCATAAGGACGAGACTTACATGTATTTAGAGAGCGCACATTGCCCGAGGCAAACTCCTAAAGGTTAATGATGAGGTTGTTGCGTTAAGTAAAGTGTAGATGACTCTTGGGTGTGGGAACGTTTGTGATCAGCAGGGGCGCGATGCTGGCGCCGGACATGCGAGTCGACTGACCAACCAGCTGGAGAGAGCATGCCGCTCGTGCAGGTTGCGCAAAACTCGGCCAGAGAACGCGTAAACGAGGAGACTTGGCGCTGTCACTAACGCAGAGACGTAAGCGGCGGTGGAGGGTGGGGACAAGTACCCCAAAGAGTGTATGGGTGGTCGGGAGGGGACAGGACCGGGCGCGGCGGAGAGAGCTCGCCCGGCGGCGAGACGTGGTGGCGATTGTGGTGCCTAGCACGGCTGTCGCGTGGGTCAGTGTACGGGGTTTCGAATAGAGGCGGTTCGGGTGGTACGCGAAGGGGAGCGGGGAGCGCGCGACACCAGCGCTGAGAGCGCTAAGTACCGAATCCGTCTCGTCGCCACAGCCTGCTGCTACCCGTCGTCTCCCACATACTCCACTCACACGCCAGTTCATCTGGGTTGAAGGGAAGACGCATGAGTGAGTAAGGCCTCGAAAAACACCGGCAAAAATCATCCCCCAACATCTGCACATTGGGCTGAGAAAAACGGCAACGAAAACGGTTCACAGAAGCACCTCTTTGTCTGAAAATTCAGGGTCTGCGGATAAAGAAACGGCAGCGAAAGGGTGCGATGAGTTCTTGTGAAGGAACTGTTGGAGCGTCCAAACCAAATGTTTCACGCAGTTCTGGAATTGGAAGGTGTTCTATACACAATCAATGTGGTTACATATTACTGTATTTGTTTGGGTCTTTAGAGAAGGTGCGTGAACAGTTAATTAACTATGGAAATGCTTTCCACGAAGAGATCTGGACGCCCAGAGTTCTGAATAGAAGGAATGGAAAGGAAAATTCCCGAAAAAATCTCCTTGACAAAATTATTTTCCTGTAAATCGCAGAGCTGATTAACCTTACATAAGTTGGATGCATTGTTGCTTTCGGCCACAAGCGTTATTAGACGATGTGATTTATAATCCTCCGTGAAAACATTTGCCAGATAGAAAACCGACCCGACCTTGTTTCGGCCCAGAAGTTTACATATTCGGCATATACTCATTGTTAGACTGTAAGGGACTAGCTGATTGGTTACACCACAACTCGAGGTTCCCCTCATATGAGAGAACCATGTAGGTGAAGTATAATGGAATTAAATAGAAGAACACATAGGCTGGTTAAGGTATGCTACATATTTTGCAAGTATTTCTTAATTTGTGGACTTACAATGTACATGGAGAGACTATGGGAATGAAATGCCTCATTAGGAAACATTTCGAGCGCTAAATAGAGCTTCGGAAACCATTTTTGAGGGATATGGGGGTAGGAAGAATCAGATACCGAACTCCAAAATTCAAAAGATTCCAAAATTCTTCCAATGCACCTGAGTAGATGAAGCACTAGAATAAAACTAATTTTTCTAGCTGAAATTTTGTCAACGGGCTCTATCTGACGAGCCGAACACGAATATGGTGTCCATTCCCCATTTTCGAATGTAAGGCCAATTCCGTTTTTCGGAACATAGGCGAAGATAGTTTTCTGGAAGATTACGGTAGGCTTCTGAAGCTGAACTACATTTTACCTGCGTAATCATTTGGAAAGCTGAAAATGGACCTAATTTCCGTGTTAAGCGTGCACCAAACAGAACTGTCAAAATTTTGATTCATTGCGACCGGTGCGCCCTCTGGTCGTAATGAATAGGATTATGACGGCGCAGTCCTTTTTTCAACAAAAAATCCGCCGAGCATCGTCTACGCCTCGCGCGTGGCATTGTTGTATTGCCCTTATTCTTGATTTTAGGTTTCAAAATGTAGTGAGTAGAAGATAGCTCTTCTATCACCGTATAGGATAAAGTGAAACAGGGTATGGTAACCAATACGGATAAGAAAAACTGGGCAATTGTTGAGAAAACCTGTATTCAACGTCGCAAACTCTGCTGACATTTAGCATAGAGGGAACTGGTTCGACTAATAGGTCTGGGTCTTAACGACGAGATTTTCCAACTTTCTGGCCAAACCCGATTGTGATAATTTCAAATGGATAGCAAACTTACATCACGGTAAAAAATGGGCATACAACATGTACATCACTTGCACATACTCAGGCAAACTGGGGCGTCGACAACAGGTTGATAAGTTGTCATCTCATAAACCGCTCCCTGTTGACAAGTCAAATCGCGAGTATTGTCAGCCTGAGACCTGCCCGTTGCCCAGTGACGTCCGCCTGTTGTCGGGCTGTTGACAACTCGATGTGTCGCGTTTAGCGGCCGTTTAGCAGTTCACATCCTGCAGGACTGTTTCATCTAGCTTAGGTACTTTTTTACACCGACACGCGTCGCCGTCGGCATTCCGACTCGCGTCGCGGTCGGCACTGCGACACACTTCGCGGTCGGCACTCCGACACGCGTCGCCTGCGCCCAGCCTCCACTGGGGTCACCACCAGATAGGCAGGACCTACAGATGCTGGGCGGGCCCAAGGTACCGCAAACTTGGGTAATTGAGCCGGCTGCGCTCTCATCATTCATAGCATGCCTGAAAATTGCATCGTATACTTCCCTTGTATCTAGAGCGTTGACTGTGCAACAGCTCGACATCGACGGGATCATAACTCGCGGCCGTGATTTCTGTGCAACAGCTAGACATCGACCAGAGCATAACTCGCGGCCACGGCCCCGCCGAATATCGGAGCATTGGTCAGCGGTGACTCATGATGGGCGGATCAACCTGTTGTCGACGCCCCATTTTGCCAGAGTAGTGAAACGTGGACACCATATTTCAGAGCAATTGTAGGCGGTGGAAACTTTTTAAAGTAACAGTCTTATCGAAACGAAATTCCGGTCCGCAGTTGAGGCTGCAGCACGCAGGTCACCAATTTACACCACCAGGCCCCCAGCTCTAGCTCTCCTTGGCACGGCAAAGTGCCAAAATTATTCAGAACTTCAACAAGACATCAGAAAAAAATTGGCGTATTTGGATTTGCCGAATTCGGCTTGCCGGATCATACTCGATGTAGTGTGAAGGCCGGTGAGCCATTGACGAAGAGTGGCAGAACTGGTCACCTAGTGGTTAAAGCGGAAACATGCTTGCCCGGAAAATAGGCGAAGAAGGTTTGAGTCCTGACTGGGCTAAACAGTTTATCGTGCAACTCATCCACAAAGGGGCCTTGAACGGACATACGCCCCCCTCATAGGGTGGGTCCTTAGAATAATGCCCCTCTAGAATAACATTACCTTAAAAATGGTTGCAGAGTCTGTTCTGGGTTGGTCGTCTATCTCTTTAAATTCTAGTGACATTACATAATTTTCGAAAAATCAGAAACATAGGATGGCGCACGTTCAAATCTGATTTTGAATTCATTTGAACCGTTTCTTGACCAATCGAGATGTCCTTTCAGAGGTTACGGGAGATTACGAAAGTTAACGCATCATTAATTTTAATCACTTAAAGTTTTATCGAACTAATGATACTTCGAGATTTCCGTCCTTTATTGAAGGTATGAAAATCATATTTCCCTACAACAGGAAGTCAGCTTTGGCCGGAAACGCACAGCTGAGAGATCCGAGACCGCAGCATTATCACATTATCGATATGTGCACTGTGTACATGGACTTTAGGCCACGGCAGACAGTGAATGCTTGAACTTCAGTAGATTTTTGATGCCTTACTTGCACTTACTTGCACTTTCCTGAAATGAGACGCTCTCTAAAAACCTGAGGCTCTTTGACCGATCTAGTAATCCGATATCTGTCTAGCGGAAGTGCATAGTCGAACAGTACAGAGTACATAGTTTTATTCAGAGTAATAATTGGGTATCATCGCTAGAATGAATGAACAGTACAAATAATCGAAGAGAGGAATGGCTATGTTCTCAAACTTGATTTTTCATCCTCTACTCACTTCCTGCTCTATAGTTTAGACGAATCACGTAAATGCATACTTACGTATCCAATACAACAACATAATCCCCGATGGTTTTGGCGGCAAGCCTCACATTCGTTATTTCATAAAGCTAGATTTCAAATTCCAGTGTTTAGAAAACTGTCACCGCAGTAGCTCCTTGGGTTTCAAACAAATTTCTGATAGATGCTTTTTTAACACGTTGACACCACATTTCGAAGTGTTTTTTTGTGGAGTGGAAACCGGTGAGGGCACGTATCTGACGCGGGGTTGAACACATGAAAGCCTAAAGGCATCGTACGCGCAGAAAACCGTGTATTATTTTTCCATGTTTTTGTGTAGCTTGGACTCTCTGGTGAACGAAAACGTCGAAAGGGCCCATAAAAAACCCTCATTTTAAAAGAAAAGTCAGTCTGAACACTTTGTAATTGAATTTGAATTCCGCGCCAAAATCGTTTTTAAAGTGTTCTGCATGTGGAGTTTGTACCGTAGCGGTTTTCCATGTTGTTTCACGGTCGCATCAACATTCTATGGAAAAGCGGTGGATGACTGGTGGGAACTGGTGGCAAATCCTCATCTTTAACCCCTTCCAACCTCATAACCACAGGTTTTTGACGCGCCGAAGTTTAGTTTACCGGTGTGGTCTACCGGGCTCAATCATGAAACTGAGCCTGAAAATGGACATCCTTCACTCAGTACTCCAAACATACATAATAAAACACGCTGTACCATGTCGCAAGACCCTAGTTTTCTGCCGCGGCCTTTTTCTATCCACTAGAACTCTTTTCTGAAGCAAAACTCTGTACCCAATCACCTTGCGTGACCTGGAGTTTCTCTATAGGTGTTGATAGTTTGGTAGTGAGACTATATGGGTTCATACATATTTTTAGCCCGTGGGCTTTCTCGTGCGATTCGTGCCTATGTGAATGTCGTGTGTGGAGAGAATAAACAGAGTGCGCTCGGTCGGTCGCGATCGCGCGTTCGCCTGCGGTGGTCCACATTGGGTCCACATTTCGACTCCCCTCATTCAAAAGAGGGCCTTCTAATGGCCTCGTCACGCCCCGGCCGTATATCATTTTACACGGGTCCATTGGTCCTTCGCGTACCGAGACTGAATGAGAGGGAGAGAATGTGATGACGGTTCGCGTTCTGAATACAGTGTGTCGAGGTCTGCAGCTTCGCATTCCATCTCGTAAGTGGGGAGGACCGAATGAATTTGGGGGTAGACTATTCTGAAGAGTTTGGAAGAGCCTCAAAACTTTCAAATTTTGAGAAAACCTTGAAAGCTTACCCAAAAGGTAGTATGAAAACTAAGTTTTCTAAATTCGGTGTTTCCGTGGATGAACATGATTAAACTTAGACCTCCGAATGCACGAAGTACGACAGGTTAAGTCTGCACGAATCACACTGATACTTTACGATCCCGATTGAAAGTCGGCGCAAACTCGGGGCAAGTATGGTATGTCACATGGCTCCGAGTTTGAGCCAACCATCAATAGGGAACTCAAAGTTTCAGTGCGACCCGTGCCGACCGTACAATACCGCGCATGCTTTTTTTTGCAAAGAAAGCGTTTTGCGGCGTTTTTGCGCTCACAAAGCGCCGCATCGCCACAACTTGCTTCGAAACGATTCGATATCAATTCGAAGTCATTAATGAATTACTTTTATTGAGCCCTATGCGATAGTGTTACAAAATAATAGCTTCAAATCCAGAATTTTTTCGAGAATCGCATATTCGCGCCACAAAATTCCTCATTAGGAACTGATCAGACGGTAATGATTGCCGAAATCCGTCATGTTTTGACTTGTGTTCGATGTGAATTACAGGAGAAAATAACCATTTTCAGCAAAATATCAAGTTGAAAAGGCTTTCTACACGTACCATTGCATTCGCCTCACTGAGAGGAATACGAGAACTACCTGAAAAACTCATTTAGTCGATTTCGAAGTGAGCTACTGCGATGCGGCGCTTTGTGAGCGCGAAAAACGCACCAAAACGCTTTTTTTTGCAAAAAATTGGCGCGGTACTGCACGTGTATATCAGATGCCATCTGGGCGTGTGGTCGTAAGGCGTTGAAAGGGGAAACCACAATTTTTTACAAGATGACCCCTTTCACAAGAAGTATTACTTCTATACAGCTCCAGATTACTTTCGAGGGAAAAATAAGGCAATGCTTACAATAACATAATCCGAAAATCTAGGGAGATATCCGTCTGAAGAAGACTTAACAGAACGTCATTTCATCTCATTGATGATGACCCATTTCTTCAATGGCTGTCACCTAGGTCGACACTTTTCCCATTTGAAAAATATGCAAATTTTCATGTACGTAAGTGAATATGATGGAAAATTATCTGAAAATGCAAGAGACGAGGAAGTAGATCATGAATCAATCAATGCAACAAAACGTTTTGTCTAGATTGTTTCCAAATAACTAATATTTGTTGGTTGTTTCTTAGACGCATTATTTCGCGCTCATCACAATGGTGTCTCCAGAATCGCTCACAGCCCGCTACAAACGGAATAATGGCCCATCAAAGATTGTGAATTCGGACGATGAAAAATTCGTGGACGAGTTGTCCCGTGCTTGTGTTTCCTCGTTGTTCGCAGCCTCCGCGCAGGAACAGACCAAAGTATGAAGCTAGAACAATATCAAATAGAAGAATTTAGATTTTTATAGAAACTGATTTTGCGTATTGTCTCTAGTGAGACCAAAAACCCTGGAGTGGGCGGACGGAAAGGGTGCTGTTTTGAGGGGTGGAGAGAATGAATGGTCGATTTTACTCGCTTATTTTGAAGAGTTGGGATTCCGCGTTGGGCAGAGTTGCTACAAACAGCAACCGGACCATAGTATCAAATTTCACCTACGAGCTCGAATTGTGCCTTTAAAGGCAGCAAACACGCTCGAAACTGATATCAATTTTATGGCATAAATCGAAGGTCTGGAGCTTTTAGTATTGAGGAATGACGAAAAACCCGAAAAGATTCGGATCAGATGTAGAAATAATGGTTTTTTCTGCAGTGGCCAGTGGAAGTTGATGAGTTACAGCGTATTAGCCGAAATAGCGAGGCTAGGAATAAATTGGTTGGGATAATGACGCTCATACACTCGAACGGCCTCTACTGAAATATTTACGCCGTTAGAAGCTTACAAAAGGACCGTATCCGCGCATTGAATTTAAAGGTGTTTGTATTGAGGGCGAAGCCCGTGTTAGAAGTGGGCGGAGAACGGATGATGTGGTGACCCATGATGGCTCATATACGCCCATTTTGGCTCGTTTTTGGTCCTCGCAACAGCGTGAGCGTTCTAGTATTAGCCGTACGACTCGCTATCTCAACCACTTTTGCAAGCGTGTATTTGCCTCCAAAAATAAATTAAAAAATTTAAAAAATGAGGAAATAGCGCAAAACAAAATAAGAGATTATGAAAATAAAAAAAAATGCTTGCAGTATGTTGGGGAATGAAATCTACGCCTTTTTTTAACTGGGGATCGCCCACCGAATTTCGCAAACTTTGGCGACGCCTTAGGGACCGTTCAAAAGGAAATTGTTTGCTCCGCAAGTTTTTACGGAAAATACAATTTTATCAATTTTCAGATCGATGGAGTAAATTGTCAAAAAGTTTCTTACTTAATTAACTCGAAAATTGTTGAAAATGAATTTGGTCGAAAATCTAACTAGACTATTTTGTTGAGCCAATTAATGCCTTTTGAATGATCAATGACAGATCGCTGGAACTTCTTAAAATCCTTTGCCAACAATCTTGTCAATTATCTTGAAGTCTGACCCAAGCACGTTTTCAAGAGCATTTTTTGGCGGAAATACACCCATAACATTGTGAAGAGGTGGAAGCAGGTGTTTAAATCAACGCAGAGTATTTAGCTGATTAAATTGCTTTTATGAGTGTTATACTTTTCAATGAATGTTGGCATTTAAAAACTTCAATCCGAAAATCTATAAAATTGAACTTCTGGAATGAAAGAATTAACTACGCTCTCTTACAGAGCAAATATGTAGTTTCCTTCCTATTGGTCCATAAGATGCGGTCAGAATTGGCGAACTTTGATGCGCAATCTGCAATTTAAGAAAGCAAAAGGGCTTGCTTTCCAACTCAATATATTAAAAAAAAGTATATTTAGAGTCATAATCCACGAAATTCAATAAATAGTCATTCGATGCCAGTATAAGGTGTCTCCAAGCATCAACTGATTATCTGTATGTCGTCGCGCACCGTCTTCTACGCGTGAATACCCAGGCGATTTCGGTTGTTGGTAGCAGGTCGACAGGATACCATGTCAGGTTAGTCCGAGAGTGTTGTACCAAATGTGTGTCCACAAATTTTTCTGTCTGTATGTGATCTTTTAATTAATTCCTGCCATTCGAAAACACAACTTTTCTCCATCAATTAGCTTTTACCGCTAATCGAAAAACTGCGCGTGCTCCAAATTCAACATCAAAGTGTAGAGATAGTTCTTGTTTCCGAGGCTTTTTTTATTACTCATCATTTTCTTCTGAATCGAGTTTCGCTTTTTTTCCCGAGTCTTTTGGAGAGTGACGTCTTTTACCATATCTTCGCTGAGCAATGAAAAACATTTACACATAATGAAGGGAAGACGAAAAATTCTGCATTTACGTTAACATTTTGCCGTTTCCCCAAAGTTGTATAAACATTCACAGGGTGCGAATGGTTTCTTGGCGTTTCATATAGAGGACCCACTAAGATTTAATGATAAAAAAACGCGTAAACCCTAATTTATTTTTCAGACTTCATGATAGCCTTGGGAAAGATTACAAGCTGTTCACAACGGTATCTCTAAAATCGCTCGAGGCTCCCTACAACCGGAGTTATGACTCCCTGAAATGCCAATGTTTTGGAAGCAAACATTTGGTATACGAGTTGCCTCAGGCCTGCATTTCTCTTCATTCGCAGTCAATGCGTGAGAGTGAACCAGGAATAAGAAACAGACCGGCAAGGGAGTGAAGAACGACGGCGCAGTTCAAATTCATCTACCCATCTAGCCGCTATTGAGTTCGAAAACCACGAAAGTGGTGTGGCTGGTGATGGTAGCTTATACAGTTGACCGCAATGTTAAAAGGACATGGTGCGGTTGCGGACTCCCACTAAAACTACGGTAGAATCTGGCACCTTGCCAGATTTCGTCATCGATCGGCGCACCAGCTGATTTTCTGGTGAGCAGAGAGACGACGGTTGGCGTCGATCGATGACGAAATCTGGCAAAGAGCCAGATTCTACCGTAATTTAGTGCGAGTCCGCAACCGCACCATGTCCTTCTAACATTGCGGTCAACTATCTCGCCTATTTGGAGGAAATGGAATCTCACACATGGTGCATGTTATGCAGGTGGGGTCTACTATACAATTACTTGGGAATCAGGAAATTCATAATTTTGTTTTTCGGAATTCTCATAGTTAAAGTTCTAGTAACTAAACTATGAAATTTGCGATCAACAATCTGTAGAAGTCGGCTATTAAAGTCCGATTCAGTCATCCATTCCGCATTCTTTAGGTATTCACTTCGTGCGCAAATCGCGTACTAGTGGAGGCGTACATCAAAAATAGAGTGTATCCTCTGTTTCCGAGTGTGATTTATTTCCGTTCTTCGCGTGTATCGGCGCGCATACGCTGCGTCTCCTTCTTCCCATACTTTCTGGTTGTCTCTACCCTCGCTCCGCACAAGTACGCGAGGGAACAGAGTAAATCTAACTCGGAACCAGAGGATACTTCTAATATCCAGCCCTCATTTTTGGTGTACTTTTATTAGAGAGGTGTTCCAGATACGGGTGTTTTTCTAATAGAGAAAATACGATAGTCGTTGAGTTGTTTGCTGATGAGGGCTAATGCTCGGGATAATTTTATAGGAATCCTTTTTGAGATTTTCTCTGCGCGGGAATTCAGGTGAGTTTCTTAGAGTAAAAAAAAACTGCGAAAAAATCTGTAATCACGTTTATGTAACCCCTTCACTTGGCTAATGTTCGCCTTTCAAAACTGGTATATTGCAAATAAATTTGAGATAGACGCTACCGAAAAAAAAGAACAGGATTGGGGCTCTCTACACACAGAGGGAGTAATTGTCCCGTTTCTGCACTTTGAAACGTCACGCTACTCAACTCAAGCGGAATGGTCCCTAGTTGAATTAGAGCCGCAAAGGGCGAGACAAATTCTTCCTTGGTGTGTAGAGAGCCCCCCTCCCGAAGAAAACGGTTTGTGAACAACCACTCTCCTTGAAGAAAAAGGTATGGACCAAAACAACGCAATTGTGAAAAAGGCGGCAGCGTGCAATGAATTGGTATCGATCCTGTGGTGTCCCACAATTGTTTCTCCTCCATTGCGTGCTGCCGCGCCTTTCAGCGGCGGGACTCTATTCGGTCTTTTAGTTCTGCATCCAGCGCGAGGTGTCGCCAGCGGAAGGACAAGTGGCCACAAACGCCTTTTCCGACGGAATTCACACCAGCTGATGTATGGTTTCCATTTTCGATTTAGTCTGACGCATGGACCATGCGGCTGGCCGTGCGGGTTGGCGGCCTCACTCAGGATTTTCTGATTAAGTTACATGTGAATTAAGGACTCCAAACATGCTACCTGCGACTTATCTTCATAGCTTTAAGTTACATGTCACCTTCAACAAATTAAGTATGTTGCGCGGTGCGAGTTGACTTACATGTAGCATAAAGTACTGTCGTGTAAATTAAATATGTTATTTTATCGCACATGTAACTTAAAGGCACAGTACACCCTCAGATATGAATTTTGAAATTTTGTAGAAGACCCCTCCTATATAACACGTGCCAAATGCCAGATCTCATTTCCTCCAAATAAGCGAAATATAAGCGACCACCACAGGCCCGACCCCCTTCGCTCACCACCACAGTTTCGACCCCCTAAAAGATTTTCGGACTCGATAGCGGCTCGATGGATGGATGAATTCCAATAAGTCGTCGTTCTTCAGTCCATTGCCCGACTGTCTCAATATCCTGGCTCTCTCTCGCGCAGCGATTGCGAATGAAGAGAAATACAGGCCTGAGACAACTCGTCCATCAATTTTTCACCCCCGAAATCTAGGCATCTTTGAAGAGCCATAACTCTGTTCAAAGGAGGTCTTGGAGGATTCCAGAGATACCACTGTGATCATCGTGTGACTCTCTCCAAGATAAGCCTGAAATCTAAAAAATATTTTTTTGCGCGTCCTGTGCCTTTGACTCGGGGCGAGCTGTTTCCTAGGGAGGTTTACGACGCACTCTCGAGGCAGGACAATAGCGTCGTCGGTACAATTAGCGAAGTTTGAGGTGCTTGGCCCCACACACCGGCTGGAGGCCCAGCCTAGATGCTGGCGGGCAGGGTTATGCATGCCCTGGTTACCGGTCCTTTGGAGGTGCGCCCCCCCCCCCCCTACTCAAGTTGGAAAATTTTGCGCACCCCCCCCCAACTTATCGAAGACGTTTTTTTTATTATTTGACGCTTAAGCTGTCTAAAACGAAGAGAGCCTGGGCTGGAATTTATGAACGCCTAACCGGGGGTACCAGCAGGGTTTGTTTGGAAACTTTCACAAACCAGCGATTCATCATCGCAAGGTTTGGTCAGGAGTGGGCTACGCCTGGTTTCCATGTAACCTTACCTCCGAAGTGATGGTTTGGTTTGATTTAGTCCCAGCTGGGGCAGCTAACCACACCAAACCCTGCCGGGACCCAATGTGTTTACGAATCCCAGCCCTGTTTGTGAACTTCGTTTTTCGCTAGCGTCTTCTCATTGCTGAATTCGTTGGGAGCGAAATTAGGATAGAAGTAAATACCTATTTGATGGGGAGTGGCATTCTAAAGTGACTCAAAGGTAGCGGAAGAGCAGAAAAAACTAATTTCTGACTACTTTTTGAACTATCATCCTCGATTGGACGCACCTGATTCATTGCAGCGCACCCAGCAGTACAAGATGGCCTGTTACGATAATTTTCTATGTTCCCTCGCGCGCTTGTGCGGAGCGAGGGCAGAGAGAGCGAGAAAGTGTGGGGAGAAGGAAACGCAGCGTACGAGCGCAGACGCACGCGATGAACGGAAATAAATTTCACTCGGAAACAGAGCATAACTGAAGTTATTATCAATTGTTCATTATCTTTTTTAGAACCTGCCCAACTTTCTATGAGTTATTTTGGGAATAATTTTAAAGCTTCGCTATTTTTCTACTCTACTAAGTCCAGGAGGGGGGGGGGGCGCAGGCCGACCGGCCGAGGGCCTGTGGTCCCCCCCCCCCTCTCCCGGAGTCCAGAGTTGCGCCCCCCTGGTTACCGAAACCGAGGGTGCTTTACCCTGCTGGCGGCTCCCGGCGTGCTCGGCGAGCATGCCGAGTGTCGGTGCGCTGACCTGCGTCGCGTGTCGGTGCCGACCGCGCCCCGCGTGGGTGTCAGGTGGAATGCGACAACAGTGCAAGTTACTCGAAATGTTGTGTATTATTAGCGCTACTTATATGATACTTTAGTCAAAACTCCGGTCATGTTACACGTAATATCGCTTCAAGTTACCTGTGAATTTGAAGTAAGTTGCGTGAAGCCATCATGCAACTTGGGTTAAAGTCTCAGGCAACTTGTTCAGAAAATCCTGAGCACTGGAGAATGGTGTTTTGATTCGCGCTGAGTGATCTGCCGTCGCAGCCTCGTCCATTCATCAAACTAAAATTATTGCGCGAACTCTACTTCCAGTGTCGTTTTTGAACCCATGTTTGTGGCTGCTGCGGAGTGCTCTGAAGCGAGTAATGACGGGTTTCTTTCAGTTGGGAGCAAAAGTAAGGGTGTTCATCAGGCAATATAAAGGGTGTTCAGTAGAAATATGTATGTCCGATCTGGCTCAAAAATTTTTCTTAGAACATTGCTCTCCGCGCCAATCGACCACTCGCGACGGATTCGCCGAATCCGTCGTCAGCGGTCGATGGGCGCGGAAAGCAATGTTCTATGTACAGAACTCGGTGCGCTACAATCGGAGCGCGTTAGATTGCTTGGAGATTTTGACTATTACGAGACCATTATCGGACGAACTTCCGATTATCCCAGAAAAGTTTTCAAAAGCCCTTCTATGTTGTGGTTTTTTATGAATTCTTAGTTTTTTCGTAATCAGATCCGCTTTATGGATACGAAGAATAAGTACATTTTATCTAAAGATCTTTTCCGCTATGGTAATTACTCCCGCACGGTGGTACGTTATACCTATGGGTAAACAACGGGTGAACAAAGTAGTGAACAGAAGAATTCACCTATAACAGCAATCCATCGCTCTAAACCTCATTTACGTCTTTATAAACTGTCGGGAACTGAATAAACGTTACAGTGCGCGACAACGTGCTCCAAATCTAATCATTACAATACGGGAAAACTATTCTGACCCTTATGGGGAGAACTGCTGGTCTCCCCGTCATTCGTACTCCTAAACACAAATTTGACGTCTCGTCCTCGATTTTCTGATTATTACTGTAGAGTGCGCACAATAATTCTAGTCTGATGAATGGACGAGGCTGCGGCGGTAGATCATGCCGCGCGAATCGAAACTGCATTCTCCATTGAGGCCGCCAACCCCGCACGGCCAGCCGCCTGGTCCATGCGTCAGACTAGATTGAAAACGGAAACCATAGGTTGAGTTGGATTTCACGCTGAAGTCAAGTGCAAGAAGTCTCCTCTCTATATGCAACTGCTGTAACGGGACAGTAACTGAAAGTTTCGGCGAACCGATAAAGGAGGGACAACAACGGTTACCAAGTGCCATGTCCAGAGATTATACCAGTTTATGAACTTCCATTGACGTTTTTGAATCTGCAGCTACTGCGGAAGGTAAAGGTGCATCCTATAGACAATTTTCAGAGGGTTCAGAAAAATCGTCCAGGATTTCGCTCGAAACCTAAAACCAACTAGCATAACCTCCTTAATATTTGGGAAATCGTCAAATGGACTTGAATTTCGTGCTCAGCACCCCAGAACCCCCACCCCCTCCATAGAGAAGTTTTGAGCGAAATCCCAGACATTTACCAAACTACCGTATATCCACCGTAACTTAGCGTGAATGATGGGAACTCGATAACCGAAACCGAACCTCAGATTCTAGTTGAGGACTTGAAAATAAGCTTTACAGGGAAGTTTTGAAGCAAGTCTTTCGTTGTGTTTTGAAAATCTTCTGGAGTCGCATTTCGCCCCCCACAACTTTTCTCGGTGAGAGGCTTTGAGTCTAACATGTTGAAATTCCCCGAAAATCCACAATTGGACCTCAAATTCGCGTTCAACACCCTGGATATCACCCAGAAGTATGTTCTGAGCCAAATTCGGAATACTGTGCTTATCTGGGTCAAATTCCGGTCCGCAATTGCGTCTCGGCACGCTTTGCGGCCGCGCGCTTTCGAGTCGGAAGAGTTTCCAGCGCCGCAGCTGACGACATGTTGATTCTAGGTAGGTTCCAGAAACTGGAAACTAAACAAAATTGAAGAAAACTGTATAAAAAAGCCATATCGAGTCGGCCTTGGAGCTGGAAACTTGATTGACTCGAGCGCGTGCGGCCGCAAAGCGTGCCGAGACGCAATTGCGGACCGGAATTTGACCCAGATAAGCACAGTATTTTCCCTGAACACGCTGAAAGTTGCCTGGTAGGTAGGTGTACCTTTACCTTGGCGCTCAACCGAGGAAACTTGCCTAACTCAGTTAAGAAAACTCCGCAGCAGCTACAGATTTAGAAATGTCTTTGAAGTAGATCAACTGGTACGACTTCCCTTGCCAGTTCCCTAAAGCTTTCAAATATTTTCCCGTTACAGCTGTTGCATACGGAGTGGGGAGTTTTCACAAATGTGGTTCCTTCTGTAGAAAATCGCGTTGTGATAGTAAGTGCACACATGATCTTGGGAAGCACACAGGTCCGGTCACGATTATTCTCCGTTCTTGCACAATGGTGTCCAAGTTGCTCGTTGATGACCCTCTCGAAAGTTACCGTTATCTTTAGGCGTCTGCAGAGTTCGAGTCGCGGCGTTGCTCGCAGCTACGAACAGTGCTGGGGGATGCAATATCAACTGCATTCGGCCATGGGTTGACCGACGCAGCGTGCGATCACTGCCAGCGAGCGACAACCGACGCAGCGACGATAATGTTCGGAAACGTTTTTTGTCGCCGCGCTGCGACCAGTCGTCCGTCGCTGCAACTCTGCAGACCCCTTATGAGTGAAGCACTCCCGGTGAGAGCTCAGTGGTGCAAGCAATGAAGCACAGTTTTGACACACACCAGTGCGGTGCCACAAATTTCCCTCTGCTCTTGGTCGGAAAATAGTCTTGGCTATTTTGTCGGCTGCGTCAGCTCTGTACACTTTTATCAAGGCATTTTGGTTTTGTCAAATTTTCCGCTTTTTCTGGAACTGCTCCAGGCACTGAAGAATCTGATTGAGGAGCATTGAAACTGGTGCTTTTCAAAAATTTCGGAAACGAGAACGGTGGAAAATCATGTGAAAAACGATGGAAAAGAAAATTTAGAATTAGAAATGGAAGAGAACTTGAAAAAAATTCAGTGTTTGCCCATAAGTTGGTTTGTCGCTGCTCCCCGCTTGCAGGTATCCTTCGATAATTTGTTATTTCAATTAATAAATTTCATTTGAACCCAAATTGCTATGAGGCATTCCACAATCTCTGATTTTCGCTCTGGAAAGACCTAAGATGCAGTCTTAAAACTTTTTCGTTGTAGCTCGAAGGCATCTTCTGACTTCAGGGTCCCTCTTTTGGCTTTGTAGCCTTGCCACCGTGCTTAGAAAGCCTACTCAGCGCGAAATCTCAATTCAATCAATTAAAGGTAGTGTTGACGATAAACTTCACTTCCGATATCTCCACGGCTTACGGAAGGTCTGGTGCCCTTGATAGCAAGGCATGCTCAGAAAGGACACGAAAGACGCGTTTTTGAGTAAAAATAGGCCCTATCTTGTTTACGTTGATTTTTGAGCGTGGAGGAATTGACCGCTAGAAAGATGATACAAATCAGTGCAATGAAGCTCACTTATCAGCACTTCCTTTACTTGATCATTCCTGTAATCTGGGTCTTCATTTGTTCATTCCGAGGGGGCGGATCTGGTGCACCAGGCGTGTCTGAGGCACCAAAACGCTTGTTTGCAGCCGTTATTTTGCCGCTCCTGTCTCGTTTTCTACGGTTCTTTCGACAGTGGGAGCCTAGGATCCTTCTCGCCTAACATTTCACGGTGGAAAGTAAACGAGGATGATCATCGTGAACGCTGCCTTAAAGGCACATGACACACAGGAAATTATTTTTTAGTTGTCATGCTCATCTTAGAGCGCTGATAACAGCAATGTCTTTCAAGTCGCTCTGGTCTTCCTACAAACGGAGTTATGGCTCTTCAAAAATGCCTATATTATGAGGGTGAAAATTATGTGGACGAGTTGTCTCGGGCCCGTATTTCTCTTCGTTCGCAATCGTTTCGCGAGAGTGAGCCAGGATAAGGACAAAGACCGGTAATGGAATGAAGAACGTAGGCTCGGTTGAAATTCATCCATCCCCCCAGCCGATATCGAGGTCGAAATTGCGGAAGGGGGTCGAGGCTGTGGTGGTGGCTTATATCTCGCCTATTTGGAGGAATTGGGATCTCGCACTTGGCACGTGTTATACAGGAGGTTTCTACTACACAAACAAATGAAAATCACAAAAGTTATGTCTGAGGGTGTACTGTGCCCTTAAAGGCAGGGCCCGGGCATAATTTCGATTTTAAGATTTTCCGCTGAATCTGTGTTCATGGTACAGGTAGTCCGAAGGAACATGCGAAAACTGCGTTGAAACCGGTCTTCTTCAAGTTATTACAGCCACTTCCGTGAGCCGATGATCCAGAAAAGTGTGGCCATCGTCCATATTTTAGCGGTTGTCCACGCATTCTTCAAAAGTGCTGTGTAATTATCGGTCATTCCAGCCATGATTATCATGCTGTGAATACAGTAATCCCTGTGTTTTAGGCTGTTTTCTCCAGAAATACGGACTTAGAGTTTGTGATAATGTTGGACGGTGTTCAGCTAGACCAGCCCAATCTATCTAACCCGAATTTCGGTGGTGTCTAAATCTGACCGGACCTTGCCTTTAAATGAGAAAGGGCAAAAAAAATGTCCACCACACTATTAGAAAAGAAGAAAATGAGCCACTCCTACCTACGGAATTTTGATATCAACATCAACAAGGTGGATCTCTATTAAAATCTATACTTATCCATTTTTCATTGGTCTGGCTTCTTGATATGGTCTCCCCAGTGTGCTGAGTGCAAATGTACGAGAAAGTAGGGGCTCGAGACACTTAGTCCACCGAATTCTCGCCGTTCAGTTTCACAATCGTCGAGGGACCATAACTGCACCTGTAGTGATTTCTGAGAGATTCTGGGGACATCATTGTGATCAGCTCCGAATTTTCTCCGGAACCGTTAGATGCCTTCAAACTAGACGTAGCCTTGCATAAACCCTCAACCATTACCCGTATAACACTGTCCCAATCCGTTTCCGCACCAAAAAACCTGGAAACGGAACGGAATGAGGCAGCCTGAAAAACTCCAAAAATTTGGTAGCGGAATTCTTCCTCAAGGCCCTGATTGAAACACTATCCTTCTTCCTAAAGATATTTTTAGAAAACCAATCCTCTCCGGCCGCTTTGCCTCTGTAGCGATTGTATTAAGAGACTAACTGATACGCATACAATCCTCTGTTGTCAGAATCAGACCTGAAGTATCTGTCATTACTCGATTCTCAGTTTGAGTCCACTTCATCTTAACACTTCTGAGATTATCCTACTCAACCTTGTGAGCGTATGCAAGTCTAGAATTTTTGTGTGAGGGACACAGTTTAGGCCCAGCCTTAATCCGCTCCGCCATCGCGGTGCCGCCGGGGATTCCATTGTTGCTTTCCGGTGGCGAAATATTTTATAGTCCATCGTTCGTGCCGCGCGTGCCAGGCTTGCGGTGAGGACTATGAAAGCAGCCTAAAAAAGGCGAGTGATCGCGTGTCTAGAGGCTCTATAGATACGCTGTGCTCAGCCCTCGTATCAATCTTCAGCTCGCTGGCGCGAATTCGGTGCACGTATGTTATATTTAAGCGTGCACCGAGTTTGCGTCAACTCACAACAAGGAACGCGGAGTATCAGTGCGATCCGTACCAACGGTACGTTGTGAATAGACAAGTGGAAGCAAATTTACTCATAAACATTGTGTGTTGGTGCGTCGTAATATTGCAGAAGTTGCTTACCCAAATCAGGTAGGACTAACCCTGCTTTTAGCATTAATGGGAAAATGGTATCAGTTGCCACATACCTAAATGTCAACTTGACGCACTCCACAACGAGAAATCGGGCTTGTGTTCGTTCCCAAGACTGGGTTTTGAGACCTTTTCATTGGGACGGAGCTTTTTTAAATGGTTTTGTGGTGTGGGAGATGTCGCAATTCGAAGCACGAGGATTCATCAGCCGCGCAGTTTTTTGCTCATCTTCGTGTTCCTTTTCACCGTGTTCAAATCTGAGGCGGTTTCTCTGTTGCTTTGAGAAATGGCACTTCGTTCGCTCGCTCATCGGTCCCAGCTTTTTTTTCGGCGAAGGAGGGCGGTGTTTTTTCTGCCCCGCGGTGATGTGCTACGGTGGTACCACGTATCACCCATGGGGAGAGTGACTGGGACGAGGGGCGGTTTTTTCAGCAGCGGTGCCTGGCCCAGCGTCCCTTTTTCAGCGATTTACGCTGTAGAAAAAAATTAGGCGCCTACCCCAGCCGGCCATCTCCACACGACGCGACGACATGTCGCAAACGACGACAATTCGGGTCAGTCGAAATGCCGAAAAAACTAGAAATTTATGGGCATTGTCTGTGAAAAACCGTCGACGTGAGATGCTGGGTGATTTTGGACGAAAAACATTCATCTGGATTGGACGTTTTGTGGTGTTCCGCATGGGTTTGCGATGCACTTTGGATTCCACAGTCTAAACGGACTCGGGGATTTAGACTAGGATATGGTTTGAAGCTATGCTAATTCAAGATTGCAGATTAGTTTTATTGATGCCGGAATAAAGTCTGTATATATTTCAGTTGTTCTCGATGTTTCACAGTTTTATATATATGAACAAGTCTTTTCCAGATTACAGCATAAACACAATGGGTTTACAATCGCGAAGAACTGCTTATACGTGAAATTGTTTTCCGACCAAAAGGACCAAAAGTTAGTTTACAACACATGTCAACTTGTCTTCAATTTGTGTTCCATATAAAAAATTGACAACAAATCTCTAGACCGACTGTATTTCCACATCAAAATTTAAAAGGCACAGTTCACTGCACATGGCGGTTGCTCAGCTGTGCACGTTAACTAGGGAGAAGAAGGTGGTCGAAGAAGCTTTTTCCAGCGGAATTCATACCAACTGAAACACTTGCAATGATCAGAGCTGAGTTTGCATCTGCTGACGAGTTTTCTAAACCGAGATATGGGATTTCCTCAGTTGGGCGCAAAGGTAGGGTACACCCATAAAGAGGTTGGAGGGTGCTCAGAATGTTATTTCCGATTTAGCTCAGAACTTGTTTCTGAGGGTGTGCGGGGTCGTGAAGATAAAACGAGGTCGACCTGTCAAATTTCTAAAATCTTTGGCATGATCTGTTAGAGGCCTGCTACCGAGACAAAATGCGAATTACAGATTAGCCTCGAAACATCTTTTGAGAGGTGAATTGGAGTGCTTAACAAGAATCTGAGGTCCTTTTACTAACTTCTTACAGATTACGGTAGTTTACGGCCGGTATACGATAGCCTGGTCGAACTTTCAGATCTAGATGAAGACTTTTCTTTGGCTGCTGTTAGGGAGCGTTAAACAAGAATCCGTGATCCATTTATCAATTTTCGAACTACTGAGTTTGATTTCTAGGTTACCCCCACCGAATGGCATTATGCGTATAAACCTTAAAAGCATCTTTCGCACTGGAAACCATTTTCCATTTTCAGCTTCAATTTCATGAATGAGCCCGCTAGACCAAACCGGTAAAGTTTTTCTCGACAAAAACATGTGGTTCTGATGTTTAAGTGGTTGAAAATGAGGATCCGCCTCCAGTTCTGACCAGTCATCTAGCACGAAGAACAGAAGCGCCATCATAGGCGCGTAAATCCAGTACTTATCATTGTCATTTCGGAAAACCCTAACGTCAAAACTTGCTTCATCAGTACTTATTCTTTCAAACGAGTTCCGGTAAAAGAAAGGCGAGAGAAATTAACCTTTTCGAAAAATCTCAAGCGCAAAAACACAACGTTTGAGAAGAAAACTGACATATCGCATCTGACACACCGAAATTGACGGAGGAGGTGGGAAGCGAATGATGCGATGCATATCGAAACGGTTTTTTCCCAAAAGTTGGTTGTTTTGAGGCACTTTTTCACTTTTATCCAGTATCTCATTTATCATTACTATTCTGAGCAAAAACATGAAAAAATAAGACAGTTTTTAGGATCTCTTTTAGGGCAGTTTTGACGATGATTTTCGTTTTCGAGTTTCCCATTTAAATCAATGCATTGGCCACCGAGTATACTAGAATCGCGAAGAAACGGCGAAAAACGCAGTAAAACGTCATGTTTCAGTGAAATAATTTTCTGGCCTGAACTAGTTGTTCGGTAGAATGAACGAGTTTCCGGTGGTTGCCACCGGTTAACCAATTACTGAATCAAAATTGGGACAAAAAGTAAAGTTAGGGTCCAAAGCGAGGAACGGAACAACCGAGATT
The DNA here is from genome assembly GCA_029168955.1 of Aplectana chamaeleonis. Taxonomy (NCBI): domain Eukaryota; kingdom Metazoa; phylum Nematoda; class Chromadorea; order Rhabditida; family Cosmocercidae; genus Aplectana; species Aplectana chamaeleonis. The sequence continues at coordinate 699,250 of JAPDOI010000218.1, read as the reverse complement.
TAGGAATTTCAAAGGACGGTTCATAGAATATTCCATTGTCATAACAGACAGTTCCTCTGACTGAGAGTAGAGAGGGGGGGGGGTGAGAGTACAGCTTTTCATGTAGTTTTGACGCATTTTCTCCTATTTCTTCGCCATTCCGGCTCTACCTGGGGCCAATTACATGATTGTCTAAACAAGGGATCCCAAAATTGGAGATCATCATGAACACTGCCGTCAACCTACAATTAACCTCAGAATATCGAGTAACGCACCCCAGATTCGTACTAATTCCTGCAGTTGAACTTCTGTGATTTAGCAAAACAGCGTGTACCGGCTAAGTAAAAGTACTGTATTACCTTTTTAAGATTAAAGGAGGTGCAGTTGAATGAAAATGGCGTGCCCCAAATTTACGACAGTTTTTTCCGCGGCATTTGGACGTATTCAGATGACCATTAATTCTGTACTCAAGCATGACATAGGGCGAATCCCAAGGCAGCTCAGCAAGAGCTGAAGCCCATCCAGAGATATTCCTATCAGACTCAATCAGTATACTCAGGACCTAAATTTTCCATAAAATTCCGACAAATTACGTGGATTCAGCCAGCTCTAACTAAATTCTGGGCTAGAGAGCAGAGAAATAGCGTGCCAGGTCAGGAGACAGCTCCGGAATTCTTAAAGGAGCGACGGAGTAACATAAATAGTTTAAAAGAAATCATCGTTTTGCAATCATCGTTTTTATCAGATCATGAATATGTGAGTCCGACCGCTTGAATGCAATCTACCGCTCGCTATAACATCGGACTCGTCTGAGTCGTGTCTGAAACGTTCCGGGCTCGTCTTAACATTCACTCAGTCGAGCTTGGCCGAGTGGCCGCTTCGCTACGGGCCTTGATCCATCCCGTTCTTTAGTTGTGCAGTCCTATAGCTACTTCGCTACAAAGCACTCCATCATCGCTGGTAAGCAGCGATGCCATTCTTATCGCGGTCTACAGCAATGGGTGTCCCCGCTGCTACCGAATGGTGCATCGCCTTATCAAAATTCCACTACAGTCATGAAAGCACCCGGGCTTGCAAGTCGCGCCATTAAAAATTGGGCTGAACATAAGCCCTGCTGCTTTGCATTTTGACGACTTTCCGTGCACGCGTGTATGGTGGCGTCCCGCACTTCTGCCGGGGGAGTGATCGCGCGCACGCTGGTCGCGGTAGTCGCTCAACGTGACGTAATTGCGGGGTCGCGAACAGTCGGAAGGTGTCGATGGTAATGCAACCATTGTCTGTTTGTCAACTGCAAATTGTGACGTTTCAAATGATAGGTACACCTTAATTTTTGCTTCCAAGAGAATAAGCCTCTGACTTTGCCATACAAAAATGTACCAGTGGACTCATCAGTGGTGAAAACCCTTTTAGACCATGCTCTAGAACAATCGGCACATCGACCAAGAAATACTGCTTGTTTTAAGAAAATGGGCTCGTTTCAAGCGGTCTAAAACTGTGGTATAGGTCCACCTCAATTTTTTTACTTCAACGAATTTTCCCGTTTTAAGATAGGTATAAGTTCGTCAGCTGGTGACATCAGTCACTGAATTCAGTAGGATTCGAGCGATGTCGCAGGTGATGAAGCTTTCTGCTGCTCAGCAGGCTCAGGTGGACGCCCTACATGAAGCACATATTCTCAGCAGAAGGATTGCCTTACAACTGGGAAGATCGCACAACTGTATCAAAAGATAATAAAGCATCCGACGCATTATAACAAGAAGAAAGATGCTGGTAGACCGAGTAAGCGTCCGAAGCGCAAGGAGATGCTTAGTGCTCGTGAAGTGAAGCCTCTAACAACATGCAGTCCACGAACGACGTCCGAAGGATTTTTTAGTCTCGAAATGGAGAGTGCTCTGGTCTCTCCACTGCTGCCCGCACATCAACCGTGAAGTTAGGAGACACGCACCCTACCTAAAACCCCATCATGAGTCAGCGAGGGTACGTTTCGCTCGTACCAACACGCCCTCAAATAGAAAGAAGTCAGGTTGTCACATTCTTGATCGGGAAGTTTGAAAACTTACTTATTCTGCATTGCAGGTCGTAATTCTCGAAGTAAAAGAAATGGAATTTGGATGACGTAGATGGTAAAACCCTTTACTGGGAAAATTTGCAGAAGGCAAAACAATTATTTTCGAGGCGCAGCTGTGGTGGCGGAAGCGTGATGGTCTGGGCTACGTTCTCTGGTCACGGACGCGTTGCACGTGACTTCGTTCGTGCGGGATGAACAGCCTGGACTACCAGAAGGCGCTTCGTGACCATCTCCCGCCATATTTCAGAAGATTTCGTGAGCAAGATTTCGTTTTTCAACATGATAACGCGCCAGTCCTTGCGTGGTAGTCAATTACTGCATACTCAAACGCTAACTTCCGACAGGGCACGAGATTCTCATGCCGTAAAATAGCGTGTTTCGCTGTGTCGATTGCGTCCAACTCTACTCATTGTACGACACCATGGAAATTTTTGCTACCTTGGAGAATTCATTCCTGGACTTCCTTGTTTTATTTTAGAAGAGAACTCAAGTTACATGATAATTTACGTATAAGGAGATTGAAACGACAAAGCATTTCGAATTTAGGCTGAGTTTCGGTGTGTACAGGCAAATTGAAAGAACGTTGTTGTGAATTTTTTTCCATGATGTCGTAGAATGAGTAGTGTTGGACGCAATCGACACACCAAAACACGCTATTTTACGGCATGAGAATTTCGTTCCCTGTCCGACGTTAGCGTTCGAGTTTACTGCATTGCTAGAGGCTCACAACGTGACCGTTTTGAGGTGGTGCGCATGCTTTCACAACCTGAATCCGACGAAGAACTTGTGAATGATTCTTGTACGAAAGGTGTCTAAGAGTGGCACCACCTTTTCCTCGATGTCTGATCTAAAGATTGCCATTCTAGATGCATGTGCGAGCGTAGATCAAACTGCGATCGATGATCTTGTTACAAGCACGCATAATAGGATTTTTGATGTTTGTGCAAAGAGAGGAAGGGCCATTGATCAGTTGTGTCTTAGTTGCAGTTCTAGTGGATAAATGATCATGTTTACAAGTGGACTCATATCTTGCATCGCTTGAAGGCAGCATACAAGCTCGTCAACATGGTTGAGATATAAACGTTACTTGAACCGTTCGGCTTACAACACAATGCCTGCGCATTTAAAAGCTTTGAAAACGACCCACAATGCCACTAGAAGAGAAGCAAGTTTGGCCCTGCTCGTATTTTCACTCCACCTGTATTTGCACTACCGTCCAAAGCGAGGGTGCTGTGCTATCCTATTGTCGATGAGAAGTGTGGCTTACTTGTTAAGCAATCCAAAAACAGTTCTGATGGAGTAGATAGCCCAGCACTCTTGTTTCAAAAAGGGAGTGCAAATACAAGGGGCATGAAAATTTGGGCGGGGTTAAAGGCATCGTACGCGCAAAAAACCGTATCTCATTTTTTCATGTTTTTGAGCAGGCAATTCTCTGACATACAGAATAAGAGTGGAAAGGCTCCACAAAACCATAGACTTTTGCGAAAAAACTCATTTTGAAATGCCTCGAATTATTCACTTCCCACCCTTCCGTCGATTTCGGTGTGTCTGGTGCAATACGTCTGAAGTTTTTTTCGCAAACGTCGGATGTGTTTTTTGCTTCAAACTTATTACGTGGGTGAATTCCTGTTGCCTCTTGTTCACTGGAACTTATTTTGAAAAATAAAGTATCCATTGGCCAAGTTTGGATGTTAGAATTTCCCGAATTAAAAATTTCAAATGCTGAATCATCCGCGCATGTGGTGGCGCTTCTGTTCCTTGTGCTAGATGGTTGGTGAAAATTGGTGGCGAATCTTCATTTTGAACCACTCCAACTTCAGAGCCTCATGTTTTTGACGCGCAAAACTTCACCAACGTGTTCCGCCGGGCTCAATCATGAAATTGAGCCTGAAAAATGGATATTGGTTTTCAGCGCGAACGATGCCTTTAAACTTGCTACTCCTGTGACGTTAAGGTTGGTCGTTTTTGGCGCTTCAAGATGGGCAGGCATTGTGCTTTAAGCCGTACGGTTCAAATTGCGGTTGTATCTCTATCACGTTAACAAACGTGTATGCTGCAAGGATTAGGTCCACCTGTGAAAATAATCATTTTACCACTTCCACTGCGAATAAAACACAGCTGTCATTCACTGGTCCCCACAAACATTAAAAATCCCATTAGGCATAATTGTAACAAGATTATCGATCACTATTTGGTCTGCACTCGCCCAAGCATCTAAGAAGGCAATCTTCACTTCAAAATTGGGGAGAAGGTGTTGCCATTCCTTAGCACTGCGTCCAAGACTCCCTCACAAGTTCGCCATCGGATTCAGGTGGGGAGAACATGCGGACCATCCCAAAACGGTCACGTTGTGAGCCTCTAGCCATGCCGAAGTTGACTGCGATGCGTGGATTGACGCGTTATCATGTTGAAAAACAAGATCTAGTCTGCGATATGTTGTGGGATATGACAGTAGATGGTCACGACGCGCTTCTGGTAGTCCAGGCCGTGCATTCTGCACATCCTGCACGAAACGAAGTCAAGTGCAACGCGTCCGCGTTCAGAGAAAGCAGCTCATCCCATCACCGTTCCGCCACCAGAGTTGCGCTTCGATAATAACCGTTCGTCTTGCCGCAAATCCTCCAGAAGTAGGTTCTACCATCTGGGCCCTCCAAATTCCATTTCTTTTTCGTTGAGAATTACTACTTGGAATGCAGAGGTAGTAAGTTTTCAAACCTCGCGACCAAGACTATGGTCGAGAAGTCTACCTCCTTCCAATTTATGGTCGTGTTGGTAATGTATCCTCGCTGACTTGTGAATGGGTGTTAGGCGGGGTGCAAGTGTCTTAGCTTCACGGATGATGTGCGAGCAACGGTGGAGAGACTGAAGCACTGCTCATTGTGAGACCGGAAGATCTTAATTCCTTTGGACTGCATGCTGTTTGAGGCTTCATGTGTAATATGCATCTCCTCGCGCCTCGAAAGCTTTCTCGGTCGACCAGCTTCTTTCTTCTTACTGTACCGCGTCGGATTTTTCAAGTATTTGTATATACAGTTAAAGGCAGCTTACACGCTCGTAAACGCGATTGAGATAACTACGGAAATAGAATGCTATGGCCCAGATTACAACACCTACGCATTTTGAAGTGTCAAAAACGACCCACAATGCCGCTACATGAGTTAGAAGTTGGCCCCGCCCTGTATTTTCACGCCCCTGTATTTGCCTTTTGTCCTGTAACGCAAGGTTGCTGGGTCATATTCACCGTCCGTATTGTTGGTAGATTGCCTAACAAGTGAACCACACACGTCACTGACGGCGAAGATGGCCCAACAACCCTGCGGAGGAAAAGGGCAAATACAGGGGGCGTCAAGATACAGGGCGGGGCCAACTTCTAACTCACGTAGCGTCATTGTGGGTCGTTTTTGATACATCAAAATGCGTAGGCATTATGTTGTAAGCCATACGATTCGATTCACATTGTTATCCCAACCACGTTTACGAGCGTGTATGCTGCCTTTAGGCGATCTTCTCAGTTGCGAGAACATCCTTCTGTTGGGGATAGGTGCTTCGTTTAGGGCGTCTACCTAGGGCCATATGTACATCTCCCCCCACGTCCCCGTCCCCGCGAAGCAACTCTGTGATTGGTCATCAGGCGAAATTGACCAATCACGGAGGGGCCTCCTAAAAAGGCAGCAGCGACCGTTTATCCATATGTGTTTCATCACGTTCGCTGCCAGTGGACAGGTCACGACTTGTTCGGCAGCGAGTACAGCTGTTTTTCTTTGCCCAAACCATAAAGCGCTCAGGGGTGCGTTCCAAGAACCTTTCCATGGCAAAACGCGTCCATGGAAACATAGCCACAGCCACGTGGGAGCAATGTTAAGTTATTATTCGCACCCATGGAAAGCAAATTTTTCCATCGGAAGGCTGTTTTTCCTCCCATGGAGTCATGGAAACGTTATTGGAACGCACCCCTGCAGAGTAGCACCGCGGCGACTCACGCTACGGCAGGGAAATTATGGAGAATGGGGGCACCAAGCAGGGGACGAGGTCGGCATCGTGTCGCGCGACTGACGCGGATACCTCGCAGGGTTTCTGCCGCCGCGACAGCAGAGTTTCCCTAAGGGGTATGGTATACTTTTGCGACACACGGTCGCGTCGCTCTGCACAGCGACAGCGACCGCCTCCCGTCCTTTAAATCTGTCGCTGTCGCAGTGCACTGCACAGCGACAGCGACAGTGGTAGGGACAGGCTATGGCACAGTTGCAGTATGTCAGCCCTCCGCGACACGTCGCTGCGACCCACACGCGACATCTGTTCCTACGACGACCGTTGTCGTTGCTCCCGTGCGGGTCCCGCCACGATTTGTGTTAGATTGCATGCCTGTCGCTCATTACGGCGACAAAGTATACCATAGGCCTAAGCGACGCCGTCAGCGAGCGGCGGCGTAAAGTGGTGTCAACCAATTAGATCGCCGGCGTGGAATGCTGCCGACGATGGAGAGTCCTTCATAAATTCGATCTCCTGAATACCTTTTGCAGTCTCATTCAAACTTTGGTTTCAGGTTTTTAGTTTTACTAGTTTTTTTGCTCCAAAGTGTCACAGTTGTGATTTATGCGATTACCGGTAACCGTTTTCTGATTTCGGTACCTCGAAATCTATATTTGAAGGCATAATCACTTTACTGAACGGAAATTCCAAGTTCACTTTACAGCTCTGAGCGTATTATTTTTTATAAGATGTTTACAGGTATTTCCTAACCTCTGGAAGCATATCAAAGCAATAAAAGCTACTCGGAGCGCAATGTGATGTTGAATGAATGAGTTGGAACATATTGGTAGAAAAGCGACGCTTGCGACCTCGGAGCTGCAATTCCGCGAACCCTTCGCGCTCAACGCCGCGTCAGGTTCACAGCACGTCTCAGTCCTCTCGCTCTGCGGCGTGCTGCCGGTCGTCGCAATTCTGCACAGCCGTCAAAGCCCCTTTCACAGTCTGCGGGACGACGCCGTCCGACACGCTATAAGATAGGGATGCGGCCTCTATGCGGCCCGCACCGACTCCGCAGCCCTATCTTATAATATGTCGGACGGCGTCGTCTGACAAACTGTGAAAGAACCCCAAGTGAAGACTGCCGGGCAAATGCACTGCACTTAGCCCAACCCAGAGGCACAAAGTTGGGACGTGAAAACATGATGAAACTTTTAGAACACATCCGAATACGTATGGATGAACGGTTGCTGCTGCCTGTTTAGGTTTTCTGAATCGGATGGCCTTCGCTGGGACGGGGACGCGCGAGGAGAGATGTGCATACGGCCCCTGAAGCTGCTAAGCATCAGATAGTTTCGTCCCCCTCGGTATGGCTCGGGACAATTGCTTTGGAATCAGTGAATGATGTCACTAGGTGACAAACTTCAACCAAACTTGAAACGGGAAAACTGTAAAAAGTACAAAAAATTGGGGTCGACCCATACTTTTGCACCGCTTAAGATGGGCACTTTTCCCAAAACAAGCGGCACTTTTTAACCAATGATTGTTCTGGAACATTGTCTACAAGGGGTTTGAGGACCTATGAATCCACCAGCTGCGCCAGGTGGCTAACGCCGCCCATCGCTGCTGTCAAACCGGCTTCACCGGTTCGGTTGCCGGCCTGTTCTAGATGACCTAACAGAACGATTTAAGAAAAAGACAACAATTCTGTTGCTGTAAAACGGTTCTGCTAGAAAACATTATGATCAGTCTGGTTTTATTCCAACCATCCCTGCTGCGAGTAATAGTTTTCTTGTCGCCGGTTTACCGCTGGTGGATAGGGTTCGACAAACGGAAGGCCGACTTGGCTGGCCTTGGTCCATCGGCAGTGTGCAGCAATGGCTTGGCTTCGCCGAACAATAAACCGACTTTGCCGTCCGATTTCCCTCCCCCATCAACCTCGGGTAGCAATCGTTTGGCCCCGCCAACCGAGAGACCAACTTTGCCGCCCTTCCCGACAAACCGCGTGTACCATTCGTATGGCTTCGCCGAACGGTGAGCTGGCTATCCCGGCTTTTCTCCATTACCCACGCTTAGCATTCGTTTGGCTTTGCCTAACGATAGAAGGCTCTGCCGCCAGTCTCCCCCCCCATAAACCACATGTAGCACTCGTTTGGTTTCGCCCAACTATTGACCTCCTTTCCCGGCCTTCTCCCATCAACCACATGCAGCCCTCGTTTGACTTTGCCCAACAATTGACCTTCTTTCCCGGCCTTCCACCATGAACCACGGGTAACAATCGTTTGTTCTCGCACATAATGTACGCGTCGATTCCGAAGTCCCGCGCACTTTCCGTGTCGTTTTACGCGATGAACCCGAGGCCCCGCCTACTACAGAGTACTTCTTGGTTCTCTGGGCCCCGCACATGTTGTACGCGTTGATTCCGAAGCTCCGCGCACTTTCCGTGTCTTTTTACGCGATGGACCCACAGCCTCGCCTACTTTCACAAAGGACTTCTTGGTTCTCTGGGCCCGCACATGTTGTACGCGCTGATTCCGAGTCCCGCGCACTTTCCGTGTTGTTTTACGCAATGAACCTGAAGCCCCGCCCACTTTTACAAAGTACACTTTGGTTGTCTTTGGGCCCGCAAATGTTGTACGCGCTGATTCCGAAGTCCCGCGCACTTTCCGTGTCTTTTTACGCGATGGACCCACAGCCTCGCCTACTTTCACAAAGGACTTCTTGGTTCTCTAGGCCCCGCACATGTTGTACGCGTTGATTCCGGAGTCCCGCGCACTTTCCGTGTTGTTTTACGCAATGAACCTGTAGCCCCGCCCACTTTTACAAAGTACTGTTTGGTTGTCTCTGGGCCCGCAAATGTTGTACGCGTCGATTCCGAAGTCCCGCGCACTTTCCCTTTCGTTTTACGCGACGGACCCGAGGCCTCGCCTACTTTTACAGAGTACTTTTCGGTTCTCTGGGCCCGCACATGTTGTACGCGCTGATTCCGAAGCTCCGCGCACTTTCCGTGTCTTTTTACGCGATGGACCCAAAGCCCCGCCCACTTTTACAAAGTACACTTTGGTTGTCTTTGGGCCCGCAAATGTTGTACGCGCTGATTCCGAAGTCCCGCGCACTTTCCGTGTCTTTTTACGCGATGGACCCACAGCCTCGCCTACTTTCACAAAGGACTTCTTGGTTCTCTAGGCCCCGCACATGTTGTACGCGTTGATTCCGGAGTCCCGCGCACTTTCCGTGTTGTTTTACGCAATGAACCTGTAGCCCCGCCCACTTTTACAAAGTACTGTTTGGTTGTCTCTGGGCCCGCAAATGTTGTACGCGCCGATTCCGAAGTCCCGCGCACTTTCCCTTTCGTTTTACGTGACGGACCCGAGGCCTCGCCTACTTTTACAGAGTACTTCTTGGTTCTCTGGGCCCGCACATGTTGTACGCGCTGATTCCGAAGCTCCGCGCACTTTCCGTGTCTTTTTACGCGATGGACCCAAAGCCTCGCCTACTTTCACAAAGTACTTCTTGGTTCTCTGGGCCCGCACATGTTGTACGCGCTGATTCCGAAGTCCCGCGCACTTTCCGTGTCTTTTTACGCGATGGACCCACAGCCTCGCCTACTTTCACAAAGGACTTCTTGGTTCTCTAGGCCCCGCACATGTTGTACGCGTTGATTCCGGAGTCCCGCGCACTTTCCGTGTTGTTTTACGCAATGAACCTGTAGCCCCGCCCACTTTTACAAAGTACTGTTTGGTTGTCTCTGGGCCCGCAAATGTTGTACGCGTCGATTCCGAAGTCCCGCGCACTTTCCCTTTCGTTTTACGCGATGGACCCAAAGCCTCGCCTACTTTCACAAAGTACTTCTTGGTTCTCTGGGCCCGCACATGTTGTACGCGCTGATTCCGAAGTCCCGCGCACTTTCCGTGTCGTTTTACGCAATGAACCTGAAGCCCCGCCCACTCTTACAAAGTACTCTTTGGTTGTCTCTGGGCCCCGCACATGTCGTACGCGTTGATTCCGAGGTCCCGCGCACTTTCCGTGTCGTTTTACGCAATGAACCTGAAGCCCCGCCTACTTTGACAAAGTACTTCTTGGTTGTCTCTGAGCCCGCAAATGTTGTACGCGTCGATTCCGAAATCCCGCGCACTTCCCGTGTCGTTTTACGCTATGAACCTGAAGCCCCGCCCACTTTCACAAAGTACTTCTTGGTTTCCTGGGCCCCGCACATGTTGTACGCATTGATTCCGAAGTCCCGCGCACTTTCCGTGTCGTTTTACGCAATGAACCTGAAGCCCCGCCTACTTTGACAAATTACTTCTTGGTTGTCTCTGAGCCCCGCACATGTTGTACGCGTCGATTCAACAGCTACGATGGTCCCACCATGATCCGTTACTAACAAAGTTTAAAAGACCCAATATGCAACGTTAAGGATGGTCCCATCAAGATCAGCAACGATTAAAGTTTGAAGGACTCAATATGCAACAGCCAGGGTGGTCCCACCACGATCTTAATGATGTGCGCGCTTCTAAGCCCCACTCATATTCCGCCACCTTCGACGGTGTACTAAAACACTAAAGTGCTTTGAGTGATAGGGTTGAAAATTGCGGGAAATTTGAAATCCGGTCAGACAGACGTCGGTCATACGTGCCAGACACTTTACTTGAACAAATTGAGAATTTTTTTCGAATGATCGACTTTTCGAATAAGTCGAAAATTAGACTTTTACGAATGATCGACTTTTCGAATAAAAAGTCGGCTTTTTCATTCGACTTGAAAAATTATCTACCCTTCCATTCAGCCATTCGGACGGTACATGAAGATGTGACTGCCTAATTGACTTTTTCGTTCCCGCAAAAGCTCCATTACATATTTTGAATTATTTGCGACTTAGGGAAGTCTTTAAATAAGAATGAAAGAATCGAAAATTTTGGAAGCTGTCTTTAGGGTCTAACTGCTATTTTCCGGGAGAACGGTAAGTAACACTTGGGAACCGAGTGTCCTAAATTTAGCGAGGTATGGGGCAACGAGTGTGCAGTCTGCTCGGATCGTGGCGGTCGCTATCGACGATCGCTATCGAAGATCAGTGTGAACTAGATGCCACGTTTTATAATATGCGGGCACTGAGCTTGCGCTACCGCACAACGGGGAACGCAATATATAAGCGCGATCTGCGCTGACTGTATGAACAGCGCTTTGATAAGTATGGCCCTTTTCCTGGTGCGCGCGCGGATGCTTAGCGACCTTCTCAATGTAGCGCACAAGCTGACACCCCATACCTAGCCCAGATATCAGCCGAGGCCTGTTTCAGCTACTGAAAGCAGTGTTCACGGTGAATCTCGCTTATAAATTTTCAGTGTCAAATACTACGCTGGCAGATGCTAGAGTGAATCGTGTCAAAAAACAGCGAAATCGGGCCAGAAATCGATAAAAACGACGGCGAAAAGATTTCGTTAGCCCATTACGCCTGCTCTCAGCCCGCGCGCCCCGTTCTGACGAGCTTGTGGCGCCGCGCACGTTTCCGATGGCAAATTGCCAAAGAACTCCGCCACGCTTAGCCCGATCGATTCGCGCACATTTCGCCATTAGCGCGCACTTGCGGAAACTAGCAGGGTCCACGCCCAGAACGTTACAAACAGCTATTTTAGCTTATTCTGAGCGCCTTTCTCCGGTTCATTCACTATTGGATAGCTCACGTCCGAACAACCCCATTTTTAAATCAAACTCGAATATGAGATTTATCGTTAACACTGCCTTCAAAGGCTACGGCCAGCTGAAAGTTTCAATGGGGTCGATCATCTAGCACTTTTGGTCCATCATCTACCACTTTGCATAAAATGTTGATGGGACTGTCAAACAACACTAGAACAATTATGGCCCAAACTCCACATGAAGGAAAATTTCAAAAACGATTTTGGTGCGAACTTCAAGGCATTTTTTACAGTGTATTCGAACTGGTTTTCCTTTAAAAATGAAGATTTTTTAGAGACTCGTCCGACATTTTCTTTCACTAAAGAGGCCAAGCTATACAGAGTATGAAAAAACCTATGGTTTTCTTCGCGTACGATCCCTCTAATATGACAATTTTCCTCCTCGATGATCAGCATAATTCGCCCGCAGTTTCCCCATTTTCATTTCCATTCAGACACCTTTATTTAAAATCCTATGAGCTCCTAATTCAGTATAAAATTCATTGAACGTTGCGCACATGTAGAAATAAGAAAAGAAAACTAATCAGATTGTAGAAAGAAGGCATCTATTATGTCTGTCTGCGGCTACAAAATTTTTGCATTGGTTACGCGCAAATTAGCAAAATGTGTCCAGATGGACTAGCTGACATTTCCAACATCTTTCTCAGTAACCAGGCACTAATCGGCGTTATCTGAATCGAACCATTATCCGAAAATTCGAAAATTCGGATAAAGCTCGGATGAAATTCGGGTGAATTTTCGGATAAAATCAGATAATTTTTGGATAAAATCGGATAAATTGGTTTAAAATTGCACTCGGCCACGCACATTTTCCCGTACCGCCCTCTATTTAATACATCATCCCAGGGTTTCCCTCCTCCTTCCTAAATCGGAGTCGTTGCGGCTCGAAAAAAAGGCCACTTCGTCAACTGAGATGACCAAGTGGCTAGTTATTCAATGTAGATTTTTTTGTATAGTTGCTTCGCACGCTTTTTACTAGCTATGTAGTTGTTCCGATAAACCTGTGTATGGATAATACTGTGCCTCCCAACGACGGTAGAGTAATTGAAGATTGGTTTTCATATTTTTATTAATATGCATTTATGAAGATTGATGTTCGTATGTGAACATGCTGCAAATGCAATGAAGTACTTCTGTTTCTTCAATTATGGATGTTTTCAGAGGCTTGCCTTGAGTACTTGATTCATTTTTTTACCGTTTTGCATCAATTGAACTTTGTTCCGAAAATATCCGAAGTTATCCGAATGTACCCGACCGGATATCCAACCGGCAATATCTGAATCGATCCATTATCCGAAGAATTATCTTCGAATAACAAGTTTACCAGGTACTCTTGAGAGCGGCGAAAATTTCGAATAAGTCGGATATTACTATTTTCGAATGATCGACTTCTCGACTTATCCGAAAATCGCCCTTTTTCGAATGATCGACTTCTCGACTCGTCCGAAAATCGGCCTTTTTCGAATGATCGACTTTTCGATTTAGCCGGATTTTCCACTTTTCGAATAGTCGACCCAGTCGATTTAGTCGAAGTCGACTTTTTCCAATCGGATGATGATTCGATCACTCGATTCGGCCCAAGTATACCAGACACTCGGTCAGACACAACACCACGCCGATTATTATATGTGAGGATTGTGACTTTTTCGTTTTGCGAGATCTGAAGATTCGTATCTTGAATGCGAAAATTAGGGTGTACCTATGATTTTGCCCCTCACTTTGTAAGTACGGTTATGTATTCCCTTGCGCGTTAACGTATGTGTATGCGCCTGCGTGCGCTTGTGCGGTGTACATATGTGTGTGCGCACGCGATCGTATGTGCGCATGTGCATACGTAGACAACAAAGTGACACTCTCGCGTGTAGTCGCGTTTGTGCGGACGTGCGTATTTGCGGTAATATGCGCTTGAGTGTGCGCAAAAGGCGCGTACGGATTTGAGCATGTGGTTACGAGGGTGCCTTTGTGTGCAGGCGGGTGTATGTGCACGCGTGTATGTGTTTGTGTTATGTGCTGAAAATTTGGCTGGTGCCTAAAATACGGCTATTACATAGTTATGTATAATTATTTCCTCACATGTACTGTTGTGGTGCTCTACTAATGTTCTCTCTGATCTTTTTGTTGCTATTATAATATGAGTGACAACCGAGTCCGAACCCCTGGTTCCAAGACCCTAACATGAAGAGAAACACGACTAAAAACACACTCGATTATTTCAGCTGCCTTTATTTTTGAAGTCCTTTTTCGAAATTCAAAGAAAGTGTAAGGTATCGCTGTAAACTATGTATGTACCTGCGTGTCACTGTGGTCTCGTTTCCTAAAGGCAGTGTTCACGATAAATCTCGTTCTCTAGGTTTCGGTGTGAAACACTAAGTTGGCAGGTGCTGTAGAGGATAGGGTCGAAGAAAGCAACGAAAACTGGCCAGAAACAAAAGCAAACGACTTTGAAAGCCCGGTGCACCCCCCCCCAATTGGACGAGCTTGTGGCGCCGCACACGTTTCGATGGCAAATTGCCAAGCAACTCTGCTGCAGTTAGCATTATAGATTCGCGCAGATTTCGCGATTGGCGCGCACTTGCCGAAGTCAGCAGAGTCCATGATTCTCTTCCACGCCCTGAATTTAGAAACCGTTATTTTGACTTGTTTTGGACGTTTTTCTTTCCTGTTTCTTCACTATTAGTTACCTCACGACCAAACAATCCCATTTTTGGGTCGAACTCGAGTGCGATATTCATCTTGTACACTGCCTTGAAAGGCGGTGTTCGTGATAAATTTCTATTCCTATATCACCACGGTTTACGGAAGTTTTGGTGCCCTATATAGCAAGGCGTGCCTAAAAAGCACGCGAAAGACGCGTTTTCGAGCCAAAATAGGCCCCCCTTTGCTTAAAGGCAGTGTTCACGATAATCTTCATTTTTGAGATTATTAGCAAAATCGATTAATTGACCCCCGGGTAGAACTAAAATGACGGAGAAACTGAGAAAAACGAACCAGGAGGGCACGAAATCTTTTACTCACACCCGCCTTCTTACTCTCACCGGAACTGTTTGTTGTGACGATGAAATCTTTGGTGGACCTTACCTTTGGAATTCACTACTCTCTCCTGCTCCGGTCATTCCTTCTGACCTCGACTAATACTGTTTTGCATATAATACTCTTCCATTTTCGACTGACCTCATTTCCACCGGTCACAGCCACCGGGAACATGTTAATCCAATCGGACATCTAGTCCAGGCCAGAGAATATTGTCACTGAAATACGACGTTTTCATGGGTTTCTCGCCTTTTCTTCGTGATTTTTGTAACACTTGGAGATCGACGCTTTGTTTTATGTGAAAAACTCGGAAATGAAAATCATCGTGAACACTGCCTTTAAAGGCAGTGGTCACGATGAAAAACGTTATGGAAAAAACTACAAAAATCAACTTAGATCAAAAACAGCTGAAAAACTATGAAGGTAGCGCGGTGAAAAACGGTCTACAAGTAGAGTTTCTAGGACCCAAAGAAGCTAGTTCGTGCACACGTGCACAGCGATGACGAAACAGATCGCAGTCTCATGACGAGCAGTCAAAAATCATCGACATTCAGAGGACGAAATAAATGCAAATTTAACGAATAAAAACGGTTGAATAATGAAAGCATCACCTCAGTCAATGTTTTTGACTAGATACACACATAAATTCGAAGGTTCATTGATTGACATTCAAATTCAAGCTAGCTGATGTTCTTGATATAAGAGGTCATCGATGCCGATGAAGTGGAGAGGGCTCGTCCACCATCAAAAGACAAGAAAGTTCAGGTTTCAAATTCGGCCCAAAACAGTGATTTTTTTGCGATTTTTTCTTATAGGTCCCACTACTCGAGACCCAGGAAAGGATTTGGAGAGAAAAAGACGACAAGCATATTTGATCGCGACCACTGCCTTTAAGTTGATTTTTGAGCATGGAGGAATTGACCGCTATGAAGGATGATAGCATTCAATGCAATCAAGCGATTGCACTTATCAGCACTTCCTTGATTTGATTATTCCCGTAATCTGATTGTTCATTTGCTCACATCGAGGGGGCGGAAATGGTGCACGGGGCGGTACTGCAACACCAAAATGCTTGTTTGCAGCCGCTGTTTTGCCACTCCTGGATCGTTTTCTTCTGTTCTTTCGGCTTTGGGAGCCTATAACCGCCTATCATTTCACTATGGAAAGTCACCGAGGACGTTAATCGTGAACGCTACCTTTCATAGACTATCAGCCTGCATTCGAGTCAGTAGAGGCTATTCTAGGATCTGATGCATATTTTCAATCTATAAAACTCCATATAAGTTTTTGTGAAGATGGTCATCTATTACCTTGAAATAAGCAGTTTTTACCAGGCGGTCCCCGTGTCCCGGAGCTTCTGCCGCACCCTGTGAAGAAGCCTTCAAATTTACGCTCTTAGGACCACTAATAGTTTCCTGGTTTCTCGATCGCAACAGATTTCAGTGAGTATAGGACATGGACAAAGCCACGTACGTGTAGACAAGGAAAAAGCGGTGTCAGGTTGTGTTGGGCTTCGACCACTTTTTGAAGCGACTACTATGGAATGCGATTGGCGTGAATAGGGGGAGCACAAATGAGGGACAGATTATTATACTGAAGCATCAAGGGAGGCTGAAGGCATTTTCAACTGCCTTCTTTTTCAATATTCGACTCTACTAGACTATGGAATTCAATAGATGTATGAACAGAAGTTGCAAGAATCTTCGACAGAAACTGTTGGCCAAGTTGTAGGGGTCTCCTACTAGTTTTAGGTGATCAAGAGTAATATTATTATGTGAGAGCCAATGAGATAGAGTGCTGATTTGATGCGGAGGCACCACTTTTACTTAGCGGTGGATTCCTGCACTCTTAGAATTGAAAATAGCGGAGGGAAAACAGCTTTATTTTGATCTAGAGGCTCGATTCTCTAGTATTTTGAGAGTTATCGTGTATGCGACCCTCAGGCGCTTTGAAGCTACCGAGGACCCTGTACCTGAAGTAATTTCCCGAATACACTTTGATTACATTTTGCATAATTCCTTGGCTCGTAGTACTACCAGGTACATAGTACGATGAATGGGCATATTGGATCATCTCGCACTATCAGTCCATCAAATGGTCATGCAAATGAAATTTGTGACTTCATTTATGGGCGATTTCAGTCGCCGTGCATATTTGCCTTTGTGGGTGGTCTGCGCTCTCGTTGGCCATGCGCCTGCGGATGGAACGGATGGGGGCTAAATTTCTCCACATATAACGTACGTAAGACCTCCTTTTTTTGGAAGTTACCACCGGCCCCGCTCTAATTCAACGATAGTGTTTCTGCGTGAAATTTTACACTTTCTTAACATGAGAGATTTTTTGCATTAAAATTTCTATTTCGCCCGGGGGAAATTAGCAACTCAATTTTCTCAATACTGTTCCGTAAAAAATGTGATTACATTCAAAGTAAGCCTCAAACAGATAATGCGCTGCACACCGATTATACAGGGGTGTGCGGAAATTTCTGTTTTCTTTTTCCTGGCCGTTTTGGCCATTCTGTTTCTGTTTTCTGTTTTCTAAGAAATTGCCGTAAAGCAGAAAGAAAAACATCAGAAAAATTCGGCGAAAACCAGCTCTGTGGAACAGTGCAGCTTTCTTAGCCGTTTACGAGGTTTTGCTGTTATTTGCGTTGAGTGGTCCGATTGCTAATACTCTGAGAAATGTTGCCGCAACTCCACCGCGGGTCTTCCTGCTCGGCGCCTACCGGCCGCGGAAAACGCGGGGCAGAATGGCTTGACCCACGGAGAAGTCGAGTTGCGGAGGAGTCTGGGATCGCAGGGAAATCGCGGGAGAGCCCGTGATTGCAGTGGAGTCGCAGGGCAGTAGCGGAAGAGTCGCGGCAACATTTTCCAGAGTCAAGGCAGGGTTCGTTACAAAAAAGGGTTGTTGAGGTATCCTCGTCACAAGGTAGATCTGGTCATCACAAAAGTGGAAATATATAAAAATTCGGAGGAAATACGTTTAGGAACTTTATATTGCTAGTTGTCAACCTGCCCACAATTACCAAAATCTCTATGGACGCTTGCTTTGCCGTCTTCCATCTTGCTCTTAAACGGGAAAACAAGCATATATGAGAATCTTGTTAATTGGTGAGCGCACAGCCAACAATTGGCCGTTATAGGTCGTTTTTGTGCGTTTCTCTTGCAGTTTTTCACTTTTCTCACTTTTGTGATGGCCAGACTTGCATTTTCATGAAGAGAACTCAACGATCGATTTTATCGCGAACACCGCTCACGTACTCAGTACTTCTAACCCAATGGGGGTTGCATCCCAGGGCATACATCGAATTCAACCTTTACTGCCAGCGGCAGCTGCTGCTAAGGGCGGTATATGATTCCAACGCACGCTGGAGTTGAATCCCTCGATATCGGCAGCAGCTGCTGCTGTCGAAGTTCTTGTCGCGTCAATTTCACCTTTTGAAGGACGCGCTTCCAGTTGGAAAAGGGGAGTATACGACGCACTCCTGAGGCATGATTTAAATGTCAGTACCGCTGTGGGTTCAACTACCCAAGGTAGCGGTATTTGGACCCGCTTAGCACCAGGAGGCTCCTCCCAACCGCTGGAGGCCCTGGCGAGCTGGGGAAGGCCGCGTCGTTGGTGTGCCGATCACGTCCTGGTAATTTCTAGGTGATTGCTTGGCCACTTCTCGACTATCTCGCGAACATCATGATCTCAGCGGCGTAATATCTGAGAAACAATCAAGAAATAGCATATGAGGAACCGTTGTAAAGCCTGTTGGGCCATTCCTCGGCTAAAACACTCAGAGTAGGTGACTTTAATGATGATCCACTCGCCATTGACGTGTAATTGCTACTATCAATGTCTCATTGACTAGTTGTTCATTTCCGTAGATTTTATCTCAGAAAATTGCCGAGTTCAGTGCGTGCTAAACATGCATTCAACTCGACTGACCACACCCATCGAAAGTTCTAGGGCAGGGGCACGTGCTTCAAACAGCAGCACATGCTGCGAAATTTCATCGCAAGAGCGCGTGCTGTAAAGAGTCCAGCGCTATTGTAGCAGCACACCGATACACGACGCGGCCGGCAGACCGACGTGCGACTCTGGCGGCTCGCCGAGCACCATCTGGAGCCGCCAGCGGTCAGACGAGGTTTCCAGCGGCCGAGCGAGCCAAGAACCGCAAACCTTGATCAATTGAACCTGTGACGCTGCCAACATCAGAGTCCTGCCTCAAGATTGCGTCGTATGCTTTTCTTTTTTAAAAAGTCGTTTCGTCATCGAGTTGAATGTGTATCATGCACACATTGAACGTTTTATTTGTTGGCGCACGTGCTCTCTTTCTAAGCACAATAGGAGCACGAGCTCCTAGTGCAGCACGTTCCCTAACTGTGCCCAAAACCGCCTTGTATTTGAGTTGAATGCATATTCGGCACGCATCGAAGGCGGCGATTGTCTGAGATATGATAGATATAACAATGGTGTTCAGAATTACACTCTCTTTTCACTTGAAAAAAAAATCGAATACAAAAAAAATTCTGAAAACTTTCTGTTTTCTGGCCGTATTGGCCTTTCAGTTTCCTGATTTCTGTTTTCTGACAAACTCGATTTTTTGTTTTCTGTTTTATGAACGACAGGAACTTCATCACTGGAATTGTTTTTTTTAAAAAAACAGCTTGCATATCAATTGCAATCGCTCTCAGAATGTGTAGAGAATTGCACCGGGCTGCGAAAGTTGTTGTTGGAACCAATTAAGCCTTATTTCACGCTCTAAGGCAAAACTGGAGCTAACCTACAGTCATCCCGCTCAAGTGGTAATTTAATCTATCTAACATATACTAAGACTGCAGGAAAGAGTTAAGGGATCTAAAGTATCCAGAAAATAGATTGAGCTGCAGAAAATGAAGGAAAAGTCAAGAAAAGTGATGAGAAATCATGTTATCCCTCACTTCAAAATGCGCGCCCCACGCGATCGCGGCTAGACGCGCTACCTGTCCTAATTAATTTAAACAAGAATGAGTTATGATCTCTCGCTAAAAGTTCTAACGAGTGCTATTTATAAATTTATGTTCCCCCCTATAATGTACAAAAATATAGTTTTGATTCACATATATGTCGTAGAGGTTTTCCGCAGGGTTTAGGACGGGTCTGCAAACTGGTCACGACTGGGTAGCAGCTCTACCCGGCATTAACCCATTCACGACCACGCCTAATTTTGGGTGGCTGCACGTTCGGACCGCGTGCAATATTGCGTCACCGTATACAGTGTCCCACCGGTGGGCCACTTTTGCTCGAATGGCACGCCACCAAAAAATTGATTTCCGTTTTTTTTGTTTATCGTACGACTGTCGACGTCAAAATCATGATGCCAAAGTTTCAGCTTCCATAACTCTTTCCTTCCACAGAAATGACCTCCTAAATTTTCAACTGTGTAGTTAAGACCATCCACAAAATCACGTGAGTTCGTTGTATTCTAGTGGTTTGACACATTAGTTATCGTAGATTGCCATGATAGACGTTCTTCTGTTCTTCAATTAACAGGTAATGCTTAGTGAAATGATATTTTTTCAGATTTGCACTAATTTTGCTTTAGCTACTCCCTCGCTCTTGCGGTCTATCGCATTCCAACGCGAGTTTTTTTTGTAGTAAAAACTTTTAACATTCTTCTCGACATCTAGGCGTAGGAATGCCTCCCCAAATTTCATATTGACTGGTAATGCTGATGGAAATAGCTTTTTTTAGATTCTCGCCAGTTTTTTTTCTCTGCTACCCCCTCACCCCCCAGGTTCGGCGCCTTCTAGGAAGAGATTTTTTGTGAAAAGCATATTTGATTTTTACATTCAGAGGTAGAAAATAGTTCCATTATTACAAGTTGACTAGGAATGATTAGTGTAATAACCGTTTTATAAGTTTTCACTCGTTTTCTGCTCTGACACGTCCTTATTTTTCTCGTCCGCTCCTCTCCAAGGTAGTTTTCACCGAAGTTGAAGCCACGGCCTACGATGGTACACCAACCGTAACCAAGCAGGACTTTCAAAAAAGGCCCTAATGATCTCAACATTGGTGATCTTTGCATGAAAAATATTCTGTGAACAGAATACGGGCGAAGGAAAGCCGATTCTCTACGCTCGAAGTGTGCGCAGCAACAGTAATCAAGTTTCTGTGATGTATTAAATAGTGCTATACGATCTGACCACTCTTAGAAGTAGGAATTGTTTCTCGAGTAATAGGAAAAGGAAGAATTTCGCCGTTAATTGCGTGTGAAAATGCGATCTGTACTCATAATTGCGGTATTCGACCTTGCTGCATTCGAAGGGTCAGATATATTGTAGCGATGAAGCTGCCAGCGGACCACGAAGTTTATAGTCGACTATAGAATGGGTAAATACATTGACCATAAATAGGTTTAGAAATTCCTCCATGCGGTAGAGAAATCGATTTTTGAAAATAGTGTCCCACCGGTGGGACACGCGGTCCGAAGTGGTAGTCAACGCGTGTCCCACCGGTGGGACACGCGGTCGTGAATGGGTTAAAGGCAGTGATCGCGATGAAATGTGTTTGTTTTCTTTTCTTCTCTAAACCCCTTTCTTTAAATTTGGAGTTGTGGGGCGTATACGAAAAAAAAATGCAAAAAAGGGCCAACTCTGGGCCGAATTTTCGGCGACCTGACGTGAAAAGTTTTCAGACTCGCCCTCAACCCTGTGAAAAACCTCTGCGACATCGCTGCAGGTGAAGTGGATGGTAATAAGTGACGGTTTTTTTCGTGCTGAAGGTGAAGGAAATTTGGGGAGATGTCAGATTCTTGCTGTGAGTACGCCTCAACAACAACTCGATGCTGCTGGTTAACACTTAAAGGCAGTGTTCACGATAATCTTCGATTTTGAGATTAATCGCTAAATCGATTGTTTGGCCCCCGAGTAGAAGTGAAATGACGAAGAAACCGAGAAAAACGCACCAGAAGGGCACGAAATCCTCAAGTATCAGCCCGCCTCTTAAGTATCAATGGAACTGTTCGTTGTGACAATGAAATGTTTTGTGGACCCGTCTTTTGCGATTCTCTACTTTCTGTTGCTCCGTTCTTTCCTTCGGGCCCTAACTAATACTGTTTTGCTCAAAATATTCTTCCATTTACGATTAGTCCCACGTTTTACCGGTGACAACCACCGTGAACATGTTCATCCAACCAGACAACTCGTCCAGGCCATAGAATAATGTCACTGAATTAAGACGAATTAGGGCGTTTCTCGCCGTTTCTTCGTGATTTTGGTAACACTTGGTTGCCAACGCATTGCTTTGAGCGAAAAACTTGGAAACGAGAATCATCGTGAACACTGCCTTTAACGGACCGCGTGTCCGCACTGCGCACCCACGCCATAGAACATTCAATATTTTCTGAATTTTTTAGACTTAGGGTCTTCCTTCAATATAAATAGGTGCTTCATATTGTAATCTATTTACAATCACAGTGGTCAAGCGTCTCGAGCGATCATAGCTATTCTACCAGCATCTTCGAAAAAGACATTTTTCGAATTTTCAAGCTTCTGTGGTCAGAAGGAAATTGTCCCGAACTTCGCTAAAGGGAGCTATGGAAGGTCATAAGCGATCACGAACCTAACTTCCACTAGTTTATTCTTAAAATAGCAGCGCCAGCTAATTGAGATAGCTGTGGTGGGTTAGCAATTCAAAGTTGGCAGCCTTCACCCCGAGGGGTATTCGAGTTGCTGCACAAAGATCTACTTTTCAATTTCCAATGAAATTTCCGTCGACTGCGTAAAGTTAGTCAACGTTGTTTCAGGTTTCGCTAAATTCCAATTGGAGGATAACCTGGGGGGAAGGGTCTGAAAGCCTGCGGTCAATTCTCAAGATTTTACTGAAACTTCGCTGCGGGGTATCCTGGGGGGGGGTTGCTCAACAATGAAATGGTGCTTATTACACAGTTTTCAATTAAATTATTGTAGTGTACCGTTCGCTATCCGTTTTTAAACTTTTCAGGTTCTATTGCGACTTCGTCCAGGTGGTGACTACGGGAGGGGGTGGTGCTCATCACGAATCTGATTCCCACTTCTAGATTTCTGATGAGGTTCTCTTCAGTTGCAACGGAGAAGTTTGTGGGTTGAAGTCTCAGAGCCCAACAAATGTTCTCGATGAGGTTCATTGGGGCATTACAGACATAAAAGTTGTCCAATTTTTGAATTTCCAATACCTCAGGTTGGCGTCTCACGGTGCAGTTCTAGCCATTTGCTGTAACCTACAGAAAATTCTAGAAGTCGAGAGACAAGATTTGATTCGTGATCAACATCAACACGAAATTTTGCGAAAAGTCCTGTGTCAAAGCATCTTAAAGGTAGTGCTCACGATTGAAAATGTGTTCAAGTTTCCACCAGGAGTGGGTAGTGGAGGGGCACACTGTAACGTTGACGTCGAAAGAACGCATGAAAACGAGCCACGAAAAGCTTCAAAAGAGTCCGAAGTTGCCACCTCGAGCGCAAGGCAAACCTCAAAAGCGCAACACACGCCTACCGACGTGAAAAAATGAATGCTCGAAATCGTGAGATGAGCGTTGATTCCCAATCATGGCCCCGTTCTTCCCTTCATTGTCAACTTCTCTCTTTACTCAGGTCAGCTCGCATACAACGGCTGCAAAAGACGGAAGTTACAAGCCTTGGACAACTCGTCCACCATGTTTCCTTAGCTCAGTTTTTGAGGGACCATAACTCCGTTCCCAGAAGGTCTTGTACGATTTCAGAGACATCATTGGAATCAGCATGGGGCCGTTTTCAAGATAGGCTGGAAAACAGAAAAACGATTTTCATCGTGAACACTGCCCTTAAGCCTACAAAGTTGTAAAAACTTCCGAGTTCGATACACACCAGGTCGGAAAGGAGGTGAATGATCATTGCCTATCATGGCCTTTTGCCATTCCTCTGCGTGGCGATATATCTTCAGGTGGAGTTGAAATGAGATAATGTTCGTGTACCATGTAAGACAGTCTGCTCCATACAAAGTGGTTCCCAGCGGAACGTTTGTCCACACATGTCATCCACGGAAATCGTTAGCCGTGGAGCGCACCGGTCGGCTGTGGGAATTCGCCGTGGAGCAGGCGGTCTCTTAAGTGTTAACCTGAAGGAACTGTGGTCGAGAAAGGTTCCGTGTTTTCATGATGTCACGCAACCAAAAGTGATTTTAAAGGCACAGTACACCCTCAGATATGAATTTTGAGATTTTCATGTAATTGTGTAGAAGACCCCTCCTGTATAACATGTGCCGAATACGAGAATTCCCTCAAATAAGCGAGATATAAGCGATCACCACAGGCCCGACCCCCTACCAGATTTTCGAACTCGATAGCGGCTATATGGATGGGTGAATTCCCACGAGTCTTTGTTCTTCAGTCCATTGCTGATCTATCTTCTCATTCTGTTTCGCTCTCGAGCAGCAATTGCGAATGAAGAGAAATACAGGTCTGAGAGAACTCGTCCACCAATTTTCCACCCTCAAAATCTAGGCATCTTTGAAGAGCCATAACACTGTTCATAGGGGGTCCTGGACGATTCTAGAGATAACACAGTGATCAGCGTGTGACTCTCTCCAGAAAAAGCATACAATCTGAAAATTAGTTTTTTTTGGGTGTCCTGTGCTTTTAAGTTGGGGATCTTATGGGTATGAAAGGGGAATGTAGTTGTAAAACATCAAATTGAGGTATAAAACCACAAACCTACACTCCGCCAATTTTTCATACGCGTAATCCGAAAATCATAATCACGATCCTTTTGCAGTTCTCGCTCGTTTAAAAATGCTGTTCTCGGGCGTGGCCTTCTGGCTATGAAACGCGTTCTACTTCTTGAAGAGACAATACGGAATTTGTGTTTACCGCCGCATATACATATTTTCTCTCCAAATGAAGAATGTTCGACTGATGGATGACATGAACAAAGGAAAAACAGGAGCAGTTGGCACGCCTGTCGGATTTACGTCAGCTTTGAGGGGAGAACGGGTGTAAGGCAAGGAGCTGTAGCAGGAACATTCTTATGCAGCTTTGCCGTTGGTGGCATCATGCGTATGTAGAGTTGCACAACATTTTCCTGCTGACGTGATACTAACACTATCAGGACGCTCCCTTGTCGACCTAGAGTACGCCGACGACATTGTGCTATTCGCTGAAAACAACCCAAATCCGCAAAGGTTTGTGAACCTCGTTTCGAAGTGTGCCCCAGCATATTGACTTCGTCGTCGTGCTATCAAATGCAAGCAGATGTGGGTCTCTCAGAGGCCTTCAGCAGGAGTTTGTGTGGACAACGTATCGAACTGGGGGATGATTCCTGTTAGTTGGGCTGTTTGTTGAAGAACGGTCGTAGTGATGCAGCGGATATTCAACAACGATGTGCGCAAGCTACGTCTGCATTCAATTCCCTTGCCAAGTATTTGTGGTCTACCACCATCGCGAAGGAGGTCAAGTTGCGCGTCTACTTAAGCTCCTCGTCCATACGTGGCGAGAGCGTGCGATTACGCAAAATCGATGGTCATCGTGAACTTACGATTCGCTAGCCGCTCACGGGCGCTCCTTCTCGCACGCCCTCGCCCGCTCGCTCTCACGCGCTTACGTCAGAACTACGAAGCAAGTAGCGAGTTTCAAGCTTACTGCTCCATCACTAAAGTAGGTGGTATAACATCTGTAGCAAAACTACTGCCCTTGTTTTCCATAATCCCTCCACGGAAGTCGAAAACGGTGAAAAATCATTAACCGTTGCGCAGAGGAGCGATTGATCACCTGATCCAACGTTTTCAATTGAATCAACAGGATCTAGGGGTGCTTGTCTTTGTTAATTTGCGGGCAAGGGCTGCTCCGGCGTTGAGGAGCGTCGAGAGGCGCACAACAGCGGGAACAAACGCCCGCTCTCGTCACGTATGGTTGCTACCTTATCCGCTCTTCGCCCTACCATGATGTACGGTTCGGAGACGTGAGCAGACTCAAAGAAGGAGAAGGAAAGGTTGGGTTGCCTGGAGAGGAAGACTTTCGTTTGGATATTTCTGGCCGGGAATGTGACCAACGAAGACCTTTACAACAATTTTGACGCAGTACATCAACGCTCAGACGTGCTGGTTGCTTCCTGCTTGTACTTTATCCTGGAACGTCGAGTCATCAGTAGATGGAGGCTGTGGAAGAGAAGAAACGTGATGTGCTGGAGGAGTGAGACAGAATCAACACAACAGTCCTCTAAAAGCTTTAAAGAAGTGTCTTCGATCATCTGAAAGAGGTACTCAAGTGTGGCATAGAATATATGTTTTTGCTATAAAATTGTGGTCATTTCAAAAGGTGAGAGGCTCGTGTAATCTGGAAAGATGACTATAAGTGTCATCTTTTGTGCTAATTACAATGGTTTCAGAAGAAAAGCTCGATCAATAACGGGAGAGGTGTTGCAGTGAAATCCGGGGGAGTCCTGTAATAATGCAACGCATTTGTATTTGAATCGGTCCCAAGTCTAATGGGTGCCCGCCAGGGGTGTGTGTTAATGAAAAGTATTTTTTCGTTAAGCGTTGATCGTTAATTTTCCCAAATACCCATTAATGCGTTAACACGTTAACGTTATAGCGCACAGCCTTGGTGCCCGCCATTCGCCGGCGATCCGGCCGATGACTGAAAGTTAGAGATATTCGAAGAGTTGCTCGCTGTGTGAAGTCTTTCCCGATTCTATGACGTCCAGCACTTCTTTCCGTCTATTTTAAAAAGGTGCTGTATACTCCATCCGATTAAATGCAGCATACATAGCCTGCATAGTCCTCCACTTTTTCAGATGATTTTGCTCATGTCTAAGACATATAATATTTATCTGAATATGTCGTTGATATCATCATACATACATACATAACACACCGACATAAGGCATACAATCAACTGTAAACAACTCATTTGAACACAAACGACGACAAAACACTGGAAAGAGAAGTCGTGATATAAATACCCCGATGAGATACCCTGAAATGTGAAGAAGAAGAACAATTATGAGACTTATTATTATGATAGCACAAAGTAAAGAGAAGGCGGAGTCATGGAGGTTAGTCATGATTCTATGTCAAAAATTTCAAGTTCTCCGGCTTTTCTCGTTTCTTTGATTTGATTAGAAATAGAAATTCACAGCGCACGACTAGTTAGTACAATATATTATATGTTTATTTCTATACACAGTCTGAACCTTTTTTCGGAGACCTCTCAGTTAGTTTACTACATTTTTGCTTCCAAACTGGACAGACTGTGCTAACAATGTGGCTCACCGGATTGAATAAAAATGATTAGGGTGAGATTTAAAACATATTCTGAAAGATTTCAGAAGCACTTGGAGTATCTGAATGTAACTAGACGGAGACGTCGCTGTAGGAGCGTTCGTGACTTGACTGATGGACGGCCGCCGTCTCTTGTGACGGCCGTTTAACCATTCGCCGGAGGCGTGCGATCTCCTCGTTGGCTCGCTCCAACTCGTCCGATAGACAGCTTTGCCTGTAATTGCACATCTTGTAGCAAAAGGCTGACGAAAAAAGTGGTTGACAAGCAGCATAATGAATGGTCAAGAAAAGGCCGTAACCAGACCGTTAACGAAAGGATGAAAAATTTACCGAGGTGCCTAAGTGAGGTGTAAGGGGCTGGGCAGAGTGGCGTCGCGGCGCGGCGTGACCATATGATGTGATACCGTACTGATAGATACCGTCTTTTTGTGACAGACGGTATTTGCGCGTGGAGTATAGCGTTTTAGAATTTTGTGCCCACGGTGATATGCGTAATCTGTAGACACACGAAGCGCACCTATTTACCCTGTATTTCGAAGTGAAATCAATTTTCGTTCTTTACGTGCGTGTGCGCGCGTGCGCTGTGTCTCCTTCTCCCCATACTTTCTCACTGTCTCTCACCTCGCTCCGTACACGCACGCGAAGTAACAGAGTAAATTTGACTTTGAGATGGAGGATACGTTAGCGCGTTCTGGAACCGATTATTCAGGTCAGTATGATTTTCGGAGTCCTCGAAACCCAACACGAATGGCCTCTCAAAGATTGTAAAATCGGACGGTGAGAAAATCGTGGACGAGTTGTCTCGAGCCTGCTTTTTCTCATTGTTCGCAGCCATAGCGCCGGAGCAGACAACATTATAGAGCTACAATACCCGCACTAATTTACTCAAAAGGTCGCGACTTCGCGACTTCTCGTCATAACTCGGCGCAAAATTATCCGTTCGGGGAGCAAGGGGGATATTTGGAATCAGCATCGAGAGCTCTTCATTTTTAGCGCACACATTTCTTGACCTGCAATTAAGGCATGTAGGGTTAACAGAAAAATCGAGTGAAAGAAATCACCACCGACGTCCCGTAGTCAGCTCAAACGGGCCCAATCGACCTGGAACTTGTCCTACAACTTTACTTTCTGATCCTCTTTCGAATAAGCATTGCGGCAGCCCAATCAGGAAAAGTCGATTTTTCAGTCCCTTCACATGTGCCAAGTCCATTCTCGCTTCAAACGGGACCAGGTTCAAAGATGCTTGTGCTCGAAATGAAAAGCTCTCGATGATGATTCCAAATATGCCCCTAGCTCCCCGAACGGGTTACTTTGAGCCGCGTTATGACGAAAGGTCGCAAAAGTCACGATTTCGCGACTTTTTTGAAAAAATTAGTACGGGTATTGTAGATCGACAATAAATGGAAGAACGTAGATTTTATCAATATCCATCCCACGCCTCGTCTCTATTACTTTGCATTAGAGTTGCCAGCCCAAATTTTTAGCTGACTTTCTGGAGTCGCCATCTATGCGTGCAGCGTCGAGCCAGGGGAGACACAGGAGCATATGACCTGCGCTGTGCGCAACACATGAAAAAGCACAACCCACTGTGATTTCTGGCAACCTTGTAATTAATCGATCAGGATACTGTCTTTCAAACGTAGCTCTCGCAAGGCTCAGTCTAAAGTCTCACAAGCAACCACACTTCTGCCTTTTGAATTTCCGGGCTTTCAATTTCTTCAGTACCGGCTCACGGTTCAAGACACCTTCTCCCGTGTCTGGAAACGTTAATTTCTTCCAAAATGTGACAGCAATAAATAGTCGGAAGGAAACGTAAGCAAGCAAAATGAAAGAATAAAACTCTTTCCGAGAAGATGCGGCCAGGCGGAACTATGCAGTGATTGTTGTACACTTGTATCCGTTACATTTTAGACATAACGTGCTCAGGTAAAAGTAGTTGTCCTAAATACGTCGAAAACTTGTCCTGAATAGGTCGAGAACCCAAAAGTTGTTCTGAATTCAGGGAGAAGTTGTAGAGAATTCGGGAGAATCGTATGTTCGTCGAGAAACGGAAATGCTGCAGAATGCAGGACATTTTCTCACCAGCTAGAAAAATTGTTCTAGCTTCGTCAAGATCTCTGGGGAAATTCTGGACAGCTGCTCTAGAAATGAGCCCTGATTGTTTTCAGCCGAATCTTTGACTATTGCTCGAGAAGTTTTCAATATTTGGCTATTTCTCGACCAGTGTTGCATATCGTCAACGAGCAGCTGCGCTCCAATGGGAAAATATGTGCAGCGCTCAAGCCGAGCAGTGCGAGACGTCGAAGGCTGAGCTGGGATTCGGAAGGGGGACTGGAAAGGATCTGAATAGTAGTGTGCAGGACCGAATCAGAACTGGTGGATGAGACGTTGCTTTCAACGTGCCGAATCGGATAGTCTCTACCAAAAGTGTGCAGGACATTGTGCAGTGCGGACAAGGATTAGCACAAAGTGCGCAGGACATGCGGGCAGTGCCTCACATTTGGGTAATTCAGCCGGCGAAAATCTCGTTTTAGCACACATGACAGTGTATCGCTGCTGACTCGGGTTCGCTGACAAGTCCTCGCGGCGGCGGCGCGGATGTAATGCGGAACTGCTGCGGTACTAACGCGGCAAGGACTCAGTGCATTGTGTGCAAGGCTCCAGTAGCTGTGCGCAAGTCGTCAAATAGGGAAAGTAGGTCTAGGTAGGAAGGTGGACAGGACTTGAGCAGGAGTGAGCAGGACATCGTGCAGGGCAGGCAGTCACCAGCGCATCTCCCGCCTGTGACTAACCCACAGAAGTTGCAAGCTTCCATTATACAAATGAGCTCAGGCAGAACTGGTTGTGGGAATCATGTTGAAAATGCGTTGAGAATTCCGTTCTTTTCTGGTATCAGTATCATGCTCAGAATAAAATAACCAAAGAGTATAAAAAGCGCTTCATTTCACCGAATGCTCACTCGGCATTTTGAGGTCGATCCTGATTGGTGACTTCAAGTAGCCTTTGAGGCCCTGGTCAGAGTTGGTGCTATTTGCATCTGTAACCCACCGACACCCGCCAACACCCACCCGGTCGATACGTATGTTTAAAATGATGGAGTGAGGTTGAGAAAATCACACGGTGTATTCAACTAGATATGACGATGATTACGTGGCCGACAGGATTGCACCTGTTCGGAGAAATAGTGAAGGAGAGTAAAGTGAAGGAACGGAGGTAGCAGTAAGGTTAGCTTTCTAGTGATACGCAATGTTTTATCATCGGCCCGCCCACCCGGTGATTTTCTCATCCGCCGTCATCCACGTATTGCATGGATATCGACCGCGTCGGATACACCGAGTGATTTTCTCAGCCTGACCACACCACGTTGTTCATACGTATCGACCGAGCTGGTGTCGGCGGGTGTTGGGGGGTGTTGGAGGGATACACCGGGTGATTTTTGCATCCCATTTCCAATGCTTTCTGTGTGTATCGACCGGGCTGGATACGTCGGCTCATCCAACTATGACCGGGGCCTGAAGGATCACACAGAGGCCGAAGGATAATTTTTGGCAGCTGAGGGGATGAGACCCTCGGATCTGGGGGAGGTGGTGGTCCCGCACGCGGAGACCGTGGGGAGGATCATGTCTCAGATGCCGACGCCAGCTAGGCTGAGCTTCCTTACGGGTATGGACGGAACTGCATTACTAATACCGAAAACGGCAAAAAGTTATAGAGAATTTAGCAAGAGTTCTCCTGAGTTGGCTGAGAATTCTGGAGAAATCGGTGAGAATTTGTCGAGAATTCATCGAGAACTCTCTAGAATCAGAAGAGTAATTGTTCTGAATCTGTACGAATTCAGGACAAAAACTAGTCTGATTCAGGACAACTAGTTTTACCTGAGTGTGATTCAGGGTCGCCCTGGACCGAAAAGACGCGGGAAGCTCCCTAGCCCTGGTCGTTAGCCTTGAAGAGTACCGTCCCAGAAACTAAAGGACGAAACATTCACATCTTGGGTCAGCACAAGGTCAATATAAAAGACCCTAAGTTACGCAAATGTACGTCGATTTCCTGAGAGGATGCGACAACGGTAACTTTCGGAATTTTCCATTGTAATGAACACTGCCGGAGAGGAAATTACGCGGAATTCGTAGTTGTCACAGCATATGACGATGTTTCCAATAGATGTGAGCCTAATTCGACAAAAATTTATGGTATAATTGGAGGTGTGGTTTATGGCCTATAGCCTGCGGTGCTAGTTAGACTAACTCCCTAAGCAAATTTCGCAGGAGTAAACGAAGAGGTTCTTTTAACGGAATAGAGTAGCTGCACTAAATGGATCTACACTGCTCCATACTTACCTCTCTTTCAATTTCTTGATGTCGCTTTTACACGAAACGTTCTGTCTAAGTAGATCAGTCTTCTCACCACTCAGGCGATCAATGTCCTGGAAGAATAAATTTACTGGTAGGGCGATACCTCAATGGAGAAGAAACAGTCCATGTCCAATCTGCGTCTGCAAGTTTTCAGTCTGTCTACACACCCCCAAAATGTTGGCATAGACGGGGGAATATATTTTCGCAGAAAAACTGCCGTGGTTCGAGTCTATTGGTACTGGTTTGAGTAACCTACTACGATTTCACAGTCGCGTGGTTAAGAAGTGCGAAATCGGTTGCGTAATGGACCATGCTAGGCACGTTCTTCCGAACAAAGCCCTCGATATCCAGAATAGAAGAGCTAGAAGGCGGGGGAGGAGGGTCTACTCACATATTTCGTTCTTGTGGGTGTCTCCCAGTGAAATAGAAGTTAGGCGCACCTGGTATCGAAGTACATACTTCACAAGGTTCCCCTCTTCAAAATAACACAAAGGTAAGTCTCATTGGGTTCAGTGACCTACTATTGAGAGGTTATTGGCCTAAACCGCACCGTCAAAAGAGATTCAAGCTTCTTCAAATCGGTAGAGTGACCATCCTCAGAACAGAATGTACAAGACAGACGCGTAGGAGGTTGATCCGTAGAAGACATAGACTCCTGAAGGTAATGAAGAAGTTAAAGAAAGCCCTCCAAAGAACGCAGGACAGCTTCTAATTGCACTCACCATGCCGGTGTCTGAGTCCACCTCATTTTCTGGAGAGTCGTTGTCCACCGATGAACCCTCCCACTCCATCCTAAAAAGGACACTATACAAAGGTGATAGAATATCTTGTTGGTAAAGAAACCTACCTCGGATGAGAGAGGTAGGAAGTTTTGGAATTCATATGTCTGTTGATGATTCTTCGCTGAACACCTCGACTTGGAGACACTGCCGTCATAGGGAGAGTGTCCTCGTCAGCAGGGGAATCGCTGTAAAGTATTCAAGTTGTCCGAAAAGTTTCTGGACTCAAGAAGTGCCGTTCCCCTAAGCGGCGGCCTTCAAACCCAGTTCCTTCGTTTCCAGACTTTTCCAACCCATACTCTTCTGATAATCTTATCCTTTCCTCCACTATGTAAATCGACCATTTTCATTCTTCTCCTCAGGCGCGCTGGGGATCGTAGCCCCAACAAATCCGCCCTTTTTCACCTTGCCCGCCGACAGCCGGTGCACCGGCGATTTCCGAGAATGCTGGCTGTTGACAGGTATTTTGCCGGTGCTTTGGCTGTCAAACGGCACAATCTTGATCAAGTACTCAACGGGTATATAAAGCGCGCAATCTCACCAAGTGCTCAATCGACCTATCGAGACTGGTCCTGAAAGTTCACCTCAAGTCTCTCTCCAGAGAATCCCCCACACATTAGGAGAATAGTTCCAACTCTATGTAGTTTTGTGGGAAGAAAATTTGAAAGTAAAACAAATCCGATGCTCAGAATATCTAGCAAACTTTTCAAGTAACTTTTCATCTCACCTTCGATCGTCCCTCGTCAAACTGTCACGGCGGAGGGAGCTGGTGCCGCTCGAGCTCGAACTCTTGTCTCTTTCCGAATTTGCACTTCTTTTCGGAATTGTGAACGTTCGCGCCGGATTAGACATTGAGAGCGTTCGCGATGGGGTCGTAACTTCTTGAGAGACAGATCGTGATCTGAAAGAATAGGCTTCAGCCTCTTGAAACATCAAGGTGAGTCGAGGAGTTAGACTTCGGGGGAGAATTGCAGTATAATTCCTAATGATGTAAATGACTTGAAAGAGAAGTTACCTTCCGATCAATGCTTTCTTGACGGTGCTGAACAGCCCACCCGACTGTTCCGTGCTTTCGAGCAGGGGAGAGCCATAGAACTCGGATCGTCCTTTCAGGTTGGCAAACAAACTGTCCAGAAGTGAAGCACGAGTACGTTCCTGAAAAGAACGTTAGGTTTAGAGGACAGCCATTGCTTGAAATAAAATAAGAAACATCAAAAGGGCGCAACTCACCGCCAACTTGGCAAACTTGGCACTTTTGTAGGCAGCATTCTCCGCGTTGATGAGTTTGGTGAGCAGGAAGTTCCTGAAGTCTTGGCCTTTTCTGAAGATTGATGGAGCGGGCAGTGTTGGCCCGAAGAAAGGGACGTCATCTCGAGCAGCTGCGGATACCTGAAGAGAACAATTCAGGGATAGGTAAGAGGAATTTCGCTTTCTCTTTCAAATATCCGATCACTTACCCGATAGCGGACCTTGTCCGTCAGAGGATCGATTGGCTGTACGACGATGTAGGCGTGTAGGAAGTTGCTGGCAATCATGTCAGGGGCGAATGGTGTATTAGCCTCCTGGAACACGATGGCGACAATGTCGTTGCCGATGTGTCGCTTTCGCTGTAGTTGCTGCTGATCGCCGAGTGTAAACGGCAGCATCGTCGACACGTGGAACATCGCCTCACGACCGCGGAAATCGGTGTAGACCGCCTGCAGGCCAGTTTGACCATGAACAGTGTCCAGACCGCCACGATAGCCCTGAAATGAGACGGAGGTGAATCGGATCCCAATGCCAAAAATGTTTTTCTAAGCCTCGGTTTTCTCAAAGTGATTTGTTCTAATTGATGGTGGTGCAAGTCCTATTATGATTAAAGGGAGTGTTCACGATAAATCTCGTTTATGAGTCTTCAAAGTAAAACACTACGAGAGCAGATGCTGGAGGGACTAGGGTCGAAGGAAGCATCGAAAACGGGCCAGAAATCGACAGAAACGGCCGAGAAGTGAAGGCTTCGGTAGCCTAGTGCGCCTGCCAAGCCCGCTCCGCCCCCGCTCGGACGAGCTTGTGGCGCTGCGGACGTCTTCGATGGTAGCTTGTCAAGCAGCTCCCCGACGTCCAGCGCAATCGGTTCGCGCACATTTCGCCATTAGCGCGCGCTTGCGGAAACTAGCAGGACCCGTAAGCTCGCCCAAGCCCTCAACGTTAAAAACCGCTATTTTAGCCTATTTTGAGTGCTTTTCTTCGTCGTTTCTTCATTATTCGATAGCACACGGCCGAACAACCTCATTTTTGACTCGAACTCGACTATGATATTTGTCGCGAACACTGCCTTCAAGGCGTACATGTACAAAGTTCGGCATGTTTGCGCGGAAAGTTGGAAAGCACACGGCGCAAACAAATTTGAATCTAAAAAAATTGACTGAGGCTGGTTCGCGACAAGGATGGCTGTCGTGTCCACCTAATAGACTGGAAGATCTGGTCCCTGTCACAGACAGTGAAGACCAAAATAGTATTGGACACATTCCATTAGGTAAAGGCAGGTTTCGCAATAAGGACTGTTATCGAGTTTCCCACCTCAATTCGTGGCAGCAACCGGTTTTGAAAAAAAAATGGCGGAAAGCAAACTTCATCGTCCTTATGAATACCTATATTCACTTATATGTTCGTATGTAGGTCATCACTACCTCACTCTCGTCTGGGCTTACAAAACCGTCTATAGAATTTGGTCAAAAGGCGCGCGGAGATGCGTTTCGTTCTCGCTGAAAACCAATTTCCATTTTCAGGCTCAATTTCATGATTGAGCCCGGCAGGCCACACTGGTAAACTTCGGCGCGTCAAAAACGCAGGGCAATGGGCTTGGAAGGTTTTAAAGATGAGGATCAGTCACCAGTTCTCACCAGTCATCTAGCACTGTTCATAGAATGTTGATGCGACCGTCAAACTTCATGAAAAGCAGTTACTACACGGAATCCACATGCAGAAAAACTTTGAAAATGACAGTGACGAGGTCTAATAAAGCAGAAAAGCTTCGAAAACAAATTTGGCGCGGAATTCAAATTCATATTTACAATGTATTCCGATTGACTTATCTTTACAAATGAATGTTTTCATGGGTCCTTTCGACATTTTTGTTCAGTAAAGGCCGAGCCACACAAAAGCATGAAAAAATAATATACGGTTTTCTGCGCGTAAGACACATTGAAGCATACTTTTATAAAAAAATCCTCTTCAGATTGATTTTTTCAGATCTTAAAACTAATTTGGATCTTGATGAGGAGGGCTGTCTAACGGTATGATCATTGACAGGGTTTAAGTTCGAATAGAAGAGTTCGGGTTGGAACTGGAACTTTTTCCTTGCCACGAAAAACCGTCTTCACTCAGATGATTCTCAACCCCGAGCAGCCTTACAGTTCGGCTCGTTCTCTCAATCTGCGGGTCCGTTTCTGTTGCTGTCCGGGCTCCACCACTTCGCACGGACAGCAATGTGTAAAAGTGGTCCGGAGATTAAGGTAACAGGCAGGAAACTCAGAAGGCTCTGATACTGTTCGGCACAGCTCGGTGCAACGAATCGCCTGAGCAGAAACGGAATTGATCAGGGTTCGGACTTACCTATATTTATGCGACAAAACAGCGCAAGAGGGAGTTAGAACTCATTCATCAAAACTTTGCTGGTTTTTTAGGGGCTATAACATTTTTGCAGAAGAATTTAAGCCGTGTGCTCAGAAAAAATCATCGATTTCCTTTAGAAAATTGTGTTCAGAAAAAAATTATCGATTTCCTTTAGAAAATTGTGTCCTCAAGTTCATAACTAAATTCAATTGGGTAGTTCAGGTCTTCAGGCCCTACTTCCAGATCTGTCCAAGTTCAAATTTCAAATGATTATACGCTCTACCAAACAGTTCACCGACGGAAAACCAGCACGCCAGGTAACCTTGTTTTAATCTGCTAATCCGCTCTTCACGCAACGGTTACAGTCTCGTGATTCTAATAATCCTCTTCATTTTGAAGCGATTTGATTCTCGTAATCCACCTCCATTGCACCACTGTTTATGACCCCTTTGATGATTTTCTAATGTGGCTCGGCTCTAGACCCAGATAAAACAATGTAGGGAAACTATTCACGTAATTTCGCCAGAACGTATTTCACACACTCGTAGTGATGTCACATACAGACTGGATTCGTTGCCCCGAAACGTCGGCCGTTTACTCCGAAACACCCTTTGTTTCACCCAAAACACCTGGCGTTTGCCACGAGACAAGCAGAACAACAGGCGGAACACAACCACGAGTGTCTGAGTAGGGAAAAAGTATGAACTCTCTCAAATTCCATTCTAGTCCAAGAGTTGCACTGTGAAACCCACCGAGAAGCCCTGCAGATCGACAGTGTCGCCGAGAATGTCGAGGAATTCCTGGAATGCTGGACTGCTGCGGGCATTGCCAAACAGCTCTTCCTCTGTGATTTGACCTGCTTTCTGGTAGATCACACCGAATTTGTAGGTGTTCGTCAGAACATGCTCGTCGTATCTGAATGGGGAACTATAGACTCTCACATGGACAGCACATCATTGGTGGTTGACGCCACACCGTCTCAACATAGAACCAGTTTTTCTAATTAGTTGGAAGGGCGGAAGCCACTCACTGTACGATCAGTTCCGAGCCACCAGGGAAGGCGATTGGAGTGAAATGTTCGCTGGTGATTTCCTCGCAGAGCAGTCGAGCCATCCGAGAAGCAGATGGTCTGTCTGACAACGCTGAAATATTTCGAATTTGGTCGAGAGGGATTGTTCTTTTAGAATTTCTTTTTTGTTTCGCGGAAACTGGAACTTGAAATGGTTCACTCTGTGCAATTGAATAGGAAGAACCCACTGAAGTCATAAATTGTTCCCCGTTGATGGCAAATCTTCAACAGAATAATAAGCGGCGGCATTGAGAGGATCGCTAATAGGCTAATGGTGCACTTTTTGTAATATCGTTATATAGTCCGTAGTGCTAAATGTCCACCATAAAATTCTTAAATGCTCAACCTTCCCTTTGGCAGAGAGAAGAATGAGAAAAGGCCCTTAAAGAAGGCTACCGCGAGGCTTTGGTAGGACATATCGGACTCACGCAAAAGTATTGGGACCAAACAGGACTTCGACACGCATCACTCGCCTTCTGGGCAAGCATGTTCCCACTTGCATATGATCTCTTGGTCGAGTTTATATCATGGTCATATGTCACAACATAAAGCATAAATATTAAAAAAAACATAATCAAGAGGTGAACGAACTGCTCACCCGTAGCGGAAATGATTTTGTGCACGGTTCCTTTCTTTGTGCGGAGCATTATCCTGAAGTGGTCTTGCGAGGAAATCACTTCCGTCCTGACTGACAGCACCAGTGGTCCAACCACGGGGTCCATAGCGAAGAAATCGTGGTGTTCCTGAACTGAGGTGATTTGGGGGAACCCTGATAAGGACAAAGTTATGGACTAACTCTGCCGTAGAAATATCGCCGATAGCAGTGGCTCGTCTCGTCAGTCTCCAGCTTGAATCGAGCACAACTGTTCGTGCTGACACCCATAATCTGAATCATCGTAACTCTGATTTACGTCTCTTTATTGAAATGCTGAGAGGTTCTCTGAATCTGACCTCCTGATCAATATACATGTTGTTCTGGTTGACACCATCCATCCAGAATCCGCTAGATGGGAGAACGATTTGTGGATAAGGACCAGGTCTCTGCAGCATCTGAAACCATAACCTGATGTGAAAGGCTGTTTTTGCGACAAAAAAAATCAAATTTTCAGCGAAATTCTGGGTTTTGACGCAGTGTTAATGTCACTGTGCAGAACTACGTGCAGGAACAAATAAGCGAAAAATTTAGAGGATCAGAGCGAAAAAAATCCATAAAGCCCTACATTTTTCAGGAAGAAAATTCTCTAAACCGGCCCACATGCCTATTTCGCGTGTTAACTATTCTCTAATTCGCTACGTTGGAGATGCTTCTAGATTTCTAAGACAAAGGATTCCTCTTGTATTTCTTTCACCAGAATACCAACAATTCTCGAAAAATGGGAAGTGCATGTTTCGATGTCAGGATCTCCCGAGATCAAGCGAATCCAGCATATCGACCACTATTTCTTCGGATGGGCAACTGTTACAGTTTATCTAACATCGGCATGGATCGGGAAGAGACTTTGCGTGCATTGTTGAAGGTTGGCGCCACCTCGGTGCACCTATGTTATAGCACATGGCACCGAGTTTGCGCCAACTTTCAACAGTGAACGCTAAGTCTCTTCGCGATCCATGCCGACGTTATGTAACGCTCGTCCGGT
This sequence comes from Aplectana chamaeleonis, assembly GCA_029168955.1. Classification (NCBI taxonomy): domain Eukaryota; kingdom Metazoa; phylum Nematoda; class Chromadorea; order Rhabditida; family Cosmocercidae; genus Aplectana; species Aplectana chamaeleonis. The sequence goes on along the minus strand of JAPDOI010000218.1, from coordinate 660,822 downwards.
AAGTGCCTCCGCGACGGCTGTGCTATCCGCGCGCCGACCGTATGGGCGGAAATTCTCCTTCGGACAAACATTACAGGTTCTCGAATTCATGTATACACTTGAAAATTTGTGAACCTTTGAAGGAACGGATATACTCCTTCAAGGCACAGTACAAGCTGGAACTGCCTTTCCAAATTTTATGCTTATCTGTCTTAGAGACGGTCCCACCCTGATTTCAATGTCTCTGAAATCGTACAAAACCAGCTGGGAATGGAGTTATGGCCCCTCGAACACTGCCCAAATTTGAGCAGCGAAAGCATTGTGGACGAGTTGTCCAAGGCTTGTTAATTCCGTCATTCTCAACCGATTGACGCGAGCGGACTTGAGTGAAGAGAGGTTGAGAATAAAAGGATGAACGGGGATATTGATCCGAAACCATTGCTCATCTTGCAAACGTAGAGCTCGAAAGGTCATCAAAGGTGCGTGCTTGAAGGCAGTGTTCACGATGATTGTCGTCGTCGAGTTTTTCATATAAAACAATGCATTGGCCTCCAAGTGTTACCGAAATTACGGAGAAACGGCGAGAAACGCATTGAGGACGTCGTAATTCAGTGACATTATTCTATAACATGGGCTAGTTGTCCGGTTGGATGAACATGTTCATGGTGGTTGTCACAGGTGGAAAATTAGGTCAATCGAATATAGAAGGATATTTTATGCAAAGCAGGATTAGTCAGGGCCCTAAGGAAAGAACAGAGCAATAGAGAGTAGAGAATTGCAAAGAACAGGTCCACAAAAGATTTCATTGTCACAACAAACACTTCCTGTGATACTTAAGAGGCGGGGTGATACTTAAAGGCACAGGACACCCAGAAAATTAATTTTCAGATTTCATGATTTTCTTGGAGAGAGTCACACGCTGATCACAGTGGTATATCTGAAATCGAACAAGACCCCCTTTGAACAGAGTTATTACTCTTCAAAGATGCCAAGATTTTGAGGGTGAAAAATCGGTGGACGAGTTGTCTCAGGCCTGTTTTTCTCTTCGTTCGCCATCGTTGCGCGAGAGTGAGCCAGGATAAGGAGGCAGTCCGGTAATGGACTGAAGAACGACGACTTGTTGGAATTCATCCATCCATCGAGCCGCTAACAAGTTCGAAAATCTGTTAGGGGGTCGGGCCTGTGGTGGTCGCTTATATCTCGCTTATTTGGAGGAATTGAGGTCTCGCAGTTGGCACGTGTTACACAGGAAGGGTCTTCTACACAATTCCATGAAAATCTCAAAATTCATATCTGAGGGTGTACTGTGCCTTTAAGGATTTCTAGTACTTCTGGTGCGTTTTTCTCAATTTCTACATCATTTTAGTTCTACCCGGGGCCACTTAATCAATATAGTGAATAATCTCAAAATTGAAGATTATCGTGAACACTGCCTTTAAAGGCGGTGTTCACGAAGAAAAAGTCGCACGTTTTTTTGCTAACACGTAGGCTTTGGGTCCCTCTAGGAAGACTAGGAACGGAAGTGCGACGAAAAACGGCAGGTAAGTGGGTGAAAATCTCGTGGGCCAGCCAACCCATTGGGCCACTCCGCACACGTCCTATAACAGTTTCCCTGAATTCGTGGTTACTCTGCCAACGCGTAGCTAGACGCCTCAGAGGGCGCGGCCTGTAACGCCGCCCCATTCCATGTAGCGAGATTTCACGGGTTTTAGCTACGATAGCTAGAAAACGCATATTCTTGTGTCGAAGGTGAAAGGTTGCAAATTCTACGCGTATTCTACGTAAAAACGATGGCTAAATTCGCTACATTATCTCTCTGTCGCTAAACCCGTATATTCTCGCTACGAATTTGTAGCGAGAATCTACGGATTTAGCGACAGTCTGTGTTGAAATGAAATCTCAAACCCGCGTTGGCTACGCTGAATGCAGGGATGCCGTTTGAATAGTGTTCGCCCAGACATCTCACTGAGTGTTTACTGGACAGTCTGTAGCTGGTCGTGGAGGGTGACCCCGTGCCGCTCTCTGGAAGGCCTTGCCGAGGATATTTTTGGCCGCTGGGAAGGCGCATGTCGTGGGGAAGAAACGGCGTTGCGGTCGATCGCAGAGGGGATCGCCTTTCTAGTACGAATCGGGTCGATCGACCGAGGGCTGTAGCGAGAATTCACGTAGATTATGCGAGCGCTGTAGCTAAATTTCCACCGATTGAGGCTAAACTTTCCGTAATTTACGTAAATTCTCAAGTCAAAATTAGACTCCGAAACCCTGGGCATCTCCGATTTCCGTGTGAGGCATCTAGCTACGCGCTGGCAGAGTAAATGAGCGATGGTTTCAGATCAAAAGCCCCGTTCTAACCTTCATTCTCAGCGTCTCTATTTACTCAGGCCAGCTGGCACACATCGGCTGCGAAAGACGGGAGTTGCAAGTCTCGGACAACTCGTCTACAATGCTTCGCTACCTGAATTTTGAGGGGCCACAACTCCGTTTCCAGGAGGTCTTGTACGATTCCAGAGACATCATTGGAATTAGAATGGGACCGTTTTAAAGATAGGCGGAAAAACAGAAAAACGACTTTTATCGTGAACACTGCCTTTAAGTGGCTTCTTGCAGTGGGCGCGCCAAGGTGACTTCTTTATATGTCCGGTTTGAAAAAAATAAAGAAAAATTTTGGCGTATATGAATCATGCGGATGCGCCACACATTCAATTCCCATTCAGAATCGCAGAGGCTTCTGAATGTGTATTGGGCCTATACAACCCTGAGGGATAGAGTGCTTGGTTGACTCTTGGCGAGGATCGATCACTCGACAGTGTGCGTGACAGTGGCGCCTCTTGTCGTTGCCCTAAGTGTTATGTAGAGAGGGTCTACTTCACAACTATAGGGAAATCTCAGATTTCTTCCCTGAGGTTGGACTGAGCCATTAATGGTGTCTTTTTTTAAGAAACTGTTTTCTTCGAAAGTCAGGCTATCATCCGTACTACATATGCTTGCGGTCCATCGCAAAAGCAGTGAAAAGTAATAAGTGCGTTCGGAAATGACAGGGACACCTCCAAAAAAATTAGATTTTCAAAAAATTTCTGGGAATGGTGATGAATACTGTTCATCAATGAATTCAGCGTGATAAAAAACCTCTGTTCGCAACTTCCTTGAAACCGTGCCTAATTTCATAAGATTTTGCCTTTACATTTAGAAAATTTCACCGTTCGGAAATGATAGGGACACCCTGCAAAAAATGGAATTTTTCACTTCGAACAAAATTTCCCGTTACAAGTTCACTAAATGAACGCAACACGAGGACACCCAACATCTTTATTCCAATCATGGGCCGTGGTACCTCGCTTACTGTTTCCGGACAAGCCCAAATATGTGCCCTCAACGCTGCCGCGCTGAGCCAACGTCGAATTGCCTCCCAGCTCGGACGTTCCCCCAACTGCATCAGCCAGTTCTTACGAGATCCAGACTCCTACGGCTTGGCGAAGAGTCCTGAACGCCCAAGAAAGGTCAGCGGCAGGGTTGCCCGGAGGATCAAGCCTAGTTTTGACTGCAGGTGGTGCTGCGGCCATGCGAGGGACAACTGTTCCTTTTTCATCGCGCGTAATGGAAAGCCGCTACAATTGTGATCGCTTCGTGGCAAACGTCCTACGTCGCTGGGTCGCGGCGACGAAATCCTATGTTTTACTGCATCGCTGCTTGAAGAGCGATTCTCAACGGTCGCTGACCATCGCTCCATCGCGGCCAAAATGGCAGCGATGGATCGACTGCCAGCGAATGACACGTTTCGTCCAGTGAATGTTGACCCTTTCACATGACAAGATCAGTGTTTTCGAGTCGAAACGCGTTATTGATAACTACCAGCCATTAAATTCACTGATTTATTGAAATTCTTCTATCATCCGTGGGCCTATGAACTATGAACAGAATCGCTGCTGCTGCTACATCGCTGCATAAGCGGGTGCGAAATCGCTGCGATGAAAAACAGCAGCGATGCAGTCAAAACTAGGCTTAAGCCGACTCTGCTCAAACAGTAGTCTGTCTCTCAACCAAGTGAGGGCTCAGTTGTCGCTCAATGTGTCGAAGACTACTGTTTGGAGCGTCGTAAACGCAGACGAAAACGTCGTCCGCCAAGTGATGAAGAAGGCTCCATCACTCACAGAAGCCCACAAAGTAGCTCGACTTCGGTTTGCAAGGAACAACATGGCAACAGAGTGGTCAAAGGTAAGGGATTCTCTAAAAACCCGATAAAATTCAAAAATATGAAGGCGACATGTTCCAGGTAATTTTCTCCGACGAAAAGAAGATTTACCTTGATGGACCTGACGGTGCTCGATGCTACTGGAGAGATCTTCGCAAGGATCCGATGGTATTTAGTCGAAGAAATTTCGGAAGCGGTTCGCTGATGTGTTGGGGAGCATTCTGCAGCGAAGGTGTTTTAGAAATTGCCTCCACTTCGTGTCGGATGGATTCGGAGGAGTATCAAGAAACATTATGCGCGCATCTTCTGACGTTCTTCACTGGAAACAGGCGTCAACGCTACATTTTCCAGCAAGATAACGCTGCGGTCCATGTCTCCAGATCCACAAAGGCCTGGCTTCAACAAAACCGAGTTCGCGTGATGGATTGGCCCGCGTGTTCATAGTCCTGACTGCAACCCGATAGAGAATATCTGGGGCATAATTGTGCGCCAGATTTACGCGAATCACAAGCAGTATGGGACCGCAGACGAGCTAAAGGCCGCTGTACTCGAAGTCTGGAGAAATTTGGAAACAAATGTGATATCCAATTTGATCACTTCTATGCCGAATAGAATTTTTGAATTAATTTCCAACTCTGGAGGCAATAGAATTTTTGAATTAATTTCCAACTCTGGAGGTGCGATATCATGTTAGATTTCATGTATGTGTATGTCTTGTTCATTCCTTGTTTGATAATTTTCATTTTTTGATACATGGTGTCCCTATCATTTCCGAACGGCGAATAATGTGACAATTTAAAATAAAATATTACAATATTATGCTATTGTTATAGAAACAAGTGAACAGAGGTTATTTACCTTGCTGAATTCATTTATGAGCATTACTGAACGCCGCACTCAATTTAAACATAAGGACTGTGATTTTCAGGGGTGTCCCTATCATTTCCGAACGCACTGTAGACGGTTTCCATCGTGAACACGTCTTTGAATAGGGTATGTTCGAAGAATCCATTTCTTCGGAATTTTTAGGAAAAGCTCGATTTATTTACTCATTCGAAAGCTAGCGCCAGACCCCTATGTTATTTTGGGTCCACGCCTTGTGGAACAAAAGTGAAATACAGGTTTTTTTTCGCGACATCGCAGCTACATAGGTCGTTCACCCTCGCCCATGAACCTTCAAAAAGGTCAGTTATTTCCGGATAGGCACAAAATTTCTCGCTTTCGTTGTAACCACTACGATACTGGACGCCGACGCGAGCACTTATTTAGTCGTATAAACTCGACAGCCATAGATAAACGGGAAAACCTCCGTAAACCGATTGTTATCTGGCGGAACCCACCTCTTTCATGATGTCTCTTGTCTGCAGATTGTCCCGCTTCCGTTCACCGTTTGCGCTCTAAATAAACAATTTTAATGGGGGAAATTTAACGACCGCTAAAAACATCCAGGTTTTTTGTGAATTTCCCATTCCATTCAGCTACTATGCGTGCCACTCTCTCTCCCACGCAGAACACTTGAGCGGTTTTCGTCCACTGTTTACTCTTCGCTACTCGATGGACAAGTATAAATTACACGAAGCAGCGTGTCGTTTATTTTGGACGATCGGAATCACAGATCGAAGACAGCCACCTGTTCTTATTAACGCCACATCAGCCAAATAGACACTTCAGCATAAGGTAAGGAGCGAACTCAGCACTTGTATGTATAGGCTTGAACGACGAAGATACAAATCACGGCAATGGAAAAAAGCGGTTCTGAGGTTGCGTATTCCCACTGAGAATACTGTTGGTTGCGCCATAATCGACGGAAAATTCGTAATTTGTTATGAATTTAGAAGAGAAAACATCGAAAACATATAGAAGCAGAAAGTTTCCCCTCCCCCACCACGCATTATCAATACACCTTAAGTCTTTATCACAGATACACGCACGAGTAACAAGAAAAAAATGAAGAATTACAAAAACTGGAACAGGGAAAAATGCCTTTTTCCTTGTCGTTCCTGCGTGTATCCACGGCAAAGACTATGGAAATATGGATGTTTGGGTGTGGGGATAAAATTCACCCAGTTTCAACGTTCCACATAATTTTTCTTCGAAATTCAGGAGTAAACTACAACATTTCCGTAGATTATGGCGCAAATTACACTGTGTTTAGTGGAAGTACGCATCTGCATAATCGCCTTTTCCCGTTGCCGTGAACTGCACAACTGCACACAAGCTGGACTCTACAAAAAAGCACACCCGGCCCACAAAAATTGTAAAACCGGCCCACCCCCCCCCCGACTCGTATAATGGAATTTGATTGCCGTGAGGTGCCCATGCCCTCTGTCGAATTTTCTCGCTCGACTTCCGATAACATTTGGTTGCGCTCGAAAAAAAATGGAACCTACAAAAATATCCGGAGTTCTCAAAATGGAAAAACATTCAGCCTGGAAAGGCTCAAAAATCGAATGATCGACAAACTCAAACTGCATTACATCAACTCTTGACATTCCTGTCAAACATTGAATTCGACAGAGATGTGATATAATCAAAACTCATACTGCATGTGTTCATAAACTCTGACATACATCGCCGTAGAGGGCTACGCGTTCGAGCTTCACCGGCTGCGTGCGGTCGCGCCGCGTGCTCACTTCTGCTAGGTGGCGTGCGATCGGGTAAATATCTTACCTCGGCAACAATCTGGGACTATTCCTAATAATATTCGGCTTCTGATAATTTATCCTACCGCTCTAGCAGAAAAGAGCACGGGACGCGACCGCACGCAGCCGATGAGGCTCGACCGCGTTGCTCACTATGGCTCTGCCAGAGTTTATGTACATAAATGTGCTCCCAAATACTCACCATCTAGGTTCTGAATATATTCGATTTTGAATGCTGAAGGTTCGAAAAGACTGAATTGCGAACTTTATCATAAACCGTATGCTCCTTCGAGAAAATTTTTGACATTTTATGTAGCTTGGTCCAAAGAGAGCGAGGCAAAGTACTCTTGACAAGTAACAAGGTGGAATACAATTCTATCATGCCGAAGGTAACGGAGCTGTGAAATACGTTCTTTAGTCATTTCCGCTTTGAAATCTTAGCCAATGAGCCATATTTATAGACTATGCGCACATTATTAAAGTTAGTCTTACCGAAATGTCCTGCAATGAAACGGCAGCACAAGTCGATGAGATCAGAACTGGCGGAGAAACGATGTTGCTCAGGGACCTCTCCCTCCTCTTGCCGAAAACGAAATTCAGCAAATCGAAAGAGGATTTTCCATTGGAAATCCTCCGTGGTGACGGAAGTGACTCCGTGGATCCTTTGAATGGCGAGACTTCGGCCTTTTTGAAGTTTTCCAGCGCGTCAATCAGTTTGCTGGCGGCCATCACTTTGAATTCATTATCCGGTGTGATGACGAACGTGGACGAATGACGCTTCGGAAGGGTTTCCGCTGCGTGGGCGACGCAGTCCATCGAGACGGCTCGATTTGGGGTCAGATGACCCGGCTCTTTGATTGGAGCCAGTGATGGAGCATGTCTGCCTCTCCGGTTCAGCTTCGGATATTGTTTTTCCATAGCCATCACAAGCCTAACGTCTCCTTCAGCCTCATCTTCACTGCTGTCGATGAATCTCATCCGACGTGGAAGAGTTGCAGATGAGGTGTGACGGACGGAATGAAACGCTGGAATGGACCATGTATGACCATGATGTGGAGGTAATGTCATTAATAGAGCGATTAGGCAGAAGCCGCGACAAAGGTAGACGAATCAATAGATGGAAGAGACCGTTTTGGATGGATGGGTGGACGGACGTAGTGTGGACATTCATGCACAGAACTAACGCGAAGCAAAAGGTGTACAAATATAGCCAGAGGGAGGCTGAATAGCACGTGAATGGAGGAGAGGCAGCGGCTGAATAGAGGGGGATGACACGTACAATGACGAGATGAACACTGCCGCATTCAGGAGCTGAATATTATTTTTTTCAATTATTATAGACACGTGGCATGGGAGGGATTTGAGGAGAATTTGGTGCATAGCGAGAGGTAGCCCAGAGCTTCCCAAGATTATTTCTCACCGATCTAGTACCATGTACTTTTCTGAATCCTGAGGTCGTCGCACACCTACATAACTGACTGCGCAAAGGTTATGTACGTAGCAAATCTCGACTGAAAGGCCAGGCAAAAGAGCAATGTCAACTAGTATTTTCTAAATTCAAGCGCATTTTCGAAACCATCGAAACTCGTTGGCTAGAGACAAAACTGGGAAGCATCTGACTGGTTTCACTCACGTTGCGCTTCTCGGGGCAAGAGGGTCATAAGAAGCCCGAGGTATACTAGCTCATGAATCATTGAATACCCGTACCAGGAAAAGTTGTATAGTCTTCCAAAAGAAGTAGAAATCCGTGAAACCATTTTTTGACAGAGAATCAAAATATGCCCTCCAGAGCTGCCTACATTAACTCTGAATGGAGTCATAGGTGCCTCTCCTCTGAAAGGTTTTCTCAGCGACGCCAAGTTTGGGCATTTCGGGCAATTTAGGCAGAAAAGATAACGAATCTAACGCCCGCTTAAAGGCACAGTACACCCTCAGATATGAATTTTGAGATTTTCATGTAATTCTGTAGAAGACCCCTCCTGTATAACACTTGCCAAATGCGAGATCTCAATTCCTCCAAATAAGGGAGACATAAGCGACCACCACAGGTCCGACCCCCTTCGCTCACCACCACAGGCTCGACCCCCTTCCGGATTTCCGACCTCGATATCGACTGGATGGATGATTGAATTCTTAACAAATCACCGTTATTCAGTCCATTGCCGGACTGTCTCCTTATCCTGGCTCACTCTCGCGCAACGATGGCGAATTAAGATAAATACAAGCCTGAGACAACTAGTTCACCAATTTTTCACCCTCAAAATCTTGGCATCTTTGAAGAGCCATAACTTTGTTCAAAGGAGGTCTTGGAAAATTTCAGAGATACCACTGTGATCGGCGTGTGACTCTCTCCAAGATAAGCATAAAATCGGAAAATTATTTTTTGGGTGTCCTGTGCCTTTGACGACGCTCAACAGATTACGGGCATACTTCCAGCCACGCGCGACCGCGACAGTGGACATCGGGCGTATGGATTTTCGATCGGTTTGGATGACAAACATTGCGTTGCGTAGCCGGTCGAATGAAGTATGAACCCGGTCCAACGGTCAGTGTGCAGTGTTTAGTCAGTTTCATGTTAGACTGATAACTTCTCCTTGGGGGTAATCTGGGGGCTAACCACGTAATGGAGGTCTGCTTTTGGATTAGCAAGATGCATTTTAGGTTGGCTTCGTCTGCTACATATTGCAACCTGTTGTCGTTCTCGGAGCCAAATTTCGGTCCGCACTTGCGGACTTCTGCGTCACACGACACAATGATAATCGTGCTGGAAAAAAAGATGAATCGTGACGGGACCAAGTGGTCTCAGCACAAATATCATCCTTATGCGTGGTACAACAGCCGTAGTCCGTAAATGCGGTCCGGAATTCGGCTCCGAGAACGACATTACGGTAAAGCTCAGATTATCGACAAACATACATACTTCAGATTAATGATAAACTGCTGTAAGAATAAAGGATCCCCCCTAGAATGTCTAGACGGATAGCTCAACCAGGGTTGACTGTTCGCTGAGGTCTAGCGAATCAAATAAGTGAAGTCGTCTGATTTTTAGCTTGAGGAGGCAAGCACTTTGTTCCCTACAACTCTACGGTCAACAACTGGCCGTTTTCCTGAGTACCCGACAGCTACACTGTACTGAACTCAGAATGAAATTGAGACAAACTTTGTAGCAAGGGGTACCCTCAAAAGGCCTAACATATTAAATGGCAAACGAAAAAAAGACCGGAAAAGGAAGTTTTGCTCGATTTCTATTCTCTCAGCTCTTCAATGCTTCAGTGGCGCAACAAACTTGCCTCTCAGGTAGTCTAGAGAGCATTAGACAAAAACAGATAGTGCAAAACCCCGTAAAGCCGACAGACGCTTTTCTAGAAAAGTACATTTTGCTTTCACACTTAATCAACCCCATGAAAAGACCTTCTCAATCAAGAGGAAACACAAAACATGCTCAGGGGAACTACAAGAAACAGAAGAACACACCAAATAGAAAAAAACAAGGGAAATAAAAGGAGTTTTTTTCTAGAAGAAGTGTACAAAAGAAGCGAACAGTTACGCTACGGGTGAGTTGAATTTGGTGAAAGGTGGGCGAGAAATTCCCGCTTCATCGAACGAGGGACGCTATTGAGAAAACTGGTTGAGCTCTCAAAGAAGGAATTGAACAGCAGGTGAACAACAGAAGCCTCAATGGGATGAACTCGCACATGCTTTTGGAAAAACCAGACCGAGCTTGGTGAATGTTTTTCTAATTTCAGAGAGTATCAACTATTCTGGAAATTCTTAGATGTCATGATAATTTAATGGAAGTGTCATTTGACGTGTGAATTACCTAGATTTTCTCTGAAACCATATGTGCAAGCAGTGAAAGGCATACATGTACACAAGAACGCCTATCATGTCGGAACTGAAGTACCAAAACTCTTTTTGGAACACGGTCAAGGTACGTAAAAACTGCTCTTGAGGTTTACCCAAAATTGCTGAAGAAAACAAAACCATGCCGAAGGAAGTCAGTTACATAATATCGATGCTTGATCCCGAAAAAATCTCATGAATTCGTTATTTTGTATTTCGAAAAAGTGAGAAATTCCACACGTCCTCTGATAAACTTGTTTCATTTGGTCCGTTGCCGTAGTACGCCAGGAAAACTGAGCGCCCACCGGATGGTTTAGCCCCTTCAAATTTCCATTGACGGCAACTAATCTTCCTGTTCATTTAATACCGGTGAGTGATTCGACCTCGACTCAGAATTCCCTAACTTTTAAAGCTGCAGAATCTTTTAAAAGTTCTGACGTGCGCAATATGAGGTCTTTTTCTTGTCCAGAAACGTTGAAGACTTATCGTTAATGGGGAGACTCGAGGACAAGTTCCCTTGAAACAAGGAGCTTACCGTGAACAAGTCTTACAGAAAGCTCAACGGATATAATCAGAGGAGGAATGGTTTGTCGACTTCCGCTCAAATGTTCTAAAGGCATCGCATGCGTAGAAAACAATGGCGAGCAAAGTGCAAACAAGCGGCCCCCGCGAACTCCTGGGACAGACGGCTAGGAATCAGATCGCACGCGTAGAAAACCATATATAATTTTTGCTTATTTTTATTTAGCTTAGCTTTTTTGGTGAACGAAAGCAACGAAAGAGCCCTGAAAAACCTTCATTCCTAGAGAAATACCACTTTGAATACAATATAAAAATGAATTTGAAGTTTGCGCCAAAATCGTTTTTGAAGTTTTTCTGCATTTGGAAATCAAATCATATTTGTTTTCCATGTTGTTTGACGGTCGCATCAACATTTCATGAAAAAACTGCCAGATGATCGACCCAGAAGTGCTAAATGACCGACCCCACAGCAGTTTTCAGCTGGCCATAACTTTTTAAAGGCAGTGTTCACGATGAGAATCGTTTTTTGTTTTCTCATGTATCTTGAAAACGGCCTCATGCTGATTCCAATGATGTCTCTGAAATCGTACAAGACCCTCTGGGAACGGAGTTATGGTCCCTCAAAGATTGAGCTAAGGAAACATGGTGGACGAGTTGTCCGAGGCTTGTAACTTCCGTCTTTTGCAGCCAATCTATTCGAGCTGACCTGAGTGAAGAGAGAAGTTGAGAATGAAAGGAAGAACGGGGCTGATGATTCGAAATCATCGCTCATCTCACGATCTCGAGCATTCATTTGTTCACGTCGGTGGGCGTGTGATGCGCTTTTGAGGTTTGCCTTGCGCTCGAAGTGGCAACTTCGGGCTCTTTTGGAGCTTTTCCTGGCTCATTTTCATGCGTTCTTTCGACGTCAACGTTACAGTGTGCCCCTCCACTACCCATTCCTAGTGGAAACTGAAACACATTTTTTATCGTGAACACTGCCTTTAAAGGCAGTGTTCACGATAATCTTCGATTTTGAGATTAATCGCTAAATCGATTGTTTGGCCCCCGAGTAGAACTGAAATGACGAAAAAACCGAGAAAAACGCACCAGAAGGGCACGAAATCCTTAAGTAACAGCCCGCCTCTTAAGTATCAATGGAACTGTTCGTTGTGACAATGAAATCTTTTGTGGACCCGTCTTTTGCAATTCTCCATTCTGTGTTGCTCCGTTCTTTCCTTCGGGCCCTAACTAATACTGTTTCGCTCAAAATATTCTTCCATTTTCGATTAGTCCCATTTTTTACCGGTGACAACCACCGTGAACATGTTTATCCAACCAGACAACTAGTCCAGGCCATAGAATAATGTCACTGAAATGAGACGAATTAGTGCGTTTCTTGCCGTTTCTTCGTGATTTTGGTAACACTTGGTTGCCAACGCATTGTTTTGAGTGGAAAACTTGGAAACGAGAATCATCGTGAACACTGCCTTTAAGAAGCGCATTCTCAAAGCCGCAAGTTTCGTGTTTGATGTCAATTAGCCCAAATCGCCTGATTATACACAGCAACTTAATATGATTTTCAGCGTGCACGATGCCTTCAGGCTAGAAAAAATGTAAAACTCAAAAAAATCAACTGGTCCGTAAAAAATGAAAACAGCGAAACTTTGAAAATAGAAGAATCAATGTTGTATGAAGAAAATTGCTTCGATAATTAAACAAATTTCATACATTATCTCACACTTTCTGAAATCACAAGATTTATTGTAGAGGGCTGCAAAATCTCAGAAGTCTGGCTCTCAAAAGTTTCCAAAAAACTTGTGGGAAAAAGGAGACTTCCTTGTTTTAGAACTCCTTGTTCCAGATGTTCTAACAAATTATCAAGAAGGAGGCGGCCGGGGTAGAACCCTCTAGTCGTTTTGAACCACCCTATAAAGTCAGAAGTTCAATTTCAAATTTCTAGTTCTTAGAAAATAACCACTATAGGAAAACTCAGTTGTTCTAAAATGTTCACGACAGACCTTATGTGTTGACAGGTTTGAACCGCAAATCCAATACTTCGAAACCTGATGGGAACCTGCTGTCACATGGTTATTTTCTAATAACCTCAATGTCCATATTTCCTATACATGTAAGAAAAGTTCTTGAGAGAAAACTCCGCCCAAAGCTGAAGCGAAAATTGAAAACTCTGGGGAAAATAGCACTGCGATATTCTCACCAACGAGAATCATTATACAGAATCTCATGGAAACAATTAAATTCCCAGAATGTAGAATAACACTCTCCGAAGGATTTTTGTACGAAAATGCTAACTACTTCGGGTGCGAAAACATGTAAAAAAAGGGCGAACTTTCTGGAAAACCTATTTGCTAAAGCGCACTATGCAAAGGTCTTGAAAGGGCTTAAGATTATGCGATGTAATGAGAAAAGTGCTTGAGGAAATGATGTGTTGCGTGGAATAGCAATGACCTCCTAGAATCCCACATACTTCCTGGTCGAACACCGTGAATGCGTGAAAGTCCCCATGTATATGTAACAGGATCTCAAGGGCCGAAAAAATCATATAAGCTACCAATATGTATAGCAACAGCCTCCCCAAGGCTATCCGAGATCGAATAAGTGCATTTGCGAAGTTCTGGACATGTAAAGTCTTTCGAAAATTTTCCTCCCAGTTAAGAATTTTTTTTCTGAGACCAAGAAGTTGTGTACAAAATGGGGAAGTCTGGTTGTGTGTTGACAGAAAAATGCGAGAAGAGGATGGGGGAGGACAATATTGTTGACAGAAGTGGCATTCCATTATGCGGCGGTTGAAGCAGGAGGCAGAGCAGTGTTTCAAACTGCCAGTTCCAGCAACTGCTTCTCCTGCTGATGATGGTGATGCCCCCGCTTCCACACACATTTTCCCTGCCCCGAACAACTAGGATGGAGAAATGGCAGTGGAACGGGCTTCGGGAAGTGCGAAGGGGAGAAATGAGGAACAAATTCTTCTACATGCTCCTTGAGAGCGGAGGACGGATAGTCTGTACTACTTTGTGAGTGAGTTTGGACTTATCTGGAACCAAAATTTTGAGGAGCCTCAAAAACATTCAGATTCTCGCATATGAGTGAAAACTCTGCAGCATGCTTTTATATCTACAGGGCTAGCCAGATTATCAGAGAGTTAAAGTCGATGTCAGAAGCTGAGAATGGAAAGAATGCCCAGTAAAATTGTCCTTGAAACGTCGAGAAAGGAAACCATGGAAACTTGAGTTAGCATAAACTTTTTTTCCAATTGGCGTGGCCTCATAAAAGAACTCCTACTTTTCAAAAATCTCCAGTCCTGTCTTAAAAGCAATGTTCACGATAAAAAAGTTGCCCGCTTTGGCAAAAACAAAATCTTTGGTACCTCTGAAAAGAGGAAGAACGGAAATTCGTTGAGAAACGTCTAGGAAATGAGTGAAAATCTCGTGGACCAGCCAAGCCATTGGATCACCCCGCCCTTGTCATATGACAGTTGTCCTGCGTTCGATTCAGTAAAGGAGCAGGCACTGAATTTTGAATATCATTCATCGCGGGAGGTTCTAACATCCTAGCATGTGCATTGGTCCATCATATCTTGTAAAGAATTTTCGGTACAAGAAAAAGAACACAAAGCCACTTATCTTAAAATTTTGAAGCGCAGAATCAATTGCCGACGTCTGGTCTGACGCTTTGTCTGCAGTCTCTCGAAAAACACCAGAAGGCATAACTGGATACTTAAAAGATCTCTTTAAACGGTTCTTCTACGGTATTTGAGTGTTCTGTGGGGACTTCTCCCTATTGACCTCTTCCTAGTGGTCTTCCCTACTCAAAAACATTGAAAACTTAGATACGGTTTTTTATCGCGAACACTGACTTCGAAGGGAATCGAAAACGCTTAATAATATGTTTTTTTGTTCAGTCTAACAATTTGGGCGGCCTGAGATTTCCCAGGGAGCTTGAGGCTCTCAGACTGCACCGTTCTTCCAAAACAAAATATAAAACCCTCATAAAAATAGCCGTGGGGTCAATCATCTAGCTTCTCTGAGTCGATCATCTAGCGCTTTTCTACGAAATATTCATGTGACTAGCAAACAACCTCGAAAAAACAATTATGCCACGATATTCACATGCAGAAAAGTTTGGCACAAACGTCAATGTTCCGGAACTCGTTCATAGGCAGTTTTCACGATGAAGAACCGTATTCTAGTTTTCTATATTTTTGGGTTGGCAAGTTTACGAAGTAGTGGACAATAAGGAAAAGCTTCTAGTAAAATTCTCAAATTTCGGAGAAAAAAACCGCTTGAAATTCTATCACGTATTTATTTACGTCTGCTGGTGTGTTTTGTGCACTGCGTACCAAACGTAAAACCAAACGTCGCAAATTTTTTGAGCTTCGATATTCTTGGGTGGGTGACTTCTTTGTTTTCTGTTTCCTGTACCAAAAACTTTTGCAAAATAAGATGGGCCAATGCTTGAATGTTAGAATTTTTCGCGACAAGCAGTATTCAAAAGTTTGGAATCTGTGTCCCTGATGAAAGGAATGCAGGACAACTGTTACATGACGTGGGCGGGACGATCCAATGGGCTGGCTGGACCACGATGTTCTCACCCACTTCCTGGCCGTTTTCGGACATACTTCTCTACTTACTCTTCTGAGGAGGACCCAAAGCTTACGTTTTCGCCAAAAAATGGGCAACTTCTTCGTCGTGAACACTGCCTTTAAAGAGGTTCAAACCCGCTGGCTGATATATTTTGTTCAATCAAACAATTCGGGCCGCCTGGGATTTCCTAGGAGGATCCAGGCTGTAAAACTGCACCGCCCTTCCAAAATTAATTGTGGCCACATGAAAATGGTCGTAGGGTCGGTCATCTAGCACTTCTGAGTCGGTCATCTAGCACTTTTCCAAAAATATTCATGTGATTGACGAAGAATCTCTAAAAACAATTATGCCACGATATTCACATGCAGAAACACTTCGAAAACGAATTTGGCGCATCCGTCAAAGTTTCGGGACCCGTTCAAGATTCGTGTTCGCTGAAGGGGTCTAACCATGTATGAAGAGAAACTGAAAGAATAATACAAAACTTTCTTCGCGTAAGATGCATTTAGGATTGAGGTCACTTCAGTAATGATGCTGAATTTACAAGTTCAATAGACAAGTAGAGTTTCAGGAATGAATCGTTCATTGATGTTCAAGTACATACATAATCCGGAAGGGAGGCTGAACTTTCACACATGACTGATTACGATTCTCGATGTGACCCAATTTCGTAAGTGACAATAGCATACCACACAGAAAGGAGTCCAGGCGTAGCCAAGTGTGGGTAGAAGCGGGCGGCTGTGCAACGCGTTACAGGCAGATTAGGAGCTAAATTTCCAACTCTCTCCCAGTAGTTTACTTTTTTTGATTCCTCACACTTAATTCTACACGACGAAATTCAAACAATCAAAAAGTCGTCGGCATAAACGAAAAAACTGATTGTGATCTGCCTTGAGCGCGCAGCGCGGTCGCCCGCGTCGACCTCCATTTACCTCCGCCTAGACTGCTTTATGGGGGACAGGGTGTACATACTTCAGGAGGTTGTTCTGGAGTGAGTTTCTACTCAGAATAAATTGAACTGAATGGATGAATGGAAGCTATTGTCAGTAGAACACACAATTTCATGGAAAATGTGAGACACAAAAGGTTGAAAAAAGGATTGCTGAACAGGCCCGAAATGACATTCAATAGCGCGCATGTTTTACGAAACATCTGAAATGCATTGAATATCTAATACCAGACCAGAAGGTTTTGAAAAAAAGTTTCCTAGGAGGGATGAAAATCTCCGAGATTAAATGAGAACGTGACGCGCATTGTTAAAAAAACTTATCTTTGTTTGAAAGGATAGACTGAAAGGATAACTATAGAAAAAACTAGCTAGATACAATATATGAGAAAGTGAACTAAAAACGAGCGTGCCTAATGGAACATTCAGAGCTTTCACCTTACCAAATGAAAGCTGTACCAACCACGGAGATATAGAGTATGTTATTGGCAATGGGCGAGAGTGAACTTGTCAGTGTACTGTGATAGCAGCGCCTCCTGTCACTCTGCTACAAGGTCTTTTTTTGAACAATGAAAATGGTCTCTCCAAAGAGTTCAAGAGCCAAAAGATTAGACATGCCACGGAAGAAATTTCAAAACCTAAAATGGGATATCTAAAACGAACTCGAGTCGAACCGATTTTGTAGCCAACAATAGCAGGGCAAAGTCAGTATTCTCTATGATAATCATTTCATGCTACCTTAATCTCCCTGTATTCTATAGGGTTCAGAGGCGAAACAATACTCACTTTCATCCTTCTGTTTTATTAGCACTTTCGCTTCCTATTCACCATACGCAGTTAATGACATTATTGACAGTAATCTAAGCGCAAATAATAGAAGAAAGCGCATTAGTGTGAACAATAGGTATGTATGTACACAATTTGCACTAAAAAAGTCAAGTTCAAATAGAAGACCATTTGTATGTACAACGTCAATGTTGCGGATCCCACTCAATTATACGAAATCTCCAGAATAACAAGTATGAGGTCGCAATAGCAGAACCCGCATCACAATGAGGGTCTAACAATAACAAGAAGGGAGGGTGAATGAACCTCTTGAGCCATAATCATTATTGTACGGAGAATAGCCGTCCAAGGACAGTCAACCAGACGGATGGCTTGATCACCATCCGTATTTGACCAGGCGACAGGTGCACAGGAAACGCAGCTAGAGCCGGCCAGGAAGTGTTAGCTCAGCAGTACTTGCGCTGGTGGTGACTGGGACTGCCTCTACGGAGAAACCGTAAAAGAGGCTGAAAACCTCACTTTACAGCCTCGAGAATCAAAACGGAAATGTGGCCCGCCGGGTGGAGAGGTACTAGGAGTCCATTATCGCGTTTGGGCTTATGTCAAACGATGACGAATGAGCGCGGTATTATGTCGCCTCGAATTAGACCATAGGGACCACGGGGGAGGGGGTGGCTAATGATCAGCAGGAGCAGCAGCAGTAGTGCGTCTCACGCGTACCCACCGGGCAGCCAATTGCTTGTGTGGTCGTCCGGCAGACACTCATTATTGGGACCTCGTCAACAAGCACAACAAGCAAACAATCGCCTTCGCCGCCCCGCGCGATCCGGGATATCCCAATTTGAGGACGGAGGAAGAAAGGGCACGGAATGAGGTCGGTTAGGGAGCTAATCGAGGATGGAGAGAGGATTGACTTTATGAATGAGTCAGATCGCAACGTTGCGAATCACAACATTTGAACGACAGCGGAAAAGAGACAAAGAGACAAATCGTTTCAGAGTGTAACTCAAAAGGCGGAGATTAACGAGAACTGATTTGAAATTCAATTTTTTTCCACGAATAACCCGCATAGAAAGTGAGTTTACGCAGAAGATGAAAATGGAGAAAAACGCTGGATCCGATTCGGATTTCTGGTCTCTGATTGAAAGCGACAGCGGGGTTCATTAGACCGTGCAATCGAGGATATGATGTATGGTGGTCTGAAGGTTTCCTCCCACTGTGAAAAAGTGGAATAACAGGAAGGGACCCGGAAACCAAAGATTGCAAACATGCTCTAACTGCTACGAATGGCCCCCACAGAAACTCGCAGAATTTCAGCAGCAGAAAAAAAGTTGAAGAATTCTTGAAAACTATGAAATCACACTCTAAATATTCAAGAAAATTGTTTGAGCTACGATGTCATTTACAGAGCGACGTATGAGAGCAAAAAGTCTCCAGTTCACATCTGAAAAACGGCGAAAATTTCCCCAGATTAGATTTCTGAAAGAGATCAACTTCAAAATCGTTTCCCACTTCACCTGCTTGCCCTGGAGAAAATTTCGCGCTGATTACAACGGTTTCTCTAGAATTGCTCAGAACCCACTAAGAACGGAATTATGGTCAATCAAAAATTGAGAATTTAAAGCGAAAATTTAGTGGACGAGTTGTCTCGAGCCCGTTTCTTCCCATTAATCGCAGTCATCACATTAGTGTCGACCACAATGTGAAGCTGAACCGATAAAAAAAATGAAGCACATGCATTCCGATCAAAATTCATTGCGGGTCTAGTCCTTATTGAGATTGAAGACTTGTCGGTGGGCGTGGAAATTTCTCCTCGTTTTTTTTTCTTTAGCATTTGAGAGAATTTAGATTTCCCGCTCGGCAGGGTTTCTAAGTCTTCAAAAACTGACAACCGTTTTTTGGACGACACAAAAAAAAAGTTTTATCAATGTACTCAAGAATGAATGGAAATTTAAATCGTTGTTTTAAAAGTCGGAAACTCCGCATTCAATCCGGTAATTTGATCTCTACTACTAATTCCCATTCGGATATGAAATGCAGTGAATAGAAAAATCTCACCACTTTCAGATTTTCTAACCATGTCTGTATAATCTAAATTATTTTGTAACATTAGCTGCTTTAGTAGCAGAAAATTTGTTGGAAACTCAAACTTCAATGAATGATTGATCAAGGCCCACGAAAGACCCCAAAAATCAGCAATAGTAGTAAAGTGTCGAAGGGCTACAGTGCTTGCGAGACATTCTCTGGTAAAAAAAGAAAATCTGCCGATTTTTCACGCGTCGCACTCCAATTGAGCTTATATTAAAATTCGTGATGGCGCATGCTAAAAATAGCTCAATGCATCAATGGCCGTTGGAGAATAGGCGGAAGATATTGGATACAGATATGTATACATTCAGGGGTAATAGCGCTAGAAAAAGGGTTTTGAAATGGTGCGAAATCCGCTGCAAACTGAGAACTCGGGCACTGGAAGACACTTGAACATCGAGTTTTCCAGGCACTTAGCCATTCAGAGCGGAATCCGATTCAAAGGGCGGGAAAGGCCAAAACCTTTAACGGAAGGCAGGGATCGATGAGTGAGTCGAGCTCGGATTAGTGCCCGCGAGTGATGGTACAGCGGTGCAATTACCAATTCAGTAACCGGATTGTGGTTGTCGGGTACGCGTCCGCGTCACTCAATCGCGGCCGAGTTACGGAGTCACGTAGAGACCGCTTGTGCAAAAAACGCTTACGAGTCTAGCGGAGAATTGTTTTTGCTATCTACCATGAAGTCAGGTAAGTTCGAAATTCCAAGGTCTTACGAGCAGGATATTGAACATATTAGGCGCCATCCTGACCGACAAATAACTCAGGTAGAGAAATCGCTTCCTCAGATGAAATACTAGCTGACAATAGCCAAGCTGGGGGAGAAATGTCGAACTTGGTAAGACTGAGTTCAATCAAGACTATATTTTTTGAATTATGTCTTTTCAGTCCCTCGAAAAAAAAAACTACGGAAATCCGAAAACCGGGAATCAGAAATCGTTTGCGAAACGACCAGATTGAGCGGAAATGAGGTTTCTACGGCTTGTGGACCCAGTACACGAGAAAACAGAAGCCGCGAACGGATTCACGTCGTCATTACATCGCGTTCATCTCGAAGACATCGTACGCGCAGAAAACCGTATATTATTTTTCATGTTTTCGTATAGCTTGGCCTCTCCAGTGAACAAAAATGTCGAAAGAGCTCGTGGAAAGCCTCCGATCGTAAAGGAAAGTCAGTCTGAACACACTGTGAAATCGAATTTGGATTTCGCGCAAGAATCGTTTTTGAAGTTTTTTCTGCAGTTGGAGACCTCGTCACTGTCATTTTCGAAGTTTTCTGCATGAGGAGTTTGTGCCGTAGCTGTTTTTCAGGTTATTTGACGGTCGTATCAACATTCTATGAAAAAGTGTTAAATGACCAGTGACAACTGGTAGCGGATCCTCGTCTTTAACCCCTTCCAACCTCATAACCTTACGTTTTCGTAGCGCCGAAGTTTACCGGTGTGGTCTACCGGACACATTCATCAAATTGAGCCTAAAAATGAAAATTGGCTTCCAGCGCAAACGATGTCTTTGAGTTCCCTGAAGAGAATAACGAAATGACAGATTTCCGCAGCGCGCGTCGCGTCTAGGCGGCGAACAACGTCCGGGGCTACCTCTTTTTCGTGCACTCAGTCCACTAGCCTCTTACGCGGCTGTTTTTGCAAAGCGGAGTGCGGAAGGCGAAAATGCGTGAAACTGAGGGTTCTGGAGCGCTCTGTTCGTGGCGTAAAATCGTCTTCGTTGGTTTTTTTATAGCGCATAAATCTCTGTCGTTCTTCAACAGTCATACCCGATACTCACCAGAAAACAAACTGGTTTTTGATTACGAACCAGTGATCGTTCCAGTGACAATGCAACCTATCGGGTTACTTCATTTCTGTTTATTAGCTCATCCTGATACAAGGATGCTGGCAGACCTGGAGCCGACTTTTCCTAGCACCTGCTGAAACAAGTAAATCAGTCGGAAGTAAATCGGCAATCTCACTCATATGAGACTTCCTCGATTGTTGTTGAGGAGTGTTGAGCCGGCGATTAGTGCAGGCTAATGAGGTAATCCGAGCTTTGTTCGAAACGCGAGCAGGCGGCGAAGATGATCGCACAAGAAGTGGGTCAGTCGGAGGATACGGAACAATTAGCTGGCAATTGTGACGGCTCGATTCATGTCAGGTGAATTGCATTTCACTCAAAGGATTAGTGAGTTCCTAATGAGGCTGGAATCTGGAGTAAATAGGCGATGAACTAGGCTGGTTGTGGTTCTTGCAAGACGGCATACCCGTCATGGTTGACATGGTGGGGGCGCCAGAATGACGCCCTCTCGCTTCTAGAAACTAGCTTTTCTCCTCTGCATGAACCAACCAGCAGACGTATCGTTCCACATGCAGTCAGTCTGTCAGATGGCAAACGCCCTTTGGCAGGAGGGATATCAGGCACCTTGTCTAATATGAAGTGGAACTGAGCCGAGGTTGTGGTCAGACATCTAAGGAAACGAGAGGCTTCAGCACGTGAACTTAGAGTGCAGTTCCATGTCAAATTCTGACTTTCTTATATTTGCACCTACTCCTCCTGATCTTTCATGCACAGGTGGCAACTGGAACATTGAATGTCTGCGTTGGAAACGATAGTCAGCGGCCGCCCCATAATAGGGTGGTAGGGGAATCCAAGAGCCCACTAATAATGCCCCAGACCTTATGCAATAAACGTGTATTCGACTTTGTAACCACCTCAACTCTCATTAACAGAATATCTACAGTGAAAAGACAATCATACCCTTAGGACTCCCGGTTTACCCTTTCATGATTCCTCTGAATAGCCACCAATAATTTTCTTTCTGTCTCTGTACTCTCTAATCGAGAGTGATCCTTGAGCTGTCCCGATTTGATTACGAATAACGCTGCTATTGGATAAATGACTCTCACGTTTCATGTGAATGTTCATATACTGTAGCAACTCCACATGTATCGCACATATTCGTCCGAAACGAGCTAAACTAGTCAAATCCTTGAGATGCCAGCGATCGCTGGTTGACCTCAGTACGAGGCTGCGTTCCACTTCGTCTGACCGATAGTTACAGGCAATCTCACTGGCGCGGAGCTGCAGGTATCACCAAGATGATTGGAACGAAGAATATCTGGCGCAGAGTCAAGAAGGAGACCTAGTCGAAAGAAGCCAGAAACAGGACGAGTGCGCAGGAGCCAAAGAATGCCACGTTGAACAACAGTTATTACTACCTCCAATGGTCGGAACTCCTACCCTCCTCCCAAACATACCTCTTAAAGGCAGTGTTCACGATGAATATCGCCCTCGAGTTCGACCCAAAAATGGGATTGTTTGGTCGTGAGGTAACTAATAGTGAAGAAACAGCAAAGAATAACGTCCAGAATAAGTGAAAATAACGGTTTCTGAATTCAGGGCGTGGAAGAGAATCATGGGCCCTGCTGATTTCGGCAAGCGCGCGCTAATCGCGAAATCTGCGCGAATCGATCATGCTAATCGCGGCAGAGTTGCTTGGCAATTTGCCATCGAAATGTTTGCGGCGCCACAAGCTCGTCCGATTGGGGGCGGACCGGGATAGCTTTCAAAGCCGTTTTATTGATTGCTGGCCAGTTTTCCTTGCTTTCTTCGACCCTATCCTCTCCAGCATCTGCCAACTTAGTGTGTCACGCCGAGACCTCGAGAACGAGATTTATCGTGAACACTGCCTTTACCAGAACATTCTAAGACGCCGTCAGTACTTCGTGAAGTACCAAAGTCGTTCTAGAAAGTTCCGTTAAAGGCACCGTACACGCTCAAAAATGATATCAATTTTATGAACTGAATCGAAGGTCTGAAGTTGTTAGTAATGAGAAATGATGAAAAAAAAAACGATTGAAATGAAGGTATAACGGTTCTGTCTGCATTGATTCAAAAGTGGACGAGTTACACCTCATTGGCTGAAATAGCGAAGCTAGCTCCAAATTGGTTGACATAACAACGCAACACCCTTACGGTCTTTACTGGAACACCCACACTGGAGAAAGGATGGTTTGGTGACTCAGCGCGGCTCAAATACGATCATTTTAACCCATTTTTGAAACTTGCAACTTCGTGAGAGTTCTACTAAACCCCAAACGATCCCGCTAACGTAACTATCTCAATATTTTTTGTGACGCTCGCAAAAGTGGTCGAGATAGCTACATTAATATGGTCGTACGGCTCCTACTAGAACGCTCACGCCTTTGCAAGCGCAAAAAAACGAGTTTAAATGACTGTCTGTGAGCCGTATTGAGTCATCAACTCATCCTTTCTCCGCCCACCCGATACGGGCTCCGCCCCTCAATACAAACTCCTCTCGACATTTAATGCTCAAAGACGGTAATTTTGGCTCGTTTTTGACGTTTCTAACGGCGTAAACGTGCCAGTAAAGGCCGCACGAGTGGACTAGCGTCTTCATACCAACCCCTTTCTCCATAACTTCTCTATTTCAACCAAGCGTCGCAACTCGTCCACTTTCGAATTAATACAGACGGAACCGTTATTTCTTCATATCAATCGAATTTTTTCGGGTTTTTTCGCCATTTCGAAATACTAACAGCTCCAGGCCTTCTATTCCTGCCATAAAGTTGGTGTCAAGTTTGAGCGTGTATGCTGCCTTTAATGTGAAGGTATAAAAGAAGTCTGTGAACTACCGAATGCTAAGGCGAGGTAAGGTGACACAGGCACTAGGCGGCGTCTAGAGTTCATTCGCGGCGCGATGCGACGTTATGATTAGCCTAGGTATCGATCAAGCGAAGCCGCGTCGCGTCGTCGCTAGGTGTTCATAGTGAAGAGGCTCGATACATCGATTTTGACGCGCAAATTATAATCGCTCCGCGACCATCGCGTCGCGTTGCAATGCAACGCGATACAATGGTCGCGGAGCGATTGTCATCATTTTTCTTCCATCATCGGGGAGTCAAGAGGCGTTTTTGATTTTCTCAAGCCTTTTCAAAGACTAGGTGGATTAAAATTGTTATGGGTTATTGTATTGTTCTCAGATGTAATGAAAACAATTTTGTCTGCATATTCAAAGACAGCATACACGCTCGCAAACATGGTCGAGATAACAGCACGGATAGGCCCGCACGGCCCCTACCATGTCGTCGACGACGTTTGAAGCGCTGAAAATCGTCCAGGATGACAATATTTAGGCAATCATGTCTCGCACGCCCGTATTTTCACACCCCATCGAGTAACAGAATGAAAAGTTGAACTTGAAAAAGCATGTGATAATTGAGAGTGATAGCACTATCAAAAGGGAAATCACGAGAGAAACAGCTCGATTTGCCTGGATATTACATGTTTGTACGCCGATGAAATCCTCCAATTTCAAAAGCCAGCCGGAGTAGAGCGGCATTCTCAAAAAAGGACGAGAGTTAATCGGTAAGTAGAAATGTTTTACTTAAGTAAATCGAGCTGTTTCTCTCGTGCACTCCCTTTTGATAAAGCTATCACTCTAAACTATCACATGTTTTCTCGAATTTAACTTTCCATTCTGTTACTCGAAGGGTTGTGAAAATACGGGCGTGCGTGACAGGGATGGTCAAATACTGTCACCCTGGATGGTTTTCAGTGCTTCAAACGTCGTTCACGACATGGTAGGGGCCATGCAGGCCTATTCATGCTGATATCTCGACCATGTTTGCAAGCGTGTATGCTGCCTTTAAGGACAGTGTGATGGTTTTGAAGATTTGACGAGCTATAAAGTTTTTTTTTACGGTTTACAAACGACACAAGCATAAATCGGTCTCATTTCACCGAAGCCTCCCTATTCTGTACTATCAACTCCATAAAAATTCTAAGCATCATTTGCTCCCGATGTCTTTTTTATTGTTTCGTCATTAAAGAAGCAAGTTGCCGCAACGAAAACAAAAATGTGCCATAATAATACAACTAAAAGATAAAAAAGGTACATTACACTTAAATAGACAGAATAAGATCAAATATTGATTAGTTTTGCTTGGGTACGGAAAATTGCGGAAATCACGCAATCGCGCGTAGTCGCCTAGCGTTCGCGCGCCGTTCACACCTTGATTTCCGCGCGACGCGATTTTCGCGTCGCGCTGACATGTGCCATCGCGTCGCGTTGCGAAAACTCTGAACGCCGCCCTAGTCTCCGCGCAAAGCCGAGAGCCCACTTCAACTGTTCCGCACTGAATCCCATTTTTTGATGACCAATGCTTCGGATTGATCTGCAATGAATTTACTATACCGGACATACTTTTAGCGTTTCTGGGCGATTAAAAAAAACGTGTTAAAGCGCCTTTTGCACCCTTTTGTCATTACTCGAAAATGGTTCATTTATGAATCTAAAGTGATGTCTAGCATCGAGAACTCTTTCTTCAGAAATGGCCCATAGCTGTCTCTTAACACGCGCTTAATCTTACTATAAAACTTGTTTAAAGGCAGTGTCCTCGATAACAATCATTTTCGAGTATTTACGACAAAACGAAGGTTTAAAGTCTGACTGTTCCATCAATGAAGAAAGAAGCATGAAAAACGCTGCGAAACATTCTAAATCAGCTCTTCTTCTTGGAAGCCACATTTCAACGGTGGATCAGTTGCGCGGGCATGGACCTGAAGTAGACAGCGTGTGCAGAGGCGCTCCAATGCTAAAACTCAGCCGTGCTCGCGCTCCAATGCTAATGAAGAAGCGCACCAAAGTGTGTTCCTCGAAAACCTTGACCGCGAGCGGAAAGGGCTAGCACGAGTGGATTTCGGAACCGATAAAAGCTCTTTTGGGCTCGTTTTTGTTCGTTCTTTCATCACTACTTCTCCAATGAGAATCCGGCCTTTCGATTCCCGGCGGAAAACTTAAGAAGAAATGAATCGAGGACACTGCCTTTAACTATGTGCCATTCCCAAACAAACAATTTCGAACAGCATTACGAAAAGGGGCACAAAAACCATCTTCCTGAGTGTTTTTTTTCTGTTAAAGCGCAAAGGACATTATTGTCGAGAGATCAGTCATATTAGCGTCCTTTTTTTATATGTACACGTGACACCTATCGCTAAGATCTTTTCCTTTCAAGGAAAAAAACGCCGCCAAAGGGTCATAAACACTATTGTAACCGGTAAAGTTTACAGGAAGAGAGCCGGATCACGCTACAAAATGATGCAGAGACAAGGTTTCCTGCCTGGAGAAGACGATAAGGCACATATGAAAAGGTCAACTAGCGTTTCATTGATATGGAAAAAACATTGTTGAAGAATTTATAAGGCCAGGATTCGCGCAGAATGAAGACAGGTTTCAGATGAAGTGAGAGCGAGATCCACTGAAAAGAAAAAAACGGAATGTGTCGGAGTGCTGTGCGAGGGATTGCTAAGTGAGAAGTGCGGGGTTCGCGTGTTTTAGATTACAGACGAGTTAGGTAGACATTAGCCAGCGAAAGGAGGCGCTAATTAGAATGCGATCCAAGGTCTACGTCAGTTCGAACGGAGGAGGCCCTAAAATCGACTCAGCCGAAAGCCATCAAGGTCAGGTTGGACGAGGAATCCACAGTTCAATTAAACATACCATATAACGCTGGCTGTTAAAGATTCATTCACAGCGAAAACGCAGGTTTTGAAACTCACCAAATTGATTGGGCGTGGAGCGCACGGTCTCTTTGGTGTTAGAACACCTAATAGTAAGGTATCTACTGCCAAGGCAATTTTTTATCCAATGAAACTTCAGGAGTGCTCTTTGAGTAGAACAATATTTTTCTGGATGGGCTGTACACAAAGGACACGGCTGAATTGCGAGAGTTTGCCCAAAGACGAAATGTGGCTCGGCACTGATTGAGTGTTCCTACCTCTTGTCGAGTCAAGCATTAGCGTGGTGCTACGGCAATATAATGAAGCATCATGAAAGACGTCACGCGCAAGTATGACGTGATGCTCAATACATCACAATGGATGGACTCACGAATCTTTCTAGACAACGGAATTGGATTTGAGCGAAATCGCCGGAGTGACAGACTTAATGCCTTCAAGAATACGCGAAACACTTGAGAACTGACTAGGGAGTCCTTTCTGACATAGTCCGAACTGAGCAAAATGAAATATCTTGCGAGGATGCTCACTTACTCAAGGGAAAGATATCGCAAAGGTCCTCTCTCCTGCTCTTACATCTCAAAAAGTTACAAGTTTACAACCGAACAGTACCCTGTATTTTTTTTCTAGCAAAAATGGTGTTTTGCGGCATTTTTTTGCGCGCATAAACCGTCCCATCGCCTAAAATCACTTCAAAATTGGCGGATTGGATTTTTAAAGGAGTTTTCGTGTTCCTCTCAATGAGGCAAATCAAAATATGACAGATTTCTGCTATGGTGACCGCCTGATCAGTTCGTTATGAGGCGTTCAAAGGTGGAAATACGCAATTTTCGATGAATTCCTCAAGTGTTTTCCATTTCTAGCCTCACTACTGCATCGATCCTGATAATAGAAATTTAAAAATGACCTCAAAATTGAATTCAGGAATCTTTGAGGCGAGTTACGGCCATGCGGTGCCTTTCGCCCTAAAAAAGCCGCAAAACACCGTTTTCTGCGAAAAAAAAACCGCGCTGTACGGTAGGTGAACGCCGCAGTTCAATTTTTTCTGCACCCACACATCGTCCAAAGTCTTATACCGGACCGAAAACGTTTAGAAACGGTATGCTTCTTTCTTACACCACACTTTATCAATACACCTAGCCTTTATCATAGAAAAACGCAGAAAAAGTAAGAAAAAATGAAAACAAATACAAAAAAAGAATTAGCACAGAAAGATTCATTTTCTTGTTATCCCCGCATGTACATATCCATGGTAAAGACCTTAGGCAGATTGATAACGTTTGTGTGGGAGAAAACTCGCTGTTTTCTTCTCAACGTTCCCGACCATTTTTGTTAAGAAACAAAAAAATTGAAAACTTTGCCGTCGATCATGGCACAATCTACAGTATGCTTAGGAGTAATTCGCAACCGCACATTCTTCCTTTTCCCGTTGCCCTCGACTGTACAAATCAATGTTAAGCCCTCCAGTGACTCTCTGGACAATGTTTGGGTGTAGAGAATTGTTTGGGAAAATCCCATGAGGTCCACCCTCTTGAACTTGTAGTTTTTTGAGATTCAGATTTAGGGAAAAGACAGTCACAGTTTTCACTGCCAGTAGAAGGAGTATCTCTGCAAAGTATCTCAATTCGCTCGCTCCGGGGTAGTCGAAAACGGTTTTCCCAATGAGAGCATAAGATGGATGAATATATTGAAGACAACCATCTGGTAATGTTTTTGCCGCCTCATTATCAGCGTCCGAAGTACTCGCCGGTGTTATGATAAGTTATTCCGTTGTTATTTTTCGAGTCTATTTCAAGGCATCAGTTCACATGGATTATAATGCGACATGATAGGGCAAACACACTTATTTCGACTGAAAATTTACCCTGATCGCCATTGAGGTTCCCTAACATTGATGATACTGCCTGCGGAAAAATCAACAAAAGCGATTACTCCACTGTTTATAAGCGCAAAATTTAGCCCGAGCACGATAGAGTTTGCGCAAAGGCTCGAAGGATGAGGGCCTAGTCTTCGCTGAATGATAAAGGCTGTGGATCGAATGAAGCCCAGGCTAAGAGGAAAAAAACGGGAGAGAGAACGCCTGAAAAAAAAAACCAAAAAGCTAAAGGTGCATGCACCAGTGTGTGGATAGTCACGTAAATGACATAAATGTTGGCGTGAACGTAAATTCTGCAAACTGCAGGCATGGCGCATTATGGAAAACATATGAAAGTATCAGAGGGTTATATGATTGAAAAACGGCATCAATGGTGGGTGGCCACATGCATATGCATGAGCACCAGACGTAACAGCCGATGTGGTAGGTGGCGTCACTACGATCATCGATCCCGTCAGGAAAACTTAATGTCGTGGCAAGCATTCTGGTGACCACGAATTTTGTATCAGTTCCAGGATTCTGATGTTCGCTCAGCGCAAAGCCGGTATAATCCCCATAGTACCTGATGCATGTAACTGGAGGCAAAAAGGGAACCCGGAGCGTTGTCATGGAATCTGAAAGGAAAGGGTAGCGCATGATATCGCCTAGGTCTTTTTGAGCCTTTCTAAAACTGAGCTCGACTGGGATCATTCTCATACGTTGGGCTCTTGACTTTGAGTCAACAGAAGGATCCGTGATCTAAAAGTTGAAGACGTCGGTCTGCTATCTGTCACTTGACAATAAAATGTCATTCACTAGATGAAAAAAGACCTTAAGAGCGATTTGACGCAGCACTCAAATGATTTTGATGCGTTTTAAAACTCGTGCCAATTTGAAAATTGAGATTTTTTTTGGGATCATTCGCCATTTTCGTTTACGAAAGTACATACATCTACACCAAACATGAGGGCAAGGGATTCCCTATAATAAGGAATTCACTACGGTCCATTTTCAAAGCCATAAAACAGCCTGATGGGTGCGGCGTTCGCAGCCGACGCAGCGACGAAAATGTTTTCAAACATTATCGTCGCGGCATCCATTCGGTTGCCGCTCGCAGGCGGCGACGCAGGGCCGGCGCGGCGTCAAAAAACTGCGATGTTCGCTCGTCGACCTTCACACTACGTCGGTTGCCCCCTTCGCCGAATTTAATCGATATTTCATCACACAGCGCTATCCGTCGCTGCGAGCGACGACGCGACTTGAACTCTGCAGGCCCCCTTCGCGACATTTCGAATTAGTTTCCTAATACATCTAAAAAAAACGGAATCACAGGATATCCCCAAGGGCACTTATTTTAATCATTTCACATGTTATTTTTGTCATGTGATATAGAATGTTTGTTTCAATGAGAATTGCGATTTTAAACTCCTAAAAGACTAACAAAAGAAGAAAGACGAAGATTCCAGTATGAGCAAGCATGGTGAGGTCAAATTATAGGGACATGGGAACTAAAAATTCCACTGAAAACGTTAATATTGTGGAGAGAACAGAGGAACTAAAAATCGATGGACAGTGGAATCCTGTTGTAGATCAGTACAAGTTGATCGTGCGAAAAAACTTCCCGTTAAGTACATTGCCACCGGGTACAGCTCTAACTAGTGACTGCTTTAAACTTTCCGTGGCGATTTGGAAAACCATGTTGTCGTTGCTGTAGGTGTGTGACAGTACATAGATGATCCTCGCTTGAAATTCCCTAAATGGCTGCGGGGATTCAAAAAAAATGGCATTTTCGTTGCTTCACAAGAAGGTAAGGTAATTTTGTGGTGTCCAGAAAAAAATTATCGGATTCGACTCAAAACTTCCATCTCAGGGTTATTTAGGGCGCTGAACCCGAATCTGGGGTCTAATCCTGGCCAGACTTAGGATTATTGTAGGTTACGGTATGCATAACGCCTTTAAATTGACGTTACTTACCTAAAACTTCACAGAATCTAAAAACGGACCACAAATTCGTGTTCAGCGTCCCAAATAACACCCACAGAGGAATTTTGAGTCAAATCTGAGACTTTGACCGAGCTACCGTAACCGACCGTAATCTATCGAAAATCGATGAAAGGGTTACAGATTCGTATTAGGCAGTAGAGTGAGGACTTTTTAAAAAGAGACCGAACGAACGAATTTCGAATAAATTCGTTCATTTTTTATTTCGAACGAACGAATTTCGAATAAATTCGTTCATTTTTTATTCCGAACGAACGAATTTCGAATAAATTCGTTCATTTTTTATTCCGAACGAACGAATATCGAGTAAATTCGTTCATTTTTAATTCCGAACGAACGAATTTCGAATAAATTCGTCCATTTTTTATTTCGAACGAACGAATATTCGAAATTCGAATATTCGAATGACGAATAAAAGCATCCATAGCATTATCGCGCAACTGCGAAGTGAGCGGCTTTAACAAGTTGAATTCTTCTTCTACAGCTTTATTTCCACTAACAATTGGAATTAATAAGGCACGACTCATCTCTAGACCTGTACGGGCTACAACGCAAAGAATGCTACAAAATCATCTTTTCCTCTGTAGCTTAGCCTAAGGAGCTTATTCGGGGACCTTACTAACTTGGCCTGCCCCATAAGCCAGCGAGATTGGTGGAGCCGAGCTCCATAGTTATCTCCAGAGGGTGCTTTCGCCTCTATGGTTCAAAGGCAGTGTTCACGATAATCTTTAATTTTGAGCTTATTCGCTATATCGATTAACTGGTCCCCGGGTAGATCTAAAATGACGTAGAAATTGAGAAAAACGCAACAGAAGTACGCGAAATCCTTAAGTATCACCCCGCCTCTTAAGTATCAGAGGAATTGTTTGTTGTGACAATGAAATCTTTTGTGGACGCGTCCTTTGCAAGTTTTTACTCTCTATTGCTCCGTTCCTTCCTTAGAGCCCTAACTGATTCTGCTTTGCATGAAATATTCTTCTATTTTCGATTGACACAGTTTTCCAACGGTGAAAACCACCATTAACATGTTTATCCGACCGGACAACTGGCCCATGTTAAAGAATAATGTCACTGAAATACGACGTTTTAATGCGTTTCTCGCCATTTCTTCGTAATTTTGGTAACACTTGGAGGCCAGCGCATTGTTTCATGTGTAAAATTCGCGGATGAAAATCATCGTGAACACTGCCTTTGAATGAGAGGCGCAGAGTTCTGCTGGAGCCAACAACGGGGTTCGGCTCCACCGACCTGGCTGGCTTACTCTGAGAGAATCTTTTGCGCTAGTACCGTGATGCTCCCGTGATTCGCGTTCGTTCCGCGATAGTTACACAATCGACTCATCCGTTGACATTTTCGTTCTCATACCGTGATAATACCGCGATCGTTGAGAGGTTTAAATCGCTAATACCGTGGTGCACTCGCGATCCGCGATGGTACCGTGATCGTCTCCCCCTGCTCCCGCGTTCTCATGTTGTGCAGATTTCTAGAGCAGCGCGAAATGCGGCGAGGGCAATCGCTCCAGCCGCGAAGCGGCTGGAGAGGTTTGGTTTTTACCTTATATATATATATATATATATATATATATATATATATATATATATATATATATATATATATATATATATATATATATATATATATATATATATATATATATATATATATATATATATATATATATATATATATATATATATATATATATATACTGGCAGAATTTCGCGATCGTTGCGCGATAGCCCCATGCTAGAATCCTCTCGGCCCCTACCAGAAACCGGAGATTCTATCCGTGTACGATCGCGGGGGATCCTCTCAGAGTATGGAGCGAGCAAAGTTAGGAATCCGAAATTTCATTCGACGCAGAATTTTACGTGGATTTCAAAAACAACCCTCACCAGGTTAAAGAGTTATAGGCGAAAAACCGGTGTTTCGTGAAATCAATTAGGCTGAAGGATCGAGAATAGTTTTTCAAACTGGAAGCACAAGTTGACGCAGAATTCTATCTCCAAGCACAAAAATGTTATGGACGAAAAACCGGCAGTGACACCCACACAATCTTGAAAATGACTTGCATGAATGTTGGGTGACTTTCATTCTTTTTCGAGGCGCGTACTGGGGGGAGATCGGAGTACGGGGCGGAGTTTATTGCTCCGTCGGCCAATCGACAGACGTCTCTCCACCCCTTAAGACGTGGGTGATTGGTCAACGGAGGGATAAACCCCACCCCCACGTATTCGTGCCTCTCCTCCTGTGCCTCGGGGCGTTTCACCGGTTGTCACCGGTTTTCCCAATGATGGAGGTTCCCCCTTCACCTGCCCAGGGTGAGGGTTGGTGGAGTACATGGCTCCACCCAACGAAGCTATGGTTGGTGTTATCATTGCCCAGCGGCATGGACAAATGGGAGTGGCCAAGTGCGATTGCCATATGGCTTCCCCTGTTAGAACCGCCCTAGTAGCCTCATCAGACGGTGTGGGGAAAAAATTTAGTTCTTGCGTTCGGGAAAATGGAACAATGGAGTAATGAAGAGACTGACATCAGTCTCGAAAGGTATGTCGATTCCTTCATACATTGGAGCTGATTTTCATATTTTTTGTTAAACCAGCTCGGGTATTCAAATTGGAATAACGTTCGAATATTCACCTCTGCGAATAATCGAATTCGAATAATATTCGAATATTCACCTTTCCCGAATAGTCGAATTCGAATAATATTCGAATATTCACCTTTCCCGAATAGTCGAATTCGAATAATGTTCGAATTTTCACCTTTTGCGAATAGTCGAACTCGAATAATGTTCGAATTTTCACCTTTTGCGAATAGTCGAATTCGAATAATGTTCGAATTTTCACCTCTTGCGAATAGTCGAATTCGATTAATGTTCTAATTTTCACCTTTTGCGAATAGTCGAATTCGAATAATGTTCGAATATTCACACTTTTCGAATATTCGAATGTTCGAATAAAAATTCGTTCGAAAAATTCGAATACTTATTCGAACTCGAATATTCGGTCCTCACTCTATTAGGCAGCCCGAATAAGCCCTACGTACACGTAAAAGTCGCTTTTGCCAGCAAAATTTGCCCTCCATTTTCAAGCTTTGCACCAGATCAGGCGAAATTTCAAAATAGTGAATAATGGACCTAACATTCGTAATCAGCACCCAAAACAACCTCTGAAAAAACGTTTTAAAGGCAGTGGTCGCGATCAAATATGCTTGTGGTCTTTTTTTCTCTAAACCCTCTTGTGGGTCTCGAGTAGTAGGACCTATAAGAAAAAATCGCGAAAAAACCACTGTTTTGGGCCAAATTTGAAGCCTGAACTTTCTTGTCTTTTGATGGTGGACGAGCCCACTCCACATCATCGGCATCGGTGACCTCTTTTATCAAGAACATCAGCTGGCTTGAAATTGAATGTCAATCAACGAACCTTCGAATTTATGTACACATCTAGTCAAAAACATTGACTGAAGTGATGCTTTCATTATTCAACTGTTTTTATTCGTTAAATTTGCATTTATTTCGTCCTCTGAATGTCGATGATTTTTGACTGCTCGGCATGAGACTGCGATCTGTTTCGTCATCGCTGTGCACGTGTGCACGAACTAGCTTCTTTGGGCCCTAGAAACTCTATTTGTAGACCGTTTTTCACCGCGCTACCTTCATAGTTTTTCAGCTGTTTTTGATCTAAGTTGATTTTTGTAGTTTGTTCTATAACGTTTTTCATCGTGACCACAGCCTTTAAGCTCAATCCGAGACAATGTTTTTGAATATCAAAAAATATTGCCATTCGTGTACCCCTATTATCTACGCAAAGCTATAAAATTGCCCAATTTTTGGAAATCTCCTGTAAATCTCTGAGGCATTTAGGGGATTTGGAAAACGGATTATAAATGCTGTGTCCATTACCTACAATTATTAACACATGGTTTTGTAAAAGCCCACGGGAAATGTAAGGTGAGCCCTAGTAAGTTCTGAGTATAAGATGACGGATCATTAGGGTCGAACACGTCAGCAGCGGGAAAGCGCCCGTATGGCAAGATAGCATTTTTATTTTTATTACATTCTAGACCACACCCGTTGACGGCTGAAGAAGCATTTTTTCAGTGGATGAATAATGGCGGAACAAGAGCGATCTGAGAGACAGATAGGTACTAGCGTAGAAGAATCGTGGACAGGAAGAGAGAGAATCGACCAGAATCTCCCTCTTACTGACTGCGAAGGTGTCCGGAAAAGGAATGCATGCTACGTCTGTTTCTTGTTCAATGAAAACAAGTTAGCGTTGTAAAAATTGCACCTAAAACCACGAGACACCGCTTAGGCAGTAGACCCAGGACATGTATCCAGTGATCATAACAGGATTCTGAAGCGTGACCCAATGGATCAGTGTGATTAAAGACGGACAGACGCAAGTGCAAAGATGGTGATGTGGTGGTGAGAACGAGTTCTGCTGCTGTCCTTCCAGAGGTGCTAAGGGGTGGCGAAATTGGAGGGGGCATCATTAGCGGCGCAAATAGCAGCGGAAACGGGCAAGGAGTGGGGGCGAACATGCTCAGCACATTACAATGGCGGTGTGCGGTGACTGGAATCGGTCATAAGAAGAGGTTCTCGAGGCGTAGTGGTGGGGAGGAGTGTGTGGAGGGTGGCGGATGGAGGGAGGCGCGGTGCCGCAGGGTCGTCATCTGATCCTGGACATTTCGTATACTGCGCGATGGATTCCATTTCAATCCCTCCACGAGCGGGGTCCCGTTGAACCCTTTGTCGGCAGCGGGGACAATTTTTTCGCATAGTGGGACCCCATTCAGATGCAGTTGGTGAACTTGCTACCTATATTACCCCCTAGCTCAAAAAGCCAAAAAATGCTAGCACAAGCGGTACACTCATGCGCGGGCATATGCAAAATGCCATGCCAACATAATTCTGGCAAACGAAACGAAAAATTACATTTATTGATAATTATCAGGTTTAAAAAGCGCGTTTAGCATAGAGGCAGTAGGCGCCACGGCATAATATGGTTCGATCTCAGTTCGAGGCCGGTCGAACCTGTATGCTTTAGAGTTTGGTTAATTAGTGCAAGACCTGTTTAGAAGGAGTGAGGAACACTGACTTGAACCTCAACTTGCCCCAGCACGTCATTTAGGAGACCTCATACCTAGTCAAAAGTCTTCAACAATATTAAGTATTTTAGAAGACTCAGCCGTTCCGAAAGAAATATACACTTCTAGAACTAATTTCACGCATAGAATCCGAATGCGCTCTCCAGAGTTGCCTAGCTTCACCCTCAACAAAGTTAGAGGCGTTTTCAAAGTTCCACAACATTGTAGGAGTACAACACCGGATTTTCTAGGGTGCTTCGAGCACTGCTCCCAGCTTGATGCGAAACTTCTATGTGGGGGTCCTTTATGGTGCTGAACACAAATATGGGGCCCACCTGTCGATTTTTTGGGTACGGTAAATGTAATACCGTTTGGCTCGCGCAACCTACATTCTTAAGTGGCATTCCGAAAACTGATAAATGGGCGTCAAATTCGTGATCAAAACCTTCACTGTTTCTAACGGAGAAGTTTTAAGGTAAATTTGAGGCTTTCACCAAATTACTATACACTAACCGTAACCTGACTTACTTGACTTAATCGGTTGGCTTTCGCCTGACGCGGTCATTCCGCATCTTCACCGAGGTGTGCCGTCCTAGTAGTCAGCCGTGTCCATTTTTCACGGTCTTCAGCCACAATTTGAACACATTCCATCCAGCTGTCACTATTCCATTTCCTGCGAAACGAAACATCGCGCCTGAACTGTCTTTCGATGCCGAGTGACTTTAAATCCTCTTTAACCACATCCGTCCAGAACTTTCGCCTACGCCCAGGTGGCCGTTTCCAGACAGGATTTGGAAGCATTTTTAAAGCGTGTTGTACGAGACGATCCGGCGTTCTTCTTAGTATATGCCCAAGCAGTCGAAGTCGACTTTCCATTGCTGCTTGAGATGGCGTTAGGAGATGCTGGCACCTCCCTCGTGTCAAGCGTTGATGTACTGCGTCGATTTCCTTGTAAAGGTCTTCGTTATGGCATACACGCGGCCAGAAATATCCAAGCAAACGCCTAAAAAGCTTCCTCTCCGTGCAATCCAACCTTTCCATCTGCGTTTTCGGTGCTGCCCACGTCTCCGATCCGTACATCATGATAGGGCGAATAGCGGATAGGTAGACGCGCAACTTGACTTCCTTCGCGATGGTGGTAGACCACAAACACTTAACCGTAACCTACCTAAATGTAATAGGCAGACTTCGAGTTCCTGTTTAGCACGTCAATTACCCCCTTGCCCCCTCCTCCACAGAGAGCTTTCGAGCGTAACCTGTGCAAAATCCACAAACTTAATTACAAAGGCTTTTTGCCAAAATTACAAGAGCGAATGGACGAATCGCGATTGTGCGGCATTCGCTGCACCACCAGTGAACGGGCTTTTGATCGCGAACGACGATCTACCGCCGCAGCTCCGTTTACTCATTAAACATGACGATGGCTATAGAATCGGAAAACCTAGCGCAGCCAGACCTTTTTACAGAGCTTGAGGTTGGGGCAATGAGATGCTATCCTAATTGCATTTCTAAAAACGATTCGCAAAGTCATGACCGTCAGGATACACATACAATACCCGCACTAATTTACTCAAAAAAAGTCGCCATTTCGCGACTTTTGCGGCGTTTTCGAAAAAATTAGTGCGGGTATTGTAGAAAAACCCTGAAAATCAATTACTTCAAAAGCTATGGCAAACTGATCCCGACGGTGAAGCGTTTCCTGAAGTGTCACGGCTACACTATGACGCGCAACGTGGGTGATCTATCGGATAGCCTAGCATAATGCGAGTCTGCGGCAGTCAAACACACATAGTCTCTTTGTAAAATTGAGTCTAGTGAATGGATGGGGCGCGAAGGTAGATCGTCGTGCGCGATCACAACTACGCTGGCCGGTGGTGTCGGAGACGCCGCACGGTCCGCCGCAGTGATCGCGCATTGTCCAATCACTGGACAAAACTTGATAATGTGACCAGATGGCCGCCCTGGAATCTCAAGTCTAGTGATTGGACGAAGCCATGGGGTTCACCGGCGTTCGCGATTAAAATACCGCTGAGCATGTGTGTAGTGAACGCCGCATTGACTGCCGCAAACAATCGCGTGTCGTCTATTCGGTAGACTGGAATATACGAAAGGACATAAAAAACGCGCCGGCGAAATGTATTGAAATTTGACAAAAAAGCCTTATTTTTTCATAAAAACGCCGTCAAACATGAGGCCGCGCTCCCAAAATTAAGTATGATCCACGCCTGAAGCCGTTAATCCACAAATTCTGTAATTCGATTAAGAAGTTCACGACCTTCTCTAGAATATTTTCAGCACTCAACCAGTCAAAAACTCAATTAAGCCATTGACTCATCTCGCTAAAGTTATAACGTCCACCCCTGAAGGACAGAGAGCTATAGCTAAGACTAGAGAGTAACCGGAGCCGATGCTAGCCATGGCTTGCAGCACGAAAGTGATTCAGAAACAGGTTATGCTGGCCAACTCACTTCCCGCAGCTCATTAGAAGAAAGAAAACAAGACCAACTCGTATGTCGTCAACGACACAGGGAAAACTACTTATGTTTTTTCGGGTACGATATATTACCTGTGTACGCGATCGCACACAATGCATTGCATCCCTGCCGGATGCTCAAAAACACCGGATGCCGCTGGTTCGCGTGGCCGGTTGGTGTCATCGAAAGTTATTGGTTGACCCAAAAACATAGCGTGCACGGACTTTTTCTTGTTAGTTGATGTGTTCTGTATGTTCCGCAAGTATGTCGTCTAACCGAAATATACCCGAGGGCTGCACGCAACGAATGCATAAGTAACTGAATGGCAATGGATCTCCACTTCTTCAAATTCAAAATGTCAAGGCTAGAAATCATAGAAACTTCTCCAACTCACATGGATGTCGGGCATTTCGCAACGTTGCTCGTCGAGTCGTTGGCTCTGCATCTTCTCGAGTAGCGTCAAGAAGTCGTTGCTCTGAAAGTGAACGGCTTACGGACACTGAGAGTTTTGGCGGAGAAATAGCCCACCAGGCTCCGCAGCGGCACGTGGTGGGCTACTTCTCGGTTTTTAAAAATAGAGAAAATAGCGGGGACGCGGCGGATTCTCCGACACGCAACGCGGCCCGCGCCGGCTTCCCTAGCAGCCACCTGGGGCCTCCAGCGGTTCTGTGGGGCCTCCAGAGGCTGAGCGGACTCCCAGTACCTCAAATTTGGGTAAGGTGTTGACACCTAAGTCGTCCCTCAAGAGTGCGTCGTATACTTCCTTGGAAAGCATGCATTATTTATCGGCAACTTTCCGGCTATTTCTCGGCTATTACGCGGAAAGCAGGCATTTTGCGGCTATTTCTGGGCCAAAACTCTCATGGTATGGGGTCAAGGGATTGGTTTCGATTTCGAAACGGAGCTCGCATCCTTGGTTTCACGGCGTCGTTCGTCGAGGAATGAGGCTCCTTAATGCTTTCAGAAGTACGTTGAGTCGTTCAGCTTCAAAATGTCAAGTTGCGCATGCTGAGCTGCGGCTATATAAAACCATGTGCCATTGGGTGAACGCAAGTCGATCATCCTGTTGCCACGGTCGGCGGTACACAGACTGACATATCAAGCACATAAGTTTGCTCCCAAAAGCAAGCGAACCGTGCCACTCATGCATAGGGGAGAGGACAATGCTTCGAGTGTTACGTTTCACGCATGTAAAAGAAGGCATATGAAGCTCCGATGCTTCGACGATTGAATATGAAGGGCGCAGCCATATGCATAAATCAAGACGTCAGAAATCAATCAAAGCCGAACTGGATGACGTATTTTCATGCCATCCGCCGGATCAGAGCTGTAACCGAATGGGACATTAAAATCACAGTTGGCCATACTTTATCAAAAAGACGAGAAGTACATATGAAGGAAGCTCTTTGGGTTGATTTGGCGAGCATCATTTCTTAACTAGATGCAATTAGAACCACTGAAGATGAACTCAAGTTTTAAGGAATCACTGAC
The DNA here is from genome assembly GCA_029168955.1 of Aplectana chamaeleonis. Taxonomy (NCBI): domain Eukaryota; kingdom Metazoa; phylum Nematoda; class Chromadorea; order Rhabditida; family Cosmocercidae; genus Aplectana; species Aplectana chamaeleonis. The sequence continues at coordinate 620,808 of JAPDOI010000218.1, read as the reverse complement.
TGGTTAGAATGTGGATTCTAAAGAAAGTATATATTTCTAGCAATGAGAGTGCTACCAGATGATCTAGCCGTCTGCAGCAAAATATACACCTATTTATAGTATCAGTACCTGTGCGAAGTTTTCTGAATCCAGGTTTGTTGGTGCAGAACTACTCTCCCAGCCGAGTTACGGAGGGGGTTTTCTTAGTGAGTTCAGAGGTGGAATTCAAGAAACGGTAACCACATTTTAGCCATAGTTATAGCTCCCATGGTTAGGCACATAGTAAGTTGCGTATCGATTGGCGTCAAACCATGGCGAAAACGTGGCTACCAATTCGTAAATTCCACCGCAGGACATTTACAGCGGATCAGGAAATTTCCATGGTGTTCAGAAAAAGTGGTCCGGATTCTTCTGAAAATTTGCATGGGTTTTCCGAGGTTTCTGAACACGAAATTGAGGTTCGCCTGTTAACTTTTGAAGAACATCGACTGGTTTGGTTCAAAGCCTCACATGGAGACCAATTTTTGGGACAGAAACCGACGTTTGATGATTCTGAAAACTATGTGACAGATTTGCTACGAAATTTGCCTATAGAGGCTATTTGGGATACTCAACACGAATTCGGAATCCGTTTATCTATTTTCTATATGGTACGTTACGGTGGGTGCACGGTAGTTTGCGCAAGGTCTCAGATCTGGCTTAAAATCTTTCTTAAGGGGTGCTATCTGGGGGTGCTAAAAACGAATTTGAGGTCGATCTGTCGATTTCTGCAATAGTAACTATAAGTTGGGTTACGCCAGCTCAATGACAGTATATCTAGCGTAACCTACAGTTAACCAACAAATTTTGAGAAGTGGATCCTAGGTTCGTATTTAAGATAGCAACAACTCCCAGTAAAAAGAACACACACATCGAGTCAAATCCGAAACAATTTCAAAGACGAAAAAAAAATCTGATGGGTACCCGTATCCTTCCGCAAAACTGTGAGAACCTCTAAAACACATGTCGAAACTGTCTTCAGCAGCTACAAACCTAGATCCGAAAACATCCTTAGAAGTAGACTCTGTTTCATTTCAAGTGAACTCCTGTTTTCGATCATCACAGCGCCGAGCGGTGGCTTTTTCATCGGAACCTCCTTATCACTAGTTATATTTCACAGAGGCTCACCGCTCCGCTGCTGGTGATGATCGAAATCCACAGGTCACTAGCGGTTTACCAGAGTCTACACTAAATTGGAATATGTTTTGTCACAAATGAACAGATCGACCAGCAGTACTTTCCTAAAAAGTAGGACTTCTTCTGAAGGCCAGGTGATACTAGTACAGACTAAAACACTGCCAACGGCAGGATGCTATCTCGAGGTCAATAACCTCATATAGCTCTCATTGATCACGCGTGCGGGTGGGTCCGAATCTGGCTCAGGTACAGCTAGGCAAACGAATCTCGGGTTTGCACTTTTCGTAAAGGGTGGTTTTCGCAATCGAGAATTTTTCAAAGCAGACAAGCAGAGCAGGAAATGACTGACAGTCTGATCCGTGTGCTAGATGACCGATCCAGGGGCTTCGTTGTTTAGGCATTCAACCAAATTCACACGGCCAAAACTTTACGAGTACAATTTTGGGACAATAAATTCTGTCCGTAACTTCAGCCTGCCCACTCCGGAGCACCCGAATTCGTCGAAACCTGCTAAACTCACTTTGTCCGGACTCAAACTGTATGGCACGGCAGTGGTGAACAGGGAGCTTCCTCGCATCTTCTCGCTTTCAATGTAGATGTCGCTGTTCATAGAATTACGCCTGCAACAATAGAACATTGAGAACATAAATTTAAGTCAAGCAAAGAGAGAAAATGATTCAAAGCATTCCGGAATTCCTCTCGGCAGGCATTGATTTCTAAATGAGGGGCGAATTTATGGGCAAATGCAGATGTGACGTACACGAGAGCATCCATCGAGACGCTAAGATTATGATAGTGCTACACCAGGTCTAGTTACGGAAAGGCTTAGATATATGTAGATAGCAACTGCAACCCGATAGGTGTCGATGGGCGTAAGCAAATATGTATTTCTGGGAGAAACTACCACGACAGTTTTGGGATTAAGCCGGATCGGTGTCAAAAGGCGCTGGAGCGGTAGCCCACGCAGAGTCACCACAGAATAGGCATTATTGTAGAGCCGTCGCAGCACTTTCATCGACAGCGCACTAAAACTGTGCCGGGCGGTCCTATCACTGCGCCGGCACTTCACTAACGCGGGATGCTGGAGTGCGAGTACAGAGCTTCGAGGGCCAATCCTGCTCCGCGCGCGGTCGCGCCGCGGAGCAGCGTACCACTCTTTCCGCACTCTCAATTCGGCAGCAATAGCAGCGCTCGCTCTCGGGGAGGGTGAAGAGAAGAGTGAATGATATTTGGGCACAGAGGGAGATGGGAGTACGGGGTGGGGTGGGGTTTATTTCTCCGTCAACCAATCACCCACGTCTTAAGGGGTGGAGAGACGTCTATCGATTGAAGCAACAAACCCCGCCCCGTACTCCGATCTCCCTCTGTACCAATATCATTTCTTTGAATAGAAGTCCATGGGGTTTGTACAAAACAAGTCTGTTATTGAAAGAAATTCTCATAGCACCTTTCGATTCTCCATTCGTTTACTTCAGTGGCGAACTGATGAATGTTGAAAAAGGGCTGAAATGGACACGGTGACTAGCGCCACGCGGCGACCGCCCGCGGAGCAGCTCAGGCCCCCGAAGCTCCATACCGCTATTCGGAATGCTGTGGTGCTATCGAGTCTAGCCGCACCCAAAGAGAGCAGTCTCGGCACAGTTATGATCGCGGAGGCGCTTCGGCATTGTCGCGGAATCAGAGAGGCACACTCGAGGGACGCAGTGCTATCTTGGCACAGCCGAATCAATTTTTTTCACAGTAGGTGACAGTTCAAAAAGCAAGTCGACTACCGAACAATACAAAACCCATCGCGTCTGCCCGCGAACTAGCATTCGACTGAGATCCCTTGAAGTTGGGTTACGTTAGTTGCATAATTTTGCTATTGTTGGATGACATCACACTTTTCACGAATTCCAGAAATTTCGTAATGTCTTTTGGACAGGTATAAATGAGAAAACGGACAGGCGTACCCATTTCAATCGAGCAACTCAGCTTCTCAAAAGTTTTGGCCTCTTTCAGAGTTCGATCGCCGCGCGACGCTACGGGATTATAAACATGAGCATCGATCGAGATCGCGTCGCACGTCGATCTGTATTCAAAACACGTCTTCGCGGGGATCAGCGGTGGAAGTGTAAAATAGGCCTTAGGCAGCAAGGCGGTCGAACCCTAACGAGGCTAGGATGGTAAGGACCCATCACTCTTTCGAACTGTGATGTGTTCCCTCTGTGTTATATGAACAAAGTGAACCGCTCGATTATGAGTTGCGAAAAATAGCAGAGTAACACAGCACTAAACTACAGACGTTTGTCTCCATGAAATTGCTCACTCACGTGCGTACACGTCGCGGACTGGCAAGCGTCGCGTACGCATAAAACCCAATATCCATGGAAGAGTATTCAGCACTTCATACGAGGAAACGCCTATCGTTATCGAAATGAAATGAACACGGGATAGTTAATGATGTTAAAGAAAATGCCAATTTACTTGATTTCACTCGAATACGGGGATGACGTGTCGCCGCCCATTCCCCGCGCGCGACGATCCCTGACCGCGACGCAGCGCGCACGGAAGAGCAATGTCCGCTACCCACAGACGTTTAACCACATTCGCTCTACACTGCGCGATTTAGCATTCTTGTAACACCATATCACTGCACCAAGATAAGACTGACAAGTTTAAACCATCCACAACAGTTTCAAACTACGGTGCCTACCTGTCAAAACGTTCAATCGAGCGTGGCGTTATTTTGCTAATTCTTGGAACTTACCCTCTATAAAACGTCGTAATTCACATCAATCGAGGCGCGAGCGGCGCGCGCGACGCCTGGGACTCCATCTGCCCTCCGCTCTTTCACTGTCTCTAACCCCCGCTCCGCATCAGTACGCGTACGAACCATGTGAATTTCGTCGTTTTATACCCTGTATAACCGTCGAATTCTTATCCAGGGCTGACGAAAAAAAATATTTTTCAACAAAATTAAGAAGGTCAAATTAGAACAAACGCGTACCGATCTGAAATGGGCACATAAATTTGTGAAAAAAAAATCTTGCAAAATGCTTTCGTGAACAGAAAAGTGTGGAAAATTTTACAGCCCTCACTAAAACACTTCAGTACGTTAGAAATTCAGATCCCTGATTTGTATTAAGCTGGTCAGGGGTTTCCCTGTTCGAACCCCAGGATGGCATGAAGTGTTTCCGCTGTCACAAGCTCGAAATGAACAACATTCAGAGATGATTGGACTGGGAAACAAGAAAGAGGAAGCAATTATGTTTTTCGGTTTGTGAAGTCGTGAAGGTTGATTTTCTGTGTCTCCCACTGTAAATGACTGGTCTGCGACAGAAACTCGTCCCAGTGGAGAATTGATCGACCGGTGCCGTGACCAGTAAATTTTTTGAATACAATGATGATAGATTAATGGATAGCAGTTGTTGGTAGATAAAGGCAAAGAGAGTAGTCAGACAAATTGACTCTGAAAAGAGGCGAATAAGCTCACACACGAGTAGTCAGCTACAGAGGGATGAGAAAGGACTTGATTGCTCCCAAGCGTTTGCTCATTATTTCGAAAAAAATCTAGATCTCCAGGCAGTTCCCTCGGGATACTACTCTCGATTCACATGGCTGAAGCCCGCCTTCTTGTCGCTATCATGGAAACGATGGGATAGTTTTGCGAGAAACATAACACTGGAATCGGAGAAACCGACCCCAATAAAGCGATATGAAGGTGGACTGCAGGCAGACTGAGTTTAGATAAAGTAGCCCTACTACAACTTGCTGTGAGATTTCATCGAGCTGCTCAAGATGTGTCAGGAATGATCTGAAGCATCCTGCGCCGTGCTTCCCAGAAAAGTTTATGCTAAAACTGAAGTGTTTCCAAAACAACTCCAACCCGAGGTTTATTTTTGATTGTTCTAGGGTATGCTCGAAATTTGCTATCTGAGCACTAAGGCTTGGGTTCCACTGCTTCCCTGTATACTTTTCACTTGTTTAGTGAGAGCGATATACCACACTAGACAGAAATGTTGCGTAGGTTTTTTGGACCATAGGATAAAGTGGTGCCTGGGTTTGCCTTTGACTTTGTTTTCAACGGCTGCACACCCAAAGGCAGGGTTCGCGATAAAAACGAATTTTGAGCTCTCTTCATAAGAATGTAGATTTGGCCATCACAAAAGTAAAAGTAAGTGAAAAAACCCGGAAATTCGAGGGAAAAACGCTCAAGAACAAAGTGTAATGGCTAATATTAAAGTAATCAGTAGTCTCCGGAAAAGTTCAGAAATTACTTTAGAAGCAAAGTAAAAGTTGACAAAACAGGCTTTTACCCAAATCTCGACACTTGGGGGCGGGAGGACACCAAGCCATAACTTTCTCGTGAGCTTTTTTCTCAAATTTTTTACTTATTTTCACTTTTGTGATGGCTAGATCTACCATTCTACGGTGATAGCACAACAACCGATTTTATCGAGAACCCTGCCTTTAAAGGCAATATTCACGATAAAAACGGTATCCTAGTCTTCGAGGTTTATATGTAGGTAAGATCACGAAGAAAAGGTTAATGGGGAAAAGCCCCCACGAAACTCTCAGACAACGGAGAAAAACTTTCAAAAGATACTTCTGAAAAATTTAAATATTCCTATTTGGTGTGTTTCGGGAGACCGCAGACAAAGCGTCAAACCTGACGTCTGAAATGGTTTTGCACCTCTGAATTCTTAGGTAAATGGCATTGTTCTCTGTCTATGGTGTAAGTAGGAGACGCAGAGTTCTCTTAGAGCCTACAACGGAGCTCGGCTCCACCGACCTGGCCGACTAACGGGGCAAGCAAAGTTAGGAATCCGTTGAAACAATCGACGCAGAATTTTACGTGGATTTCAAAAACAACCTTCACCAAAACCCTATCTTCAACGGTTAAAGAGTTATAGGCGAAAAACCGGTGTTTCGTAAAATGAATTGGGCTGACGGATCGAAAAAATATTTTTCCAAACTGGAAACACCAGTCGACACAGAATTTCTTCCAGATTTCAAAAACAACCTTCACCAGAGGTCTATCTCCAAGAAAAAAATAAGGTATGGACGAAAAACCGATGATTTCAGGCGAAAAAATGCACTTGATAAACTGAAATCGGCTCGTAGAAGGGGAACGTATTTTTTAAAACTGAAAACGCTATTCGATGCAGGATTTTATGGGGATTCCGAAAACAACCTCCACCAAAGGGATATCTTTCAGGGTAAAAAAAGTTATGGACGAAAAACTGAATGCTTTTGGTGAAAGAAACGTTACTTCATAAATTGAAATCGGCTGAGAGATTGGGAACGCATTTTTCTCAACATGAAAACATTATTCGACGAAAAATTCCATGGAGATTTTGGAAACAGCTCCGGTCAAAGATTCGTCGTAAAGGGCAAAAATTTTATGAGTGAAGAACGGGTAGTTTTTTAAAATCGCTCGGAAAAATGCCTCGAAAATTTTTGACTCCAAGACTGCTCAAAGGAAATTTTTCATGACCTAGGCAGATCATTTCATTAAGAATAGTGATTTTCAAAAGCAGATCATTTAACGAAAAAAATGTTTCAAAATTAATGATTAAAAAGAAAAATATACTGAATGCAAGAAAAAGAGGATTGAGAAAACGTCAAATTTTGAAGTTGCAAGTCTATAGGGAACCTTCACCATTCCCCACTCAGGTATCCTAAACAACCTTCACCTCTCGGACCGCTGTCTCCACCCCAATGAACCAATGCTTCCTCCCCGTTTTTTTCGTACTTCCGTCCTTACTCCTCCCAGAGGGACCCAGAGCTTACGTTTTTGCCAAATACAAAACCGGCAATTTTTTCAACGCGAACGCTGCCTTTAGCATATTGATTATACGCGGTTTTATGATAAAAATCATGTTTAATTTTTCAACTTTTTTGTGAAGGTTAGTCCACGGAAAAGAATGTGAAAGCAGAAAGATCCCTACAATGTTTCGATTTTTGGAGAACACTCTTTCAAAAAAAAAAACCAACCTTCTGATGCATTCAATTCCCCCACTTCCCCACACCTGTTTTGTGCGTATGGTGCAGCTGAATTTGAAGCGTCGAAAATGAATTTGCGTTTCGGTAAGTGGCTTCCTCTTGTGTTAATTCTACTGGCAATTTTCTTTTTGTGGGTGTGCTATCTGGTGAGTCGACTGATTCCTGCCATTTTCATTCGTTTTCTGGCTTTATCTTCCCAAACTCTCGAAGGAAACAACGCTCATCCTTCTGCGAAAAAAAGGGGATTTTTTATGGTGAACACTGCTCCCAAATATAAGGGTGGAGTGAAAATAATGTACTATTCCTAACGGAACGCGATTCCGGTCGCAGTTGCGGACAACCGGAAGCAGCATGAATGTAATTGTGTCGGGCTTCATGGTCCCAGCAAGATTTTCCTTGCACTGCTTGTCGCAACAATTTTGCTAAGATATTAAGAGTATGCGCTCGCCCTTTTCCCGAGCAAATCTCTATGCAGTAATAGCAAACTTCTGAAAAATACAATATTAGGCTGTCGCAGGAGCGAATCAGCCTTGAGATGGCTTCACAGTGAAGCCGCAAAGTTGGCCTTATGCGCAAAGTATATGAATCCATATAGGCTCTTATTGAGGCGGAAAATTTCCATTTATACAAATCTCAAAAAATTTTCAGCGTTTCTTGATCAACTCAAGTTTACAGAGTGAAATTTTAGAACTCTAACTTGTTTGTTCTCTCTACCCAACAATCCTCGATAGACCGAAACTCCAGTCTGAGCCCGGGGTGGTCCCTAGTGTTAGTGTTTCTTAATGCGATTACCCGTGTGAATAAGTAACAATGAGTAAATAATATGCAAACTATGCATAGGTGCGTACTGTCGGCACATATCGCCCTGATAGTTTTGTTCTATACTGACGGTTGGCACAAACTTGGTGCACATATGTTATAGTATAGGTGCACCGAGTCTGCGCCAACCGTTAAGAGAAACAAAGTATCAGTGCGATCCGTGGCGACAGGATACTTAGCCTAATAAGTGCAACTTGGAAAAGACCATTCGAAAGGGGTGAACGGTGAGAAAACTGGACTGGAAAGTGTTCGTTTCGCCTTGAAGAGTGTAAAATCTCTCTTTTAAAAAGGCATCATTCTCATAGAGTACAACAATACAATTATTTAGACAGTTAAAGAGTGAAAGACATGAGAAATCAACGGGCATTAGTGAGATATTCATGTAAATGTGGACGTCTATATCGTTGTTAACAGTCTGGGATAACGGTGTTTTAGAACTTTCACCTCCGCGAATTAATTTCCCACTCCGACGAGTCCAAAAGAGTATAAAAACCGCCCGAATCGCTCTCCGCGGCAAACGAAAACGAGGCGATGATGTGGGCTCGGCAGAGATTTCAATGGAAAGTCCGGGAGCGAAGGACGAAGCTGTGAAAATGAACGCGATTCGAGGGGGAGGATTGAATGAGCTTTATGTGGGGGCGACATCTCGCTTCACTAAATTGCTAACGAATCTATAGAGTTGAGAGAAAGAATGTGTCTTCAATCCCACATAGACCAAAAGCTGTGAGCTATGCGAAGTATGAAGGGTTGCAATTGCTCAGATCTAGGTTAGAGTATTGTCACTGAGGTTGAGTGCTAAATTGCCGCCCGTGTGTGGGTCAGGAGGAATTGGCGTAACTGACACTCTGAGGTCATCCCTAAATGCAAAGCCGCATTCGGCTCGAGTCTTCGCCCACAAGGTCATGAGAAACTCCCAGAGAAAATGCCGCAAAACGGGCCACTTCAGATTATGACGACTATGAACTTAAGGTGAGACAGGGAAAGGAGTCATAGTGTGAAATGGCAGCGTTAATTAAAGGTGAGTTTGAGAAAAGAGCTCACAGGTGTCCACTTAGTGGGCTTAACAAATCCTTATCCCACAATTTATAAAGTTTGATTGAGATCTCCTAGAGGCAATGTAGACAACGGAAGAGTTGCCCTTTTTTGGCGGAAACATAAGCTTTGGGTCCTTCCAAGAAGACTACGAAAGTATGACAGAAAACGGCCAGGAAGTGGGTGAAAATCTAGTGGTCCAGTCAACCTATTGGGTCACCCCGCCCACGTCATGTAACAGTTGTCCTGCGTTCCTTTCACCAGGGGGACAGAGACCAAATTTTTGAATATTCTTCATCGCAGAAGATTCTAACATCTAAGCATGGGAATTGACCCATCATATTTTTTACGAGTTCTTGGTGCAGAAAACAGAAAATAAAAAACTCACTCACCTAAGAATTTTGAAGCTCAAAACATTTGCGACGTTTGGTTTGACGTTTTGTCCGCAGTGGAGAAAACACAACATCAGGCGTGAATAAACGTTTAATAGGTATGTTTGAACATTTTTGCTCATATATTTCATACATAGTGACATGGAGGCTTTTCTTTATTATACACTACGTCGTAAACTTGTCTACTCAAAAACAGAAAACTAGAATACGGTTTTTTATAACGAGCACTGCCTTTTGGGTGCAAAATCGCCGTGGAAAATATTTCGAAAAACTATAAACGGCTCCCCTCGTGGAGTCCGCAGAGCCCTTCCCAATAAACTATAACTGCTTATGACCACCCGGGTAAGCTGCAACAATCCCGCAGGAAGGTTTTGGGGAAATGTAACTAATACTGACTAGTGAGAGACACCCCAAAAGTAATGCAAAGTGAAAAACCTACTTCGTGAGTGACCATGAGAAATGATAGTTTTTGGAGGCTGCGCCTACCAGGATCAATGTTCAAGTGACATAGGATCCGCTCTGATTCGTCCAGATGTGGGCCATTGTTTTTTCCTGAGCGCGAACTCGTCACACTTTGATAAGATTGAGAAAAAGACATGTAGTCAGAACACTGAAAGACCTGAGACATCCACCGGCAAAGCTACATTGAGAAATATTGAACATCAACACCTTTGCACAATACAGCCCCAAAAAATCTGGGTTAAGCCTCTATGCAAGATGGGACAAGAAGGCAATCTCAGGAAGGGAGTTCGGATTCCATTCTCCATCGATATGGATGATAAACATTGCGTCTCGTGAAGTAAAGTCCGTCCAAATGAGACTGTCCGCCCACGCAGCCGGCGTGCGCGTCGAGCGGTCGTTACGAAGGCATATTTCGAAAGCGCCTACCCAACCCTGAGATACAGCTGACTGAGATATTGTTCAATATTTGATTGATACTCCTGTTAATCAATTCGCAGATGCGAAAATACCTTTGTGGTAGCTGATCAACACGCCCGCCGACCGCGTGTGCGGCCAGTCTCATTCAAACCGAAGTTACGAACTTGGCCATAGGGGCTGGTCGTTGATACCCAAAGGCGGAGCAGTGCGATACATTCGTCAGTGGGTACAATGATATCGACAAACTTCCAGAATGACTCCTTCATATTTTATTTATTTGAGTGTGTTCACTCAGTACCCTTATTTGACTGTACTACCTGTATCATAGTCCTAAGTAAGACGTGAAGACTTTGAAAAACGAGTTAGCCCTATGTCGCTGAACCGGATGAAAAGTGAGGGTCACTCGGTTTTAAATTCAAGTTTATAGCGGAGTAACATCACGATAAACAGACGTTGCAACACGTCTACATTATACTGCATGTTTTGACACGTTCTTACGCCAGTTCGAAACGCTTATAGGAAGCCAAAGTCTCTCAAAGTATGGATTCGAACCCGAATTAGGCCTAGTACATACTTCCAGCAACGCGCGACAGCGACAGTATCGATTCAGCAATATCAGCAATATCGATTTTTGGTCGTTTTGTATTTCAAACACTATGTTGCGCGAAGTATGCACTAGGCCTTAGGTCTTTTTCAGATGCGTTGGCCTGCTAGGCATGAGTATTGATCGAGGTCGTGCCCTACGTTGACGAGCATTCAAAGCATGCTATCGCATCCACCAGCGACGAAAGTGTAAAAGTGGCCTTGTGGTTTCATGCTGTGATAAAAAGATGTCAAAACGCGGCACTTCAGGGCAGAAGCGGTGGAACTTTTCTGGTTTACCTCGGCGTGTCGGAACTTACAATGGCCTGCGAGGATTATGCGCTCTCCCTCAAAGAGTGTTCACAATGAAAAAGTTGCCCGTTTTTTTTGCAGGAACGTACGTATGAAAAGCATGGACGATGGAGGTTGCAAAAAAACACCCGGTGTGGGCAGCTGTTGCTGACGCGGTCAATATGTATGAAAAATGTGGAACGATATCATGGTTATCATTAATTTCTTACCTTATATCACGTGAACATCGGTCGGGTCAGGCACATTGGGTGTTTTTCCACCCCACCTCATTTTTGCCTTACATGATTATCGACCGGGCTGGCTACGGCGATTGGCCAAGTAAGACCGAGGCTTGAGGAAAGAGGTACTGCGGAAAACGGCCAGAAATTGGGGGCGGCATGCACGTACGCAGCGGGTTAGGTTGGGGTTAGGCAGGGCTTGGAGCGTCGGCACGTTTGACGATAGCAGCGCCAGGGCTAAAAGGGGGTTAGGCTAGCACTGAAAAATCGTTCCCTCGCAAACCCTACGTAGGAGGGTGGGGCAGCCGAAACCCCGTTGAGACCCCAACTATTGATTATCTCCAGCGCTCGCACAGCAATCATGAAACGCGCCGACGCCCCAAACCCTGCCTAACCCCAACCTAACCCGCCGCGTACGTGCATGCCGCCCCGGGTGAAAATCTAGTGGACCAGCCGTCCCATTAAATGAATCCGCCCACGCCATATAACAGTAGACCTGCGTTCGCTTCACCGAAGGAAGAATTGCCAAATTTTTCAATACTCTTTATCCGAAAAAAAAATTTGCATCTAAACATAATATTTGTCAAGAGATTCTATTACACGAAACAGAGAGAAGGTCACTCACCTAAAAATTCCGAAGCTCAAAAGCATTTTGGAAGTTCTTTTTAACGTTTCGTCCGCAGTGCGCCAAACACATCAACAAGTGTGAATAAACATTTAGGAAATTTTGAATACTTTTTTCCTCGAAATTCGAGAATTTCATGGGGCTTTTCCCTATCACCCTTCAAGAGCTTCCCTACTCAAAAACATAGGAAACTAGAATATGAATTTTTTTCCTTAACACTGCCTTTGTCCAAACCTCTCCCTCAAACCAGGCTCTCAGTAAATCGCTTTGCTCTGGAGGATGGAATTTCAATTACGAAATTTGAAGCGATGTTCTTAATGGGCCACGGAGGATCGGCTCTGCTCCTTTCTTACTCCCCGAAAAACATGGAAAACAACCAGCGAGTATACACGAAAAATCTTGCTGAGTTCACCTGAAGCAGAACAAGTCAAAAGAATAGAACTTTTATTTGTTACCTTTTTTAATTTTTTAATTTTCTTTCCTAAAATCGCTTATTATATTTTTATTTATTACATTTAACTTAATTTTCTTTCTTTTTTATTTGTCTTTTATTTTGTATTCTTTGGTTTGATATAAACTGTTTGAATTTGAGCTGGCATGTGGATATTTTTTCTGGTTTGTAGCACACCTAGCGTCCAGGAGTATGATTTCTATACTCTGCCAACGCGTAGCTAGATGCCTCCGAGGGTACGGCCTGTAACGCCGCCTCATTCCATGTAGCGAGAATTCACGCGTTTTAGCTACGATAGCTAAAACCCGCCTATTCTTGTGTCGACGGTACAAGCGTGCAAATTCTACGCGTATTCTACGTAAAAAGGAAGGCTAAATTCGCTACATTGATCTCTCTGTCGCTAAACCCGTATATTCTCGCCATAATTTTGTAGCAAGAATCTACGGATTTCGCGACAGCCTGTGTTGAAATGCAATCTTAAACCCGCGCTGGCTACGCGGAACGCAGGGATGCCGTTCGAACAGTGTTGGCTCAGTCATCTCACTGAGTGATTACTCGACACTCTGTGGCTGACCGTGGAGGGTGACCCCGTGTCGCTCTCTGGGAGACCATGGTGAGGACAATTTTCACCATTGGGATGCGGCAGGCCGTGGGGAAGAAACGGTGATGCTGTCGATCACAGTTGTGATCGCCTTCCTAGAACGGATCAGGACTGGGTGGGTCGATCGATCGAGTGCTGTAACGAGAATGTCCGCAGAATACGAGGGTGCCGTAGCGAGAATTTACGTAGAATATGCGGGCGCTGTAGCTAAAATTTCACCAACTGAGGCTAAACTCTCCGTAATTTACGTAAAATCTCGGGTCAAAATTAGACTAGATGCCTCCGAAACCCTGGGCATCTCCGGTTTCCGTGTGAGACATCTAGCTACGCGCTGGCAGAGTACATACTTAGGTGACAAAATAGGCATGAAAATCGCCGAGGTGCCCATTTTTGATTAATATTTACATCAAGAATACAGCTGGAAATAATCCTTTCGAGATGAGTCAGATGAGTGAAAGCTAGGACGTGAGGAAAGGCAAAAGACTAGAAAAAAACAAAGGGAAAGGCATTTGTTAGCGGGATTAAAAGTACAAGCAATGTGCGAGTTCGTGTGTAATCCTGAAGGACGTTGTTGAAAAATAAGAAGAAAACCGTTACAAGTTAGGAACGCGGGGCGAGGCAGAGAAAAGGCCAAGAATAAGAAGTGTGTGGCGAGCGATTAGCCGACGGACGCGCCTCGTATGGGATTAGAGGATGAAAAAGACGAGTAATGAGTTCATCACAGAGCTGTAGAGGTCAATTTCGAAGTATGTATGGCGAAATGGGTTGAGATGAGGACAGCGTCTGGATGGGGAGATGTGCAGTCACTTAGGATTGTATAATAATAGAAATGTCAAACGTGAAAGTATTTTAAAGGCAGTGTTCACGACGAAAAAAGTTTTCGAAATTCCACTAGGATTGGGTAGTGGAGGGACACTCTGTAACGTTAACGTCGAAAGAACGCATGAAAACGAGCCAGGCAGAGCCCCAAAAGAGCCCAAAGTTGCAACTTCGAGCGCATTGAAAACCCCAAAAGCGCATCACACGCCCACCGACGTGAACGACTGAATGCTCGAGATCGTGAGATAAGCGATGATTTTCAATCATTAGCCCCGTTCTTCCCTTCATTCTCAGCTTCTCTCTTTACTCAGGTCAGCTCGCATAGATCGGCTGCAAAAGACGGAAGTTACAAGCCTCGGACAACTCGTCCACCATGTTTCCATAGCTCAATCTTTGAGGGACCATACCTGCGTTCACAGAAGGTCTTGTATCATTTCAGAGACACCATTGGAATCAGCATGGGGCCGTTTTCAAGATAGGCGGAAAACAAAAGAACGATTTTCATCGTGAACCCTGCCTTTAAGATACAGAATTCGACTAGAAACAGAGTTTCGACAAATAGAAGAGTAACATTGCGGTGAACCAGAGACGTTTTTGGCGACCAACGTTTTTGGCGACAGCGTCTGGATCCTCCCCGTTACTCGGGTTTCAAACCGTAATCGTGGAGTTGCGCTCCACTATCAGGTTCAACACCCTGCTATCAGTAACAACACGTGCTGCTGTTAGGCTCTTAAAGGCAGTGGTCACGATGAAAAACGTTTCAGAAAAAACTACAAAAATCAGCTTAGATAAAACACAGCTGAAAAACTATGGAGGTATAGCGGTGAAAAACGGACCAGAATTAGAGTTTCTAGGGCCCAAAGCAGCCAGTTCGTGCACACGTGCACAGCGATGACGAATTAGATCGCAGTCTCATGCCGGGCAGTCAAAAATCATCGACATTCAGAGGCAGAAATAAATGCAAATTTGTCGAATAAAAACAGTTGAACAATTAAAGCATCACTTCAGTCAATGTTTTTGACTATATGTGTACATAAATCCGAAAGTTCATTGATTGAAATTCAAGTTCAAGCCAGCTGATGTTCTTGATATAAGAGGTCATCGATGCCGATGATGTGGAGTGGGCTCGTCCACCATCAAAAGACAAGAAAGTTAAGGCTTCAAATTTGTCCCAAAACAGTGGTTTTTTCGCGATTTTTTCTTATAGGTCCTACTACTCGAGACCTAGAAAAGGGTTTAGAGAGAAAAAGACGACAAGCATATTTGATCGCGACCACTGCCTTTAAGGTGCTGCCATCTTATCTTGAGTGTCAACCTCTTCTCATCGATAGCGCTCGATTCCAAAATGAGGAGGGGTTGCAACATTGGATGCGTTGACAGCACAAGCTGGTTGCTACTGACAATGAGAGGATGAACTCGAATAGTTACTACATAGGGTGCGACCCCAGGACAAATTGGGTATGTTAGTGGAGTCAGAGCCTCTCAAGAAAGACTGGAAAACTAACGATATCCCTTGCGTTTGTCAATATCCGAGGGTGACTCGTTGACTCGTTGAGCTCGTCGGCTTACAGTCCAAGGCTCCGAAGAAGACGAAGACGCCGAAATGTCGGTCGAATAAATCTGTACCATACTTGGTTGCAAGGTGCATAAGACTAATGCCAATTTCATTCATGATTTTCAACCTATATGCACAACATATCGTAAGTAGCGTCGGCGGATTGTGAGAGCTTCTCACCGCCGCATCGTCAATGAAAACCACGAAAATCGTACATTGCTTAAATGTCCACGTGAGAGTGAGACGCATTCAATAGCGTACGGAAGTTTATGAATATCGTATTTTCGAATTCATTATTTGAGTGTTTAGCAGGCTTTCTGGCTTAGACGTTTAAAGGTATAGCCTCGCCAGGCATTACCCTGGGCTGCCTTTCCGTCCTGACTCAAGCAGTGAAGGTGGGGTTATACATCTATTAGGGTTGTGATCCCGGTCAGAATTGGAGGTTGCAGGATGAAATACAAAAAAATAGGGTTAGAAGACCTATCAGGATGTGGGGTCCAGAATATCACTTACTAGGGCTTGTTCTACTTACATCACGTTTTCGATGTAGTAGTTATGGTCCTGTGTATACGTGTTCGAAATCCCCTTAAGGCCAAAGGGATTTACAGAAAATTTTCAAAAAAGGGCCTTTTCATATAGCTGTTCGAAAGGATAAGGGATATACGAATGGCAATTGTGAGGACGTTCGAACAAATTGGCTTGGATTGAGCTTAGAACTTTTTCTAAAGGTCGTTTTGGGTGCCGATTACGAATCTGAGACCCATTTGTCAATATTAAAAAATTCCGTCTGATTTGGTCCGAAGCTTCAAAATGTGGGCCAAACGCGATTTTTGACGATTTCGAGAACGCTACGATGAAACCGCCTCAAAGCTTTCCATAAGGGTTATTTGGGCTGCCTAACAGAAATCTGTGGTCGGCTTACCGATTTTTCTTGGATTACGGCATTTAACGATGGGTATACGGTAGCTTGGTCAAAGTCTCAGATTTGACTCAAAATTTCACTGTGGGTGTTGTTTAGGACGCTGATCACATCTGATCACGCTTGAGGCCCATTTTTCGATTTTCGAAATTTTAAAGTAACGTCTGTTAAAAGGCATTATGCCTACCGTAACTTACAGCAACCGTCAGTCTGGTGACAAATAGACCCCAGATTCACGCTCAGCGCCCTAGATAAAATCCGAAAAAAATTTCCGAACGCCCAAAAAAATTCCCTGATCATTTCGCGAACATTCCGCAGAGCAATGAAAATGTCCTTTTTTAGAAGAACCAGAGGCATTTAGAGAATTTCACGCACAGTAAATTTATGTACTGTCACAAACTGACAACAACGCAAACATGTTTTCCCAAATTGTCGGTGTGTAAGAAAAACGGTCCCTAGTTAGTGGCCTGGAGGTGTCATCCCGTTCGCCTCTGGAAAGATTCTGATGTCTGAGGAAAACATATTTTAAAGTTATTTCGAGCAAGCCGTCGATATCGATTAAAAAATGAGCAAGAGGTTGCACAAAATTCGGCAACTTAACAAGTTTCCTAATAGATCGCATTTTTAGAGCTATTGGTAACACCCTGGTAACAAATTGGTGACCTGGTTGTGAACAGAATTTTCCTCTGCCCGTAGCTACACATTTTTGACTGCCAACTTCTATGTATATCATCTAGAGATTTGAGGACAGCGAGGTAGAGGTTTTTGTGGTTTTTCATTAGATTCCATAAGATTTCACATGAGAGACTCATGAAGGTTGAGGAAAAGGAGAAATGGCCAGGTGTGCATTATGTTCTGAGCAAGAACTATCCCTTACTGATGGTTGTGAATAGGTTACTAGACGTACTGGTTGACAATGTGAATCCACGAATCAGCCTTCGAAATGTGGCTGTGCGAATCATAAAATGCCAGGCCACCCAGCTCGTAAATGATGTCGTAATGTATTCGTGAAAGGCATTTCTTCCGGCTGTACAACCGGCCTGTGTCGTGAAATAACACCATTTCTCCCTCTCAACAGCATCTAGAGAAAGAAAGAGAGGGAAACTTCCTACATGCATGAGTCAAAGGAAAGGGAAATTCGGGACTGAGGCGAAGGGGTGAGGTCTTGCCTTGCGTGTCAGGTCTCATCTGGACTGACAGCAGGCGATGGCTGTCACTTGCTGCAAATTGAAAGTAGCTCCTGACAGAATGATGTCACACAGGCCGTGTAATTAACCCTTGGCTAGATTTCAGATGAAAGTTGATAGAAGAGCGCTACCAGATCTCTCTGTCAAGAAACGCACACAAAAACTTTCCAGCGGGATGAAAGGAAATGGGCCACCAATTGATCGTCGAATGACCCGACAACGACCTTTCCCAGGTCCGCTTCTCATAAAAATAACCGATTCTATTTGTCTTGAGGAAGTCTAGGTTGTATGCGTGGTGACTTCAACCTTATTACGACCAAACGAGTTTGCTAACCTTAGCGCGAAAACTGCTGCAAAAGGACTCTGAGTTCCTGCACAGATGGGCGTTCAAAACCGGTTTAGGAGGAAACAACATAAATTGAAGGTTTTTTTCAGAAGATGTAATGCGTTATCGCACTACTTCCCATTTCCTTTACCTTACATATGTGCCAGCTCCAGAACAAACTGAAAAGGTTGAGTATGACTGCCATTTCTGAATTTGCATTCCCTATAGGACCTGGAGAAAAATTCAAAACCAATTTTCTCTCCTTTTAAAACACTTCATTTATACATTACGGGGCCCTATTCTTCTGAAGTCATTGTCCGCGCAGAAAACTGAATTATTTTCTTGAAAATCCTCTTTTTGAACGGACAAAGGTAATTCGCAAAATGTGAGACTTCGATGTTGGGTTTCCGAAATACTACATATAACCCCATGAAAACCGTCCAATGAAAACGGCTCCGTGATCTGAAATCCTGATCTGAAGAGTCTCTCGGTCGGCCATCCCGATGAGCCTTGCTTCGAGCGGCTTGAAATGAGCAACCTTGGCTATATTAGCTCCTTGTTTTCGAAGGATTTTCGGAGAAAGAAATACAATAGGGACTCTTTTACTGTTCCTATCGAAACGAAATTGCGGTCCACAGTTGCGGGAAACTGCGCAAGCAGCTCGAAGATAATATTGTCGGTACAAGGTGGTCCCCAGCCCGTGATCTCTCCATGATTACCTTCAAGTTGCGTGCTGCAACAGCGGTTGTCCGTATCGCAAAGTGGAATTTCGTAAGAATAAGGGCGGTACGTACCTAAGGAGTTCAAAGAGCAAAAACATTTCTAACATTTCAAATTCTGGAGCACCAAACACACCAAACAGGCGTTGGGGACAAGAATTCAATGTGATAGCTGAAAAAAAAAACTTTTCCGAAAATTGAGGGTTTATCAAGCTCTTACGCTACACTTCTTCATTTCGAGGACCTACCTGCGCAGAAACATTGAAAAATGCATATATAAGGTGCTGCTTTTCGGAATTAGACTACGTAGTATATGTATTTTCGAAGAAACATAGATTTAAGATTTTTGTTTGGCAAAAATGAAGCGTGGACTCCTCAAATTCCACAGTGCGTGATAGTCACTGAATCAGATTCTCTTGGCCGATTCAATAATGCACATAGCTGATTGGCCGGGCTTATCACGATGTCACAAACACGACAGCAATGATTTCGACAGTCCATAAACTCCTAATATACAAAATAGGTCCCATAAAATAACTATTTTAGACAAACTTGAAATAAATTTCGGTAGATGAATAGAATGGCTCAGCCTACCTCCTCATGGAAATTTAAGACATTGAAAAGTAATTGGACGACCATTTTATCGAATTAAAATACAGGGTGCCCGAAAAGAAGGTTCGCCTGGCAAGATTCTTCGTAGACTTTGATCGCATTTGCTTCGAACGCAAATAAAGCGAGCTATGGTTTTTCGACGCAAAGATCCTTTCATGTTCACCTCTGTATATTGGCGACCCATTTCATAAGACGGAAAACAGTATTATTAGCCTCTCAATACTACAAAAAAGTCTCAGAGAAATCCATTTTGAGAGCAAAAAAATCAAGAAGGTCATCCGGAACGCTCCCAGAGAGAACCGAAAATAGTCTGAGAAAGCCATAATGTTAATGTGATGCAAGGAACACAACGAAAAGACATTTTTTCGAAAGAAGAGAAATCAAACATTAATTGAATGATGGAGCCAAAATTAATACATAAATATATTGATGAAAAATAGGATCTTTCGCAGATAGAGAGAGAAAGAGAGTGCAATTCCGAGAAGAAAAAGCTTCCGTCTGATAAAATTATGGCGAAGTGAGCTACCCGCACTAAGAGATTACGAGGTATACAGAGAATCAAAAGTTCGGAACATTCTTGCAGAATATCAATGTCAGATTATTTCCATTGTTCTCAATGACCTGAATTGAACTTTTTTCTTATTCAGTGTAAATTGGCGAGCATCTGAGTCTCGTATTTAGGGCAAAATGAAGGTTCTTAATATGCATATTCAGAATTTCGAAACCAGGGCTTTGAGCTTTAGACATGGCATGTTCAGAACAAAAATAGCGTCTTTGTTAACATTTCTGCTAAAAACACAAACGCAAGAGACACTTGGAGCATTTGGCTGCACTAGAGTGCGGACTTTGCAAGTGAAGAAAAGCCTTTGGAGCCTCTTCAGAGTGCTGCGAGCGGTTTTGCGTAACCTGCAGAAAGCATAACTTCCAAACAAACTTAGAGAGATTTATCCTTCCTTCCAGAGTGTTGACTTTCTCCCGAAGGGAATGAATCCAGGAAAAAAACTGGGGATCACATTCCCATCAACCCTGCTGCTACTTGTCTGTCAAACGTAACTTCTAACTTGGCCACAGCTCGCACCCGCGTTCTCTCCAGGGATCCGCGCAAATCAAGATAAATTGAGGCCGTTTTGGAGACAAATGTCGACGGCGTCTTCCAACCACGTAATAATTTCTTCAAGCTGCAGTACAGCACTGACAGCCACAAATGTTGTTGAAATTTTCGGAAGTTCAGCGATTTCCATGAAACCATGTATTGGCAGTTCGAGCGACAGTAGATGTTGGAAAGATCAACGGTCGCCTGAACAGCGGGAATGAACGAACAGAATTGAACTTTGTGTGAAGTTGGTGAACTCGGTGAAATGAAAATCCCGTGGTTCTAGCGCAATTTCCCACAGATTTCACACTTACTAAGGCAAAGAGGGATCAGTCATGGGAAAAGGCAGCGAGGCGTTAAGTTTGCGGCATCATGGTAGGTTCTCCGAACCAGCTCCCCTCACCTCGTGCTTCCACCTGATTCCTCCTTTCCTAAGAATTCTCACGCAGCTAAAGCCTATGTTTCAGACTTTTTTACCTTCTGTATACGTGACCTCATAACATTCATAACAAAAAAGACCTATGATATTGTGAAGCCGACGAAAATCTTCAAATAACCCCTCTTAATCCTCGGCGTGTCGATAAATCTCACACCCTGACGACTGTTCTGGCTGCTTCTTCATAAGCAATCTATGTATAGTAAAGAGAAGCCTCTTCCTATATAAAAGCCTGGATGAAGCCCATGGATGTGCTAATCCACATTTCCTACCAGTGAAAGTACGACTAGTCGCCAGAAATCGGGGCCGACCAGTTGGAAAGCCCCGTCACATTCGATGTCCCAGGTAGACATCATGAGGTGTGTGGATCTGCTAGCAGATGACTGTGACAGCTGCGAAAAATACCACAAAGATCAATTTTCTCCGGACTCGATTACTATTGTGTCAAGGTAATTAACGCAAACGAGGGGCACTTCTGTGCAATCCTGACATACCGGAAGTTTTCACTACATGGGTCCACCTCCGTTTTTCGTTGAACCTAATGGGCTTCCCGAATTCCGACCTAACTCGGAAACGAGTTAGGTAGTGCACTTTGCATTCAAAATAGTCTTTCTCCTTTTCCCAAAAACGGGTACGTGACTGGCATACGCTCTTAATAGAAACCTTGGATTGGAAAAATGGTGTGGGTATTCTAATTAGTATATGTCTCGGCTTCAACGTTGCCAGCTCGTTCTTTTGCCCTGATAACTCACCCTTGACGGAAAAGGTCCCTAAAAGGCCTTGGCGCGGAGGCAGAAAAATGGCTTGTCTTTGATGAATTCAGATCACGTAAAGCAACACAACCACTTCTGAGTCTTGCAAGCCCATAGAAAGAAGAGCTCTATGACAACATATTACCAAAGGAAATAATTGTGTCAGAGCGAAAACGGCCAAAAAGCATGCCTTTTTTGGAGTTTATACTTCCGTCGCGGCGCAAAAAGACATGATAATAGCGGTTATCGATTGAGATAGCGTCGCGGGCCTATCCGAATTGAGGGCATGCAATCGCGTCTCGGCGTGACAGTGGTATAGACCAGATAAAGTATCACTCCTATATGTAGTTGTCTAAATTATACTCTGTTTCGGAGGCGAACTTAGTTGGTTCCTTCGCGTGCTCGAGCGGAGCGAGGGTACAGTGAGAAAGGTGGGGGGCGGGGAGGGCGAAGCAGAAGCAGCATACGCGCGCACTCGCACGCGATTAACGGCAGTAAATTTCTTTCCGAAATAGAGGACATACAGTTATCAAGATGTGTGTGCAAAATCGCGTTGACTGCACAGACGACACCTAATTTGACGTTACCTCAATTTATCGATGGTTGCAGACAATCGCTGCTGCCAGCGCTGGTGCACTCCGTGCCATTTAGTCTGCAAACCGCGACACTGGTAAAAGGCGAGGCACCCGTGCTACTTTTCTACAAAGCCGCGTCGCGGCTTATTGATTGGATATGACGAGCCACAGACTTCTTCGGTATGAGCATGCAAAAAAAATTGTGGGAGACATGAAACTAGGAAGACGCGACACTGCTTGGCGCGAAAATCGGTACGGGTGAAAGCGACCGAATGATGGTTATCGATCGTACGATTTCGCATTTAGTAGCTGAGTGCGGCTTCCTAAATGGATGACATAGGCGACATGGAGTTTTATTCACCAAAATGCGGCTCATAGGACATTTGAAAGCAAAAAAATTGAATTTTGCGTCATGTGAGGTGTGACGTGTGCAGTAAATATAACAGGAAAGCCCTTGGAAACTAGTTAGCGTGTTATATCCATAGTCACGTTAGAAAAAACCTGCCAGAACTGTAAATCCCTGCAGTCCTACAGTACTGTCTGATGTAATCAAGTGTTACGACAGTTTTTTTTGTCACCATTACTCATTCATTTCCCTTCATATTTTCGGATCATCCGGGATAATTGAGGAATGCATAGCACCCAGAATCGCCGGAGCAAAAAAAGGTGGATCACAGGTGAGAAAAGAGGGAAGAAGCCGGACTGAACTGAATGGATGTAGAGTATACGAAAAAGGCGCTAAAAAATTCTATAACAACAACAACAACAACAACAACTCAATCCTGATTATGTCTGAAAATGTCTCTTTTAGAATGTTTATCCTTGAGGAAGTCCTAAAAATATCCGTAAGCCTTCGAGTTTATCGATGTTCTCCACATGACCTTTCCAGGTGTCAAGGTTATTTCTATGTAAACACCGATTTCTTGCGAATCATTGTGATAATGGTTGCTTTGATAAGAACTTGGTTGGTTAGACCGATGGATGTAACAGAACAATGTTCAATTTCACCTCGATAAATGGAACTAGCAGACAACTATTTTTATCAGTCTGTTTGCAAACTCAATTAATAATTCAGAAAACTGAATCTCTAAAGGAGTTACGTATAAGACAACAATCAGCATAAAGCACGGATAAGGTCCAAATTTCCCATTCCAGCTCTGGTAAAACTCAGGTTCGCCCGATCGAATGTTCAGAGACAAGTCCAAATCAATCCGTTCTATCTCAATAAAACCTCAACTCACTTCGGAGTGACTTCGGAGACACCTTGAGTAAACATGATCACCTCGAGGGCTATTATGTACAATACGACACTTCCGCCCACTGCGTTCAGTGGTAGTTTACCACGTTGGTGACTATGCAACTCGGAACCCAGGCCAATAGCTCAAACAAAATATTGGGAGGTATCCTTCTCTATACTAGCTTAAATAAGAGATTTGGATATTGAAAGTGGAGGAATTCCGAAAAACAGCACCAGGAATATTCAAATAATATTCAACTCCTTGATATTCGAAGAAGCCAGAAAATCAAACTAAATTGGTATTCGGGTACTTGGAGAGTTAGAAAAAGGCAGGTTCTGAATTCAGTCAATAAGTATTAGACTAATAAAAAAAGAAAAAAACATTAGAAAGTTGCCGAGGATGTTAAAAAGAACATTTTTTGAAAAAAGTAAAAATGCAAATAATTGCGGTCTTCGAGGATAGGAAAGAAAGAAAAATCTAACACGTTAAAGGCTCTAAACTAATCTCTAGGGCATTTTGTGAAGAACACTGAATCGCGATCGTTGTGATTTGCGGGCGGTCGATCATGTCGAAATATAATAGCTGATATCAAGGTGCAGACAAATAAAGACTGCTCGCTACTGGCGAACTTGGAACCGCAGGAGATCTTCAAGAATGATTCGGATATGACGCACATCGAAGGAAAGAAAGGATAGAGAGAAAAGTCTCAAAAAGGTCTGGGGGTACAAAGGGGGGGGGGTGGTAAAAAGGCGAAAGCTTGATAGTTTTTCAGTCAGCCTACGTAATAAAAATGAGTGTTTAGAGCGAGCAATCGCGTCGCTGTCATCTGTACCATGCTAAATTACTTTCAGGCCACGACAAACTTTTCTTATTCCACGGAGAAAGTTGAGTAGGGAGCAAATCTGCCATCAGCACATTGATCGTTTTATGAAGTTTCTGTCCGTTTCAAGATATTACCATTGGCCTTCGAAAACCACAACTTGTTCGCTCTCAATATCACAGCAAGAGGAGTGTTGAACCTCTAATTTTCTGTAAAAATGGACGAAATTCCGCCAAAAACAAAAAAAAATCGTAAACCATGATTCGCAACAGACTTGCACCAGTGTATATACCAAAACTGCAAAAACCAATTGTGAACATTCTTTATTGATTCTTCCAATTCTTTTTTGTTTTCGAAAAATTTTCTGTTGAACTGGGTTTCTCGTTTACCAAAAAAATGTGTACATTGCCGATCACAACACAGTGTGGACTCCGTACGCGGCCATATCCCACGTGTGGACGAATTTTCTCAGAACAAACTTCATCCAGGGGAAAGGGATGTGCTGAACACAATATAAGGTACGTTTTCAGTTTACGGCAGATCACGATAAGTATACGCTAGTCCGACCTGAGTTTCTTATCCGAAGAAAACTTTGCGTTGAAAGTGCTGCTAATCACGATTCAAAATCCCGTTTTCTTACTTGATAAACGACCAGCGCCTTCAGAACCCTTCTTTGGCAGAATTTCAGCCAAATCTAGAAAATCGCCCCCACCCCCCTTACAATATAAATACCACAACCTACCGCAACTCATGAAAATCTGTAGAAGGGCCTCATATTCTTTTTGCACACCTCAGATTACCCTTTGTACGGAGTTTGTACAAAAAAATTCCGACCACTGACGTTCGAAAAGTGGAATAGTGCATCAAAGACTTTTTTTGTGCCACCGCGTCTCGTGAAATCCCTTTCTTCCAGAGAAAACTGTGAATAAACGATTCATGACTTTCTGCGCGGACGCGATGACTATGTACGGCCGAGTAGGGTGTAGTGAGTAGAGCAAAACGATCGCCACAAAAACACAAGAACAACTAGTGTAATGAACTGAAGTAAATCACCTGACACAAGAGAAACGAATAATCAAGGGCCCATGAGAGGAGCGAGAAAGCGAAATGAGATGAAAGGTAATAACTATGAAGAACGAAAAAAAAACAAAATTGACGGACGATGTTTAGAATTAGGCACGTTCCTTTTCTTGAGAATGGATTCCCCTTGAGGTCCTCCTCATCAATGCAGGATTCATAGGATTCATGAAATGGGACTCGTGATGAATTACCGAGAAAACATTGAGTCAGATCTTCTCCCAGGATACCAATCACGATCATCGAAGCGCAGGAAGTTGAGCTAGCGGAGCAAACTATTACCTGACAAGGCGTCGAGCGTTGCTGAGATTGCAGAAGAAATCCTTAGCAGACCTTCGCTGATAGCGCCCATGCCGTTTGAGCACTGGCTGACCTGTGGACTCCATGACCTTCTGAAGGCGCCCAGCTGGCTGTCCAGGTCCAGAAGAATATTCCTTCGTCGGTGATAGAAGTGCGGAAGGGGTCGTCTTAGCCAAGCCCCACCCTTCGTTCTGCATCTCACCTATTCGCTCAGCCCCTCTCAATCGCTACACGGACCGCCCAGTTGTGACAAATTCGACAAACTCATGCGTCACACAACGGGGCCAGCACAATTACACATCATTGTCTGTCCACAACTCCCCGATCCGCTGCCTGCCACTCACACCGTGGACGCACCAGGCGGCATCCACTTGGTCAAAATTCAGGATCAGGATCAGATGGATAGGATCCACTCTCAAGTGTTGTCTGATTGTCGCACCCCACTTGGCGGATGATATGAAACAGTTCCACTTCGATATGGCTTTCAACTTTTTGTGGAAATGTTGTGAAGCAAGTATTTTGTTAGCTGCGTGGGCTTCACTTGAACACTCTGGCAGTCTATTCAATTTCAGAACTTTGCGTTCAGAGACCGTATGTAGCTGCCAAACAGGATGATAAGAGATGTTCACTGGAACGGGACCAGATAGACAACAGGCAGATCTTTCGGGACGACAACCAGGTCGTTTGCGGCAAGCTCAAAAAGGAAGCAGTTCCATTTCATGAATTCAAGAATGACTTCATCCATTTCACAGGGTCCTCATCCATGAACTGTACTATAGGGGGTATATGAATTGATGTCACCCTCAACCTGTGATTCATCATGCATGTGTATCAAATTAACGGTATAAAGCAGAGTAATATAAATCTCCACAGGAATTTCAACTTCCTTTGCTCCTTCTCCCCTTGCTCTAATGTTGCTGATCTTCAAAAAATACATGAACTGTTGTGACAGTGGCTAAGGGTACATAAACTTCCTCCAAAAGCAGCTGTTCGCCAGCGCGGTCGTCGTGCGTGTCGAACGGCTGCCGCGAAGGCGTTGCTTTAACTTGGAAATTGATTAGGATGAATACTTGACGAATAGTGAATAATATCCCAATCAACCGCTAGCAGTCATGAAGAGACTCATTGGACTTAGGCCTTTGCGACGGTCGCTCCACACGCACGCCGACCGCGTGGGCGGACTGTCCCAGTCCGCCCACGCGGTCGGCGTGCGTGTGGAGCGACCGTCGCAAAGACAGACTCTACACCATTGAAGCTTTTGTTTCGTAGGCTTTTCAGAAGAAGTGGAAAGCTACGCCAGTATCACGTATCTCAAGGTATCCTCTGCTTCGGAGTTGAATTCGTTTTCGTTTATCGTTTGCGTCAGCGCGAGTATGCTGCGTCCCCTTCTCCCCACACTTTCTCGCTGTCTTTCCCCCCGCTCCGCACAAACGCGCCAAGAATACAGTAAATTTGATTTTGAAGCAAAGGATATCTCATATAAAGTGGTAGAATAAAAATTCTGAAAAAGAGATCTCTCACAAAGATACACTAACGGGGACTCTATCTTTTCTATTTCAGAGTGAAACTTACTGTCATCGGCCGCGTGCGGGTGCGCGCTTATGCTGCGTCTCCTCCCCTCCCCCACATTCTCGGTGTCCCTCCCCTAGCTTCGCACACGCACGCGAAAAAACGTAGTAAATTTGCTTTCGTATCTAAGGATATGTTGAGCAATGTCGTATGGAGCATGCAAACAAGGACTTGCTAGAGACTGTTTCTAGCGCAAGCTGGAGTTTTAAAAAATGATCTGTTCACTTTTTGGGGGAGATGAAAAGGAACAATTTGGAGTTCGTCAAATTTCCTTAATGCTCGTGGGTAGAAAAAAATGTCAAAAAACATAATTTATTTTTGAATTCCAGGAATTAAAACACTTACAGCCCAAAATTTCTCCATGAAATTAATTTGGGCGCCAAACACGAACAAGAGATCCATTTTTAGTTTTACGGGAGTTTAAGGTGGGTTACGGTGGACATTTGATACTTTTCCTACAGTAACCTACAGTTATCTTCTAAGAAACTAAAAGTGAACCTAATATTCGTGTTCAGGGTCCCGAAAAACACCAATGGACAAAATTTGGGCTTAGAATGCTCAAATTTCTAAAATCTAAAAATCGCATTTTTTTGCAATTTTTTGATCTACCCAAGTGTACTAAGAAAAGTAACCAAATTTTGAATTGTTACTTTTCATCTCAGCCACAACACTTAGCAGAGCACTTTTCAAAACTCCAGTTTGCTCTGGGTAGGGTCTCTTCGCGGAATTCAGTCTAGTGAGTAGACGGGGCTGCAGAGGTAGACCGCCGCACGCGATCAAAACCCAGTTGGGCGATGGTGTCGCCAGCGATGCACGAACAGCAGAAATGACTGCGCCTGGTCCAATCACCAGACTAAATATTATAAAGAGACCATACATGACTGTGAAAAATAAGTGGTCATTAGAAGGTTTCGCTTTCAGTTTTTCACATTCCTTGCATTGGTCATCTTTAAACTGACGGGAAGAAAACTCACATCCATACCTTGCGCTTTCTTTGCCCTTTGTAGTAAACTGCTAAAAAAAGCCAACGCTAACGTCAAGTCAATGGGGATGTGAGGCATGAAGTCAACCCGACGTTGCACGCTAATTGAGCCCTTTGGACATTCACTGATAAGTCGGAATTAATCTTGTTGAACTCCCTTGTATAGTCCTAACAAAGAGGCCAAGTCCACATACGCTTTTACTTTCGTTCAAAAAATGAGTTCATCGAATTAAAACGGTTCAGAGTGAGGAAAGAGAGCATTGGCATTTCTGCAGTGAAGGAGCGATCTTCGAGGCTGGCACTAAAGATTCTATGATTTGCCATGCATTCGATGCTGAGGTGGTTCGATCTTATCGTTAAGATTGAGAATGTAGTGCTTAACAGGATAGATGCTCAGCTATTACCGTGTGCTGGTCACACCTCTGGTGCAGAAACCATATTTTTTAGGCGCTGTCCTACTATCTGGCATTTGATACCTCGAAGGCGTAGTAATGGCATAGTGTAAAGCCCTCTTTTTTTTAAGAGCACTCCGAACCAGACGCGAAAACGTGCGCGTATACTTCTCACTTACCGCATCAGTTTCAATTTCTGAGACCCGGTTCAGCATTAGATGAAGGGATGCGTGTACGTCCTTCCTTTGTACGCATATACAATCTGAATTCGTGCTCATGCATCTAGACCCAGCTACATGGATGAACCCACCCTTAGATCCAGAGAACAGAACTACTCCCGTCACGCTGACGCTTGAGAGTTCGTACACCCGCCTTTTATTACAGCCGGAATGAAGTGTGTGTGCCGCAAAAGACCTGGAGCCGGATCAATGAACGATGACATATGGTCTCTTTGTCAGGTTTACTCTCCTGAATGGACGAGGCGCGATCATTCCGGCGGGCCGCCTGCGTTCGCGACACGACCGGAAAACGCGCTTTCCGATAGCGCGCGATAATCTAACTCTGCAGCCCCGTCCACTCATCAGATCAAATTCTACGAGGAGACTCGATACCGCGGTACAAGGGAGTAAATAAGAGAGTGTACTATCAACTTGTGATTCGTCATAAACCATGCCGACAAAACAAAGAATTCGAAAGTGGGGTGTGAGATACCTCCAGGGGTCGGATTCATCAATGCGTGCCGTTTGGTAGGAGTAAAGGCGCCGGCACTTCTGATGATCACCCCGTGACAGCCTCTCGGACAGTCGGGGCTTAGTACGTCGGCACAATACCGTTAGTACGCCGGCACAAAGGGATCGGCAGCACCTGTGCTGTAGCTGCTGGTAACAGCAGGATATGCTGGCAACGACCAGGAGCTCCTGTTGCTTGTGCTGGCGTACTAACGCTTTGTTTATCGTGGCACGCGAGCTATTGCCAGCCACTCACTCCTAGTGTCTGCTGACACTCTTCCATTGATTTGTCTAATACGAATGAACATTGCAGCATCCTCTTGTACGACGGCGGCGGGTATATAAGGCGGCCAGTCTCGCTGAGGGGGCAGTTGGCTGTTTGAGGCCAGTCCGAGGATGTGACCTTGTGTCACTAATCGGGAGTAAATTTTTGTAACGCTGAGGGGATCATCCCCATCGCCCATCGCGAGGGAAGCCTACTGGTTGCGGACCGCGGCGAGGATGTTCTCCTTGCTGCCGGCCGTGACAAGAATTATATCCAACACCGGTAAGGAGGGTGGCTGTCCAAATTCTGTCGATAATGAGCGTTAGTACGCCAGCATACGTTGGCAGGATATGCTGCCGCAACCAGCAGCTCCTGCACACAACGAGCGTTAGTATGCCAGCATACGTTGGCAGGATATGCTGACGCAACCAGCAGCTCCTGCACACTTAGTATGTATGTCAGGTTTGCCCTGGCGTACTTACGGTATTGTGCCGACGTACTAAGCCCCGACTGTCTCAGCTATGGCGGGTAGGCCAAGGGCGCTGTCGGTTAGCGATCCTCCGCTTCTGCAGGGTAATCATCAAACGTGCCGACGCCTTTACACCTACCCAGCACTGCCGCATTGATGAATCCGGCCCCAGGCGACACTCAGGCTTCCAGTAACCCACTCGAAAATGTTGGGACATTGCCAATCCAATCAATATTTGCTCCCTCGCAAGGCTGGGTTTATAATCCATCTCGGAGCGACGCTATGACATACTGACATGACATACGGAGCGGCGCACGTCACGATATCAGTCGATACTTATCAATGTAATGCTATCGCGTCGCGTCGCCATGGGAGTGGGAACCCGACCCAACGGCGTTTTTCGAGTATTTTTTTGGCTGCTTCCGCTGACTTTTGCTTTCTCCTTCATGGCATTCCTACATTTTTCGTCACATACTAGTGTTCTGAGAGAGATCTAATTCCATGCTTGCAGAAGTTTTACGTATTTCACGTAGGATAATACATATTTTCACAGTATTGCTTTTTAATGAATTCCATTCAAGATATAATTCCATTCAAAAGTGGTGCAAGTTCCTGTGAAGACGTTCTCAGGCACCCGTCATAGTCCGCCGATCGGCTGTAGCCGGCCCGGTTGATAAGAATTTACATAATTCGACTTGGTGTAAAAAGTGCGCCATTTGTGGCCGGACTGAGCACGCCTGTGCCGCCCTTGACCATACCTGTCAATACGCAGGCAACCCAGATCGATCACTTAGATCAAAAAATTCCTCCTCCGATGCTGCCGGACTGAGCCCGCCTCGTCCGTCCTTATCTAGCTGTGGCCGTCCCTGTCGATAGGTATGCAATGCATTGCTTACGGAGGTGGAGAGTCCCCCCGCTGTGAACGGACTGAACCGGCCGCAGCACTGTCGAGTACGCCTGCACAATCGATTTTCAGGCAGTCGACACACTAGAGGCGGCACAGGACGGCGCAGAATCTATAGGGAGGAGACAGGACGGCTCAGTCCGGCCTTCGACCGGATATAACGGGGCCTAAACATCGGTCTAGTTCCGAATAAATTATATTGAGATATAGCTGATAGGATTGCACCACTTGAGATTCCCTTTATGCATATAAATTCTGCGAGTGTGTAAGCAATAAAAGGACAAGGGAGTCTAGTGAGTGTGTTATACTAAGGTTGCACACATTAAAGGCAGTGCCCACGATAAAAACCATGTCTGATTTTTTGGTGGAGATCGGCAGCTACGGGGCCTAGCGCAAGCCTAACGTTGAAAAAACTAAAAAAAAATGAGCTCGGAACGGTCCCCTACGGCCCCAAAGTTGGACGCCCGTCAACTCTTCACACCCAGATGAACTTTCCACGCCCACCGACGTGAACAAATGCATGCTTGAGATTGTGAGATGAGCGATGGTTTCCGATCAATAGCCCCGTTCTTCCCTTCATTCTCGACTTCTCTCTTTACTCACGTCAGCTGGCATACATCGGCTGCAAAAGACGGAAGTTACAAGCCTCGGACAACTCGTCCACCATGCTTCCCTAGCTCAATTTTTGAGGGACCATAACTCCGTTTCCAGAAGGTCTTGTACGATTCCAAAAACATCATTGGAATCAGCATGGGACCGTCTTCAAGATGGGCGGAAAAGCAGAAAAACGATTCTTATCGTGAACACTGCCTTTAAACGCCACCGTACATAGACTGCTACCTACGAAAAGTCGGTCCGTTGGCATTCACGTGTTGGGTACTGACTGTTCAACCTTACTCAAAGTTTCCCCTGCCTGTCGTTCCTAGCTATGTATGTGTTTCATGTTGTGCTCAGTCGAGTCAAGAGAAAGTCTCCAACGTTGAAGACAGGATGATGTCAGCTCGGGTAATTCGAGCAGACAGGAGTTTTTGTTTCGCCTCGCTTCTGAGTATCTCACTAGAAGCATTAGCTGGATTAATCCCACAAGCACATTTCGTAGAACGACTTCTATTCAGGAGTGTAGGCTTCACATGCTCGCGCAGTGTCGATTATAACGAGGTCGTCCTGTGGCAGCAGTAGCTGTCCGATGCACGAAAACTCAATTAGCTGACCGAACACCGGCAAAAATGGAGTAAAGGGAGAAATATCTGGTAGAGATGTCTATGCATAGCAACAGGACTTGCCAAATAGTAAAGCAGGAAAGGATATCCGGATGTGAAAATCGGACTTTTTCATGTCCTATTCATTTGGTTACCGATGGAACTTTCATTCGTCATTCGTTGGGGAAACAGGATCAGTGATGATGCGCCACCAGTCCAGTCAAACAAACTCGCATGACTCATTGCCACGTAGAGGAAGAGGAAGAGAAAAAGCAACAGCTATACGGGAAGAACTCGATTCTCTTGTCTGACAACTTATACATACCTGGGTTATGATGCATGACAATCGGACGAGATTCCCCGAACTGAGAAAAAATTAGGTGCCAGAGGAGACTCCATGGGCGAGAGAGAAAGCAGTTATAGCCAATGAGGGTAAGGGTAGCTCACACAATGAAAATCGTTTTTGTTTTTCTGTCAAAAGGTATGAGTATAGGTGACGGCTGAAACGCGACTCGAGAAAACCGGTGGTACAGCAAGCATACGAACTCAAAACGAACGGTTCAGGTCCATGAAAATATTCTGATTTAATGGCATCGTTAGCACTGGAAACCACATTCCATTTTTCAGGCTCAGTTTCGTGAATGAGCTCGGTACACCACACTGGTAAACTTCGACGGGTCAAAAAGGTAGGGTTACGAGGTTAGAAGTAGCTAAAGATGAGGATCAGTTCTACCAGTCATCTAGCACTTTTTTATAGAAAGTTGATGCGACCGTCAAACAACATGAAAAACAGTTACGGCACAAACTCCACATGAAGAAAAACTTTAAAAATGACAGTGACGAGGTCTGCAAATGCGTAAAAACTTCCAAAACGATTTTGGCGCAGAATTGAAATTTAATTTTACAGTGTGTTCAGACTGACTTTCCTTCACAAATGACGGTTTTTCACGAGCTCTTTCGACATTTTCGTTCAAAAATTAAAAGTACAGTCCAATGGTGTCTCTGGAATTGTACAAGACCACCTGGGAAAGGAGTCATGGCGCCTCAAAATATGAGCTACGGAAGCATTGTGGACGAGTTGTCCGAGACTTGTAATTTTCGTCAATTGCAACCGATGTGAAAGAGAGGACCTGAATGGATAGAGGGGCTAAGAATGAAGAGAGGAACGGGGAGATTGCTCAAAAATCATCGCACATCTCCCCACTGTTGAGCTCGAAAAGTCGCAGAAGGGGTGTGCCCAAGTGGCTTCCGGGTGTGGGCGCCCCAGGGTGGCTTCCTCCTATCTCTCGCTTATTCGGACAGCTCGTATTTGGCAGATATTTTATGGGGTGGGTCTACTTCACAATTATGTGTTTTTCTCAGATTTCGCCCCTGATCTTGGACTGTGCTTTCAAGTGTCGATTAGTAGACGAAAAGACCTGCTACTGGCAAAGGAAAAATCATATTATTTCGAGAATCTTTCTAATTAATTTGCCTAACTCATAGAAAAACGGCATAATACTAGTTCAAGAACGGTGGTCAAGTCAAAGGGAGAGAATGATGGGAGCATGGCATTTTCTGAATTCGAGTTTCCAGCCACGTCTCCATGGTGAGCTCAACTAATTCGGCTTGATGCAAAGTCATTAATAATAGACATGACGGCTCTAATTAGGGAGAAAAGTATCAAATCAGTATTATCAGATTACGATGCAATGGATTTTCTTAGAATGTATCACTTCGCAAAAGGGCGGGCAGGCTGAGACACACAAGAATCGGGGCATTCTCGAAGACTCCACAAATCTCTATCGCTAGTTGTGCCACCGGAGATATAATAGAGGCTGCAGGCAAGTCGGTCCGAGTGAGACTGTCCGTCAACGCGGACGGTGTGCGTGTCGAGCGGTCGTCATGAAGACATTTTTCGGACTAGCTTTCCCACAAGTGGGATTCAGTTGACTGGGATATTATTCACTACTCGTCTGAAATTGCTGATCGATTCACAAATCCGAAAAATGCTCTTTGCGGCGGCCGATCAACACGGCCGCC
Source organism: Aplectana chamaeleonis (assembly GCA_029168955.1). NCBI lineage: Eukaryota > Metazoa > Nematoda > Chromadorea > Rhabditida > Cosmocercidae > Aplectana > Aplectana chamaeleonis. The sequence goes on along the minus strand of JAPDOI010000218.1, from coordinate 586,797 downwards.
GACCGTCGGGTGGACAGACTTATTCGGACAAACTTTACATGAACGATTCGAAAAAAGCTATGGGCAAGAAAAGGAGGAGAGTCGACTGTGGTCCTCTGATGATCCGTTGAACTGGCAAACCTCTGACTCACATGAAGCGTGAAAATCACAGGCTCTAGTTCGAAATCCTGTGCTTAATCACTGAAGATGAAATCATACTTCACGTGATTAGCAGAGCGACGTAGTTTTTCTGCAAAGAAAGCGAAAATCGAAATGCGTGATATTCATTGCCGCTGCCGCTCATCGTAGGAATTTTGAGACCCTCACAGCTCAGAAATCGACCAAACTCTTAGCTCTTTGACTTCATGCAAACGTTAAAGACAGTCCAACCGCGGAATCATTTCCTTTTTAGCTTCTGAACGGGGAACAAATTGTGGACGAGTTGTATATACGAACTCGGGTATGTTTTTCTTAATTTATGGCGTCAACTTGCTAAAACGTGCAGTCTGGTATGAACGTGTTGACACACCTGTTCTCTCTGTAATGTAACTTTGCTATAGACTCGAAGTTATGTCAGGTCTCAGTACTGAGAGCTGAATGGCGGAGAAGGATTTTTCCGGGAGATTTCGATTTTCTTGCCGACTTCTCGTAAGGATTTCGGACGAGTTGGAGTACATCAAGGTTACTCACTATCTACGACAAAGATATAATCCCTTCCAGCCTATCTATCCGAATCAAATGCTTAGTTTTGGAGCGAAATCTAGATTTCACCAACACAGGAGTAATTGTGACCATCCATTTTTCTCAGCCTCATTTTTGCCTCCAACTTTTGGAACTACATGTGCGGTAACATAGATTTTTGGTGGCGCCGCAAGTTGTTACATCATGTTTTCGGAACCTAAGAGCACATTGCCTAAATTAATTATGTAGTTTGGGGAGTTGGGGGTTTGTTTTGCAGGGGGAACTTGTCCTATTATTGTTTGACATCGGAGACCCTCGCGTCTACCATTGGAGGAACGGAGATCACATGTTGCTGCAGGCAATGGATTCGTCAAAAAAAGGTGCGATAACCAGCAAAATTTTGAACTTTGGTATTTGATCCAAGAGCCTGATAACCAAAATCTTTTGTACCAAAGTTCGCCAATTTTTCTCTGATTTGGCACAAAAGGGGAGCCGAATTGTTATTTTTCTCCCAATTCGACAACTCGCTATAAAGGCATCGTACGCGCTAAAAACCACTCACTGGTTTTTGGGTTCGAATGATTTTCTGGGCCCACCTAAGAACATAGGGAGAAATCGTTCGGTCAGAAGTGCCTTAAAGTTAAGATAAATGAGGTCGAATGTCTCAAATTCCGTCAAAAGAGGCCGGCCCTCCGGCAATCATCTGGCACAATTTGCTGTCAGCTATTATATAAATAACTGATCAACAATTGATAAAGTGTTAATGAGGGGAAGTAGATAGAATATGCAATACGATTACGTGAAGAATTACTTTTCTACACACATCGGTTAATCTTTCTTTACATACAAATCACTTGGGAGAAAGATGAACTTCATTTGATCGTGAGATCGTTGGTCAAAACAGCGATCTCTAACGATCGACTCTTCATTTCTCAAAACTCGATCGAATGTTTTCCGTCTGAAAAAAGGAGTTCTCAGCATTTTTTCCTGTTCTTTCAACGTAGCTGTTCTATATAGGGTACTAGAGCTCTCATTATATAAGGAAAACTCAAAAACGAAATCCATCATGAACGATGCCTTTAACAGCAACTTTCAATTCTCATCGGCACCATTGTACACTAAGGTGATGGGAACGTCATTAGGCTTGTAGAAAACGACGATAGGTGATTGTCATAAATCTTGTTGTTGATGAGGGGATCGATCGTGTTTGTTGCCAATCAGCGCTCTCCCCGTATTGACATGCTCTTCGCTTTACTACTGATGATGGACGTGCTGACAGAGAGGCCAGTTCCGGTCCACGCAACCTCTCGGATCTAATGGACTCGAACATATCCAGGTTAATAGAAATCGTGCAGTTTCGCTCACGTTCGCATGAACGTTCGGAATACCAAGTCAGGTCGAATACTCATGCAAAATTCTATTCGACTTCAAAATAAAAAATTTTGATTAACCCCGGTTTTTCAATCGCAACCGCAGACATTCCCACTCAGAAACTCAACGGGTCCGACCGCAGATTTCTGTCGGGTCGAACCCCTTTCCGTTCTCGCCCCTCACTTCTTCCAACTGAGACGACGTGGGGGAGAAATAACATTTATTCTCCCCCCATGTCTCCCCACTTGGGACTACGTGGAGGAACAATGCTAAAGAGTCCGACCCGACAGAAATCTGGAGATGGACCCCGTTCGAGCTGGGGTCGGACCCGGCGAATATCTGAGCAGGTGCGAGCTGAGAAGGCGAATAAAGTTCCAGGTTCTAATACCCTTCCAAACCCATGGTATGGGGGATGTAAAATGGATAGGTTTCTTCGAGATATAGAGCCCCTATAGACGCGCACTTCTATGGAGTCATTTATACTTAGCGAAACAGTGCGTTTCTGAAACAAAGATCATGTGGCCCGGCACGATTGATATTATAGGATTGCCCTTCGCCGTGTCGCTCCGTGGAGAAAGTATAAACGACGCTAACGCGCACTTTCAAATCATTCCTGCAGTGTTCCTCAACACGAGACTATTTGAACTAGGAAGGGCTTTTTCCCGGCTAATTTTGGATGATTTCTGGAGCAGCCATATGTCCGAGCATTTCTTAAAAAAATTCGAAACTTACTGCCTTGGTGCAGAAAATGCTCTTAAAATGAATAATGCTAGGCACTCTCTCTTCCAAAACTGAAGGTTCTATGCTGTATGACTGTGTCTATAGAGAGTTATTCAGGTGCACGCTTTTTACATATTCGAAATCATAGTGTTCTCGTTCTCTGCATTCATACCCTATGAGACAATGAACCCTTCTTGGAGCGTATCAGAACGAAATCTCATGCTATAGGTAGAAAGTGCATTCTGCAGAGCTTCACACTAAATGGGGATCATTTGGAGGTGATGGATGACATCAAGGGAGCAGAATATGTGTTGAATGCACCATGCTTGGAAGCTAGGTAAGGCTCAGATTTCGGTTCGGAAAATTCGGTTCCAAACCATCACCAGCACACGCTGAAAACGTGATTAACGTTTCCGCGCGCAAAAAAGTGTCAGGCTCCGGATATGGCGAGTTGAACCTGATGGTTTATGGTCTTCCTCAAGAAAACCACAAAATTTTGCGATCCAAACAAGCCTCTTAATAAGTTATTAAACTGTTTCGAGAGGTTTTGCTTGCAACCCATTGCAGAGATGGTACATCAACATATATTGCAGGTATGCTACAAAACTAATTGTGAAAAGCACATGAGGGAATGTAGCTTCATTTTCCGTCTGATTCATGCGCTCACTACCCTGCCCCTGAAAACTTTCGTTCCTAGAGGAGTACTAGACTGAAAACAACGTAACAAAAGCTCTGAATACAATTTTGAACCACGATTGGGAATGCGATCCCACAGAAGCTGGTTAATGAGATGTCGGAAGATGAATCTGCTCCAATGCTGCAACTACATAAGTAATCACCTCAAAGAATTTTGCAGCGTCTGCAAAGATGACCTTGGGAGTTCAAGAGATGATGGTCCAGTACTTTGCTTTATTGCACTTGATGTTTAGCGGCATAGCAAAGGTGAAGTGCACTTGGAACGTTCATTTTGAGGGCGGGGATCATGAGGATCCACTTCTATGCTGAATATAGGGGCCAAACGCGTTAGAAAGACAAGCATGGCTGCTAGTGTAACGTAGGCCCCAGCAGCAGTCAGAAACAGCATTCATTGAGAATTAAAACTGGAGATTGGGTTCACGATGACAGCATCCCATTTCAGGAGAACCCCATGATCTGAACCTCTCTTGTCATAGCACTGAGAAACAACAGGGAAGTGCAATAGGGGGCGGATTGAAATCAAACTTTCTGCTCAAGAGACAGTTTCTTAGGAGAGCACACGACGAAGATCGTCCGTTCTCATGGAGGAGCAAGCCACACGCAACTATCGGCCCAGCGAAATCAAAAAATCCTGGAGCCTCACATTAAAAGTCTGCGGTATTTATAGAGGTGCGGCACGATTTTCAAGCCGATGCGTCAGTCGCGTCGCGGCACTATCGGACTCTGAAAACTCCTTAATACTCAATTAATACTTTTTTGAAGTCGTACTGGCTCATTTCTTGATACTTCCCAATGCAAGAGCGTTGTGGTGCAAGTCGTACGGTTCGAACGGTTTACGCTGCTGAATAAAAAATCGCTTTTCGCACCGTGTCTCTCATTGTTTTTCTAAAAGAAAAGAGTACTCGATGCTAGTTAAAAATATCTCTATAGGTTCACAGGACCAATCTGATCAGAGTTACGACGAAAAGGCTCAGAAAGCATTCCTTTTTGTGCGTTTTTTTACCGAAAAACGCAAAAAAAAGATGTTACAGCATGTTACAGAATAGTTCCAGGCACTCTTCGATTTTTTTCGGGTAATCACCTTATCTCTTCTAATAGTTCGACGCAGGTGTATTAAACGTTAGAAGGTCCGATACTGTTAGAAAATCCCAGAATAACTAGAATTTCCGCATTTTCGCAGAGACTGCTGCAATTCCTTGATGACTCCCCCTCATTGATTTCGAATCACATAATTAAAAAATGTGCCCAAATTCATCACAACTCCATAGTCCATAAGGGAGTGTCATTGGAATCGGGAGATGCACTAGACGCCCTTGTGTTCGAGGTGGCGATTTCGTCGCTGTAAATCATCGAAATTCGGGCGAGCAGCAATTGAGACATGCTGGTGTAATACGTTCGACATCCGTTGGATGACGAGCAGAATGAGGTGGAAGGAAAGGAGCAACGGCCAAAAGTAGCTCGCCATCGTCAGCAAGACGAGTGCGATGAAGTGGAATGTGAAGGCTATTCGCCACAGACAGCCAGTGCCAGGTTATGATTGAGTCTCGACCCGAACAGACCGACAAATTAACCGTTCCTATTTAGTAATTCCGCACTTCAGCGGTCAAGGCCTAGTCTCGTGGTTCCATTCATGAGAGTTCAATTGGGAGAATTAAGCGACCAACGCTAAATTCCATGAGGGCAACGAGATTCGACTAAGAAAAAAGATTGCATCGTCATGAAAATGACACTTTTATCCAGATTTGGAGTCAAACACTCGATATCGCTCCAGGAAAATCGTAACCTAACGGGTCGCTAAACCTCATGCGAGCAATGGTCAGATAAAGAGGATTTTAGGGGTCGTGAACTTCACGCATCCACCGTATTCCCCTCGGACGAATACAATCAGTCTGCAAGACCCCAATCCTGCAAGCAACCCTGAGACCCAAGTCGAACTTGAGTTCAGATCACGGATCGACTAACGGCCTGTGGGATCCTGGATAGACGAAGTCAAGCAATTGGCGGAGAGAAGGCAAGACATGGTATTCAGGTAACAATGGCGCATATAGCCCCTTCACTTACTCGAGTCTAACTAACGGACGGGACGTGATCATTAGGTAACACGTCTACGACGCCACAGGTCATTGGGGTCAGGGATGCCCGAAGAATTTTCCAAACCAAAAAAAGAAAAAACTTTTGGTCAAATATCTGTAGAATGCTTCGCTACCCTATGCTACGCTGCAGAAATGCATTTTTCATTTTGCGATTTTTGTGTTTTTTTTCGTTTTTCGTAAGATCAATACTCAAAAAAAACCAAGATTTTGTGGAAATGGTGGATTTTCAAATGGCCTATCTGCACCAAAAATTTGGTGTGAGAGAAAAAATCTTCATTTTTCGATTTCCAAATTTTTCACACATCCCTGATAGGGGTTTCGGTTTCAAATGGCGACAGCGGTCGTGGTAGCTATCTTTCTCGAAATAGAATTCCTGAAGCGACAACACATTCAAAAAAAAATTGATGATTTACGTGAATGATATATGTATGTGAGACGATAAAATCTATGTAAAATAATGGTTCGTACAAATAATTATTGGATACTCGAAAAATTTATGGGGAAGAAGCTACCTCATCGCGGGAGCTATGTAAACCACCATACATATGAGCTTTCGTAGTTTTCGTCTTTCCCACTGCTGCCGAATCGTTTTTGAGACCGGAATCATGGCATGTTTCGTGGGAATGACGCTGGTCAGCAAGCACAAAACAAAAAAAAACTGCACTTTAAAATGCGCATATAAAATTAGGAAAGATACGATGAAGTCGAAAACACTGCTGCAGAATCAAGTCAGATTTTGTAGCCGAAACCATGCAGCGGAAGGGATCTGAACTGAAAACAATCTCTGTTTTTATTGAAATCCGTCAGAAACGTATGTATAAATTACACTGAAAACAAAATCTAATTAAGTTCCCGACTGAAACAAGATAGGCGAGTTGTAGAAGTTGACGCATAGGAAGTCTTGCAATGAGACGAAAGTTGAGAAATTTCTACTTTTGCATTTGTTTGAAACTAATCGATACATATTTTAGACGCCGGTGACAGGGCAACCTGCCAGCGACGCCTGCGGATGCTGGAGTATAAACGCGGCTTGTATGACAAAAATCTCACTCGGTCTTTTGAGTCTTGTTCTGATAGGGTTCAGGGCTGGGCACACGTCCCGGCTTGGCGAATCTGAATATGCACCCCCCTTAGCTCGGTAATTTTTAGGCACCCCCTTATGGGAAATCGAAATTGGCTGTTTTCCGAATAGTTGGACAGCCATGATCTCGACCTCCTGATTTTGATGAACAAGAATATAAAAAAAGCACTGAATAGATAATATTCCGAAAATCGCAACAAAAAAGGTACTGTAATTTCTGAACTTCAAAACAACCCCATGAGGAAAATTTGTTAGTAAGACGGTAAGTTATGACAAAAGATAAAACATTTTTTCAACTTAAAACAATCGAACAATTACCAACAACAGAACTACTACTATTGCAATAATTAATGTTTCCTGTCGAATGTTTTCATAAACCTATAAAGGATTAGTTAATCTGTGTTTGATTGTTCTGATGTGGAAATCAGAACTATTTTGTGTTGTGGAACAATGATAGGATTAATGTGATTCGTAGGGAGTTGAAAACCCGAGTTTTACCCTCCTAGAATGCCGCGATCCCTTGAAAATCGGCTTGCCGTGTGATACGGTGTTTGTACGCAGCTACAAAGCGCACACCGGAATGGACGCGCACACAATATTAATAAAAATGTATTTTATTACAGAACGGGAAGAGAAAAGGATTGAAACTGAAGGAAATGGAAGATGGTAAAGGTAGTCTATTCTGGATGTACCCATTTCAGAAATTTAATGTAAATAAAACAAAGTTAGAGCTGGTGTAAATATTTAGTTGTGACAAGGTTCATTCAAACGAACCTAGTTGATCAAAACTAGCATTAAACAGAGAGCAAAGGATATTGTTAGAAAAGTAGAATCTGGCAAACATTTTAGTTTCAATAGGACTGCTTTTTAATGTGATTTAAGAACCTTAGCTCGTCCCGGTTTTACCCTGAAAACCGGGACAAAACCGGGACGAGGTTTAAGGTCCTTATATCACATCAAATATCAAACTTATTGAAACCAATGTGTTTGTCAGATTCTCCTCTTTCTTTCAATGCTCTTACTTTTTATGTTAAATGCTGTTTTCATTCACCTAGGTTCATTTGAATGTGCCTTGTCGAATGCCAACAACTCAGCCCTCTCCAAGTTAGTTTGTTTACATTACATTTCTATAATCGTTACATCGAAAGTATCGTACCTCTTCCTTCTTCCATTTACTCCAGTTTGCTTTTCTCCTTCCCGTTCTGTAATAAATTACATTTTTAAATTAATATTGTGTGCGCGTCCACTCCAGTGTGCGCTGTGTTGCTGCGGACAAGCACCAGATCGCACGGCGAGCCGAATTTCAGGGGTTTGCGGCACTCCAGATGGCTACAACTCGGGTTTTTATAATTCCAAAGCCCTATTCAGTGCTCTTGTGCTCTGCAGGGTACTGATAGCAGTTTTTAAGCTTGATGATAGACATGGTACTTCTCAAGGAGGAGGGCACGATCATTAACTTCTCTCACAAGACCTTGCAAAGTCCTCAATTTTCACAATCGGCTCTCTTCATAAGTCACATTCTCATGAGCTAAAATTAGTTGGCTAGTCGTGATACTAAATGTGCTACGTGTAATTTCAATCTGTACTAATACAACAGTTCGCTGATTCTTTTTTTTGAACGTGAACGATAGCGCTTCTGAGCGCTCTCTTTTTATCTTTGCCTCGAATCGGTTACCACCCGTGTAATAAATGAACGTTGCACCAGAGAAACATGACATCACACCAATCCTTACTTGCTACTAGATAACGGAGTAGTGTTTATTTCTTTATCAAAGTAATCAAACAAATTATAGATAATACTTAATTCATAGAGTTATTAAAAAGAAACCTCGACAGCAACTATTAATTTTTGCGAACGCAACCTGCATATCTATCCATAATCTGAATTCTGTTAGTGTTTTTTTTTGAAAAGCGGAGAAGAAGAGTTGACAAATCAAAAGAAAAGCGTGTACTATTTTTTCCCTGAATTCGGCAGAACAGGCACTTTGTTTTTATCTGGGTGTTCGGTTCAGGCACCCCCCTTTGCCCTCTCCGCAGCGTCCAATATGCACCCCTCTAAGGTCAACCGGGACGCGTGCCCAGCCCTGATAGGGTTACTCTAAACAGAGCAACCCAAGGTTCCTATAACTGAAAACAAAAAAAAACAGTTTTGATGACTCTCGCGAACGGTCCACCTTGAGGTCAGACCATGCGGAACGTCACTAACAAGGGCACACCTTGTGGTCAAAGTGGCCATTCCAAATGCAATGTGCTTTTCTAGAATAGCATTTAAACGTAGAGTCCAAATATGCCCTGCGACGCTGTATGAAATCACTCTGGAGAAAGTTATAGGCGTTCTTTCAGTGCCTCGCGGGGGAGGGGTAAAGCAAATTTTCAAAGATGTTCTGAAAAAAGTTTACTGTAGGTTACGGTAGGAAACGTACCATTTAGGGTCAAAACCTATGTAACTTAATAATCCAAGAATCGACAAAAGATTACTAAACTCGTATTCAGCACCCCAAAATAACTCCCGTATAATGATTTTGAGACAAAAACTGAAACTTCAATAAAACTACCGTATGCCCACCGTAATCTACAGGAAGCCGTCAACAATTGAGAAACAGATCTCATTTTCGTGTCAAGCACTCCCACTATTCCCCAGACTAACAATTTGAGCCACATCAATCGTAGCAGTCGGAAAATCATCAACAGTTTCGTTTTGCCCTCGAACATTTCCCCGAATGCGAGCTCTGAACGAATTCGGTCGAAGACTTCGGAAAATCTACAAATAACCCTCAGATTCGTGATCAACACTGCAAATAATCGCATGGGGAAGTTCTAAGTCAAATCGAAAACATTTTTCCTAAACGCTTTTAGGTCCTCCTAGACGATACATATAAGTAAACGCTCAACTTAAAGGCAGTGTTCACGATGGTTTTCGTCCCCGAGTTTTTCACATAAAACAATGTGTTGGCCTCCAAGTGTTACCAAAATTACGAAGAAACGGCGAGAAACGCAATAATATGTCGTATTTTAGTGACATTATTCTATAACATGGACTAGTTGTACAGTTGGATGAACATGTTCATGGTGGTTGTCACAGGTGAAAAATTGGGTCAATCGAAATTAGAAGAATATTTTTTAGACAATAAGGACCCTAAGGAGAGAACGGAGCAAAAGAGAAAAGAGAATTGCACAAGACGGGTCCACAAAAGACCTCATTGTCACAACAAACACTTCCTGTGACACTTCAGAAGCGGGGTGATACTTAAAGGCAGTGTCCACGATAAGAATCGTTTTTCTGCTTTTCTGCCTATCTTGACGACGGTCCCGTGCTGATTGCAATCATGTTTTTGGAATAGTACAAGACCTTCTAGGAACGGAGTTATGGTCCCTCAAAAATTGAGCTAAGGAAACATGGTGGACGAGTTTTCCGAGGCTTGTAACTTCCGTCTCTTGCAGCCGATGTATGCGAGCTGACCTGAGTAAGGAGAGAACTTGAGAATGAAGGGAAGAACGGGGCTATTGATCGGAAATCATCGCTCATCTCACGATCTCGAGCTTTCATTTGTTCACGTCGGTGGGCGTTGAAAGTGCATCTGGGGGTGACGAGCTGACGGGTGTCCAACTTTAGGCCCGTAGGGGACCGTTCCGAGCTCATTTTTCATAGTTGTTTCAATGTTAGGGTTGCGCTAGGCCCTGCAGCTGCCGATCTCCACCAAAAATTGACATGGTTTTTATCGTGGACACTGCCTTTAAAGGCAGTTGTCACGATGAAAAACGTTATCGGAAGAGCTACAAAAATCAGCTTAGATCAAAAACAGCTGAAAAAACTGTGAAGGTAGCGCGGCGAAAAACGGGCTAGAATAAGAGTTTCTAGGGCCCAAAGAAGCCAGTTGATGCACACGTTCACAGCGCCGACCAAAGAGATCGCAGTCTCCTGGCGAGCAGTCAAAAATCATCGACGTTCAGAGGGAGAAATAAATGCAAATTTACCTAATAAAAACAGTGGAGCAATGAAAGAAAGCACTCCAGTCAAAGTTTTTGATTAAATGTGTACATAAATCCGAAGGTTCATTGATTGAAATTCAATTTCAAGCCAGCTGATGCTCTTGATATAAGAGGTCATCGATGCCGATGATGTAGAGTGGGTTCGTCCTCCATCAAAAGACGAGTAAGTTCAGGCTTCGAATTTGGCATAAAACAGTGGTTTTTTCGCGATTTTTTCTCATAGGTCCTACCACTCGAGACTCAGAAAAGGATTTAGAGAGAAAAAAACGTCAAGCCTATTTGATCGCGACCACTGCCTTCAAGGATTTCGTGTACTTCTGGTGCGTTTTTCTCAATTTCTACGTCATTTTAGTGCTACCCGGGGACAACTTAATCAATATAGCGTATAATCTTGAAATTGAGGATTATCGTGAACACTGTCTTTAAAAACCGTACACGTCGCAAACGATTTTACTCAATGCTAGGTTCGAAAAATGTTTTTTTACCCGAAATTCGTTCATAGGAAATATTTTGGGCGCTGAGCACGATTACGATGCCCGTTTCCAGATTTTCAAAAGATCACTGAGCGTTTTGAAAGGCGCCATGAGCACGAAAACTAGGGGGAAACGCCTATAACTTTTTCCTTGGTGACTTCAGGCAGATGCGAAGGGCATATTTGGTCTCTTCGTCTAAATACAATACCCGCGCTAAGTTTTGTGAAAACGGGGAGCATCTGGCAAACTTGGCAAAAAAGAGTCCGATGCATGCAACTTTTTTGAATAAAGACTTTTTTGAATTCTGAAAACGCTATCGTATTCACAGATTAGATTCCTACGTAACTATGTCACTTGTGTGCCGAAGTTCCCTAAGAGCGCTTTGTTTTCGAAGGAAATAGTTTTTGCAATGGTTTTTCAAAAACGTCGCGCGCGGCGAATGCGGCAAAACTTTGAGCAGTATTTGTACAAGTAATCGAAGAGCAATCGGTATGTTTTCTTCAAGAATTAGGTGAAGGTGGGAGAATCTCAAGGTTTGTTTAGGTTGAATTTTCGAAATCCTTCATTTAGGAGTCCAGGGTTCTCGCAAAAATACTCCGACTTTTCAGGTAGTTCTCAAGCGTGTTTATTTGAGGATTTCGAAAATTCAACCAACACAAACCTTTAGATTCTCTCACCTGCACCTGATTTATGAAGAAAACATACAGATTGCTCCTCTATTACTTGTACAAATACTGCTCAAAGTTTCGCCGCTTTCGCCGCGCGCGACGTTTTTTTTAAACGATTGCAAAAACTATTTCCTTGAAAAACAAAGCGATTTTAGGGAACTAAGGCACACAAGTCACATAATTAGGTAACATTTTGGTTTGTGGAAATGATAGCGTTTTGAGAATTCAAAAAAGTCTTCATTCAACAAAGTTACATGCACCGGACGCTTTTTTGCCAAGTTTGCCAGATGCTCCCCGTTTTTACAAAACTTAGCGCGGGTATTGTAGTTCTGGAAATGTACATTTGATAAAAAATGGCTTGCGTGGCTAATAGTAGTATCCTTGCAAGCCCAGTGGCCGATCGCAGGGAGTTTTCGGTATCAACGGGAGAGTTTTCGGGGCTTGTCCGCTCATTTCGGCTGGCTATTTCAGTGACTGAATTCACACCAAGGTGGTTATCACCTGAAACTCTTGCGAATTCAGGAAGTGTTTTGCATGATCTCTCAGAAAAAAATTGGTTAGACTAAAAGACTTGAAAAAATATCCCATGAGTGGCCATATTCTTGATAGGCAAGGAGCCACAGGCCAGAAGTTGCATGCCAGGGGACACAGCACATGACAGCAGCAAGCAGCGGACGTAAATCTGCTAGCGAAATGGAGAGTATAAACATGAGGTAAGAGGCTATTACAAAGATTCCGTTTGATAGATACTGCACCGTCATCCTAGTTTAATAGCAGCCTTCCGGATGAAAAACGGTTGTCGAAGGTTTTTTGTGCGGAAAATGTGGGATTACGGGTTGCAGTGTGTAACAGCCGTACCGAAGAAGTCAACAAAAACAGATGAAAAATTCTGCGCTGAGGACATGCTCCAGTTGCCTGGTTTGTTTCGATGTAGAACACTCGCTCTGGCGTGTGAAAAGTCGAGTACAAAAAAGGCTTCAGAGGCAGCGTTCACGATGATCGCTTTTGTTGACTTTCCACATTGAAATGATAGATGAGAAGGATCCTAGCCTCCCAGTGTCGAAGGAATGGCTCACGCGATTTTTGGCCCGGAGCTGCCTGACAGTTCGTCTCGTCCTCCCGATCTGCGGTTCGGCTTCTGTTGCTGTCAGGGCCACTTATGTTGCTTCGCAGGCCACCGCTGATGCTGTCCAGGCTATTCCGGTTTGCCCGAACAGCAACAGCAGTGGCCCAGAGATTGGGAGAGCCAGCCGAATTGTCGGGCGGCTCCGATTTTCGTACGGTGCGGCTCGGGGCCGAGAATAGCGCGAAGTTGAAAAACAAGCCAGGAGTTGCAAAAGAACGGCTGCGCCCTCTTTTAAGGGCAATCGCCGCCCCCTTGACGTGAACAAATGAAAACACGAGATTTTGATGATATCGAGTGATCAAATCAAGGAAGTATTGGCTGATCATTGTGTGAATACGGTGATTCTCTACTTAGCGGCCACTTATCTCCGAAAGTGACGGCTCATAACTTAGAGAACTTCTTTATCGGGTTCACCTAGTGCAACTAGACATACCTAACCAAAGTTTTGAGTGGGCCAAAATGTGACCGAACCCTGTCTATGTAGGAAAAAAACAGAAAAACACACAAAGAAACCGACAAATTGACTGTGACGGGTGCATACACAGACCTGAAGGACTGAGCTAGGCATGATGGGACTAGCCATTATACATTGGATCCGACTCACTCAATTTCGAATATCCATCCGAATGAACCGAAATTTTAATGATTCAAAATCCGATTCACCGAAAAATTTTTAAAATCCGAGTAATCCAAGATCCGAATCACCGAAAATACGTCAAAATCCGAATGATCCAAAATCTGATTCACCAAAAAACCGTCAAAATCCGAGTGATCCAAAATCTGATTTACCGAAAAAACGTCAAGATCCGAATGATTCAAAATCCGATTCACTGAAATGTGCCATGGGTCGGATGACGACTCGGATACCGAATATCCGAAATATGTCATGATTCGGAACGGATGTGTCGGTAGATTCGGCATGTACTGTTACTCAAAAAAGTGTAGGATATGAATTCATGACTCGAAATTTCATTATACTGTAGCCATGCAGGTGCGTATTTACACTCCGGACATCCAATTGGCGCGCATTGCGAAATTTCCGCCCCGTTTTCTGCGCACCGTCAGCGCAGATTTTGCGCATAAGGGGTATGGTATACCTTTGCGACACGCGGTCCCGTCGCTCTTCACAGCGACAGCGACAGCATGTCGCGAGCTCCTGCCCTTTAAAGGCAGTGATCACGAGAGAAAAAGTAATGGAGAAAACTGCGGAAATCTGTGTTGTTCGAAAACAGCTGATGAACTGTGAAGATTCCGCGGCTACAAATGCGCTAAGATTAGAGATACTAAGGCACAAAGATGCCAATCCGTGCACAGGTGCACAGCGCCGCCCGTAGAAAATGGAATTTGCTGTTGTGTCTGGTCAAAATTCTGTCACGTGCACAACAACTAGCGAAGTAATTTACGAAGACAGAATTTTTTACACAAAACAAGTACAAAACTGTTAGTGTTAGAGAAGTAATAACAGTAGAGCTCTAGAGAGGCCGTATCGACTGTCAGAAGTCAATTACTGATAATCAGTTTTGAGCCAGTTGATGACCCCTGATACTACAAAGCATCACTAGAGTCGTGCACCACCGAAAAAAATCGGCCGATTTTTGACGGCTTTTTTAACTTCAAACGGGCTTTTAATGCTTTTTTTCATAGATCGTACAATGAATCAAGAAAAACTTTACCAGGAAAAACATGAAAAGCATATTCCATCGTGAATACTGCCTTCAAGGGATACGGTACACTTTGTCGCTGTAATGAGCGACAGGCATGCAATCTAACACAAATCGCCGCGGGCTTCGCATCGTGGCAACGACGTCGGTGGTCGTAGAAACAGTTTCTGAGTGTGGGTCGCAGCGACACTGCAAGTGTGCCAAAGCGTGTCTCTACTACTGTCGCTGTCGCTGCGATGTGCACTGCGACAGCGATAGGTCTAAGGGGCGGGAGTTCCGCGACAGGCGTTCGCTGTGCAGAGTGACGCGACCGCGTGTCGCCAAATCATACCGTACCCCTAAACCTGTTGCAGTCGCAGTGCACTGCAAAGTGGCAGCGACAAGCCTCTGCACATTTGCAGTTTGTCAGCCCTCCGCAACACGTCGCTGCGACAGACGCGCGGTTACTGCTCCTACGTCGACCGATGCCGTTGCTCCGATGCGGGTCACGCCGCGATTTGAGCTAGATTGCATGCCTGTCGCTCATGAGAGCGACAAACTACGTTATACCCCTGGATGACATTGATCATCTTCTTTTGATTTGTTTGTGCGAGTATGGCGCGTTGAGGGTACGATTGGCTCCCAAAAACCATGTGTATCGATCGAACGGGCAGCTCTTTTTGAAGAGGTTTAGATATGAACTCAAAGATATTTAGGAATTCGGTGTGGGGGAATGGTACTCGTCAGGGATCTAACCGGGGGGGGCACCCAAGTAAAAGTCAGAAATGAAATGACCCACCTAATAGAAATCAATGGAAAACCTGATAAAAGATGCTTGATGTCGCTATCAATCACTGTTGTTGATAAAATTCTATAGAAATACTTCGACTGATAGCGTTATATACCTGTGGTTCATTCTATTTCTGACTTTTACTTGAGTGCCCCCCCCCCCGTTTAGGATAGTCCCCTCTATATTTATACTAATGCTTAAACATTACACTTCCTTTGAAGATATTGTAAAGAAGGAACACACTTTTTCGGAGATATAGTAGATGAATATCAATGAATTGTTCAATCATGGTGCGGTAGAAAATCTTTTTTTTTGTGAAGATTTTGGCCGGACTATAGATTTTCGATAGACTTTTCGCATTTCGGATATTCGGATTCCGACTCACCGAAAAAAGCTCAAAATCCAAGTGAAAAAAACGTGACTTTCGGATTGATCCGAAATTCGACTATCCGTTTAGCCCCCCTATCCGACTGAACTAGATTATTCGATGTTGCTATTTTGAACCTATCCGTTTGAGTCGGATAGTCACGGCCTTTGGTTTTTGAGTTATCCGAAATCCGAGTATCCGAAAATTTTCGAAAAGAAAACACGTTGATCTTGCACTTCGTTTAAAATTTGACAAAAACGTTACCTGAACACAGCAGAAATCAATAAACCGTCAGATGTCCCATATTAATTAGTGCCATAATACCACTACTACAATTAAAGAGCCAAATTAACGAGATTTCGAAACTTTTTTGTTAAGCTTTAATGGTTAATTTTAAGAAAAAAACTCGTTAACCCGTAATGCGTTAACACCTTAACGTAATAACGTGCAGTCCTGCTGCAAGTCAAAGTCTCCTTTTTGGTAAATCGGATAGCAAAAAAAGTCCAAAAGGCTCCAATAATTAGTGAGAACGTTATAAAGCACCTCACTGTGCCCATCCTAGGGCCAATTGTAAGTTATAACTCTTCAGTAACAATCCACTACCAAAGCAAGAAAAATTATTTGAAGCACATGCAGCGGAATCCTAAGATTTTCAACGATTTCCACATGAATTTAGTTAAATTTTTGAAAGTTTTGTCAAAACAAAAATAATCTGAGAACTAATCCAATGCATTTCTGCTAACAGTAAAGAATGACGTGCGCGTGGCAGTGGGAAAGCGTCCCTTGGATTCTTCAGAGTCGCCGTTTTCGCTTGAAGGGAGCTCATTGGGTGGAAGAATATCGCTTCGATTGGCGAAGAAACTTTCCGGCATCACTCCCTCATCAGAAGCCTTTTCCAGGAACTTGAAGGCAGTGTTCACGATGAATATCGCACTCGAGTTCGACACAAAAATGGGATTTTTTGGTCATGAGGTAACTAATAGTGAAGAAACAGCGAAGAAAAACGTTCAGAAGAAGTCAAAATAACGGTTTCTAAATTCAGGGCGCGGACGAGAATCATGGGCAAAGCGATTTCGGCAAACGCGCGCTAATCGCGAAATCTGCGCGAATTGATTATGATAAACGCGGCAAAGTTGATTGGCACTTTGACTTTGAAACGTGTGCAGCGCCACAAGCTCGTCCGATTGGGGGCGGACCGGGATAGGTAGGCGCACCGGGATAGCTTTCAAAGCCGTTTCTATTGATTTCTGGCCAGTTGTCGTTGCTTTCTTCGACCCTATCCTCTACAGCATTTGCCAACTTAGTGTGTCACACCGAGACCTCGAGAACGAGATTTATCGTGAACGCTGCCTTTAATTCTAACCGATGGAAGTTTGGTGCTTTTTGGGAAGTGTGCAGGTTTTCTTATCCATTAGAGAGCAGTCTGGTCATGCATGCTTCCTCTGCGCACTTACTTTTTCTGACTGAGGACAGATGTCGCCTATTCCTGACTAACATAAGCACAGTGTGTCTTTAGACTGAATCATGTAGTGGGGACTCGCAGTAATAAATCATCCAATATGTACAGAACATAGCTTTCCGGAATCGACCGAGATGTTTCTATTGTGTCCAAGCTCTTCGATTTAGAGGCAGTGTCCGGGAAATATTTTGATTTCGAGATTTCCCAGTGAATCAATGCGTATGCTACAGGTACTCCCAGGGAGTGTGCAAAAACTGCGAATGAAACGGTCTTTTTCAGGTTATTCCAGCCATTTCCGCCGACCACTGTGTCAGAAAAGTGTGACCATCACCATGTTTTTGCCATCGTCCACGCATTCTTCATAACTGCCGTGTAAATATTGATCATTCTGGCCATGATTCAATCTAACCCGAATTTGGGTAGTGTCAAAATTTGACAGTATCTTTCCTCTAACTGTCAGTTAGAAGCCCAAGGCAACGGTGATTCGAGTGATGTCCCACAATGTTTCAAAGTCTGCATACCAGCATGCACTTAAAACCTCGAATCAGGTGAAATCCTGAATACTTCAGATGTTTTTTATGAATCGCATACAGGCGTGGTTGTTTGTTTCATAAATCGAAGTGTGAAAGAATATTCTATGAGGTAAACCTTTCTACTTTGTTAGAATTTTAGTCTGTGAAGTGTTAGCGGTGTCGTAAAGATCACACACTCAATTCGAAGTGGTCGTGAAAGGCACAGCCCAATCTCGGGGACAAAATCTTATAATCCAATATAGTTGTAAACTTTCATGTAGAGTTCGCGTAATAATTTTAGTCTGATGAATGGACGGGCAGCGACGGTAGATCACCCCGCGCGAATCGGAACCCCATTCTCCAGTAAGTGTGCCAACACCGCACGGCCAGCCGCCTGATCCTTGCGTAAGACTAAATGGAAAACGGAAACCATATAACATCTGCTATATACGACCTCCTGATTCCTCCGAACAAGTGGGATGTAGGAAGAAGCCAATCCGGCACGCCCATTACCAGAGACCATTTCGTCGACTTTCGAAGTCAGTAGACGCTAGATGCGCAACGGATTTCAACTAACAACCTCGTTCTTCCCTTGCTTCTCATCCTCTTTCTTCATTGAAGTTCGCTTCCGTGCCAGGATCGGATCGCAAATGACGGGAAAGACAGACCTCGCACAACTCGTCCACGACGCTTTTGCCGCTCAAATTCATGCAACCTTGATGGGCCATAACTCCTTTCGCAGCGGGTTTGGAGCGATTGGGAGCTTAGTATTGTGATCAGCGCGTGATGCCCTCCGAATAAAGTAAAAAAATCTGAAAGGTACTCTATTGTGAGGGTATTACTGAGGGTATTGTGCCTTTGAAGGCAGGGCTAGGGCGAAATTTAAATTTCAAGATTTTGCGCTAAATTAATGCGCAGGCCACGGGTTATCTTAGGAAAAGTGCGAAAACCGCAGTAAGAACAGCTTTCTGCTCAATATGAACAGGCTGTATTTTGTAAATATGCTTTCCTGCAAGCCTTGGACAGAGGATATATAGCCAATGTAGTCTACACGTGCCCCACACTCACACCCCCTGTATTGTGGAGAGAAAAGCGCACTTTTTCCCTCGTTTTCCCTCACGGTTTTTTGATTGATGACGCCTGTGTAGTGCAGTGCACGCAGATGTTATCGGTGATTTCACAGCTAAAACGAGAGAATAAACTGCGGGGTTATTTTCTAGTTATACGAAAGCGATACCTCATTTTATGACTTTAAACTATGGCAATAAATCAGGATTTTAAACAGACATCAAAGAAAATAGTCTCCTTTATCTTCTCAGAAGTGTATGGTTATGCTCCATTAATGGTGAATGGACCATTAAATCTTGAAGATGGAACCGTGCGTACTAACAATAAGTGCAAAATATCGAACAAACCATGCTATGTAGTCATGTACCCGAGAAAGAAGCATAAATTTTTACAAAAGGGGCATCGTGCTCGAGAGGAACTCGGGAAAGAAAAGAAGCTATGAAACGTAAGTGTATAGAAGAAGCAAAGTAGCCCACCTATAGCTCTTGAGGCGCAGAGGAGCGTCAAATCTGAAAAAGCACGGGTTAGAAGAGGGTTCGGGACCGCAATCATAGCAAGAAGAGCAGAAAATCTCTTTCACAAATCCTTTCTGACATCCAAAATAGGCGCTAATGCAAAAGGATAATCAAAACGCATCCGTCAGACTGGGAATCCACTAACTGCGCAGCACCGACCAGTCGACCGTAGGGTTCATTGACAATTAAGTGGTCGTTACATGCTTCCAATGAATGGAAGGAATTCTAATGGAATTCCGTCTTCCACCCAAAAGTATGTCAGGGAGGCCATCCATATTCAGGGCGCTTCAGAGATCTGGTGACAAAACTTCCTGATATCACCGCGTTTATTATATATGCCCATCGCTAATCACCTTGTATAGTCTGTTTTTTTAAATCTCTCTCTCTCTCTCAAAATGCAGAGTTCCGGAGCGCAAATGGTTTTTGAAACAAGTGGTGAGCGGAAGCCTGAAAAGTAATCGATCTTCTACAGTTGAACTCGTCACTAAGTTAGCTTCGGGTAACGTGGCTCCTTCTCGCATGTGAGCGTAAACAACTGCTCCAGAGGGATCAGAAGGTATCTGCTTGGAAAAATGTAATCGCTAAAGTTCTTAAACTCTCTACAGAAACAAAGCAAGAGCAATGAGCAGAAATCCAATTATGAGCCAGGTCAGTTTTCAAAACAGGCGCTTTTTCAACCACTTTTTTCGTTCCCTTGACGATGCCAAGGCGCCGAATTCAGAGCATGAGTGCTCTTGAACATTTATTATCGAGCGATTATAGATTTCCTGAAAAATCTATGAGGGGTAAAAAACTCGAATAAAAATCTTCAACCGCACTTGACTACGAAGTTTGCCGCCTAGAATTCCTTTGGGAAAACGAAAAAATAAAGAAAATGTGGGAGCCTCAAAATTGACAGGGCCCACATATGGGTTTCGGCGACTTGTACTCGCGCACTTTTCGTGGAGGGCCTGAGGACATCAGCTATGACCTGTTCCTGAGCACACGCCCTCTGCTTCTAAACGATCCCATCGGAGCAGTTCTATGTATACGTTCACGTGCGGGATGAAGCGCTAATCATGGATGGCGACTACGTGGAGAATTAATTCGAACAATTGAAGACCCCTCAAACTTCTGCCACTATTCCTTTCAAAAATGATTTAACGCTCCGAAGTTTGATACGTTCTGTTAGAAAGGCTCATGAGGAAGAATAGACCACTGAAGGCGATTAGGCACGCACATAAGTATGTCGACAGGTGAGATTTGAAGCCTTGTTATCATAGTTAAACAGCACCCTTACTGAATCAGGAATACGGGAGGTGGACCAATGTCTCAAATTCAGGTAAAACTTCAAACGGGATGGTTAATCGTAGAGCTGACTGCGGAGCCACCGCCAGTTTTCCAAGTGTCGATAGAGAACAGTCAGCGTGGTTAAGCAATGGTAATCGCGAAGTAATCGATTGCACATATCGAAATGAAGTCGGGTACGCATTCGCGGACAACAGCTGTTGCAGCAGTGAGCTCAAAGATAATCGTGCCGGTACCCCGCGATCTCAGCACGATTTTGCTTGTACCGGGTAACCGGAAATTCACTCCGATTTGAACGGCACGGTAATCTCCACTAAACTTGGAAGTGAATGCCTGATTCGTCATCAGCACCGTCTGCCGTAACACTACGGAAGGTTGTAGGAATTGAAAGGCTTCCGAAAATCTGGATGCTTACCCTTTGTTCTAGTCATGCACCCTAGATATTTAGTCCGACGGGTACAATAGTATAACTTTGCGTGTATCCCCCAATAGAACAGTACCCTACACTTCGGCCGAAAAGAAACTGCTGCGCTTATTCGTGTCAATTCCGCTCACCCACTCAATCTACATTCAGACATTACCTAAAATTAAATATGCTCGGATAAGCCCTCAGCGGAGAAAAATTCAAAAAAAAACATTCGTAAACAGGAGCAGGAAAACACAAGTAATATGCCGACGCATAAACGCTTCAAAGAGATTGAACTGTTTCGAGTCCCAAATGCATAAGTTTCCAAGACTACAGTGGACTGGAAAGTAGCGTAGCATGAGGCTGCTGACCGATCTATCCGAAATATTCTGAGTTGGGCTTTTTCAGAGTGTTGTTTTAGACCAAGTGAGTTAGAATGAATTGTTTCCGGAATGGTTAGAGTGACGAAAAAGCGTATGTTTTCTGATCAGAACTTGATGGCAGTATTGTATTTGGGTAGATCGTCCGAGAAAGCGAGAAGCACGGTCAAGCAAGGGAGAGTATTAGAGAAGCGCATATTATAAATAGGAAGGGGAAAGGTGGAATCGGCAGCACTCACTTATCAACTGACACGGGGTCTGTCTCGACGGTACCGGCCGTTTTGGAGAAGGTACAGATTCCGTAGAACATTGTATCCTTCCACGACCAGATCCAGTCCA
This sequence comes from Aplectana chamaeleonis, assembly GCA_029168955.1. Lineage (NCBI taxonomy): Eukaryota > Metazoa > Nematoda > Chromadorea > Rhabditida > Cosmocercidae > Aplectana > Aplectana chamaeleonis. Next base: position 565,156 of record JAPDOI010000218.1, on the reverse strand, counting down.
TTTTGCCTGGTTCTGTGGAGCCGCTTGCTGCCTTTCCGAATGTGGCCAGTGCTGAAAACATCGAGAATCAAACGGCGAAACCAGGGACGTACAAAATATATTAGCGGCGACAAGAAATCAAGTGGCAAAAGAACAATGTGAGAAGGCGAAAGCGACTCAAAGGAGAAGTCGACAAGGGGGAGTTTGAGATTATTTTAAGAGCACATCCAGGTCACGAACTCGAACTCGAAAGAGACAGCAATGAAGGACTAATGAATGGGGTTTCACTAATTACCCTATCATTTAATTCGCAGGAAAGGGAGAAACATCTCACATCTCCGTGTTCTCTCTCCAGAATTTGCAGTGAAACGTGTGAATGGAAACCGAGGAGGAGACGGATCCCCTGAAGAAGTGATAGACGGTGGCAAAAACATTCTTTGAGGATGTCCCTATTTGAAAAGAGAGATCCGTCTAAGTTGGATCCAAATGATGAAGAAACCCTAAAAAGTCGTCTGGAGAAGTGCAGTATGTATGATAAACCAGTGCTTGGAATGAATGACCAACAGCGTTTAAAATTAATTAGACTTCGCTTTCAAAAGCAGAAATAGTAACCTGGCATGGGTCTGGGCAAAATCGGTGTCGAACGACTGGGAGTTTGTTTGAGTTCTTGAACACTTCATGGAAGACAGATTCACGACTACATGATGACAAGTCAGAACCGCAAACAGCAAAATGAGCTTCAAATAAACTGCTGTCTTGGAAACTGTGTTGATTTCTTGTATAGCACTGTTTCTTTTAGACGTTTAGATGATGGAAGCTGTTTAGACGTTTGCTTGGATATTTCTGGCAGCGGATGTGTCACAACGAAGATCTCTACAACGAAATCGACGCCTTACATCAACGCTTGACACGAGGGAGGGAGGTCCCAAGATCTCCCGACATCATATCAAACGGGAGCGGAAGGTCGTCTTTGTTTTTTCGGGCATAATTTACGAATACCGCCAGACTGCCTTGTTCAACAAGCTCTAAGGATGTTTCCGAGTCCTGTCCGGAAACGGCCGCCTGGACGTAGGCAAAAGTTTTCAACGGATGTGGTGCAGGAGGATTTGAAATCACTCGGCATTGAAAGACAATTCAGGCGCGATGTTTCACTTCGCGGAAGTGGAATAGCGACCAATGGATGGATAGTGTTCAAATTGTGGCTGAGGACCGTGACAAGTGGGCACGTCTGACTACTAGGACGCACACCTAACATCGGCATGGATCGGGAAGAGACTTCGCGTGCATTGTTGAAGGTTGGCGCCAACTCGGTGCACCTATGTTATAGCACATGGCACCGAGTTTGCGCCAACTTTCAACAGTGAACGCGAAGTCTCTTCGCGATCCATGCCGACGTTAGGTGAAGATGCGGAATGACCGCGTCAGGCGAAAGCCAACCGATTAGGTCAAGTAAGTCAAGTCAGCAATGGTTTCTACACATACTGAAGGAAGAATTTACTTTCCAAAATTTAGTGGAAAAAGAAGAAGAAACAGGAACCATCGGAAATGATTCTCTACAGATTGCAATTTCAAAACTAAATTGAATTTTCTGAGCGGATACCAAATGTAGTCTCCTTGTAGATTTTAGTGTGGTGAGTGGAGGAGTTGCGGAGGAAGATCGCCTCTCGCGACCGGTGTTGTCGCCAACGCCGCGCGACCTGTCGCAATGATCGCGCCTGTTCCATTAATTAGACCAAATCTGACAAGGAGCTATTCATATCTCTCAACAACAGAGCGTCACGCACTTGACGCGCAGGCGGGGCGTTGGAGTATGAATACTTTCCATGCGCGTCACTCGTTTTAGAAGACTATAAATACTCCAGCGGCGCGAATTGAAGAGCGCCTTAAAGGCATTGTTCGCGATAAACTTCATCCTCGAATTTTTCATGACAAACGCTTCTCGTGGCTCTCAGAAGCAGAACAGCGTCGAAAAAAACGGGACGAAAAGCTACCCAGGAGCCGCAAAACGGCTTAGAAAAGTGGGAAAACCCCGCCGCTGTGGGTAAGTCCCGCCTCTTCCACCCCTCGACGTGAACAAAGGAACACTCGAAATCGTGTGTTGAGCGATGGTTTCCGATCATAGGCCCCGTTCTCCCCTTCATTCTCAACTTCTCTCTTTACTCAGGTCAGCTCGCATATATCAGCCGCAAAAGACGGAAGTTACAAGCCTCGGACAACTCGTCCACCATGCTACCCTAGCTCAATTTTTGAGGGACCATAACTCCACTCCCAGAAGGTCTTGTACGATTCCAGAAGCATCAGAATGGGACCGGTTTCAAGATAGGCGAAAAAACAGAAAAGCGATTTTTATCGCGAACAGTGTCTTTAACTTTGCCGAGCGAGCAAAATCTGCACAGGCTTTCACTTTCATGGTAGCAGAAGATAGTACTGAAACTAATTATCATGGAACGGAATGAAATTGAGGATGGATTAATAGAGAAAATGATGATAAAGTTGTTACGGTCGTCGCCGCCATGACAAAGCGAGTGTCACGCGCACGGGTGTGGCGTCAAGTCATTCATACTCCAACACCACGCCCGTGCGTGCCGCGCTGGCGTTTAAGAGTACGCGTAGAGCCTAAGGAGACCATGATCAAATACCATACATACATGCAACTTCTTTTTCCAAAAGGTGGACGCAAAAAGTTCCACAAAGTTTTGGGCACACTCCGACAATAAGCGGAGTTAGAAAAAACAGCAAAAAACTCTCCATGGAGTGAAAGTGAAAAACTTTTTGTATACAATCGGAACTAAAATACTAACAGAATTCTGACGCTTCGATAGAACCAGTTAGCATTTTTCACAAAATCATACGAGCTGTAGGGCAGCAGGTGCAACCTCGTCTGTCTCCCATTCGAAAGCTCCCATTGTTTTCAAGTGAAGACTGTTTTATCAAAAAAAAAAAAGTTAATCAGTTCATACTATCGATCTTCAAGCCAAAGTGCGGTCCGCCTTGGCGGACTACGGCTGTTGCATCATGCGACACGTGATAACCGTGCTGAGAGAGCCTCAGGCGATCGCGGGGGTCGGTGGCCGGTTAAAACGCCCCTTTCCCAATCAAATTGATCGGATCTGGCTGATTGGCGGAGGTTTCGGCATGACTCATAACTGCCGAAGTTTTCGTGGTGATGTCTAAAATGTGGCGGAGTTCTCGGGGCGACGTGTTGCAGTGTCTGCGCTGTTTTTCTCTGACACTCTCTCGTGTAGAGCGCGGAAGTGGCAGCCTACAATGTATACGCTGCGCTTGGATGTGAGGTGTTTGTGCTTGTCATGGTTGACATTGCACGGGATATCGACGCTCTGGCGGGCATCGGTGGCAGGTTGAATCGCAAATGCTGCCTCTTGACCTGCCACTGACGCCCGCGACTGCAGGAATGGTAAGTGGTAGTCGATGGGAGGTGATCAGGCGAAACTTTTGTTGTTAACACGTGGGTGTGACGTCACATTGAGTGGTCGGTGGGAGGTGATTAGGCAGAGCTCTCGGTGTTAACGGGTCAACTGTGACGTGGCATTGTGGGGTCGGTGGGAGGTTGACACGCGGAGTTTTCGGCATGATTGGGGGAGTTTTCGGGCCTAGCCCGCCCCTTTTTTCGTTTCGAGCGGCAGCACGGTACCTGTTCAACTCCCCTCAACCTGCCACCGACCCCCGCGAGTGTGTGAGAAGGTATATACAGTGCATTCAGAAATGATAGGCTCACCCTTGAAACACAAGGTTTCCAAAACGCTTTACAGTTTGGCGATTCATACTGTTCACTATTGAATTCAGGAGTGCAAAAAACCTGTGCATACTCAATCGTATGAATACTCCACGATTTTGAACAGTTTTAAGATAAATTTTCGGTTTTTCTGCCGTTCAGAAATGATAGGCTCACCCTGTAAAAATCCAAATTTCTTACTTCGAATAATTTCCCGTTGCAAGTCCATTACATATCATTGACGTGGGTAAATCCTACATCATTGTTGCTAGTATGGGACGTGGTACGGCCCTTACTACTTTTGAACAGGCCCAGATTCGTGTCCTCGCCTCTGTTGGACTGAGAATAGCGGCCCAAATCGGACGTTCGCCACACTGTGTTGGACAGTTTCGTAGAGATCCGGCTTCTTATGGAATAGCGTACTCTACCGGACTCCCTAAGAAGGTCACCAGTCAGGATGCCCGAAGGATCACTCGCCTATATCGCAACAGCAAGCTGTCACTGAATCAAGTCAGGTTTGAATTATCGCTTGATGTTTCGAAAACAACTGTCTGGAACACCTTAAACGGCAATGAAAACATCTTCCGCCAAGTTATGAAGAAGGCCCCGTCAATGTCCGCCAACCTTAGAGAAGCTCGGCTGGAATTTGCAAAAAAGAGCATGGCAACCCACTGGACAAAGGTAAGGCGATCTCCCATAAGCCAGGAAAACTTGAAAAATGAGCTGAAAATTGTTCAGGTCATTTTCTCCGACGAGAAAAAATTCAATCTTGATGGTCCTGGTGGAGCTCCGTACTCTTGGAGGGATCTCCGCAAGGATCCGTTGATCTTTAGCAGAAGGAATTTTGGTGGCGGCTCGCTGATGTATTGGGGAGCATTTTGCAGCGAAGGTGTTCCGGAGATGGCCTTCATTTCCTGTCGGATGAATTCGGAGGAATGCCAGGAAACTCTGAGGACACATCTACTGTCATTCTTTTCTGGAATACAACGTCAGCGCTTCACTTTCCAGCAGGATAACGCTGCATTACATGTGTCGAGGTCTACAAAATCCTGGTTGGAGCAGCAGCGAATTCGTGTGATGGAATGGCCTGTGTGCAGCCCTGATCGCAAACCCATAGAGAAGATCTGGGGCATGATTCTGCGCCAGGTTTATGCAAACAACAAGCAGCATGGCACTGTAGATGAGCTTAAAGCTGCTCTTCTCGAAGCCTGGACCAAACTTGAATGGGCCTTGAAAGATGTAATATCAAATTTGATTCTTTCTATGCCTAAGAGAATTTTTGAGGTCATTGCTAACGGTGGTGGAGCTATATCATACCAGAATTTATTGTTTGTTCACGTTTTGTTCAATAGATAGTTGTTTTCGCAAAATGAGCCTATCATTTCTGAACGGCGAAAAAACCGAAAATTTATCTTAGAATTGTTCAAAATCGTGGAGTATTCATACGATTGAGTATGCACAGGTTTTTTGCACTGCTGAATTTAATGGTAAACAGTATGGATCCCCAAACTGTAAAGCGTTTTGGAAACCCTGATTTTCAAGGGTGAGCCTATCATTTCTGAACACACTGTAGTGCCGGGACCAAGTGGTCCCGGCACGATTATCACGTGTCGCATGATAAAACAGCCGTAGTCCGCAAATGCGGTTCGGAATTAGGCCCCGAGAACGACACTAGGTTGCACGGATTGTATCGCTAGCTCTTGAAGGCACTCTATATGCGATGTTGACCATTTATAAAAAAACCCTCCACTCCTCGGATTGGATCTTCGGCAGTGACAGACCTGGATTTGTAAGCGTCATTACAAGTTTATCGACTGGTAATTATGCTGAATTTTACCAGGTTGGAGAGAAAGTTTCTGCTACCCTTTTTTGTGAAATTTGCCAACGCCCTGTTTTTTTGACCAAGTGTGTTATACCATGGGTAAGCGCGAATTTTCTTATATCTAGCGTGTTTCTGGACTCTCAACAAAACTTATTGGTTTCTGAATTTCAGGTGAAATTTGACAAGAACGAAAAATGCCGACCGAGCGTATTCAAACGTTTCTAGCATTTTTGTAGCAACACACTAAAGCTGCTAAAGTTATTTGGGCATTTGGAACATTCATGGACTAGATAATAATATTTGATGGAATTTTCGAGGGAGCGGAATTCGCATTTGTTAACAAGCTTATTGAATGTTCTACTATTGTTCTCAGCGACGATTAGGTTGACCTTTGTTTTCTGTTCAGTGATCCTTAAAAATTGATCAATGAATAACAAAGTAAATACTTTTGAGTGGAGACTTGAAAATATTTAGAAACAGCAAGGTTTCACAGCTGAAACTCTTTTTGTAGGGCAGAAATGGTCGAAGCCAAATTCCGGTCCGCATCTCGTGGTACAGTAGTGAGTGTCGTAGAAGTATAGCATAGGCCAAACCGTGCCTCTTCTTGTGAAGTTTGGAATGCTCTTCTTATCAGAGCCACATGCACCTTCGAGCCACGCTTTCTTCGTCAACACATTTTTCCAAATTTCAAACGCACTGTTTTGCTCGTCGGCAAAGAGCACACTGAAAAATCACTTCAGATTTCCCGGGCTCATTCAAAGTTCTGGGCAAAGCTAGGATAATTCGGAACGTTTTGGGGTCCTCAGGTGCAACCCACAAAAATTATGGCCAACTGAAAACGGCTGCGGGGTCCAAAAAGCGGAACACGGGGTCGGTCTCCTAACACAAGCTTCAGTGTCACACTGCACTTCGAAAAATCATCTTGAAGGGGAGATTCATCAAAGAGAGTCAGGGGTCACAATGATTTCATATAGTTCTCTACCTGAATACCGCTGCTCTTTGAACAGCTACCTTTCCTCCTCTGACTGCAGGCACCCACTCACACAGCGAAGACACATTTCTTGAATTCATATGCGAGTAGAGATGTAGCAAACTCGAAAAGTTTGCAGTTGTTCCATAAAACATTCTTGTCTGGGGATGGTATACGGTTCGCTCGGAGCTTCTTGTCAGCAGATGGCTAAATCTTCGGAGTCCATGACTTAGGTGTCCGGCTGCTATCGTGGTCCTTAGTTTAAAAAACTATAGGGTCATTTCTAGCCTGAACTTGTTACTCAGTTGAGATGCTAGATCTGAGGTAACCTTTTTTCTATACGGTAAGGCCCAGCCGACATTTGATGTAATACTTGTAAGGTGACGTGAGCCCCCTAACAAAAAGGCTCTGAACAGTGCGTATTTACCGAAAGGTAAACACACAAAATAAACAGCAATCTCGTATTACGTTCGAAAAAAAAAGGAAAACGAATTTAATATGTACATGGGTTGATACAAATTAAATGTAATTAAGACGAATTACTCAAGATTTGAACACCTGAAAGGATCGATCAGACCTAAAAAAAGGTGCCGCAAAAATCAAAATGAAAAGAATCTATTTAGATGGGGTAATTGCTTAGAAAAACTAATCAAAACTGAGACAGACAAGTAAGTACCCAGAGATTCCTTTTAACGGTGAGGATGAACTAAACAGGAGCTAATGAACAAGTGACACAAACTACTCGGAAGCTTCACTCAAATTATTCGTTATCTAGTACGTAACATGTCTTCTCATAATTCAATGTTGCAGACAAACTTCGGGCTTGCAAATAACATAAAACAGTAGGCGTAAAAAGTCACATATCCTCCGGTTCCGAGCATGATTTATTCTGTTCCCTCACGCGCTTGTGCGGAGCGAGGGTAGAGACAGCGGGAAATTTTGGGGAGAAGGAGACGCAGCGTAAGCACGCAGACGCACGCGACGGACGAAAATAAATCACACCTGGAAACAGAGGATACTTGTGAGATGAGCACAGTAAGCTGCGTGAAGCCTTGAGGAAACCTGTGCCAAAAGTCGTTAAAATTGAAGAAGGTGTGATAAAACACAGTCAGATGAACCTTTTGAACGGTGTAGACAAAACACTCAAATTTCTCAGAACAATTCGCGCTTAGCTTTAGCGAAAGTTGCTTCGAAGCTTCACTCAACTCGCTGCGATTATCTCGTGAGTAACTTGTTTTTTTTTATCATTTCTCGCTGTATGGGAGTTTTTAATACGAATGCAAGATAAATTATTAGCCGAACAGTCAAACAATGAATAAGCTAAGCAATAGAGTTGTCTAAGTATGAATAAAAAATAATATATAAATAAATAAATAAATAAATAACTGATTAAATAAGTCAATAAATAAGAAAATAGCCAAAAACAGCAACATTCTTAGTATGTGAATGCATTAAGTTCTGTGAAGCTTTGAAAGGAGCTGTGCAAAGATTCCTCAACAACGATAACTAAGACGAGCCCTCGCTGAGTGAACGGTGAAGACAAAATACACAAAAGCTTATGAAGAAGTTACATGTAGCTTCGCGCATGCTGCTCGGAGGCTTCATCCTACTTACTGCGAATTTGCCTAGGTTAGATTATTTTCTTATTTCTTTATGTTGAAAGCGAACTTCGAATTTGCATGTAACATTCATAAACAACAAAAAAGCAATCAACAACAAATGTACTTGTAATATAAACACAGTAAGTTGAGCGAAACCTTGAGCGAACTGACGCAAAACGTCGTTAAAATTTATGGAAGGTGGGACAAAACACCATCATACGAACTTTTTGAATGGTGAACACAAAATACTTATAATCTTGTGTACAACTTGCACGCAGCTTAAGCGCAAGTTGCTGGAAAGCTTCACTCAACTTGCTGCCGTTATCTCATGAGCAACTTGCTTTTCTGATCATTTCTCGCTGTATGCGAGCTTTAAGCTTGCACGTAAGATGAAGTACTACTCAAAAAAGCAACAACATTCATGCTGTATAAACACAGTCAGTCCTGTGAAGCTACGGAAGGAATTGTGAAAATATTTCTCAAAAGCGAAAACTAAGATGAGCTATCGCTGGGTGAGCTGAATGGGCGGTGAAGATAAAACACACAAGAGCTTACAAGTTACATGTAGCTTTAGCGCAAGTTGCTCGGAGGCTTCATGCAACTTACTACAATTATGTCGGGGAGCAACCTATTTTCTTATTTTTAAATTTGTATATGTTGCATGCGAACTTCGAATTTGCATGTAACATTCATAAAATAACGAACAAAACAATCATTGAGATATGTACTTGTAACATAAGAGCAGTAAGTCGCGTGAAGCCTAGAAGTAAATTGCGCGAATGATCCCTAAAAGCGAAAGTTGAGATAAGATTCCTTAAACGACAAAGTCATGTTCCATATGGGAGAAACCGACGTGAAACCGAACACGAACACGGAACTGTAAAAAGGGAGGCGAAAAGGATAGGGTCAGGTCAGTTGCATACAAAGAATTTTCTCTCAGCAACAGGAAAAAACCATTCGCCGTCGTCCAACTCGAGGCTGACAATTCCCTTAGATTCCGAAGAAGAAAATCAAGAGATAAAATAGCAAATAAATTTTCTCAAAATGAAGATATCGAACAAATGAAAACATCTGTGTTGAACAAGACTGCGAGTTGTTTCGAGAGCAGAGGTGGAGAGCGAAAGATGAAGGAAATGTTTGACTCGAGCTCGAGCAGTGATGTTCGGCGACAGCAAACAACACCCCAATCCCCCAAGCGAGACGAACGGTCCACTTCGGAATGTTCGACCGGGAAAATCGGATCACGTTATGCTTGTCCGAATCGTGCGTGCCCGGCGGTGATAGTCAGAAGTGGTGTGTCGAGCACCAGAAAAACTAAATAAAGAAAAATGAAGCCTCAGCGTTTCTGCACGGAGTCGGTTTTCGGACATAATTTGTTACGAGAGGCAGAAGTTTGGCTGTCTAGGTACTCAGAACTGCACCACAAAGGAAAAGATCGAGATCAACCACTATTTTGCTTTTCAAAATCATAGTTTTCGTAAACAAAATTCCCAGTTCCACTTGGTTTAAGTTTGTTTTAAGCAAAACGGTCAGAAAAAAGCCAGCAGCTCCTCAAATCTTGAGAGGGTACCCTTATGAGAAACTTATGTTGGGATTGGAAAGAACCTCTCGAGAATTCTTAGGCCTATAAGTGAGATTCGATGTAACTCAGTCACATGCGTAAGAATGAACAACACGCATCAGAAATTATAATAGACAGTAGGCAGACGGTCTATCCATCAAATTGGCATCTTCTCGATATGGAAATACTCGTAATTTACGAATTGAAGCAAATCTGTTGCGATTACAACTGAAATCGGAATAGGAGGTCTCAACACAGGATGCTTACCCGGCCCAAAGGGTGACTCAATGCTCCTAAGGTTTTCTGCAAATACTACACTTCCTTTTGGCGCCATGATAGCACAATTGATATTTATTCACTGTGCAAAATATTTATTCTGAGCTGTCGATTGTCTTTATATAATAGGTAAGGCTTAAAAGTATTTCAGAGGCTTTCATTATATTTCAATATTCGATTATGAGTCTCGGCTAATAGAAAATGGCCACGACAGGTTACTAACGGTGTTTTAACAATTCCGCTATACATAGCATATTTTGCCATATTTGCAGCACCGTCCACAATCGGAGTCCATAAAGTTTCAAACATTCGCTGCTGCAGCGCGCAGCTAGAAGATGATCGTGCTGGGATGATGGGGAAACGGCACGGAAAAATTTCGTCTCAGCACTGTTTGGCCTCTTTCAGAGTTCGATCGCCGCGAGACGCGATAAGATGACAACCATGAGCATCGGTCGGGATCGCGTCGATCTGTATTCAGAGCATGTCATTACGGCGATCAGCGATGGATGTGTGGAATAGGCCTTATCGACGAGTTGCGTGCCGTTGTCTGCGACTGCGGACAGGAATTTCAATCCGATCTGAACGCTAGCGCTGTAGAGCTGCATTGCATAAATGCACACTGTACGGCACACTGAAAATTTTATCCAAAATTGCTCTGTTCAAACTTGAACCCGTTGTGCCTTTGGATAGCCTCTATCTCGTGAATCCTTAGAGGCAAGACCAGAGACGAAATCTGAGATTTCCACATAATTGTGAAGTAGACTCACCTCATATAACACCTGCCAACTCTTCATTCCTCCGAACAAGCGAGTTATAGGAGGAAGCCAAACTGTGGCGCCCACATCGGGAAGCCACTTTGGCACTCCCTTTTTTCGACTTTCGAGCGCAACAGCGGCGAGATGAGCGATGATTTCCGATCAATAGCCCGTTCCCCTCTTCACTCTAAGCCTCTCTCTTTAGTTAGGTCGGTTTTCATACATCGGTTGCAAATGACAGAAGTTACAAGCATTAGACAACTCGTTCACTATGCTTCCGCAGTTAATTTTTTGAAGGGCCATACATCCGTTCACAGGGGGTCGTGTACGATTCCAAGCCCATATTTGAATCAGCGTGGGACCATTTTCGAGATAGGCAGAAAAAACAGAAATACGATTTTGAGGTTACACTGTGCCTTTAGAGGCAGCAGATACGCTCAAAATGGTATCGATTTTATGTAACTAATCGAAGGTTTGAAGCAAGTAGTATGGGAAACTAACGAAAAAACCGACAAAAACTGTATGCAAGTACAGGAGTAACGGCTGTTTGTGTTATGGGGTAAAATTGGACGAGTTATGCTCGAGCGGTTGAAACAGCTAATATTAACGATGAAACGGTTGGTATAGCGAAGCCGATAGACTCTTACAGCCTGTACGAGAACGCTCACCTCTTTGGAAGCTTCACAAACCAGCCAAAGTGACCGTATTCGAATATTGAGGGGGCGGGGTTGTTAGCTCATGGGTGTGGCTGACGAAAATTTTCGACTCAAATTTAGTTGTTTCCACTCTTTCTTCACGCTTCCATCGGGGCCATACGACCCAAGTAGCGCAGTTATCTCAACAACTTTTTCGAGCGTGTTTGCTGCCTTTAAAGGCACAGTACACCCTCAGATATGAATTTTGAGATTTTCGTGTAATTCTGTAGAAGACCTGTCGTGTATAACACGTGCCAAATGCGAGATCTCAATTGCTCCAAATAAGCGAGATATAAGCGACCGCCACAGGCCCAACCCCTCCAGTCACCACAACAGGCCCGGCGTCCTTCCTGATTTTCGACCTCAATAGCGGCTAGATGGATGGATGATTTCAACCGATTCGTCGTTCATCACTTCCTTTCGGATCCATCTCCTCATCTTATTTTGCTCTCGTGCCGCAACTGCGAATCAAGAGAAATACAGACCTGAGACAGCTCGTCCACAAATTTTCCACCCTCGAAATACAGGCATCTTTAAGGAGCCATATCTCTGTTCGTATGGGGTCTTGGACGATTCCAGAAATACCATTCGGATCAGAGTGTGACCCTCACCAAGATAAAGATGAAACCTAAAAAATAATTTTCTGGGTGTCCTGTGCCTTTAATGCTCCTTCAAATCCGAAAAAAATCTTTTGAAAAAAGAAGTTCTTAGAAGGGATAAAATCGCGAGAAAGCGTTGCGAATGGTATTACCTCAGATGCTTCAACCATTTCTAAGGCGCTGGTTGTATTTGGCGTTCCTCTGCAGCTGGCTTCAGTGGCGCGTCTACCAATGGTCTATTTCGGGATCTCACCAATAACACGCGCGCCGCGAAAGCTAGCTGCGGCTTATTTCCGTAGTATAATCTCTAGTTCCGGGCCAAATTTACTCTGTTCACTCGCGCGCCTGAGCGGAGCGAGGGTAGAGAGAGCAAGAAAGTGTGGGGAGAAGGAGACGCAGCGTACGCGCGCAGACGTAAGCCATGAGCGGAAATAAACTTCACTCGGAAACAGATTATCGCTATGCCCTAATCGTGTCCTGGGGTTAGCCTCATGCACGACCAATTCGTCTCATGGCAAAAGTATGCGACGTTCTAGTGAATCTACTTCAAAAGCAGTTTCACCTGATTACGGAATGGGGAATAAAGATAAACCAACTAGATCGCTACTACATCTAGGCATGCCAATAAACAAATACACTCCAAGCAAGAAAAAGATTCAAGAAAGAGGTCAGTCAATCAAACAGAATGTTTGAAAATGAATTTAGCAATCGCAGAAGACCAATGTTGCAAGATGTGATGATGGTTGGTAGGCTCTACAGATTATTGAATTTTATGCTACCCCTCTGATTCCGCCTATTATAAATTTGAGTAACATGGTAAGTAAGAATATGCAAAAATAGAAAATTTCCCACTGACTATGAGATTTTGAGGTTTGCCAGGAAAAAACACATCCAATTTTTTATCGGCCAAGATTCCGATCCAAAACGCGCATAGTTGGGTCAGAGATTCTCATGATTTGCAAGAGCAAACATCTCAAGTGTTTGGCCGTAGAAGGTGTCGCCAATGTGTGAATTCGAGCCGGGTTTTCATTCAGCAAGTCCACTTCAATGCCAACCGAGTCAAATAAGTGGACAATATGTCATCCTATATGGCTAGCCACAGTTCGATGCAGGAAAATGAGTAGACGATGACCGGAGCCCATCGGTCGTGTTCTAGGAGACACGTAACACTTCGTCCAGACGAACAATTTATGAGAATCGTAATGGAGTGGATCGGCTTGACCGGACTCATTATCAAGCAGAACAATCGTCTCGAGAATTGTATAAAAACATTATTTAAGGGAAAAACAGTTAGGTTGGGATTCGGACTACGATGTCGTCTATGACGTAAATCATGGATTGTAAAAACTGAAGGGATATTCTAACGAAGAAAATAATGTACACAAACATGAAATATTACCTTCTACCTTGTACAAAGAATGGATCCAGTGGGAGAAAGAGAAATAAGATGAAAAGTCAGGTGACTGATAGCATTGGAAACTGCCAGGATATTCTCTGTTCAAAAGCCAATTTTACTCTGTTCTTCCACACCCTTGCGCTGAGCGAGGGGAGAGACCGCTAGGAAGTGTTTGGGAAAGGAGACGCAGCAAACGCGCGCAGACGCACGGGACAAAAGGATATATTGCTCCGAAATATAGGTAAAGGATCTAAACCGGTAAATGTAGCGGCTACAGTAACTTTTTATATTCACAAGATACGATGTGGGAAAAGTCGGAAACAAAAACGAAGTAATGAATGAAATAGAGAAAACATCCTCAACAGGATAATTGGAGCATGGACGAGATGTGCGGAAGAGAGGATGAATTTGGACGAGTTTCCACGCGAATCGCACGCCGCTGTAAATCTGCATCGGAGCGCACGTTTCTTCACGTTTTGGTAGTTTTTCCGGTATGATTTCATTTTTGATTTTAACTTTTTCACACGTTTTCGCTCTCTCCATCTCGCTATTTGCCACATCCTCAAGATGTCACCTGTATTGCCCTAACAACATTCCCCTTACAATCGCATGAAGACGATCATCGTTTTCAGTATGATTCCGATATCCGTTCTGCGATTCAGGTCCAATCTGTGGTGCCTACCGAGGAGAGGTAATGTAACCAATACTATAAAAACATGATAGGGAGAGGAGAGGATGGAGCGGAATGATTAGAACTCGACTGGGCTGCCCTTAGTCCATACTTAGCAAAAACGATGCATATTCACTTAATTGGTTGCTCAGATGGCTCGTTTTAACAGATTCCATTCCCCTCGTTCTCTTGGGAAAGTCGACAAAAATAGTAAATGGTTCCGCCCCGAAAAGTGACTAGTAGAACCAACCCTGGATGGATGCAGACGTTTGCTGACTAGGTAGGGGCTAGGGATCGTATACCTGCCCAACAGGAGGAAACCCCCTCAAGGGACGCCCTACGGGCATCTCGCAGGAGTACACCCTGATCTACCTGTTGCTCGCATCACGTCTGTTCTTCTCATCCATCCAAAGTTCGCTTTGCATGCAGTTCAATCACTCAGACTGATTGGTCCAATAGTCTCAGTTCAACTTGTGTTGAAGCAGAAATGTCAAACGAAGGTTCTCGGAGAATTTTTCATTTTTATTGCCCCTTTTGTTCCAGTCGGAGGACTTCCCTGAACAGTGTGATGCAAGTGTGAGCCACTCAGGAGAAATATGGAAATGAAAGAGCTGTGTTCTCACAACAAAGGATTACAGTTAGTTCACGGACTTATGTATAGAGCGGGTCCACTTATTGATAAACTAGAGTAGGCAAGATGGCATTTGCTTCCACATTGTCGAAGGTTTCTTGGCGGTCAAAAAGGGTTGAAACAGTGAGGAGCTCATGTGTTCCTATTTCTGGCAACCCTTCTATGACCACAGCGATGATTTGGACGCCTTCCGCCCACCTGTCTTTCGCCCAAATATCGGCCTGCCCTGAGGATTGAAAGCACATTTTGGGACCAGAAATTCACGCGGGAGAGTCTTCTTCCAAGACCAGTTCAAGGAAGAATAAGAACCGTTGTTCACTCGTGCCTGGGCTTTACGGTGGTAGCGTCTGTGCCCAATGAGAAGTGCGGGAAGACCTTCGACGATCCAAGTGTACTCGAAAACGGTCGACTATCAGGTACGAACGCATTGGAAAGAAGACAAGAATCAGGTGGGGCGGACGCAGTGGCAGCAGACACGCTCGAAAAAGTTGTTGAGCTAACTACTCTACTTGGCTTTTATGGCCCCTAGTAGAAAGCTCGCGCCGTTGGAAGCGTCAAAAACGAGTGAACACTACTGAATTTGAGTCTGTAAAGGAAGTCACGAAATGAACGATAAGAAGACCAAAATCGATGATCTACGAATCATTTTGTTGATGATCGAAAGTTGTGCTTTGAACCCGCCGGTATATAAAAGGCGGGCTTGCACTAGGTGAACTCTCATTTTTTTTGTTTTTGTTGTTCTCATAAACCTTGTTACTTGCTTGCTGGACAACACCCCTGGATGACAGAGTCGAAAGTTTCCTCTGCCACGCCCATGAGCTAACAGCCCCGCCCCCTCAATATACGAGTACGGTCACTTCGGCTGGTTTTTGAAGCTTCCAACGAAATGAGCGTTCTAGTACAGGCTAGAGTATATCGGCTTCCCTATCCCAACCATTTTATCGTTAGTATTAGCTATTTCAACCGCTCGGGTATAGCTAGTCCAGGTTTACCCCATAACAAAAAAGCCGTTATTCCTTTAATTCCATGTAGTTTTCGTCGGTTTTTCCGTTACTTTCCCATACCACTAGCTTCAAACCTTCAATTTATGACATAAAATCGATACCATTTTTGAGCGTGTCGGCTGTCTTTAAGTATGATAACAGAAAGTGTAGCTGTAACCTTTGGGTTAGCACAGAACCTCAAATTCTGAACAGCCTTGAAATCAAAGACATGAAGCACTTCGTGTTTGCAAAGCAGAGATGCTTATTCCACGGCAGACAAGCAGGGTTGAAGGGAGACCGTACAAGCGGCTACTAAACTCAGCCAACAAAGAATGATTCAACTTTGAAGGTCTATGGAATAAACGAAAAGCGAACATAGGCAAATTATAATCTCGGAATCGGAACCGACAAATTGTTGAGGAATGTTTGAAGAGATGCGGAAAAATCGACTTAGGGTTGGAGAAAGTGACGCGAGCAAAAATATGCGTGCCACAGGCTGTGTAATGGCGAACAATGAATATCAGTAACGGAATCAGGCGCGGAGTTCAGTCGGGGTTTTTTCTTCCGCGGGTAGAAGGCCAGATCCGGTCTACCTCCCTTTTCGCCACTCTGTTAGAAAGGTCCTCCACATGCCTGCGAGGACATGAAGAAAAGCGTTATTACGCGAAGGAGATCTCTGTTTCCCGGAGGTTTGTCTGTAGCGATCTGCTGCCTTTTTCTCGGCAAAGATATCTAAATTGAATTCGCAAAGGGCATCTGGATTGGGTAGAGTGTGAAGACCGTGAAGACCGCCAACAAGAACAGAAGATAAGGACGTCATGTCTCACACCAGCAGACAACCTAATAAAACATAGCAAACAAATGTTGGTGGGCGACTGAACTCCAATCGCAGCACACAAATCGTCAAAATCTTCACGCGCCTTCCGACTCCTATCTCACATCAATGAGAACACCTCAGCTATGCGAGAAAAACGAAAACGATTTATGACAAGTTCGAGTCTGACGAGGTTTGCGAACGAAAAACAACATTTATGGGAACAATGGGCATTCCGAAGTGAAAGGGTAATGGACGGAACGAGAAGTTGTGCCGACAAAAGTGGGAAGAAACCTCGGGAATAGGTGTTGCCTTCCACTTTCATAGGTGACAAATGGCATGAAAAGTGTGAACATTTCGAGAGAAAACGAATTGCGTTCCCCAACAAAGACGCCCGTCGCTGTAGTAGGAAAGAACCTAATCACATTAGGAGTATCGTCCGCGCAGAAAATTACTTCTCATTCCGTGAGCTCAATTCCGAACTGGGTCGCTTCAGGAGATTCATTCAAATGTGGTGCCACAGAAATGGGGCGTACTTAAGAGCGAGGGTTGTAGGCATTTTTGCAATGAAGGCGGCCTTCGAGTTTCCACCGGAAATCAAAGGTCAAAGGCCCATTGCAAAAAACAGTGCCGAGAAACAGCCAAAGACGAGAAATAATAAGGCCTTCACGGACCAAAACCCCGATGTGGTATGCCCGCCCCGCTCTTCCCCACTAGCTGCAGAGCAAAAAAAAGAGGGGAGGGCGCGGTCACTGTACTTTGGCGATTCAAAAAAGTTTTTGAATTATCGGCTTTACGACTAACTCGACTTTTCAATTTTTCGGATACTCGAGTTTTCGACTGACTTGATTTGTTTTTAATTCGAAAATCGAGTTTTCGAACAACTCGGTTTTTCAAAATGTCGAATAATCGAGAAGTCGAATGACTCGATGCTGACTGTTTTAGTCAATACAAAGACTCGATGAATCGACTCGACACAAGTATAGTGGTCACACAACAAACTTTTGGGCAACTAGGGCTATTTATTGCTCGTTTTTGTCTGTCTTTTGTCTCTGCTGTTGTTTTGTTAAGCCTTGGACCTTTGGTTTCTCGGTGGAATTTCAGAGGCAGTTTTTATCGTGAACACTGTGTTAGACCTTGGCAGAGCTAAGAGCCTCCCCAGATTACATGAAAAAAAATGGAAAAGAAAAAACTAATTGCGAGGAAAAAAGGACAGAGGGTACCGGTCTGGTCCCAAAAGCAATGCCCCCGCAAGCATGAGTAAAGAACAGGAGGTGACGATAAGTTTCCTGAAAGGTCGCCTGATGAGTGTAACAAACTTGAGTAACAGTAACGACTTTTTTTCTAGGAGGACAGTCGTGTTCATCGGTTCAAGTGCTATTCAGTATGTATGTAATACGTATGAACTATTTGTTGGAAAGCGCTAATTTCAGTCTGTTTTTGGTGGCAGCAGGTTCTCTGAAAGGTCGCACACATCGAGGGAACTCGATGTCGGCCCAATAAACTTCGAAAATGAAGTGAAATTAAGACATGTTGGTAAAGAACTCACATGATTGGATGGAGTTTTGAACATTGAACACCAAGGAAATGTCAGAATTCGAAATAAGTTCCTCATTCGGAGACATTAAGAGTACTGGATGTTCCCTTTCCCTTTCAACCTTGGCGTTAAAAAGTAAGCCATGGAATCATTAGCTATGTACGCACCTTATTGGAACGAAATTTAGTTCAATTGCAGACCTGAGCGAAGCGAGGAAAGGAGATGCAACAAGAGTGCGCGGGGGAGACGAATAGAGCAGCGAAAGCTCTCACATTCACGCGATTCAGCGAAGTAGTGACGTTATAGAAGCGAAATTATGGTCTGCACTTGCGGACAACAACTGTTGCAACGCGCAACACGATGACAAACGTGGTGGGGCAAAGGTTGATTGTGCCGGGACCACGTGGTACCACCACGAATATAATCGTGTTGCGTGATGCAACAGCGGCTGCCCGCAACTGCGGACCAGAATTTCACTTCGATAAGAGCAGTGCACGGACTGCGAGAAAAGATGCAGACAGCGCGTCGCAGGCATAGACTCATGGAGACGCACACTACGGAAGAACTCATCAAACTTATGAAAACTGTGATTTTCTATAAAATCGAACACCTATCATACGCACTTTGGCAAAAAAATGAACTAAGAAGCCGTTCTTACTTCATGGAAAGATCATAAGGTTCAGAGCGAGGGTAGAGACGGCGAGAAAGTATGCGAGAGAAGGAGACGCAGCATACGCACTCAACCGCACGCGATTGACGGCAATAAAGTTTACTCTGAATTAAAGGATTACCGGGACAGAAAGTATGTAAAGACTAAGTACAGTAGTTTGATTTCTTTCGAAGGCCAAGTGAAGTTCTAGTGAGGTACATATTACCTTTATTCAATGCGTGCTGTCGCGTCGCGCAATTATTGGCCAGTATCAACCTTTCCAGTCAATTATGATGATATTTACGACCGAATGGTGCATCATTTGAAGAGCCAATCATTTATTTTGATATCGATTTTTCGTCAAAAAGGGGAAAAACGAAAAAACCGAGAAATGCACACAGGCGACATCAGAAGCCGAGAAAAGGTAGCATTACACATATCACATGTTCAGTATCTGAATTTTCACTCTGTAGAATTATTCTGTGAGAGGCAATTGGCGAAGGAGATCAGCTATGCGCATTAAAAGTTGTAGACGAAGTATATAAGGACAATAAAAAAACGACTGAGGGGCATGCGCGTCTCATAAGGATGTAACCTCTTTACGCCTGCTTTTCGGACAGTGCTCGCAAGAGGGAGATTTCTCGTTTCCCACCAACTAATTAGCTTCGGATCTGTGTTGTGACAGAGGTGAATAAAGAAAAGTGAAGGCGAACAGGAACTGGGCTAAAATCCTGTAAGACGCTGCATTAAAGTTCCTTCAAACAGCCTTGGCCAGAACGGGCCTCAAGTTTTTTTTTTACATTTAATGAGGGGATGGGGAAAAAACGCAATTTGATTATTGGAAACACTCCAATTACATGTTTTCTCGTACTTAGCGAACTGGAGACAGAAGATCAAATGAATGATGCAAATACATGGAAAGTTGAAAAAAATATAAATATATATATCCACCATAAAAATATGGAGATGACATTGAAGATCAAAGGGTCAAGCAGACAGCTGGGTAAGAGGAATGTTTAAGTACATAGAACGAGTTAGTGAAAGCGAGTGAACGAAAGCGATGTTGTGGCGCGGTAAGGAAGTCGAAGATGGGGGTGACCGCGTCTGACCATGACCGCCACCCGGCAAGATATGCCTATCAATTTACTCATAGTCAATCGCTGCAGATAAGGTGCGAACGAATGGCTTTAGACAGCAGACTGCCGCACCTGTTTTCGCACAAACAACCATCGCCAAACCACTCATTTATTACCCAACCACTGCCGTAACGCCTGTATACCGTGGTCGCAGAGTCACCCAAACTCATGAAAGACTGTCAAGGAGAGAATAAATCAAGTCCCTGAACACCCTGATATCCGTCCCTATTTACCTGACATTCCCTTCATCCAAAATCTAAACTTGCTAACTTTTGAGATTATTTACTCAGACCCGATCGCAGAGAAGCACGCTCCTCAACCACTTGCTATAGAAGGAGTTTTAACAGAGTTATAGACGTTTTTCCCTTATTTCCGTGCCTTCATATTGCACAGGCTATCGGAACGGAAATAGGGGGTTGTGCTGTTGCTTATTTGACGGCAGAGTTGTGATTTTTCTCGAATTTTGGAGAAAAAACACTGGAAGCAATGGGAAGCAGTAACTTGTTTGCCCGCCACACATTATCGGTACATTTAAAGCCTTTATCATATACACATAGAAATACCAAGTAAAAAAGAAAATTACGGAAAAAGGATATAACAAAAAAATTTAATTTTTTCCTGTTATTTCTGCGTGGGTCTACAGTTTACCGCAATGTTAAAAGGACATGGTGCGGTTGCGGTCACACGCTAAAACTAGGGTGGAAAACCTGGCTCATACCAGATTCCATTACTGATCGACAGCACCATTGATTTTCTGGGTGAGTTATGGTTACCGTTTTTGATTTAGTCTGACGCGTGGACCAGGCGGCTGGCCGTGCGGGGTTTGCGGCCTCACTGGAGAATAGAGTGGGGTTTCGATTCGCGCGGGGTGATCCATTCATGAGACTAAAATTATTACGCGAACTCTATGGGTTTTCTTTTTTTTCACGCCTGTTTCTGGTTCATTTTTGTTTCTGACTCTTATAATGTTACGATTAGGGGCTTTTGTTAGTGTGTGAGAGGAATTCGCAGACCTTTTTCGATTTCAAAACAGAATTTTGAAAAAAAAACACTTCGAAGTCCTATAAAACGGCTAATTTCCCTCACGCACTAAGAATAGCCCCTATTCGCAATATTTAAACGGTCAGAAACAAAAATATTATCGAAACAAACAAGAAAAAAAACCTTAACTAATCCAGAAAATCAGCTGTGCTGTCGATCGATATTGAAATCTGGCAAAGAGTCAGGTTCACCATGTCCTTTTAACATTGCGGTACAGTCAGGGGTGTGCGGCAAAGGAATTTGAAATTTCGGCGAACGGCAACGGCAACGGCAAACCCCAAAAATGACCGGCAAACGGCAAAGGGCAAAACGGCAAAATCTGTTTTGTGCTATAATGTACCTACACTTGTTTAGTCTGCCAGTTGCTGTGTACCTGGCGTTCCTCTAGCCCTTACAAGAAGAAAAAGTCCCGCATATCAAAATCTACTTGGATGTCTCAGGTGATTAGATAACGCCAGTAGCGCTGATTTGTAAAGTGTGTCCGAACGAGAATGGCGGTCCATTCGGTCGGCGTGCGCTGCAGGCGGCCGTCGCATGTGCCGCTCTCGTACGATCATACAAAACGAGCCTTTCACCCCAGCCATTGATTATGAGCGGGGCCGGCACCGGCTGCCAGCAAGCAAATCAATCAGCTCTGCAGCCAAAGGAGGGAGTGGGAAGGCAGCCGTTTGAACACTCGTCCGAGAGCGGCACATGCGACGGCCGCCTGCAACGCACGCCGGCCGCATGAGCCGCCATTCTCATTTGAACACACTTTATGTGATCTGAATAGGAGTCACTATGAAGTTCAGAAGGGCTCTAGCTTATCCCTCGCCGGAGAGAGTTCTGTTGATTCCTCCCCGATAATAAAAGTTTCCGAACAAATCGACGCTAGAGATCCAAAGAATGGGCGTCTTCATCAGTGATGCGAAGTGTGATAGATCCGCAATGGATTTACTCTGAAATGTCTTGCGGCCAGCGCGTCCCAGCCTAGTCGATTTGGGTGCATTCAGCAAACCGTAAGCAAGCTTAGTGCGATGGCAGTGTGCGCCTGCCCAGAGGCTGTGGCCTTACCGGTGTCGCATCTAGGTGCGAATAGATGGATGAAGACGCAATGATTGGGTGGAAGACAGTCCACACCGCGATCTACAGCGTACGATTTAGGCTATGAACGCAGTCACTAACAATTCTTACTGTTAGTAGCGAGTAGTGGGTTCAAGGTTCTTTATTTCGCTCACTTGGAATTGCGCTTGAATGGTTTCCCTTGCAAGGCTACAGGAGTGGATAGAGACTAGTCTAGCTGAATACAGTGCTCACGATAAAAGCAGCGTTCGAGATTTCACCGGAAATCAAGAGTTCCGAGGGGCTTGTTGATCGAATACACAGAATGCACCTAGTGACAGTTCGACTAGTACATGCGACGCGCGCGACGGAAAGCTGGTGCGCTCACGTCGTCGCTGGAGCGCCGCGTGCAGTGCGTTTAGCTAGCCGGACTGCTCTTGGGCGCTACCTTTTCTGTGTATTCGGCCCACAAACTTGCACGAGGCCCATTACCATAACAATGTCGGCTAAATACTACCAGTAAATCGCTCTGTACGGTCCCCAAAACTTAAATGAGGTGTGCCCGCCCCACCCACTTTCCGCGTGGCTACTGGGCTTTGAACGATGTGCTTCGAACCCTTCTATTTTAGGTGAACACTTGTCGGCGGTTTTGATCTTCGCCTTTAAAGATTTTTCAGTTGTTCATCTTTATCCCATTTCTTAAAAACTCAGCTCTGCCAGGGGTCAATCCCTCATTTCAGCTAATGATCTTAAAATCAAAAATATTATTGAAAACCGCTGTGAACATTGTTAAATAAAAGAAACCCGGACAAAGTATTTGCAGAATTGATCAACTTCCTGTTCCAATACTTGCCATCAGCCCACCAACCGACGATAAGCGGACCAATTTACACGAGTTCTCTCAACTGGTTCATATGTCTAAAAAGGCTACTTTTATGCTACCACTTCGATACCACTTGACTTTGTAATCATGGAACTTGGTAAAAGGCATGCTTCTGGAAAAGGTTTTTCCGCAATCTTGTCATTTTCAAGGGGTTAAGAATTTGTTGATAACAAAAAACATCTGGAGGCTCCGAGACAACTCAGAACTCGAGCGAACTCCTCTGATTACCTAGTCAAAATATTTTCATTAGTAACCGATTCAATGGGTACAATTAAACATTACATGAGGTACATGAGCTGGAACTAGTACCTGAAACTAGTCAAAATAATTATTTGTTGCAGCTTCGCATCGGTGAGAAACACAGAAACGGTAGTGAAAGCAAACCCCGTTAGTTTAACGAATTTTTGTCGAAAATTTGCCGTTTTAGGCGAAAATTTCGGCAAACGGCAACGGCAAAGGGAAACCCCAAAAATGGCCGGCAAACGGCAAACGGCAATCGGCAAACGGCAATTGCCGCACACCCATGACGCTGATTGCGAAATCGTGCTGCGGCGCGGTTGCGAGTATCCTCAGACAGGGATGTGGGATCACCCGTGCGGTGGAATCACCCTGGCACCAAAGGCAAAAACCGCCCGGGTGATCCCACATCCTTGTCTGAGGAGACTCGCAACCGCGCCGCAGCACGCGTTCGCTTACAGCGCGCACTTTGCGGACTGAACGGCAGTGCGGAAGTGAACTGTAAACTATATGAAAAGGCTGGAGAGGTATCGATGATGTGTGTGAGGGGGGGGAGGACTACTCAACGTTTTTCAACGTTTCCGGTGTTTGTCTTCATTTCTCAGGGGGAATTACGACCTCACCGTCGATTATGGCGCAACATTGGAAATACGTAACAGCGCAATCGCCTTTTTACGTTACCGTGGACTGTAGGTCACAGATGGAAGCTGTGGCAGTGTAGGCTTCTTTGTTGCGGATCATATCGTGGGCAGTATAATTGGTGTGAGAGGCCCCACCCTTATCGAAGAAGCGGGCTACAAATTCTCCGACCGTTCCGGGGGCTCGTATGTACTCCTATTAAATAGGAGCACGTGCCGCTACGATAAAGATGTAGGTGCAGCGGAAGTTCTGCCCATTAGCAAAATCCGACAACGAGCTTCCAACAGCAGCACGCTGCTAAGGAGTTCTTTAACTCGACGCCATAGTCGAATCGGAAGCGCATTTCAACCAAATTAGACCTTCATTTCGGAGATATATACAGAATTCGCTTTTGTTCTGCAGGTCCATTCAGTAATACGATGCGTCAGGAATATGCAAACAAAGTTAATAAGTAGGATGACGGTAGCACATCGGAGAGATAAGAATAACAGACCTGTGGTTTGGTAATACAAAATAAACGCTGCACGTAACGAAGGGCGTATTATTTCACAAAAAAAGGTCATTCGAATAAGGTTTCATGAAGGAGTGAGCTTCTTTTAGACTGGAGAACAGTAATCTATTCCAGTGAGTGTTCCTTATCTAAGGAATCTCTCGTTCTCATTATTCGAAAGAAAGTCAATTCTCACGATAAACTAAAGAGAAACTCAGAAGAGACAGGGTAGAATATGAAGGAATGGAGATGTTCGTCTACATAACAGATTTCAAAGAGAAATGGCTCAGGAATATCTGAAAAATAGCCTGAAGAGTCGGATTAGATTCTCAGACAGTCTGGAACTACCAGAGAAGGAGAAAAATGTAGCTGAGAATTCGTAGGGTCGAGTTGGCGTCTGGCGACAAAACGAACAGTAGTGAGTCAGAGAATGATAAATCGCCGGCGGAACGAGAGCTAAATAGCGGTGAGAAATTGTGGTCCCCATCTGCTTTCATCATAAGTAAAGTTGCCTGCGGTATGTCCGTAAGCAATGCTAAGGCACTCTACAGAAAAAATGAAGAAATATCGGCTCTCAAGGTAAAGAAAAACCTGAATGCGGTGTAGGAAACGGGTAATGTTTTGGTTCTTCTTAAAAATCGAAGTTTAAAGTTGGAGAGGCAGAGACGAAATGGAGAGCTGAGGGCGACAATGCCCGCTTGGCGATGCATAACACACGTACAACTTGTTTTCAATTACCTACGAAGAGCCCCTTCCGACAATGCCAAACAATCAGTTGGGCTGCGCGAGACCTCTTGAGGGTGTCTTGCACCCGGTTGACAGATAGTTGCGATTTGGTTACACCTACATGAGAACTTTCTACACGCTATAGAAATAGGAAGTAGCAGACAAAGTGAATTCGATGAAAGTCAACAGAAAGCGAAAGCAAGTTCTGTTCGGTCACAACTACATAAAAAACTACTTCGGATGGATGCAGTTCCACAAATAATTGTTTAGCCACATGTGCTATCAAGATGCAACGAACACGCAATGAAATTCAAGCACAGAATGTAATCCAGAAAAATATAAAGCTCGTAGGGCACTGAGATCTAACCAGGAAAGCAACCGAGTGCCAAACGTAGTCTGGGAAATGGCCCCTTAAGTGAACTGGGTAGATAAAAAATGGTCAGCGGGCTTCATTATGTGAACTCAGAAATTGGAAGTTTTTCAGATCAAAGTGTGGAAAGTGAGGCCCACCCTATGTAACACCTGCCAAGTGCGAGCTCTCGATTCCCCCGGAACAAGCTATCTAGATATAGTTGACCGCAATGTTAAAAGGACATGGTGCGGTTGCGGACTCGCACTAAAACTACTGTAGGATTTGGCACTTTGCCAGATTTCGTCATCGATCGGCGCCACAGCTGAAATTCTCGTGAGCAGAGAGACGACGGTTGGCGCCAATCGATGACGAAATCTGGCAAAGTGCCAGATTCTACCGTAATTTAGTGCGAGTCCGCAACCGCACCATGTCCTTTTAACATTGCGGTCAACTATATGGGAGGAAGCCACCCTGGGGCGCCCACATCGGGAAGCCACTTTGGCACGCCCCTTTTACGATCTTTCGAGCTCAACAGTGGCGAGATGAGAGATGATTTCTGATCAAGAGCACCGTTCTTCCCTTCATTCTCAACCTACCTCTTTATTCAGGTCGGCTCGCATACATCGGTTACAAACGACGGAAACTACAAGCCTCGGACAACTCGTCCACTATGCATCTGCAACACAATTTTTGAGGTGCAGTAACCCCGTTTCCAGGGAGTCTTGTGCGATTCCAAAGACGTCGTCGGGATCAAAGTCAGACCGTTTTAAAGAAGGGTAGAAAAACGGAAAAATGATTTTTAGGTTAGACTGTGCCTTTAATGAGCCATAACTCTCTTCACAGGGGGTCTTGGACAATTTCAGAGATACCCATGTGATCAGAGTGTGAATCTCTCCAAGATCATCATAAAAGCCGAGAAGTAATTTTTGGATGTTGTGTGCCTTTGAAAAATCCCTATAAGATATTTTAATGCCTTTTTATGGCATAATACATATCTAATCACAAGATGCCACAAGGTAGCTGATAGAGTGTTTCACCGAATAATATCGATTTTCCAATTAACTCTTATATTTTCTCAGAGACGAGATGGTTTAAACTGCCCTTGGTATCAAACATTACGTGAGGGCAAGAATTCACAGAATTGCTATAACCATTTATTCGATTATTCGAATATTCGAATAAAAACTCAATTAATTGGCTGTGGCATGTTAATAAAGAGACGAAACCCCACTTTTTTAATCAAGAGAGCCTTTCACTTACCCTAGTGTGTGATAACATGAGCCGTTGAAACCATTCCGATCATGAAGAGAAAACCAGACTTATTCGGAAAAATCGATATTATTCGTTTGATATATTCTAGTAGCTGAGTTGAACGCAAAACTCAGATGTCAGGTAAGACGAACCTGCATTGCAGGACACCCGAAAATTATTTTTCAGATGTTATGCTTGTCTTTGAGAGAATCACACGCTAATGATATTGTTATCTCGGAAATCGTTCAAAGTCCTTTAAAAACGGTTTTATGGCTCCTTAAATGCACAGTCGTTCTTCGGTTAGTCTGCCTCACTTGGGGAGATATTTACGCTGATCATAATGGTTCTCCCAGAACAGTCCAGAAGTAATTATGAACAAAGCTATGGCTCCTCAAAAACCTCTGACACTGAACGGCGAGAAGTTCGCGGACGAGTTGTCTCAAGCCAGTTTTTACCCGTTATACGCAGCCATCGCTTTCAAGCAGGCTACAATATAATGTCAGAGCGAAAACAAATGGATAGACATAGATTTCGAACAACATCAATCGCTCGTCTTTTCCCTACTGAGACCGGAAACTTGTTGGTGGGTGTGCCCCCTTTTTTCCTTTTCTGGGGGCGTGGTCGACTTTTCCCTCTCTTTTTATCGCCTGATCGAGCAAATTAAGACTTCGAGGTTCGCAGGGTTGCTATACACGGCGGCTGGACTATAATATCGAGAATTACCCGTGAGGTTATGCTTATATTTTGAGGACGAAAATTTGGTCGACGAGTTGTCTCGAACCTATACTTCACTTCATTCACAGTGGCTGCACAAGAACGAGTCAGGGTGAGCAAACGGACCGGCTAGGAGTCCCCGCTTATTTCGAGGAATAGAGATCTTGCACTTGGCTCATATTATACAAAAGGGGTTTGCACAATTTCATGAAAACTCCAAATCTTTATCTGAAGGTGTGCGTCACCTGTGGGCTGAACGCGAATATAGGGTCCTTTTTCACTTTTGAGGAAATAACGGTAGGGCAGTGCTGGTAAATGATATTACACCTACAGTCACCTACCACATTTTCCAGAAAAGTTAAAAACGGATATCGTATCCGTGTTTAGCTTCCCAGAAAGTATATCCGTATATAGTTTAGGCCGAAACTATCTATATCCGAGAAATATGAGAGGATAGCACGGCGAGAAACCACAGACGATAGTGAAACGCTACAGTTCCAGAGAATAAATCACCGAAACATCTGGCCTGAACGTAGTAAAGTGTAGAAAATCTGATTGAAACGACACGAAACAGGTTGATCGTGGAACGAATTGAACAAATGGTTGAACTAATGATAGCGTATAGTGCGCAAAACCTAACACATGTTTACAGAGGTGCCACCATTCGCGAAAAACTGGGCTGGACTATTGCTTGCACACTATATCTGAGGTAAGGTTGAAAATGGTAATGAGGTTTTCACTGGCAATAAATTGTTAGATGAATTTCACTCTGAAATGGGCCTACTTTCAAGTCAAATCCTTCGCTTCCGTGAAGTGAATCAGGTATCTTTCAGAAACTTCTAGCGTCTCATGAAGAGTGGAACGTTCTGAACTCCATTTTCTGGTGCGAATCGCTTTACACAAGAGGAAGCCCGTCAAAGATACAAGAGCGAGTATCGAAGTTTTCACAAAGGCACTTCTCTCATTGTCTGCTGCGGCACATTGGATGCGTTGTGCATCTACTATCAGAAAAGCACATAATTTTAATTTTATGGTAATGCTTTGAAAAACGTTCCATTTAGGGTTGTGGGAGATGTAGAAAGAAACAAGCCTTTGACTTTGAAACGCTCATTATGAATTTGGATAGATGGAAATGGCCGAAAACTTCACTTCTTAGCCTGTAGAATCGGAAACATTGTTCGTTCGTTCGTTGAAACCGTTCGTTCAATGACCAAAGTTCGTTCAACGTAATTATTTGGGGCGCTAACAATAAGTGAAGTCCGTTTCCGGAATGATGACGGTAGGTTGCTGAAGAAAAATGACAACTTGCCTAATCCAATCCATTCTTCCAAGCAACTGAATTTTGACCTCAATTTCGCTCAGCGCCTCAAATAACCTCCTTGAACGGAGTGCGGGCAGGATAGTTTTCCCTTTTTCAGCTCTGCAACCTTATAGGCAGAGTCTGCGATAGGAACGGCTGTTCAGTCCTTTTCATGAGAAGGTAGATGTGAACATCACAAAAAGCAAAATAAGCGAAACGCTGCAGGAGAAACGCACGAAAACAAGCAAGAACGGCAAATCGGTGGGTGTCGGTTGATTAGGGGCGGGCGGATACCCAGCTCTAAGTTGTTCCCGCGCATTTTTTCCACAAATTTTCACTTATTTTCACTTTTGGGACGGCCATGAGGATAGCACAAAAACCATTTTTATCGCGAACCCTGCCTTCAAAAGAAAAACATAGACTGTCTGGTCCTATTTGATATACATACCCAAGTGCATTAGAGTTAATTCGAAAACGCTCTATCCTACCCATTCCACAACCCTCGCGTACTTTTTTGACTTCATTCTGTGTTCGGCTTAAACTGTAGTTAATTGTAAGATTCAAGTTGGATGACGTGTCAGAAAATTTGTAAGAATTGTTCGAAGGAGAGCAAACCTGATTCGGGGAAAATGCACTCTAATTCGGTTTACGAAGAAATGTTCCGATCAGCTAAACTTCTCAACTATTCCTATTATTCTTCGATTAAAGCCACAGTCCTACCTCGTAATCGCTTTCAGTTCTGCGAACAACGTTATGATCCTTCAAAGAAGGTCAATTCTGACGGCAAGAATCATGTGGGCGAGTTGTCTTGTGTCTGTCTTTTCTCTAAATTCGCAGCAATAACATTGGAGCGGACCAAACAATAATGGTACATCAATAGAGAATATTTAGATCAGCATAGTGTTTGATTGAAGTCCAACGCGCCTCCCTTCCCCAATGGCCTCAAAATGTTGCTGGTAGGCGTGACCCACTTTCTTTTTTCTGGGGGCGTGGTCGAGTTTTTCCTGGCCTCTTTTCGCTTATTAGAGCAAATTAAAACTTCGCGCCGAGCAGGATTGCGACACGCAACTACTGGAAGATAATATCGATAATTTCCCTTGAGGTTGGACTGTGCCTTCAATGAAATATTTGAGCGCCCACTGTTGAAATGCCCAAATGAAAGAAGGATTCCAAATGTGTTCTTTGCCGTCCCAATGGGTATTCGAATAACAAATGAATGTAATATTAGTTTTCAAAGTATTCCAGAATTTATTCTGTTTCAAACAATTGAACGGAAATTATCGGGGTGCTATAGAGCAAGTTTCTGAGTGTGCAAATCAAATAGGTTTAAGGGCTCATTACGCTCACATAAAACAAGTGAACGAGAAAAAAATCACGAAAATGTGCTAATGCGGAAATTCGAGCAACTCGGAATACGAAAAACATAACAAATGAAAAAAAGCTGAAAAAGTTGAAAAAAAAGCATTGTAACAGTTGATACAGTCGAAACCCAAAATCTAGAGATATTGTGTAGCTAGAAAATTCCCAAGCACAACAATGGGGACAATCCTTAGTAAACCCACAACGCTCTAGCATCCCACCATTATTCTTTCTTCTTAGGTGAAAAAAAACACAAAATAAGAAGAAAAATGACAAAGAAATGACAATACATATCACGTGGTCGAAAGTTCTGCTTTGCTTTAACCTTTTAAATAAAAAGAGAGAACGAGGAATAATCTATAATGTTTGCAGAATATCAAACCTAGAGACAATAAAGGAAAAAACCGTGATATCTACACTTCTGGAACGTAGACGGTGAAAAACTGAAGGTTCTAGCTTGAATAACGAGTTCTCAAGCGAAAACTCCCTAATTCCCCAAAAAATCTGAGGAAAAACCGCTGTCCGTGACGTGAAGGAGGCGACTTAGGCGTGAAAAAAACGAGGGAAGAAGCTGGTTTGTGTAGAGTTGAGAAGACGATGGCGGCGGCGGTGGACGATCCGTGTTGAACGCTCTTCTCCCGCCATCAATTGGCTGCTACTTGCTTTTCCAGTTTTTTAGCCGCGCTATGTGATCGATAGTCAATGCCAATTGATAAGAGAATTTCAAGCAGGTGCAAGGTAGAAGCGTACGCTTAGCCGACTGATAGCAGCAATGGCAGCACGCGGTTAAAGATAACTCGCACTCAGACTGGTTGAGCAGTGGCCCGGAAAAAGGCCAATTAGGAGTCTGCTTTTTGAGGTTGGCCGCTGATTGATGCGCGCTTCAAACAGGTTTAATGTGCTAGACTACCACCTTTAGAGCCCCAACAAAACTGACCGCGGCTGATTGCTTTACTTCTACGGAGAAAGCCTTCCACGGAAAAGGGCTGAAAAACAAGTGGAGTTCGGCTTGAAAATGTCTGCTGAGCGAGAGAAACATCAAAACAATGTGGCCGCAAAAAACAACAAAACCAAGCGGACATATGACAAATACAGTTCTTTGGAAAAAAGCAAACAGGGAAATCAGTGCACCTCAAATATGGTACTATCGACAACTATTCGCAATTTAATGGCCGCCGACTGCACTTATTTTCCTCTCTTTGGAAGGAGTCGTTTGTGCATCATAAGCGGGGCTGGTGGAGACGGAAGGAGTGGGGTGCACAATAAACTAGGTGATACATAAATATAGTCAGCCTAGATCGCACTATAGCACTTTCAGTTATCTATTGACGGTTGGCGCGAACTAGGTGCACGTATGTATGTTATAACATACATATGTATATGCACCGAGTTTGCGTCAACCCTCCATAGGAAACTAAAAGAGCTAGCGTGATCCGTGCCAACTGTATAGTTTTGCATGTACATGCTCGTGTATCGTCAGTTTCTGGATTTGGGAAAACCGCGTCGTAACCAGGAGCGCGTGTGGGGTGGCCTGCTATGACTAAAAATGATCGATATCGCACACTGCTAATGTTCCCATGACCAGCACTCATCTGGTTCGTTTTTCTCACCTCTCCTCTTCGTTCTTTCTCCTTAATGCTCTTTCTTTTTGTCCCATAAATTGCTCGTATAGTAATCCTGTAGCTACACCGTGGGCTTTGTTGCATATTTTTTCTCATGGTATGTTTTAAACCAAATCGTTTCATACTCACAGGATTCCCACATGAAGAACTATAGAAAAGTTAATCAGATGATGACAGGCTTCATGTTAGGGCCTCGTTAACCCCGTGGTAACCGCAGAAAAAAAACACAAAAATGCGAGCACACTACATCTCTATCGTGTCCTTTTCACACTAAATCAAATATTTGGCTATTACTCTCGACAATGTTCTTGCTAGCAAGTGTTGCCCATGAACGGTAACTGGATTGGTATAAAGGCCAACGAAAAAACTCAGCGATGAGCCATGAAGGTCGTCTGAGTATTGTTTGCATACAAAATAACAATCTCCCCTTTCTCACGCCCCATTTGGCGGACTACTTCAAACAGTAATAATTTAGATTATCTACCAAACGGAAACACGCATATTTCGGCAACAATTGTAGAATTGGAGATGAAAAACGAAGGCAAAGACCCTTACATTTTAATCCTGATCTACTTTTGTGTTTTTTTGCACGCTCGTACCGCTGTTGACCTTCTTTTTCCTATAATCATGTACCAAACCTAGGAGTGACCTTACAAGGCATTCGACCCTCTCCGGGAAGATATTAAATTACCGAGGAGCCTGCAACATTGTACCGTCTATTCCGGAGTGAGATTTTCATCTTCAATTGCAGAAAACCGTTGTTACAAGACGCAGCTCAGGAATGATCGCACTTTGACCAAAATAAATCGCGCCGGAACTTCATGGTCTCCGCACTATTTCGCTTGCCCTGCGTAAGGGCCCGAATAGAGTGCCGCCGCTGATAGGCGCGGCAGCATGCAATGAAGGAGTATCGATCATGCGTTGCAGCAGGATCGATTCCCGTCCATTATGTGCTGCCGCGCATTTCAGCGGCGGGACTCTAATCGACCCCTAAGGCATCTCTCAGAGTTCTGACCGGTACGCATGTGACGCGCGGAATGAGCGGTGAACAATGGGGCTTTTCACCGCGCGGCACGCGCGGGACGCGAGGGAAACAACTACAGTTGGGCGTCAACTGTGACATTCACAAAAACTCGTGTCTTGCATTTGCGTATACGGTATCGTAGGATAGTCCCAGAATTATTCATGTTGGGGTGTTTATGAAGCGTTGCCGGCTTTGAGAACTTTCATAGTCCACCGCCCTTTCCGCGCATCACGCGCGTGCAGCGCTTGCGGTGAGGAATATGAAAGATGACTAACGCAACAGCGGTGGTCTGCGACTTTTCGCTCTATTATAGACTGTATATCGTACAATAATGGAGCGGTGTAGGTATAGGTAGTGGCCTTTGTGGACATTGATTTTTACTGCAGCCCTGTGAACATTTCGTTACTTCTTTAAGAACCAGAATTTTTGGAAAAGCCTGGCTCCGGAATTCCATACTACGGTGATGTTTGTTCGATGAAAATTGAAATCATTAGAGCGAAAGATCAACTTTACAACTGTAGACAGCACGACATCACATTAAAAATATCTTTCTAGCAATTAACGTAGACATAGAAAAACCTTGCACGCCTCTGTATGTGTGTCGCAAGTGGTAGACGGGAGTTTCCAAAAAAAGAACTTCACACAAACGATTGACATGGCTTTTTTCGGGTTCAAGAATATCGGTAGGCCGAGAGGGACGGAGGAGTCAAGTACCTCACGGGGGAACAATTACGTACAAGAGGGTCGTGTGAGGATCGACCGAATTCAGGTTCGACAAAAGACCTAGACATCAACGAAGTCTCACTAGTAGCCTGGGCTGCATAAAGAAAGGAGACTTTGGAACGTTCGGTGAGTCAGACTAGGGGCGTCCTTGATTTCTTACAGATTATGGGGGCTCTCGAACCGGAAATTCAATATCAACACAATATACTATACTAGATTGCATAGTGACTGTGCCAATCTACTAGGCCATTGAACGAGTTGGTTGAGGGTGAGAATGGGCTACAGTAAAATTGCAAGTGAATAACACTGGCCCTTATGACTAACGGCGGAATGGAACCTGCGCAACATCAATGGAGAGGAGAAACATGGACATTGTCTTAATTAGTGTGGTGAAGATAACGATCGAATCCCAAGCCGAAACGATTCCAGTGGAGATAACAGGCGTCATCGCAAACGTAGTAATTAACCCGAATTAGGGTATTATCTAGAATTTCTCACAAGTTTCCCCAAGTGTAATGCAGAAGACGCGTGGTGCTCTCAAACAAACTATTTAAGCTCGGAACAACTTCATGCTGACTTGAATTTGGGACAAAACCCGAGAACTCCTGAAAGATTAGCGGAGATGTAGATAATACAAGGAAACACTTGGGGACACAATCAAAACAAGAGGGCATCTGCACTAAAATGTGGCCAAGGTTGGTCTCAAGAGTCTATTTCACCAATCAAATTGGCTCAACGTCAAAAATCGAATGATTTAATAAGAAATCAAAATTTTAAAATGTTCAAGACCTGAGAACGGACCCGTGATGAGCGAGTAGAGCTTTTTTGACTGCCTATATTCACGAATGGATATCACCCTTCCTCTTCTTCGAAACCTGACTTCTGTTACTTAGGATACTCAGAGTTCGGTGCCAGAAAGTGTCGAAAATGGATGTTGCTAACAGTTAGAAACTGATAGAAACTCATTGGATGCTCCGTACAAGAATGTGGGGTTCGTTTCCAGATAGGGTCATATATCACTTTTCTCTGCCAAATTCTGCGTAAAATACTTCATCAGTCATATTTCGTCTCAAAAAGCATGGAGGCAGCCGCAGTTTCTAGAGTGCAATCACACTGTGGCGGAACGCTAGCGGAGCACGCACGTATGTACACATATGGTCGCTTTGTAATATTCAGTCCAGTGATGGGGCTGGACCGTTGCGGTGAATCGTTGTTCGCGATTGAAACCCAGCTAACCGCTGGTGTCGTGAACGCTGCACAGCTGGCTGCAAATTATCGCTTCCCGTCCAGTCGGTAGACTAGATTAGCGAAAGGAATATACGTAACGCCTAGAAGTCTTCGGACACTGTTTCCCACGAGAAACAGCCTGTCTGAGTTTGCACCTCGACACAGGCTTGTCGAGACTT
Organism: Aplectana chamaeleonis; assembly: GCA_029168955.1. Taxonomy (NCBI): domain Eukaryota; kingdom Metazoa; phylum Nematoda; class Chromadorea; order Rhabditida; family Cosmocercidae; genus Aplectana; species Aplectana chamaeleonis. Next base: position 530,541 of record JAPDOI010000218.1, on the reverse strand, counting down.
GATGAAACTTCAAAATGCTATAGGAGCACGATTGATCTTTGTCCAAGCATGGTGATCGTGGCAAAGTTTGAGATGCGTCGTGTAACAGCGGATTTCTGCGACTGCGGACCGAAATTTGGCTGCGATGTGGGCAGTGCAGTTCACCGATCCCATACAAAGGCCGTCATGCGGTTGCCGCCAATACAGTGAGTATACGGAGAATTTCTGGCGCTTCGCCAAAATTTTTTACACAATCGGCCGATCAGCTGAGGTTTTAAGAGAGTCCATGCGGCTTGCGTTACGCACAATCAAGCAATAGACCCATGACTAATGGATGACGTCAAGAGCGAGCATGCTGCGGGCGGTAAGCAGCGAAGCAGCAGCGCACGGACAGGTCTGCACTTCGCTTTTCCGTGAATGAAGAAGGACGAGTTGATAAATCAGATTGAGTTTGTCAGCGCCTAGACAGTGCATACTCAGGCGATTCTCGGCCCCGAGTCGCCAGACAGTTCGGCTCGTTTTCTCAATCTGCGAGTCGGCTTCTGTTGCTGCCCGGGCCACGGCTGTTGCCTTCCGGACACCTCCAGTTGGCCCGAAGAGCAGAAGCAGTAGCCCGTAGGTCGCGAGAACGAGCCGTACTGTCAGACGGCTCCGATTCCTCATCGGTGCGGCTCGAGACCGAGAAGCGCCTGGGTGCATTGATGCGATTTTGCGGAAATTAGGTTGGAAGAGACAAATTTTCAAAAAAGTTGCAACAATCTGTTCCTCCTTTGGACTTCAGAATATTAACACAGCGATTTCTAGAGACATTACGATGGCAAGAATGTACATATGCGTTATGAAATTTTATCATCATTTTTCGAGGGAATAGATTAAATATCTAGTAGTTTGGCGTTTTCGCTAATGATTTTGCTAACTGAAAAACTGTAAACTCGAAATTCAATTTTGAGCATGTGGCAGGTACGGTTTGAGATGCACAATGACATAGTAGGGTTTTATCAAGGCAAGATAAGCCTGGGCCGAAGTATGAATAGAAACTGCTTCCTATAGAAACCAGACCTCTGGGCGCTACGTATAGTTTTTTGTCAAACATAGTCTAGCGAATGGCCTAGCCGCGATCATTCGCGGCCAGCCACGAGGCGGTCGCAACACGGGTCCCATACAATCAATTTTTGGTTTTTCCAAGGCCAGTACACATAGCCTTTTCGTAGAATTAAGTCTAGTGAACGAAAGAGGCTGCAGAAGTAGATCGGCACGCGTGATCGAAATCCCGCTAGTTAACGGCGTAACAAAAGCCGAACTGCTCGCTGCAATCAACGCGTCTCGTCCACTTACTAGACTGAAATTGACAACATATTTGCATGCTCCGATAGAGTTCCAAATTGTAATTGCAGTCCAGAAACTGCGACTGACTTTCAAGCTTCTGAAGACGAAATTCGTACGGAAACGTTACCGTTCGGCTGTGCATGTCTAACCTCAAATTCTAGCATTGACAATTAAAACTCCTCATATCTCTTCTCACAATCAGTCGAATCCTTCATAGCAATCCTACTAGGTATCCTCTGTTTCGAAGACAAATTAAACGGTCCCTTCGTGGGATAGACAGTAGAGTACTTCAAAGAATATTCGGAAAACGAATATTCGGCCGAATAAACGAATAATCGAATAATTCGATTATTCGGAAAAGTCAATTTTTCGAATAATTCGTACTATTCGAATACTCGGAAAAGTAAGTTTTTCGAAAAATTCGTTTATTCGAATATTCGAACGGCCCAATATTCGAATATTGGGCAGAATAAACGAATAATTCCAGAAAAATAGGAAGCAGAGTCTCCGGCACATGTCCATTTTTGCGGTACAGAGGTGAAATATCTCCAACCAAACTAGGTGCTATCTTAGCGGTGGGGACCACTATGGCTGGATGCACTGGGCCCCGCCCATTTTACCGTGCCGCACTAAATTTGAGCATCACCCGGGGTTTCCCTACCCTGCCAAAATCAGGATTGCAGCACTGAAAAATGGGCGTGGCCAGGTGCGATACAACAGAGCCCCCCCCCGCTTACTCAGACAAACCATTGCTCGGAGCGGGACCGGCTCCTCCCATTTCTGACGTCATCGCCCAGACAGCGGCCAAGGGGCGAACTGGCACTGCGGTCCCTGTCCAATGCGTCTCAGGCAAACTCAAATGTCGACAGCAGGTTGAAGCACCTGTTTCTTGAGCAACCGGCGATAGCAGGTTCCTTCGGGAGAATAACATGGACCTGTTATCGACCTGCTATCGACCTGTCGATAGCAGGTTCACAGCAGGTTTACAAGGCAACACATCTTACCGCCGGTGACGATTGATCGTCCAAATCTCCGAATGATCAACCAAATATTCACTCGGTCGCGCACATGAAGAACCTGCTTTTGTTTTTTTGTCTTTCGTGAAGCACACCTGTTTTTGTGTGATAACGCGCAAATCGGGTCTTGTATTGACAGGAATTATTACTCAAATAGTGTTCTAGAAATTTTTGTAGTATTCATCTATTTTATCGCCTTTTGAGATTTTACTGAGTATTTTTTCGAACACCGGGTTTATTTGGAGTCTTGAAACATCCTTTTTTGAATATTCGATTTCGTCGTGATTTTTTATTGTTTTGCGTCTCTCTTCATTGGAGGTTTCATGTTTTTCGCCTCTCGTGTATTCCGTTAATCCGGGAAATCGAAAAATTCTTTGCTTTCGTCTAGGTCAAATGTCCGTTTTTCGAATATTTGTTCAATTCAGCTTAAATCATAATTTCCCATCAAAAAAAGTTGTTCATTTGTACAAGTATATTACTTGAAAACCATTTGGACTTCGAAATCGATTACTTGCTTCAATTTTTGTACAAAAGTTCGCACTTAAAACAATTGAATCGAGTATGTGATCTATCTTTGAACTTACTCGTTTATTTAAGAAATTCTAAAGTATTGACACCAGGTTTTCCAATCAATGGGAGACTTTATGAAGATCACAATCGAGGAATTCTCCCCATTTTTCATTAGATCTAGTTTTGATGATGTTGTTACATGATAGGCATGGACAATCGTCGCTAGGTTTTAATGAAGGAATCATTCAAACATCGCGTTTTTAGAACACCTCAGATGAATGAGTAATACGGATAGCCACTGTAGAAAAATTTCTGATGAATAAGTTTTTCCGATTATATCCACTTCAAAATTAACGAATATACGAATAAATTCGAAGGAGGCATTCTCAAAAATTTCGGATGAATTTAATACTCGAATGCAGCGTTTTTGAAATCTCGGAATGGGTGAATAAATTCGGGCAAGGTCTCTCTTTTTTTGACTGAACGATTGTTTTAGAAAACCTGTCTTCTGTTTGAGGCAAATGCGTACTTGGAAAATATATTCGACTATTCGAATGAAAATTAGCTTTTTCCGATATATTTCCGAAAAGATCCTGAATACTTTCTGCACATTCTTTTTCAATATCCAAACATTTGAATTGCCAGGAGTTTCCGTTTCGAAGAAGTCCCGGGAACTGCGATTTTTGCTCATTGGAGAAATTTTATTAACCCGTTTTAGTACCATAATCCTGCCCTTACATATTCAAAAGTTCTATTTATAAATGTTTTGCCTAATTCTCTTGGTTTTTGTATCGTTGCTGCATATTTCTTGCTTAGAGTTTCGAAACACCCGTTGAAGTCGAATTGGTTCGAAAGAAAATCAATTACTATTTTTTTTCTTCTGCCGGCCACCGGAAGCTGCCAAATAGCTCAAATATTGAGTCAGTAAGAGTTACACCTCGATAATAATTACGGCAGAAAAAACCGAAATGCCCATGTTTAAGGGCAGTTGAGTATGAGGACGGCTACAATTACAGCTAGGTAAAGTAAAAATACAGCAATAGTTTATGAATCCTGCGATGGTTCAGCTCGTTCAACCGCTCCGAATTTTGAAGGTGGCCACACTCATTAAAAATCCGGCGATAGGATGTCTACAGCAAAATCCATAATTCCCGCGGTAGCAGGTCGACAGCTGAACCTTTCGGCGTGATACCAGGTTCTCTCGCGCCGAAATCACGCTTTTTTTCGTGTCCTCAGCTGATGTGCTCTGTGATGACACCTCAGAAACCTGCTGTCGACATTTGAGTTTGCCTGAGGTATAGCAGCCTCGGCCACTGCCCAGTCGCTTTCGGGGCGACAGCAGTGCGAGCAGTGTTAGCCAGACCTTCCCTTGTTACACTGCAATCACGGACTCAGCATGGAATTCCACTGCCAATTGTAGTATTTACGCTTTCGAAAGCTTCAGTTATCCTCCGTCCTTATCCTCGAAGATAGAATCTCTGCGTTGCAACATGTGGACGGGGTTCGTGGTGCATGGAGCATTGTGGGGAGGTAGAGAGTGCTTTATGAGAAACTTCCGTCGCTTCACGGAAAACGAGTGGCCGTCAAATCGGAGCGTGTGCCGCGTCATTGAAAATTGCTGACGCTTCATGAGAAGCGTGCTACACGTCATGGAAAATGGGTCCCACGGAGAGCACATCATGGAAAATCCGTATCATGGAAAATGAGTCGCGCCACATGAGAAGCGTGCGCCGCGTGATGGAAAATGAGTCGCGCATTATGAGAAGCGTGCGCTGCGTCATGGAAAATGAGTAGCGCTCCATAGGCAGCGTGATGGCCACGCGGAGCGTTCTTTATCCATCTCGATCAATCGCACAATTTGTAAGTTTGATTCACGCTCACACAAGTTTTGAGAAAGACATGTTTTGGTAAAAGCCCGGCACGCACAGCACACCGAAACAAAAGTACTGTTATTTTAACCATTACCTACTCGCAATGTTAGTTTTCAACATGTTTCAATTCTGCGTTGAGTAATCTTCTCATCTAGGGTCGTATGCTCAAGGTATTCCGGTAGAATATTTGGAGCAATCCCAGTGTGCGTTAGGCATTAGGCTAACGATGCCATTGATAATATTAGTGACAGCCGCTACAGCTGCTCTGCATCCCACCGGCAGTAGCGGCTGTCACTAATATTATCAACACCATCGACCCGTACCGTCTTCGGGCACGTTGCATGGGCCAGAATCCTGTCTGCTCGTGCAGTGTTTCTAGCTAACGCTACCTTTGCGAATGATATGCTATAATTCAACGGTAAGCTTCAGCACTGTGTATCTTTGAGTGCATCTATTTACTTTATTCGAATACTCATGATTTTGGCCCAATATTCGAATTAGTCGTATTCGAATTCATTCAAATAGATCGATTATTCGAAAAATCAAACTTTCGAATAATTTGTATATTCGAACATTCGGAGAAGTCAATTTTTCGAATAATTCGTTTATTCGAATATTCGGATAGGTCTATTTCTCGAATAATTCGTTTATTCGAATATTCGAAGAAGTCAATTTTTCGAGTTATTCGTTTATTCGAATATTCGAAAATTTTTATTTGTTTGATATACTCTAATAGACAGCGAAGATGTGCTGGAGAGAAGGGAACACAGCGTACGCGCACATACGCACTAGAGTATATCAAACGAATAAAAATTTTCGAATATTCGGAAAACCAATAATTCGAAAAATTGACTTCTCCGAATATACGAATAAACGAATTATTCAAAGAAATGATTTCTCCGAATATTCGAATAAACGAATTATTCGAAAAATAGACTTCTCCGAATATTCGAATTAACGAATTATTCGAAAATTTGACTCCTCCGAATAATCGACTTATTCGAATGATTCGAATACGAATAATTCGAATATTCAATCAAAATCGCGAGTATCCGAATAAGAAGTACGGACCGAATACGCATAGTCAAACCACCGTTTGCGGCACTACCAACTTTCTTGACCATTTTTTGTATAGTCGTTCCATAGTAATAAAGGAGAGTTGTGTCCGTCCGTCCGTCCGTCCGTCCGTCCGTCCGTCCGTCCATCCGTCCGTCCGTCCGTCCATCCGTCCGTCCGTCCGTCCGTCCATCCGTCCGTCCGTCCGTCCGTCTGTCCGTCTGTCTGTCTGTCTGTCTGTTCGTCCTGTCTGTCCGTCTGTCCGTCTGTCTGTCTGTCCGTTCGTCCGTCTGTCTGTTCGTCCGTCTGTCTGTTCGTTCGTCTGTCTGTCCGTCTGTCTGTCCGTTCGTCTGTTCGTTCGTTCGTCTGTTCGTCTGTCTGTCTGTTTCCGTCTGTCTGTTCGTCTGTCTGTCTGTCTCTTTCCGTTCGTCTGTCTGTCCGTCTGTCTGTCTGTTCGTCCGTCCGTCCGTCCGTCCGTCCGTCAGTCAGTCCGTCCGTCCGTCCGTCCGTCCGTCAGTCAGTCAGTCAGTCAGTCAGTCAATCAGTCAGTCAGTCAGTCAGTCAGTCAGTCAGTCAGTCAGTCAGTCAGTCAGTCAGTCAGTCAGTCAGTCAGTCAGTCAGTCAGTCAGTCAGTCAGTCAGTCAGTCAGTCAGTCAGTCAGTCAGTCAGTCAGTCCGTCCGTCCGTCCGTCCGTCCGTCAGTCCGTCTGTCTGTCAGTCAGTCAGTCAGTCAGTCAGTCAGCCAATTTACGGTGTGCATTCTGTAATTGCAGACTTTTGTGTTTTAGAAGGGTTACGCCCAAAACAACCGAACGGGACGTCGTAGAAAGTCAGCGGGACCCCAGCGGGAGTGCGCCGGACGCTGAAGAAAATGTGTGGGACCCTAGTAGGAGAGCGTCTAGCACCGTAGAAAGTGTACGGGACCCACGTAGGCGTGCGCCGGTCTCCATGAAAAATGTGCGGGACCCATGTTAGAGTGCGCCGGACGTCATATAAGGTGTGCACGACCCATGAAGGAATGAGCCGGACGCCACAGGAAGTGTGCGGGACCCGTGTAAGAAAGCGCCGGACGTACGGGACCTATGTAAGAGTGCCCCAGACGCCATAGAAAGTGTACGGGACCCATGTAAGAGTGCCCCGGACGCCATAGAAAGTGTACGGGACCCATGTAACATCGGCATGGATCGTGAAGAGACTTCGCGTTCACTGTTGAAGGTTGACGCAAACTAGGGGGAACCTATGTTATAGCATATGGCACCGCGTTTGCGACAACATTGAACAGTGCACGCCAAGCCTCTTCACGATTCATGTCGACGTTAGGAGCGCGCCGGACGCCGTAGGAAGTGTGCGCGATCTCAGGGGGAGTGCTCTGGACGCCGTAGAAAGTGTGCGGTACTACGTAGCAATGCACAGGACGCCGCAGTAAGAAGAGTGTCTTTGAAACGAGCTCGAGAACGCTAATCTACAGGATTCGCCGCACTTCGAATAGATTTTGTGCGCGTGCACAACTGAAGCAGATTTATCGCTTTTAAGCTTCTAATAATTTGCTGATGTCTGCCTTTCCATGGAGGGCTGGGCACGCGTCCCGGTTAACCTTAGGGGGGTGCATATCAGACGTTGCAGAGAGGGCAAAGGGGGGTGCCTAAACCAAACATCAAAAAAAAAGAACGAAGTGCATGTTCTGTCGATTTTCTGAAAAAAAAATACACACTATTCTTCTGATTTGCCATATCTACTTCCCCGCTTTTTGAGGCGAACACTTGAAGAATTCAAATTATAGATAGAGATGCAGGTTGTGTTCGCAATAATTCATAGTTGCTGTCAAAGTTTGCTTTGATGAAGGTATACACCACTCTGCTATCTTGTAGCAAGTAAGGATTGATGTGGTGTCATGTTTCTTTGGTGCAACGTTCATTGATTACGCGGGTGGCTACCGATTCGAGGCAAAGATACTAAGACAGCGCCCAGGAAAACTATCATTCAAGTTCAAAAAAGATTAGCGAACTGATGTATAGCCTAGGTCGCTCATTTTGAGCCGGTCGAAGCAAGGCTTATCGGGCTTATCATATCAAAATCTTCATATCACTGTTATACTTTGCCATGACCGACCGCTACGCTGCTCACTCTGCCCAGACTCATCCGAGCAGGCTAGGCTTTATTTCGACAGTTTAAAAGTACAGATAGCACAGTCAGCATCACAACTAGTCTACAGATTTTAATTCATGAGAATGTGACTCATGAAGAGAGCCAACTGTAAAAACTGAAGACTGTAAGTTACTATGAAAGAAGCGAATGACCGTGTCCTCCCCATTGAGAAGTACCCTGTACATAAAAATCTGAGTTTTACCCACCTTGAATGCCGCAATCCCTTGAAATTCGGCTAGCCGTGCGATATGGTGTTTGTCCGCAGCTGCACAGCGCGCACTGGAGTAGACCCGCACACAATAATAATTAAGAAATGTATTTTATTACAGAACGGGGCGGAGAAAATGATTGAAACTGGAGTAAATGGAAGGAGGCAGAAATAGGATTCTTTCAATGTATCCAGTATAGAAATTTAATGTACCAGGTTGTCCAATAATTCTTGTCCGAAAATTTCACCATTTTTAATTTTTTTCAACTTTATTGAAAAAGAAGGCTAATCAACAATATAATCACTACAGTTATCCACAGCAGTGGCCCATCGACTGGGCAGGTCGCCGATGCCCTTCGCGCAGAACTCCGGGGGCTGCGACTCGAAGAAGTCCGCGATGTCGGATTTGAGGTTGTCGTAGTTGGTAAATTTTCTTCCGGCCAAATGGTGCTCCAGCGGGCGGAGCAAGTGGTAGTCGGAGGGGGCGAGGTCAGGGGAACACGGCGGATGGGCAACCGTCTCCCAGCCGAGCGTCGCCAACTTCTGCTGCGCCACGTGGGGGCGCGCGTTGTAGTGCAGCAGGTGAACCGAGGCCCGTCGGGGACGCTTTCCTCGGATGGCGGCGGCTAGTTTCTCTAGCTGATCGGTGTAGATGGAGGCCGTGACCGTCCTGCCTTGCGGGAGCAGCTCGAAGTACAGCATGCCCCTGGTGTCCCACCAGCAGCAGAGCATGATCTTCAGCGGGTGCAGGTTAGCTTTCGGCGTCGTCGGCGGCTCTTCTCCGCGCGGGATCCAGACGGCACGGCGGGCGACGTTGTCGTTGAGGACCCAGCTCTCATCCCCAAAGACCAGGTTCTCGAGAAACTCCTTGCGATGCGGACGAAGGAGGAGGTACTGGCAGACGGCCACGCGGCTCTGCTTGTTGGCGTCCGTCAGACGGTGGGGGATCCAACGGGCCAGAACTTTGTGGTAGCCAAGTAAGTTGAGTCGATTGTGGATGGTGGACTTGCTGCAGCCGAGCGTCGTCGCCAGTTCACGGGTGATGGCTTCCGGCTTCTCCTTGATGAAGCGACGGACTTCGTCATCATCCACTGTAGAAGGCCTCCCGCTGTGCTCCCTGTCCTCGAGGCTCGTGTCGCCGCTCTCAAAACGATTGAACCAGCGGCTGACTGTGCGTTGGGACACCGCATCCTCCTTGCACGCTCTGCAGATGTTGGCGACCGCGGTGCCCGTGTCGTTGCCCAGCAGCCACTCGTAGTACACGAACGTACGAATTCGACCTTGGTCCATTTTAGCTTGTACTGGTAGCTAGACGCGGCGACTGCGCCTTATATACCCCTAGCGTAGAACTTTGGAGAACCTTCTAGGAGGTTCTTACACTTGCCTGATATTATAACACTTCTAAGGAAAATTATAGAATTTTGAAAATTTTCGGACAGGAATTATTGGACGACCTGGTAAACAAACTATGTTGGAGCGAAGTGAATTTTTTGGACGTGATAAGGTTCATTCAAATGAACCTAGTTGATTAAAAACACCCATAAACATGAGAACTAGGAGCATTGCGAGAAAGAGGAGAAACTGGCAAACATTTTAGTAGCAATAGGTTTGATATTCACTGTGATTTAAGGACCTTAAAACTCGTTCCGGTTTTGTCCCAGTTTTGTCCCGGTTTTCGGGGTAAAACCGTGACGAGATTTAAGGTCTTTAAATCACATTAAAAACCGGTCCCATTGATACTAAAATGTTTGCCAGATTTTCCTCTTTCTCACAACATCCTTTGTTCTCAGTTTTATGCTAGTTTTGATCAACTAGGTTCGTTTGAATGAACCCTATCACGGCTAAATATTTACACCCGCTCTAACTTTGTTTATTTACATTAAATTTCTGAAATGGGTACATCCAGAATAGACCACCTTTACCATATTCCATTTCCTTCAGTTTCAATCCTTTTCTCCTCCCCGTTATGTAATAAAATACATTTTTTATTAATATTGTGTGCGCGTCCTTTCCCGTGTGCCCTGTGTAGCTGCGTACAAACACCGTATCGCACGGAAAGCCGATTTTTTAAGGGATGGCGGCAGTCTAGGAGGGTAAAACTCGGGTTTTCTACTCCCTACGAATCACATGAATCCTAACATTGTTCCACAACACAAAATAGTTCTGATTTCCACATCAGAACAATCAAACACAGATTAACTAATCCTTCATAGGTTTATGAAAACATTCGACAGGAAACATTAATTATCGCAATAGTAGTAGTTCTGTTGTTGGTAATTGCTCAATTGTTTTGTATTGAAAAATGTTTTATCTTTTGCAATAACTTACCGTCTTACTAACAAATTTTCCTCATTGGGTTGTTTTGAAGTTCAGAAATCACACTACCTTTTTTGTTGCCATTTTCGGAATTTTCTCTATTCAGTGCTTTTTTTTATATTCTTGTTTATCTAAATCAGGAAGTCAAGATCATGGCTGTCCAACTATTCGGAAAACAGCCGATTTCGATTTCCCATAATGGGGTGCCTAAAAATTACCGAGCTAAGGGTGGTGCATATTCAGAATCGTCATGCCGGGACGTGCGCCCAGCCCTGTTTCCATGTGTCCACATATGCAGCAAGCAATCGTTATGTCTACAACAAAATGCATTGGGGCAAAATAATTTTCGAGTCGATTTTTCTATATATGCGAAAACAACTTGATAACTTCAGCAGGAGGCGGAAATTCGGGGGTCTGGGGGCGAAGCCCACAGCCAGCCGTCAGGCGGGCGGAGCCGGCAGGACGGCTGGTACTATATAGATCAAAGCTAAGCCAATGTACTTCCACGAAAAATACATTTCACATTATATCACAGGAGTATTCAAACTAACATTTACCACTGTCTATGAGTAGATGTTAAACGATACGATCAAATTCTCTGGATTTTCTTAACAATATCTACCAACAATATCTGAATTTCCTATCAGTTTAGGGTGCTATTTGAGCGGGGGGGGGGGGACTGTTATATCGCACATGACCACGCTCATTTTTCCGTGCCGCAATCACTCCTGATTTGTGCGGGGGAGGAAAACCCCGAGCAGGTGTTCAAATTTAGTGCGGCACGATAAAATGGGCGAGGGCAAGTGCACCCAGACATAGTGGCCCCCCACCGCTAAGATAGCACCCAGTTTGGTTAGAGACATTCCACCTCTGGACCGCAAAAATATAAGGTGCATTTCGAATAGGAACTGGCTCAAAGCTGCAGCAATTGAACTAAATTCATGAAAATTAAGTATTACATAATACTCCAGCAGCGTACGGTAGCCGTTTCTGGAACATCACTCGAGTCTGTTTGTGACACACTTCATCAGATGAAAAACAGTATCTGTTACGTCTGCCCACAAATTCTGTGCTGAGCGAGATACTGCACCGTTAGTTTTCTGACTATCTCATGTTTAATATTGGAGTATTCCGATTATATTCGAACTTTCTACCAGTTTGATTGGGGACATTTCACCTCTGGACCGCAAAAATGGACATTTGCCGGAGACTCTGCTTCTTGTTTTTTCTGAAATTTTTCGTTTATTCGGCCGAATATTCGAATATTGGGCCGTTCGAATATCCGAATAAACGAATTATTCGAAAAATTTACTTTTCCGAATAATCGAATTATTCGAATATTCGATTATTCGTTTATTCGGCTGAATATTCGTTTCCCGAATATTCGTTGACATAGCCTAATACGCACGCGATCGACACCAAATTTCACACCAAAATGCAGGATACCTCATGGCATTTGGTGGGGTGAGGGGGTGGTAAAATGCTTGTGAATGGACAAAAAGTGATGTGATATGTCTGAAGACAATAAGTGTGTAACAATGGGTTTCCAGATACAAGGTGAATACGGCAAATTTATTTCGAAAAATAAATGGATTCAATATCAGCGTCGACATAATAATCTCATTGTTCTTTCTTCACGTGCCTTATGTATAGATACATGTACCTGTGTCCTCAACAAATTGCCTTTAGGTGTCCGTCATATGCAAGCGTAAAAGCAATTAGCAAAAACATAAAAATTTTTGAATCTAAAGCTCTCGAACAGAGTTGTGGTCATGAAGAGGCTATATGAATAAAATAACAAACAGGTGAAGGAAATGTGGCTGAGGTTTGACTGGAAGGCAGCGACTAAACCGCTCTACGGGACATAATTGCAGCTGGTTTTGCTATTGTTCCATAAACTCCGCTAGCTTCCAACATAGTATTTTCGAGGATCGCCATGAGGAACTGATCTGGTTTCGGCTAGCGGACTATGGAAATCATAAATATAACATCATAGCACCTATAAATACATAAACAGGGCAAATTTCTCACCGGATAATCCAGTGGAATGCGCTTTTACCGATGTCAAAGAGGCCTTGCAGGAGGATAAAGGAAAATTGAAATATGTACATCATTCAGGAGTCGAGAAATACGTTGCTCTAGAAATACAGTGTGGAAGAGACAGTTGAACTAGAAACTCATAGCGAACATGGATGAATGAATGGCCATGATCGAAATTGTCCACCACCCGAACCCATTCGAGAGGACTCATCACGACAAATCTGGTTTCTACACATAGAAATTCAGTCGAATCTTGGCTGGCAGAGCGCTGATTTAACATCCTAAACACTTAGCGGATGAAAACGTAGCACTTCGCGATAAGAATTCCGACCAAAAATATTTTTTAAGGGAAGTAAGAAAAAGTAGGAAGATAATGACAGTAGAAAGAACTTTATATGGATTCCGTTCCTCCCGAGAGCAGAAAACGACATGTTGAGGTGGGGATAGATTAGGTTTTTTCCATTAAAGGCAGTGTTAACGATAATCTCCAATTTCGAGATTATTCGCTATATTGATTACAGTTGACCGGAATGTTGAAAAGACATGATGCGGTTGCGGACTCGCACTAAAACTACGTTAGAATCTGGCTTTTTGCCAGATTTCGTCATCGATCGGCGCCACAGCTGATATTCTCGTAAGCAGAGAGACGATGGTTGGCGCCAATCGATGACGAAATCTGGCTAAGTGCCAGATTCTACCGTAGTTTTAGTGCGAGTCCGCAACCGCACCATGTCCTTTTAACATTGCGGTCAACTGTAAGTGGCCCTCGGGTAGAACTAAAATGAGGTAGAAATTGAGAAAAGCGCACGAGAAGCACACGAAATCTTTAAGTATCACCCCAACTCTTAAGTATCACAGGAAGTGTTTGTTGTGACAATGAAATCTTTTGCGGACCAGCCCATTGAAATTCTCTACTCTCTATTGCTTCTTTCTTTCCTTAGGGCCCTAACTAATCCTGCTTGGCATAAAATATTCTTCTATTTTCGATTGTTCCAATTTTCCACCGGTGACAACCACCGTGAACATGTTCATCCAATCGGACAACTAGTCCATGTTACAGAATAATGTCACTGAAATACGACGTTTAAATGCGTTTCTCGCCGTTTCTTCGTAATTTTGGTAACACTTGGAGGCCAACGCAATGTTTTATGTAAAAACCCGGGGACCAAAATCATCGTGAACACTGCCTTTAACCATTTTCACGAATTTCGAAACATTTAATGCTTTAGTTTACAATCACTTATCTTACATTCCATTGTTCTAGATATTTTGCGGACGGAAACGTTGCAAACAACAGTATTTTTCGAAATAATCAGGCGTATTGCGAATTTATAGAAATGACACTCAATCAACCGAGTGGACAAACAATGTAGAGCCTGGTTACTGGCTCAAAATCATTCTTCGAAACCCCTTCAATAGACTCGCAGTTGTAGAAGTCTTTCGAAATGAACTTGTGGCAGCCGAATAAACAGATATTGGAAGCACAGATTATTTGCATCATTCTATATTCAACTGTGTAGGAGAGGGCAAGAACTTTTGTCATACCCTGTATAAAACTAGCGCTGATTTTAGTCCACCGAATAGACAAGACGCGATCATTGCGGCGAGCTGTGAGGCTATAGCGACACAAGCAACGAGTGGGTTTCGATCGCGAGCGACGATCTGCCGCCGCAGCCTCGTTCAACCTCTCGAATATAATCGGCGAGAGGCCTCTATGGCCTCGCGAATATGTTTCCGCAGTATGGAAAGGCGTAGTGCCTCGGCCGGTCATCTATCACTAGAACGATCCAGAGCTGAATGCTCCTAAGCTCAAGGGATCCTTGAATAAAAGAAAAAGAGGGTGCGCTTACCAAATGGCTTTTTCATACATTTACCGCCGCGGCAAATGTTGCACTTTGAGCCACGGCAAAATCAGAATTGTACGTAACTACAGCCGGAATGGACCCTAGCTATACTGTGCGTTCCCCCTTGTGAAGGTTGGCGCAAACTCGGTGCTCCTATGTTAAAGCACATGGCACCGAGTTTGCGCCAACCTTCAATAGGGAACGCAAAGTGTTATTAGAATCGATCCTGACTGTAGGTGTAGGTGGCGCCCAAAGTAACATCGGCATGGACCCTGAAGAGACTTTGCGTTCCCCACTGGAGGTTGGAGCAAACTCGATGCACCTCTGTTATAGCATATGATACCGAGTTTGCGCCAACCTTCAACAGTGAACGCGAAATCTCTTCAGGATCCATGCCGATGCTATGAAAAGGGCGATAGAAGATCAAAGCGCCAAAAAATTACGTCCTGCAAAATTTGCTGCAGCCAGCAAACACCCAAATCAGGGGTGGGTAGAGCCTTGAGTGCTCTTTCAAAACTTTTTTTGAGATGTCATGGAATTTGATGATTATGCACCCCTCTAAGCTCTGGTACATCCGTAGTGACCTGTTGATTTCGATTATCACCAGCAGCGGAGCGGTGGGCCTCGGTGAAATATAATTAGTGATAAGGAGGTTCCGACGAAAAAGCCACCGCTCCGCGCTGTGATAACCGAAAAAATGAGTTCGCTTGGAATGAAACAAAGTTTACATGCGCAGACGCTTAACGAGAAAGAATCTGTTTTTTGTGCGTACCTGCCTTCAAGGAGGAGGTGGCAGAGTTCCGCTGTAGAATTTAATCTAGAGTCGCCGGACTAAACTTCACAAGGAGACCATTCAAGAATTTGTGTTTTGGAACTCAGTTGTTGTAAGACTTTGAACCACTTCGCATGATTCATAGAGATTAGCACGAGAATCGAGGTCCTCATAGGTCATCAAATCTCACCTCCTCGTAGTACGTAGGTGAGATTTGAGAAGAGTCAAAAATTGAAATCACAGATTCACAAAGACATTCTGCGAATACCAGCCCAAACGCAGAGAGAAGAGAACAAAGGGTGAGGCTCCGTCCATACGTGGCGAGAGCGTGCGATTACGCAAAATCGATGATCATCGTGAGCACACGATTCGCTAGCCGCTCACAGGCGCTCCTTCTCGCGCGCCCTCGCCCGCTCGCTCTCGCGCGCTTGCGCCAGCATCACGAAGCAAGCAGCAAGTTTCAAGCTTACTGCTCCATCACTAAAGCAGGTGGCATTAAACCTGTGTCAAAACTACTGCCCTAGTATTCCATAATCCCACCACGGACGTTGAAAACCGTGGGAAATCATCAGCCGTTGCGACGATTCGAGCGATTGATCACCCGATCAAACGTTTTCAATCGAATCAACACGAGGCAGGGGTGTTTGCCTGTGTTAATTTGCAGGCAGCGTTGAGGAGCGTCGAGAGGCGCACAACAGCGGGAGCGCCCGCTCTCGCCACGTATGGACGCTGCCTGAGAGCGAAGAAGGTATGCTGATCAACTAGCACTGTTTTTCCAGGTTTCCATGACGCTCTAAGTATCGCTCATAGGTGAGAGTTCAATTTGCGAATTCTCTTATCACTTCATACGAATGCCCTGACTCCAAAACGAGCTCAATTTGTGAGTCGATCACAGCGCTAAATAAAGCTAGGGGGGAAGAAAAAGAAACAGTTCTCTCTCTGCCAGTAGAGTTGCGGTGAAATCGAAGCCGAAGGTTCCAGAGCAAATCGCCTCATATCACCACTGATTTTTCCGCTGGTAAGTTAAAGGCAGTGGTCACGATGAAAAACGTTATCGAAAAAACTACAAAAATCAGCTTAGATCAAAAACAGCTGAAAAACTATGAAGGTAGCGCGGTGAAAAACGGTCTACAAATGGAGTTTCTAGGGCCCAAAGAGGGTAGTTCGTGCACACGTGCACAGCGATGACGAAACATCGCAGTCTCATGCCGAGCAGTCAAAAATCATCGACATTAAGAGGACGAAATAAATGCAAATTTAACGAATAAAAACAGTTGAATAATGAAAGCATCACTTCAGTCAATGTTTTTTGATAGATGTGTACATAAATTCGAAGGTTCATTGATTGACATTCAATTTCAAGCTAGCTGATGTTCTTGATATAAGAGGTCATCGATGCCGATGATTTGGAGTGGGCTCGTCCACCATCAAAAGACAAGTAAGTTCAGGTTTCAAATTTGGCTCAAAACAGTGGTTTTTTCGCGATTTTTTCTTATGGGTCCTACTACTCGAGACCCAGGAAAGGATTTGAAGAGAAAAAGACGACAAGCATATTTGATCGCGACCACTGCCTTTAAGGGCAGTATACACGCCTAAAAATGATATCAATATCATGGAATGAATCGAGGGTCTGAAGCTGTTAGTATTGAGAAAGACGAAAAAATCCGGAGAAATCCATTGAATGAAGGTATAGCGGATCTTTCTGTACTGGCACGGAAGTGGACGAGTTACACCGCAATGGCCGAAACAGCGAAGCTAGTGACAACTGGGTTGGGATAACGACGCTAGTGCATTCATGCAATCTTTTCTAAAACGCTTACGTCTAAAACGCGGAATCCGTATCGGTGGGCGGAGAAAGAATGATTCGGTGACTCAGTATGGTCAAATACGGTAATTCAAACTAATTTCTGATGCTTGCGGCTTCGTGAGCAATCTACTGGAGCCCGTACGATTCCGCTAACGTAGCTACCTCAAATTTTTACGAGCGCGTACTTTGCCTTTAAGTGATACACCGGCGTACACTTCAAATTGGGTTCAGTACTGAAAGATCATCAGTAATCAACAATATGAACGTGCACATATATATTCTCTACGAATAACAGGATGTAAAGTAGCGGGAAACACTCGGCACCGCAACATTAGAATGCCGCATGCGACGGTTGGCGACAATAGGAACACCTCGCATTCCATACCTTTTGACGACTCACTTCAGTGGTAATGCAAACTTACACGACTCATCTGATGTAAGTTCACATTCTCACTTGCAGAAAACCACTGTTGCGGTAAGCCACCGGAATGTAGCCATGGTAAACGAGAACAGCCGTCCATCACGTCAAATCCTTCTGACCACTTTTGTGTTTGGCCCTAAAGGGTCGCTCTTTTCCTTACACCGCTCGGCTCGAAACGAAAGACCTACATGGCTCTTACGTATAGTAGCGCTATCAGGGAGGAGAAGCCCGTTTTCCTATACATAGAAGCGCTCGAATCCACACTACTTTACGAAGCAAAGGTGCGATGTAGAAATACGCCACACGCACCTCCGTATTAGCTTCCTTGATACCGCGCTAGTGAACTGAGAAGGTTAGACACTTTTGGAGTAGGTAGGAGATTTGGATAGAAATAGAAGTTTGGAAAAAGATTCATGACGGCATGCTTGGTCCTGAAGAGGCTGAGAGGCTTCAAACGCATATGCGGGTGGCATGCAAAGTACATTGCAGTTTCCGTTTACATGAAAGTATGGGAACCTCCAGGGAGGGTCCAAACCCCGACAGCCGCATACATAGGTTGGTATCAATAACCTTCCCGGGGGACTCCCTTGAGTTGCATGAATACAGGTGTAGATCATTTAGATGCCAAGGTGCAAAGCTGCTTGGCGGGAAAAGCGGCAAGCCGGAAAGCCAAGGGATTATACACAGTATAGTTGTACACGTACGAAATTTTCGAAAAATTTTCGAAAGATTTTTCGAATTTTTTTCGATTGTTTTCGTTCGTTCGAAAATTCGTCGAACGAAATTTTTCAAGATTCCGTTCGTTCGAAATTTTTTCGAACCAAATTTTTTCAAATTTCGTTTGTTCGAAATTTCGTCGAACGAATATTTTTCAAATTTCATTCGTTCGAAATTGTTTCGAACGAGAATTTTTCAATTTTCGTTCGTTCGAAATCCGATTTTTTGAATTTTTTTTCTCGAAATTTGTTCGTTCGAGAAACTTTCGAACAAATTTCGAAAAAAAGTTCGAAATTTCCGACAAATTTCGAAAAAATTTCGAAATTTTCGACGAATTTCGACGATTAGTTTCGAATTTCGTTCGTTCGACCTCCGAAATTTCGGAAGTTTTTCGAAATTCGTTTGTTCGAAATGATTTCGAACGAAAAATTTCGATTTTCGTTCGTTCGACATTTTTTTCGAAATTTTGCTACTATAATACACAGCTATTGATCGAATGATCTGATCGCCCAACAGCTGAGTGTGGCTTCCTAAGTGAATGACACGGACGATAGGTAATTCTGCATTGCCCCATGTAGCTTTCGTTTGAAAAAGGGGTGTATGAGGGGTGACTTTATTTTTATGTAATGCTATAGGTGCGCTAATATTTACCAGCAAATGCGGACAATTGAGTGTACGCGATTTTTCTCTAGTGGCAATATACTCAATTTCCTCTTAATTCCCCTCAACAGGCTCATTAAACGTGCTTCACCAAAGCCAGAGCTGAGCGATCCGGCCCAAGCAATCATGTCTTGCTTGTGTTTTTTTACGTTCCTTATGTAACTTTGAGAGCTTCGCAGTAGGTTTGGTAGAAAAGTCAAAAAATATGAGTGATCAAGTTACCTAAAAACATGGAGTATCAACGATGGAATGCTATACAAGTTGTGAACGATTACAGGGTATTTTACTGTTTATGACAGTGGGTCTAATTTGGCATATCGTTACGATCACATGTCAAAAAACCGTCTTTCAGTGCTCAGATAAACAGAGGTACGAACAAATAATTTCAAAACCGAGCAGCGCTCCTTGATAAATCCAAGCTGACAATTTGTTTTGTGTCTAAAGAAGAGGTCAGAGGAAATACCGGAACGGCCACGTATCGAATATAGCACCTTGTGCGACTAATCGTTGTTAGATGCTATCGAAAACAAGTTCTCTCGGAAGAACGTCCGCACTTCCCGACGAGCTGACGCTGCCGTTGTTCAACGCATTAGCAAAATAAGCGAGATGCTTGGGGACAATTAACGGTTACAAGGAGGAAGAAACAGAAGGATCTTCAGGGAAATTAGGACACATGTGCAAATGAATGGCAGTTCAATCGTCAGTCTCGTAACGAAATAATAAGTGTGAACGAATTAAGAAGTCTTTGAAAAACATTGATGATCGTTTTACATTACCTGAATAATTCTGATGGCTGTAAGGTATAGTTTTGCACGAAATTTTTGAAAATTTTCGGAAGATTTTTCAGAACTTTCTTCGGTCGTTCGAAATTTCGTCAAACGAAATTTTTGATTTTTTTTTCGAGAATTGAAGAATTACCCTGTTCTAATGTTTCGTAAAAAACTAGGAATGGACTGCAAACGAACGTTGAGAACTTGTAATAACTTCCTTAGACAAAGACTGGACGAAAAAAATCTTGGCATATGATGCCGGAAAAGATGGATTATGGTACTGCTGACCGTATCGAAGCTCGATCCCGCTCTGCACTTGCAGACAACCGCTATTTAGGCACTTAAGCTCAAAGACGATCCATGTGGGACCAAGGAGACCCTGCACAATTATTCTCCAACCCAGCAAGATTATCTTAAAGCTCCGTCCTGCAACAGTGAATTTCACTTCGATCTGGACAGTACCACTTTTGAGACTCAAGAGGTTGAAAAGAATTTTTGCCCAGACTTGACCTAGAAGAGTATTTGGGGGGCTGAACAGGATGATATGATCTTTGTTTAGGCTACGGCAGCTCATTAACACCATTACGGACTAAAAATAAGATATTTGTCCTTATCTACCGAATCAACTGCTTTAACTGTCAAAAAGAATAAATTCCTTTCTTAGCATATCCTCACAACAACGAATAGTCCGTTTGGGTTACCGTCACCTGACAGTGGCGACCGCCCAAATTAACAGGTCCTAAACAATTAGCCTGCAAAGGTAAGCAGTCAGGCCGACGAATGTGGCTGAGCGTTGTAAATAAAAGATCGAGTCCAGTTTCGAAACAAGATTCGACATGTCCAAGGATATTAGTGAAAAAAATGAAATTTTCGACGGAATTCGTTAAAAAATCCGAAATTTGGAACGAAAATCTTAAGTCGAACCCGATGTTGAATCAAGCGAAGCAGTCCGCTAAGCTGTTTAGACCTGCTTATTATCAGGGATTTCTCGTTTTTTTTTTCAAAATTGCCCACTCGATGGTATACTTAGTATCAATATCACTCCTTTCCGCATATACGACAGGATATCCGAGATTCGGTTGATGCGATGACCGAAAACTTGAAAAAACGCTTTTCCTGAATCAAACCAATATCCGGGAAACTTAAAATCGGCATTATCTGAATTGAACCATTATCCGAATAGTCAATAATTTGGACAAAATCGGATAAATTCGGTTAAAATCGGATAAATTTGGATAAAGTCGGGTAAATTTGGATAAATTTTATTAAAATCGGATACTTTTCGGACAAAATCTAACAATTTTCGTATAAAATCGGTTGAATTTCAGATATAATCGCACTTGGCCACCCCTGATTCCGAAATTAGAAGAGTCGGTGCTGCACGGAAAAGTGGGCGTGGTCAAATGAGACGACCAAGTGGCTAGTTATTCAGTGAAGAATTTTTTTTGTATCTTTGCTTTGCATACTTGTTACCAGCTAGTTGCCCTAAACCGAACCTTTGTATAACATCGTGCCTTCCTACGAAGATATAGTCGCCTTTAAGAAATGTTTACGTATTTTTATCAATATGCATATATGAAGCTTGAAATTTGTATGTGAACGTGCTGCAAATGCAACGAAGTACTACTGTTTGTTCAATTATACAGTTTACCGCAATGTTAAAAGGACATGGCGCGGTTGCGGCCACACATTAAAACTACGGTAAAAGACGCCAGATCTCATTATCGATCGACAGCACCGCTGATTTTCTGGGTGAGTTACGGTTTTTCTTTTTTTTTCTTGTTTACTTCTTCATTATTTTTGTTTCTGACTCTAATAATATTACGAATAGGGGCTTTTCTTAGTGTGCGAGAGGAATGTGCCATTTTTTTCCGATTTCAAAACAAAATTTTAAAAAAACATTTCGAAGCCCGAACAAACGGCCAATTTGCCTCACGCACTAAGAATAGCCACTCTTTGCAATACTTAAACAGTCAGGAACGAAAATAATGCCGAGGCAAACAAGAAAAAAAGAAAAACCGTAACTTACCCAGAAAATCAGCCGTTCTGTCGTTCTATAATGACATCTGGAGTCTTCCAACGTAGTTTTAGTGTCTGACCGCAACCGCACCATGTCCTTTTAACATTGCGGTAAACTGTAGATGTTTTTAAAGGCTTGCCTTGAAAACCTGGTTTATTTTTCACCGTTTTGCCTCAGCGTTGCTCCAAAAATTATCCGAAATTATCCGACCGGATATCCGTATCCGAATCATTCGAAAAAATAGCATTATCTGAATCGATCCTTTATCCAAAAATTTCAAAGAGGACATTATCCGAATCGATCAAATACCCGGGAATTTCTAAAAAAAATTATCCGATTCGATTCACTATCTGAAGAATTACCCTCGGATAACAAGTATACTTGAAGGAGAACCAATCCAATTTCATCAGATCACAAGTTCTGTACCATTTTCTTCTACAGCTCAATATGAGTAACTCTCTCAATTCGGTTTTAGCTGCACTCATTCGCCAGTGTATCCCCAAGCTGGCCCAATATGAAAATCAGAACGACGCCTATGGAGGAAAGAATCTGATAGTGGAAAGAGGCACTCGAACGTGCAGCAACAGAAGGCCGATGAGTGCTTTTTGTGGTGTAGAAAAAGTAGTGAAATGACGGACAGAAAGGAGTAGATGGAAAACAGCGTTGGGTGAAAGGTCGGGTGTCAGGTGGGTAACGGTGGAAGGGACGGGGACAAGATTGGCCAGATAGCAACGGGAGAAGAACCGGACTTACATATGTACCTAGGAAAACACTCATCAGATTGTTAATAGCTTTTGCCGTATTGTGTTCCAACAATAAGACAGATGCAAAAAATGAAATACGCGCATTTCTTCTATCCTACAACTTTGACACTTCGTATACAGGGTGGCTATGTCTGAGGTTCCGTGGAGAGATTTGTAGAATGCAGCTAAGCTCTGGTACATCCGTAGTGACCTGTCGATTTTGATTATCACCAGCAGCGGAGCGGTGAGCCTCGGTAATGTATAACTAGTGATAAGGAGGTTCCGACGAAAAAGCCACCGCTCCGCGCTGTGATAATGGGAAACAGGAGTTCACTTGAACTGAAACAGAGTCTACCAAGCTGAGTTTGCTTGGTTGAGTCCAAGCGGAGCAAGCAGCGGAGCGGTCGGCCATGGCCAAACATAACAGTGATAAGGAGATTCTGATATGATATGCCCTATAAGCCTTACATTGACCGGCTCAAAATGAGGGAACTGGGCTATGCATAAGCTCTGGGGCATTTCTAGTAAGCTTTTGAATTCGATACCTACCGCTCCGCTGCAGGTGATAACCGACTTTGAAAGCTGATTCCCTAGAGTTTAGTTGCTCGACTAGTGTTTAAAGATGACCTTCCTCAAAACCAAAAAAACCGCATATGTGTATGCGGGAGTGATACTATAGTGATTGCATGATTACAGTACAGTAAGAACAGAATCGATGAGATTTAAGAAACTTTAGAACAAATGTGAATTGGACGGAGTTTGAGAAGAGTATTTGACTTTCGGAAGCTGAGGCAGCTCCATTGTGTAAATCAAGAACCAGGGGAAGATAACAGTCCTCCTCGTGGTACTCCACTGACACAAGGATGTTTTGGGGACCAGCTTTGACCCTTTTTCACGGTCATAATGTCTATCGTCCAAGTACAGTTTACCGCTATGTTAAAAGGACATGGTGCGGTTGCGGTCACACACTAAAACTACGATGGAATACGCCCGATTTCATTATCGCTCGACAGCAAAGCGCACTAAGAATAGCCCCTATTCGCAATATTTAAACAGTCAGAAACAAAAATAATGCCGAGGCAAACAAGAAAAAAAGAAAAACCGTAACTCACCCAGAAAATCAGCCATGCTGTCGATCGATAATGAAATCTGGCGTCTTCCACCGTAGTTTAAATGCTTGACCGCAACCGCACCTTTCAACATTGCGGTAAACTGCACTAGCTAATCACTAAATGCTCTGACTTTGCGAGAAGTTTGCTGTGACTCAAATCATCAAAAACCTTTGAGAAAGCAATAAATATTTCTTCGCCAGTCATCCGTAATTATGGAACGACTCCAATCGTAAAAATCATCAAGTAGATTCGTAGTTGTGAATGCACCGGGATGGAATCCCTGCTGCTCAGTGGCCGTATTGATGAAACAACGGAAGCATCCCGAGAGGGTTTGAAGTCCGCTGACCGCATGCATCGGCTGGTTCTGAAAACCTTCCCGGCAGGCTCCCGCATTTTCACGAATACGGCTACAGGTGTAAGAAATAAGGTGTGAAAACTTGTTCCTCAAATCTGCAAAGCGCTCAAGTGCCTTCATGGAAAGCCGCCATCGAAAACTCTCCTCAGTTGATATTTTGGATTTTCCCACCCCATGATCTTGGAGATTCCTTCATAGTTGTTTTGAGAAGAATGTTCTAGAAAGCGTGGTGGTCACCTATGGATGCCTCGATGTGTGTGGCCGACAGGTGCCTCCAAACACGTCAAATTCTTGACGAATGAGTGCGCAAACCCTTTCAAGGTGTTTTTGCCGATTTTCCTATCTTCGATAGAAAAAGAGCCACTCCTTGCGTTCAATGCCAAAACTTTGCCAATATCTTGATTGTGGGTGCCGCCGTTGAAAAGTCCAACTAAGTAACTGATCTTTCTATGATGAGGGCAATATTTCACTAATACAAATGCAAGGTCTTACAAAATGTCCTTTCCCTCGTTTTGTTACTTGTTCTGACGAAGGATGGAATTCGAAATCTCTCCCGCATGGAAATATACAAAACAAAAAAGGAAATTTGGAGGAATCGAAAAATCCAGCAATACGTTTGTGGTACGGGAAAACAAGGACCGCTCCTGTCTCTTCAAGAACTTGAGCTCCATTAAGCAGAAAATTCCCAGTAAAATGTTTGTCAGAGTCTTTTTCGAGGTCAATCCTCAAGGACAAATTGTCCACAAAACCTTGCATTTCGGTCAAATAAAAACTGAAGAGGCGCTGGTACTCGAATGCAAATATGACCCAAAAGACATAAGGAATGTGAAGAGATCCGGGAAAGAGAAAATGTGTGAAGAATCGCTGTATATTTCGCTAACGATATAGAACATGTATTACTGCATTTTTAAAGGCTGCGTATCTGTTTGAAGTACATGTTTATTACGGGAACGTCCAAAATGGGGACGGATGTAGAAGATTTGCAAATGAGATCACAAACATTTTTACTTAGCTTTAAACTCTGGCAATCATTACAATGTTGGATAGACTTCCACGTCTGGATCTTAAATAGGTTGTCAGATCTGGACAATGTCGATTTCGATGGAAGGTAATAAAAAAGGATGCTAACACAGCAGCTTCACAACACTCCAGTTACAACTATAGTGAAGCTTATGAATCCGATCATTCCGTGGTTGAGTAGGAGTTGTCCACTGTACCGGTGCGTTCATATCGGGAGGTGGCCATCGTGTATCAACACCCCCGAGGAAGCGGGAGAAACGGGGGAGGAGCGAGGTTCCTGATTGGACGCAACACGGGCTAGCCCCCCGTTGCGTCCAATCACCAACTCCGCCCCTCCCCCGTTTCCCCCGCCTCCTCAGGGGTGTTGATACACGATGGCCACCACCCGTTTATGTCGAAGATTCGATCCTTCAACCGAGCTGGAAAAAAAGCGACGGTGATGTCTTGCAATTTTCTGTGTAGAAACATACGATAATTTTTATGGGTTATTGTTTTTTTTTATTTATTTTTTGTTTTTCTTCTGTTTGCATATATAGCAAATAGTTCAGTTTCATCGGTATTTCGGTATCTCAGGCAAACGCTAGGAGCGGGACCGGAGAGCGGCGCGCTCATAGCGGGACCGGAGAGCGACTCGAGCGACGCTGTCTCTTTGCTCCGAGCGAAAATTAGCCATCTACTCGGGTCACAGCAGCCGCTCTCCGGGCAACCGCAGTTCCGCTCGGAGCGATATTCAGTCGCAATTGGCACTGCGGTGGCTGTCCGGGCGATTTTCGGAATTTCCCCCTAGTTTTTCTTTATATCCGCCTCTTCTCGAGAGGTGCTTGAATGTCGCAGTCCTCGGCAGAGAAATCCCCGCCTCGGTCCGCAACAAGGGCGTAATCTTCGCCGAGGTCTGCGGTGAGGAACCACGCTCCCTGCGAACCGCGGCGAACCATTCCCCCCTCCCAGCTGTGGGATCCCCTATCCCTCAGCGGTCAAACATATGCTGGCCTCCGGAGAGAGACTCCAAGTCACCTTCGAAGGCCGGCATCAGAATGCCGAATGAGGACTCGAGTGAGATGAGGTAACTTCTATGCCGGCTGTGCATGTGATAAACACATTAAAGGCACAGTACACCCAAAAAATTATTTTTCAGGTTTCATGCTTTTCCTGAAGAGGGTCACACGCTTATCACAGTGGTATCTCAGAAATCGTTCAAGACCCCCTATGAACAGAGTTATGGATCCCTAAAGATGCCTATATTTTAAGGGTTAAAAATTGGTGGACGAGTTGTCTCAGGCTTGTATTTCTCTTCAATCGCAACCGCTGCGCGAGAGCGAGCCAGGATAAGGAGACAGTCCGGCAATGGACTGAAGAACGAAGACTTATTGAAATTCATCCATCCATCGAGCCGCTATCGAGTCCGAAAATTTGTTAGGGGGTCGGGCCTGTGGTGGTGAGTGAAGGGGGTCGGGCCTGTGGTGGTTGCTTATATCTCGCTTATTTGGAGGAATTGAGATCTCGTATTTGGCACGTGTTATACAGGAGGGGTCTTCTACACAATTACATGAAAATCTCAAAATTCATATCTGAGGACGTACAGTGCCTTTAAGACGTGATCATTCGCCTTACCATGTTTTTTCATGTCTGCCACTGCACCCCGCACTCTTCAATGGTCTCTCGGATGATGGGTAACTGACTTAAGCTCGGGGAAATCGCAGTGGCCGTATTCGGGAAGGCGAAAGAAGACAGAAATTCGCCAGGTGATCCGATATCCCTACCTGAGTAGTCACAGAAAGCAAAAAGATAAGGAAACAAGAACGGAAACCGATTTTTCAAGGAGCGCCGTGACGGCTCGGCTTGGCCTGCAAACACTACATGACATCCTGCACACTTTTTCACGGCGTCTGATGTATTCCCGATTGGGTCCCGCACATTTTTTATGGCGTCTGACGCACTCCCTTTCGGGTCTCACATACGTTTTACGACGTCTAACGTATTACCATTTGGGTCCCCCACACATTATACGGCGTCCGGCGCACCGCCAATTGGGTCCGGTGTACTTTGTCCGGCGTCGGGCGCACCGCCAATTGGGTCCCGCACACTTTATCCGGCGTCCGGGGCACTGTCACTAGGGTCCCGCACACTTTATCCGGCGTCCGGCGCACCGTCGATTGGGTCCCGCACACTTTATCCGGCGTCCGGCGCACCGTCAATTGGGTCCCGCACACTTTATCCGGCGTCCGGGGCACTGTCACTAGGGTCCCGCACACTTTATCTAGCGTCCGGCGCACCGTCAATTGGGTCCCGCACACTTTATCCGGCGTCCGGGGCACTGTCAGTGGGGTCCCGCACACTTTATCCGGCGTCCGGCGCACCGTCAATTGGGTCCCGCACACTTTATCCGGCGTCCGGGGCACTGTCAGTGGGGTCCCGCACACTTTATCCGGCGTCCGGCGCACCGTCAATTGGGTCCCGCACACTTTATCCGGCGTCCGGGGCAATGTCACTAGGGTCCCGCACACTTTATCCGGCGTCCGGGGCACTGTCACTAGGGTCCCGCACACTTTATCCGGCGTCCGGCGCACCGTCAATTGGGTCCCGCACACTTTATCCGGCGTCCGGCGCACCGTCAATTGGGTTCCGCACACTTTATCCGGCGGCCGGGGCACTGTCACTAGGGCCCCGCACACTTTATCCGGCGTCCGGCGCACCGTCAATTGGTTCCCGCACACTTTATCCGGCGTCCGGGGCACTGTCAGTGGGGTCCCGCACACTTTATCCGGCGTCCGGGGCACTGTCACTAGGGTCCCGCACACTTTATCCGGCGTCCGGCGCACCGTCAATTGGGTCCCGCACACTTTATCCGGCGTCCGGCGCACCGTCAATTGGGTTCCGCACACTTTATCCGGCGTCCGGGGCACTGTCACTAGGGTCCCGCACACTTTATCCGGCGTCCGGCGCACCGTCAATTGGTTCCCGCACACTTTATCCGGCGTCCGGGGCACTGTCAGTGGGGTCCCGCACACTTTATCCGGCGTCCGGCGCACCGTCAATTGGGTCCCGCACACTTTATCCGGCGTCCGGCGCACCGTCGATTGGGTCCCGCACACTTTATCCGGCGTCCGGGGCACTGTCACTAGGGTCCCGCACACTTTATCCGGCGTCCGGGGCACTGTCAGTGGGGTCCCGCACACTTTATCCGGCGTCCGGCGCACCGTCAATTGGGTCCCGCACACTTTATCCGGCGTCCGGGGCAATGTCACTAGGGTCCCGCACACTTTATCCGGCGTCCGGGGCACTGTCACTAGGGTCCCGCACACTTTATCCGGCGTCCGGCGCACCGTCAATTTGTTCCCGCACACTTTATCCGGCGTCCGGGGCACTGTCACTAGGGTCCCACACACTTTATCCGGCATCCGGCGCACCGTCAATTGGGTCCCGCACACTTTATCCGGCGTCCGGCGCACCGCCAATTGGGTCCCATATAACAGATCCATTAAATGGCAAGCTTCTCGCAATTTCCGTTCGTCCTCTCAAAAACATTTGGATTTCAAATCAGCTATTTCAACTTTGTATACGAATATTCCAAAATGCAAGAAAACTCACCCGTCGAAAACTCGAATCCGAATAATGTTCGAATATCGGGGCTGACAGAATAGTGGAAATCGAAAAATGTTTGCGTACTAGTCTTTTTCGAATATTCGAATAAAAGTTTAAAGGCATCGTTCGCGCTGGAAATC
The DNA here is from genome assembly GCA_029168955.1 of Aplectana chamaeleonis. Lineage (NCBI taxonomy): Eukaryota > Metazoa > Nematoda > Chromadorea > Rhabditida > Cosmocercidae > Aplectana > Aplectana chamaeleonis. Next base: position 502,112 of record JAPDOI010000218.1, on the reverse strand, counting down.
AATTTTCTTTTTTCGGGCTCAATTTCATGATTGAGCCCGGTAGACCACGCTGGTAAACTTTGGCGCGTCAAAAATGTTGGGCAATGAGGTTGGAAGGCGTCAAAGATGAAGATCCGCCACCAATTCTCACCAGTCATCTGGCACTTTTTCCTAGAATGTTGGTGCGACCGTAAGACAACATGAAAAATAGTTACGGCACGAACTCCACATGCAGAAAAACTCCCAAACATACAGTGACGAGGCCTCCAAAAGCAGAAAAACTTCAAAAAAGATTTTGGCGCGAAATTCAAATTCGTATTTACAATGTGTTCCGATTGACTTATCTTTACAAGTGAAGGTTTTTCATGGGCCCCTTCGACATCTTCGTTCACTAGAGAGGCCAAGCTACACAAAAACATGAAAAAATAATATACGGTTTTCTGCGCGTACGATGCCTTTAAACCAAAGGGTCCGATGTTTATTCAAGCTCGAATGTTTGGTCCTGTTTCTATGCAGATGCCAAGCATGTTTCTTCCGACAGAGAAAAACACCTATTTCTGGAGTCTCGGCGTCATCGCAGCCACATTCTAGAGCATTTCAGGCATAAAAAGTGGAGAAGGTTGCGATTGTTTACTGAAGCAGCACAAAAAGTCACGAATTGGCAGGGAGGAGTATAAAATTTTTTGGTTATTGGAATAGATTTTAGTAAACAAAGAATATACAGAATCCAGTGCTATAAAAAACTTAATTAAAATAATACAAATCGAAACTGTGCTCGGAAACAGATACGAACAAACTGCCGTGGTTATTCCCCTAATTAGGCAACTTTGTAGAAACAAACCGGGAAACTCCTGGCCGGTGATTGCCCAAAAACTGTGCCCCAGTTCGTATGTGGATTAGCCCCGATTCGCACACGACCCCGCGGCAGAACTAGTTTTTGATCATATGCTACAATCTTACCACCGCGTAGATAATCTACTGATGGACAATGGGATGCTAATAACACTCCTCGTGTTATGCTTCTTATTTAAAATGTTTGAGATTGAAGCGATGGTCATGTATTTCGGAAAAGGAAATAGGCAGTAAACGGAGACCAACATGCACGAGCTTAGGCTTCGTTCATCCGGCCTATCCATAGTTTCACGGTTATGACTGTTCGGAGCGACACATCTTGCTCTCTGTTACGCAGCGGGAAGAGGGCCCTTCGCAAGTTACTGGAGAGTGCAAGTGCATTCAAAACCGTGCACCTGCCTTCAAGACTCGCAGCTCAGACCACAGGAGTATATTTTGTACTCGTGACCCAATGGGCGCGACGGGACCGCGGGATTCCGGCACGATTAATCCGGGAATTTAACTCCAATATGAACAGTGGGTAGGCCATCATGCTGTCATACGAATTCGCAGGTGAGTGGAAAACGTTGATCACAGAATCCACATTTTCGAGGTATGAATCAAATACTAATGCCCGCGCCGGGCTTTGCAAAAGAAAACGGAAAGAATTCGGCATACTTGGCAAAAAGCCCGATGCGTGGAAGTCTTGAACCAAGACTTTTTCGAATTCTGAAAGTCATGCTCATAGCTCGAATGGCTACCTATGTTCTATGTGGGCTATTTGGGCAGCAGTTTCCTAAAATCGCTTTGTTTTCGAATCAAAGGGTTTAAATCGTTGTCTGAAAACGTCGAGCGCGGCAAAGTGCAGTCAATTTTAAGTAGAAATCGTTCTAGTAATAGAAGAGCAATCTCTAAGCTCTCTTTATGAACTAGATGCAGATGGGACAATCCTAAAATTTGTGCAGGCTGCTTTTTCGAAATCCTCGATTAAACGCTCTTTGGGTAATCCTAAAGAGTCTGACTTGTGTTGCGAAAACTCCAGACTGTCAAATGAAATATTTCGAAAGTTCAACCTGCACAATTTTCGAAATTGTCTCAGCTGCACCTAATTCATAAGGAGAGCATGAAGAGTGCTCTTGAACTACTTGCACAAATACAACAGAAAATTTCGTCTTTTTTTCCTTCACGCGACGTTTTCGAAAAACGATCGCAAGAAAAATTCCTTCAAAAGCAAAGTGATTTCAGGAAATTTCTTCCCTCAAAGCACACAAATATCTGCGTCTCAAAAAAGCAAAGTCTGCGAATATGATAGCGTTTCCAGAATCTGAAACATTTTTCAAGCAAAAAGGTTACAAGCATCGGACGTTAGCGGATGTATTGTAGTTACCAATAAAATGCATACACAATGCGAAAAAAGTAGCGATTCAGCGTTTGTTCATGTGCCTAACAGTGAGAATACTCTCGATCAAAGAGAGAAATCGGATAAGACAACCATCATTCTCAATTAATGCAAAACATGAACGGATTGTCGATCGTTTATCGAGAAGATGAAGGAAAAGGCGACAGTCGCAGCCGGTCCACCATCGAGTTGATAAAAATGGTCGTTCAACGAGCTTAGCAAAGGTGAAGCGTGGTGAGAATGGAAGTGACCTGGTTCATTGTGAAAAATGACCTTCACGCGGCCCAAAAAATTTAAATTGAGAAGAAACCTGCAAGAATTCGTGGATCCATTGGGCAAGGAATGCCCGGAAGTTCCGATTTCCGCTGTCCTGATTTCTGAGCTCCGAAAGAACGCCGCCATAATTCTTGTCACGGCCTGATTAGACACCATTAATACTTCTCAACGCCAGCGTGTCACGCGCGTGACGCGCGGGCGTGGCGTTGGAGTATGAATGGCCAGACGATGCGGCCGCGCAGTACGCGCATGACGCCCGCACTGGGGGTACGGGCTTAGTGCACCCAAAAGGGCTCGCCGCCGTTACCCGCGGACAGGCTGCCAGCTGTCACTACAGTATCCCAGCCCCGCCCTTCGCAGGCTTCGGCGGCGCTTCCAGATCGCGTCGCCTGTTAGTATTGAGAAATGATGAAAAATTCCGGAAAAATATTCAAATGAAGGTATACTGGTTCTTTCTGTATTGGTCCGGAAAAAGACGAGCTACACTGCATTAACTCAGAAACTCGGAGCTCGCCACTCGCGCGCACTTCGGGACTGGCTCGCCACCCGCTCACCCCTCATTTCGAAGAGCTCGCCACCTGCTACCCCTTCGTCTTCGCTCGCCGACCGCTATGGGTATAGCAAGTCGCGAGCGCGAGGAGAGGTGGTATAGCGGGTCGCGAGCTGTTCGTCAGCGAATCGCTCGCTGAGCTGTTATCGTCCTTAAAAGTATTTCGCAACAGTTTCCTCAATTTCTCCTGTACATCATTTGTCATCATCTTTCTGTTTGTTGTTTGGCTTTTTTCTTTGTAATATCATGAAGCTCAAACTTTACATAGTCATTGTTCTTACTCGATGCTCACTTAGTAGCTTATCTAGGCAACCTGAATTGGCATTCCCTATTCTTTTTGAACAGTGAGAACAAATTTAGAACAATATCATTCTTAGAAGAAAAAAGCTCCTTCGTGATGTTTTCGTTCCGTTATACTTCTCTGCAGCTCTTCAAACTCTCCAAAAGGATATTTTCAGATGCCCAAGTTTTGCTTGGCCAAACCATCCTTGGTTTGCGCTCCAGCCACCGTCAACCAGTTGGGTGTGCGAGCGTATGGAGGTAACATTTTTGTGAAATTATTAACACTTCTATGTCCTTGCTGCATATGCTGCTTATACTAAGTAACACTCATGACGGTCCCCAGGAGAGATATTGGGGGGGGGGGTACGCCGTGAGAATTCCTGTGCTGGTGATGAGAGGTTCCAATCCAGGGCCGGCCTTAAGCTCTACCATCCCCCCCTTTTTAGCATGTGCTGCTGGCATTACGTGCTAACCGCAGTACAGGCTGAAATTGAGGAAGGGTCGTAACTCAGTATGAGTTGTCAGCACATGCTGTTGATAACGAGGGATTGAACTCGATCTCGGCCTTGGAGTAGAACCCCCTTGAATCGGAAGATCATAGTCTGACATAGGAAATTTGTTGGGTTCTGAGCAGGGCTGTGCGGAACAGTTCCGTTTCCGATTCCGTTTCCGTATTTCCGGTGTTTTTGGGCTGTTCCGTTCCGCTTCCGTTTCCGAGTTTTTGGGTCCGGAAACGGAATAAATCAATGAAACACGATATATGATAGTGGGTCTAGGCAAGGATTTTTGAAGGGTTCATGCGGCGCTGAAAACTGCATCTGACCTCTTGTGTTCAAGTGGATATCTGAGCTCGGCTGATATCATTCACGAAGGGGTCTGCGATTGGAACTCTATAAAATGATGACACGAAATGGGCGTGGCAGGAATCTGAACACCTTTTGAGAATTATTCTGAAAAATATGTAGCTTTTTTCTCTGAGATTCAATGATTTCGTGAAGATTTTCTTCCTGATTCCACTTCTTCGCTTTTTTAACCCCACGAAAGCAACAAAAATCTAAATAGTTTTTTTTTGAACGAGCAGCCTGTATTCTATAAAGGAGTCGCGGTGGAGACAGGTGGAGGTGACCACGGGCAGCGACGAGGCTAGTTTGAGGAAGATCATTAGAAAAGTTTCTCCTCTCGCCAAGGAATTTTTCTTCATTTTTCGAATTCAATCGTTTAATAAACACTCCAATAGGCAAATATGGTTCGAAAAAAAGAAAAGTAGTCGCTGATTATCTGCAAATTGACTTCTCATTAGCTTTGAAGAACACCAGGTGCCATTTGGACTGCTTTCTGCGGGCAGGCTGTACACCAGGGGCCGAATGCATCATTGGGCCGATTTGGGGCAGGGGCAGGGCAGTCTGCGCACTTGAATAGCTCTGTTAATCATCAAATCAATCGTGCCCCAGCTGCCCCAACTCGGAGGCTGGGGCAGCTAGAGCAGGGAAAAACACAGCCGGGGCACGATTGATTAGACGACCTACTGCCCTCGCACTGCGATCTTCAATGATACCGACTGCCCTGCCCCTACCCCATCCCGGCGCGTTGATGCATCCGGCCCCAGTGTGCGGCAAAGAAAAATAAAACTCCGGCAAACGGCGATGGCAAACCCCTAAGAGATCAGCAAATTGCAATCGGCAAACGGCAAATACCGCACACCCCTGCTGTACACTATTTCGAAGGGCGGCTACATATAATAAGTATTTTTAGAGGTTGCCTTTTCGGATATTTAGAAGCGACACTTCGAAATCGTTGAATGCCTCGTAGTGACTTTATTTTGAGTTAGTATTAGTTTATTGACTGAAATCACTGGTCATTGAATGAGAGCTCCGGGCAATTAGCAACAGCGTGACAATGAGGCAACCCAGCATTTTTTGGTCTCTTCCGTTTCCGTTTCCGGATTTCCGTTTCCGGCGTTTTTTAGCCTTTTTACTTCCGTTTCCGTTTCCGAAAATTTTGAAAAAGATTTCCGCACAGCCCTGGTTCTGAGGCGCAGTGTACATGATAACCGCTCATTACCTGAAACCTTAAACAAACGCCGTTTCCATGAATGGATACTCCTACTCACCCAGTACGTTACCGGATGAGCTTTGCCGCGGAATTTCCCAATCGTCATAATCGATTATTTTTACATATATCTATGTTTTTCAGAGGCATGGGAACTCGAAGAACAGTCAGTCTACAAGTCAGCAGTCCACTAATGCCTCGGAGCCTTCGCCAGCGATGGAAAAGGCCACACAAGGAAGCGCGGCAGTGTAATGATTGCCTGGATGAACTTAATTTTTGATCGATAGTTTTTTTATTTGAGCGCCGTAGTTTTTGTTGAGCTTTAGGAAATTGTGATCTCTCTCAATGCGAAGTATTGCGTCCATTCGTTATGATGTAATCAGTAGAAACACTCGGAGTTCTAAGAATTCTGTGATTTATTTGAAACTGACGATAATAAATCAATCTTGACGATCCTGGACCCTCCGAGTTTTCAGAATATATGTACTGTTGCTGAGAAAGAATAATTGGTGCCATCGAAACAGAGGGGGGCACTTGGCCACGCCCATTTTCTCGTGCCGCAACGACTTTGATTTTGAAATGGGAGAAAAACCACGGGTAGGTGTTTAAGCTGCGCGGCGGCACAGGAAAATGGGCGTGGTCAAGCTCTATACCAAGGCTCCTCCATCAAGGCGATAAGAACGCATAACCGAAACGAAAATTAGAGTGTTGCATGAAATTCGAGGGGAAGTCACACTCAAGAGCTCGCCACCCGCTATCTTCACGTCGGCGACCGGCGCTAGGCGAGCGCGCCGACGAGGAGTTGCGAGCGCCAAGCCGAAATGTGGTGAGCGGGTGGCGAGCACCAGCATGCCAGTGCTCGCCACCCGCTACCATTCCACTCGCGGGCCGCGCAAGGTGTTGCGTGCCGCCGGACCTTTGGTTAGCGGGTGGCGAACTCCAACTTTCTGGGTTGGCTGAAATAGCGAAGCCACTGACAGATTGGTTGGGATAATTACGCTACTACACTCGTACGACCTTCACTGGAACGCTTGCGCCCTCAAAAAAAAATTGGCGAAAAATACGTCATCGAGCATTGAATATATGTATCGAGAGGCGGAGTCCGTTTAGGTGGGCGGGGAAAGGATGATTTGGTGACTCAGTACGGCTGAAATACTTTCATTTTATACTTTTTTGACGCTTGCAACTTCGTGAACGTTCTACTAGAGGCCGTAAGATCCCACTAACGTAGCTATCTCAACAACGCTTTTGAGCGTGTATGCTTCCTTTAAATTGAATTTTAAAAACGATTGTTCCGCCACAGCAGCTGAGCTCGCATTGTTCTTGACTGTTGTAGACCTATACCTCAACGTCTTCATGTCGAGAACGAACGCCATCTGACTACCCACTGAATGTGCCAAATAGGACTTGGCTCGGCGTGAGTAAGGTAAGCGTTCTGCGATAGAATTTTTGCTTTGTTAAGTACGAATCCTGTAGTTTTTTTTAGCTGTTTTCTTGTAATCTGAAAGATCGCTTGGGAGTTGATGTCGCATTTGCTTTTGATTTTCCCATGTTTCGAAGAAGAAATACCCTTATCGCTAAAGGCAGTGTTCACGATAAATCCTGGATGTTCAGCCTCTTACAGATTATGATACATAGGTCAACAGCTTACTGTGAAAGTAGCGTCAGGAAAAACTGCAGAAAGTGTTGAGAACGCATTTTTTTTTCGTCCAAGCAGGACTTCTTGTGTGACCCCATATTTTTGAGAATGTAAGAATTGACCGATGTGAAGGAATGAAGTCTATCCATGTGATAACGTGATCCACCTTGTCCACTGCTACTTACCATTACCTTAGCTGATCGGCTGTTTACGTGTTCAAGCTTCCTCAGAAAGGATTAGGGCTGGGATTCATGAACGACAAACCATGGGCTGCAGTTGGGTCTGCGGCGGAAATACCACGCATTCTTTGGGAGCAAACCCAACCGTAGCCAATGGTTTGCGTTCATGAATCCCAGCCTAGTTTGGGAGGCGGGGTGACCCAATGGGTTGACTGGCCCGCGCGCTTTTCACCCTTTTCCCTATGGTTCTTCGTGAATCTCTCCTCACTGTTTTCATCGCTAGGTCCAAAAGCTCACGCTTCTGTGGAAAAACTGGACTTTTCCATTATGAACACTGCCTTTAATCGAATAAATCTATTAACGTTTTGCATTTATCTCCACTAACATCAATCGCATACACATTTTGATTTGAGATACTTCCTATTATCGAGTTCGCAGTCCACAGAAATGCTATCCTCCACGGTTGCACCGTCATAGCAGCACCAAGGACGACTCATCACGTCTGGAGAAAACTAATGGCAGAGAAATTGAAGCGTCTCTTCGCGTTTGAGGAAGTCGCATATACCACACAACGACGTACCAAGACACAAACCAGTAGGCGTAATTAATCCATCTAACTAGTTTGATAGCCGTTCACTATTAGCAGCTAGTTGCCCTGTCGAAACGTTGGAGACTGAGCAGGGCATTAGGAGAACTTATCGAGCAGAGAAGAAGAGAATCAGGACTGAAATGCAGGAATTTGAAAGTTTAGTGTAGAAATGGAAATCAACCACGCTCGTTATGGTTTCACAAAGATCTTCGACGCGCCAATCCTAAGCGGCCGATATTTCCGCCACGGTCATAGTTGGATTTCGGCTTATCCTCTTAGCCATTCACCTCGTCTGATTTGACGATGTCATCGGAACCGATTTGCAGGGAGGTTTTTGACGAATTCACGTTTGAATTCGGGTCAACTGACGATTAAGTGTCCGAAATCGGTGGCAAATTAATGCGGCCCATCCCAGCTGCAGTCCATCTACGCGGTCATTTCGCGGCTGGGTTGTTTGTTGTCGTCCCAGGAACAATAAGTGTTTGCAAGCAGAAGCCGTTGTTCTTTAATGGGCAGAAAAACAAGACCCATTCTGACTTAGAAGAAAGCTATTTCTGCTTCTGCCTATTTCAAAAGGAGGGACGTTCGATTCACTAAGGCAGGAGTCAAAGAAGTATTTTCCTTAAAGGCAGTGGTCGCGCTCAAATATGCTCGTCTTTTTTTCCTCTCTGAACTTTTTTTTCTGGGTATAGAGTAGTAGAACTTATAAGAAAAAATCGCGAAAAACGCTGTTCTAGGCCAAATTTGAAGCCTAAACTTCCTTGTCTTTTTATGGTGGACGAGCTCACCCACCATCATCGGCATCGATGATCACTACATAGTATCAAAAACATCAGTTGGCTTGAATTTGAATTTCAATCAATGAACCTCCGGATTTATGTACACATCTAGTCAAAAACATTGACTGTAGTGCTTGCTTTCAGTGCTCAACTGTTTTCATTAGGTAAATTCCTGAAAGTTTAGGTCCCTGGCAAAAGTGAAGATTTGGCATGGCCATAGAAATATACTCAGTTAAAAAGGGAAAATAACGAAAAATGAAAAAAGGTTTTGAAATATTCCTGAGAACGATTTGGCGTAGAATAATTTGTTTTTCGGGAAATGAAGTGAAATAGTTGAAAGTATGATTTGGCTGTCTAGTTTGAACCAGCTATTGATAAGAGTTGTGCAAAACGAGAGATCGCCTTGTCTGTGCTTATGCGTAGAACATATCAAAGCGAAGTCACGCGTGAAATGGGAAGCATCAAAACTTTTTCGGGAGCTGTAATGCGGGGGTCTTTACGTATTAGGTGAAGTAAAATCAACACGCGTGATTTCGCTTCAATATGTTCTACGGATAAGCACAGACAAGGCGATCTCTCGTTTTGCACAACTCTTATCAATAGCTGGTTCAAACTCGACTGCCAAATCATACTTTCAACTATTTCACTTCATTTCCCGAAAAACAAATTATTCTACGTCAAATCGTTCTCAGGAATATTTCAAAACCTTTTTTTCATTTTTCGTTATTTTCCCTTTTTAACTGAGTATATTTCTATGGCCATGCCAAATCTTCACTTTTGCCAGGAACCTAAACTTTCAGGAATTTCACTTATTTTTCCTAAAGGTTTCCTTTCTAACATGATTTATGCCTGGTGGTGTTAGATGAAAGTAAACCCACTGGTGTCTTGCCCCCCTCCCCCTTCTATGACGTCCTGCGCACTCCAACTGATGTCCTGCACACTTCCTCTGATGTCATGCACACTTTCTATGACGTCCTGCACACTCCCACTAATGTCCTGCACACTTTCTATGACATCCTGCACACTCCCACTGATGTCCTGCAAACTTTCTACGGCGTTCTGCGTGCACCCATTTGGGTCACAAGCACGCTCCTGCCGATCATTTTTCCGCAGGGCTACCGTAACCCTCCTTCAAAAATTTTCTGAGTGTCAGCTTGGATATGAGCACACGGTAATAGCCAACAAACGTGTTTGCACCATTTCGACCTCCTCAGCCACTTCCCGGAGGCTTCTCGAAGAGAACGGTGTGTGAATGATTGCATACCGCTCCTCTGCCCTTTTATACCCCGCATGGTATGAGCGTGTGTTATCGCTCGTTATCATGTTTTGCTCAATAATGGTTACGGTAGCCCTGCGGAAAAATGGTCGGCATGGGCGTGCTTCTAATTGGGTCCCGCACACTTTCTACGGCGTCTTGCGCACTTTCACTTTGTCACCTTACACTTTCTACGGCGTCCGGCGCACTCCCACTTGGGTCCCGCACGCTTTCTACGGCGTGTGGCGCACTCCCACTTGGGTCCCGCACACTTTCTACGGCGTCCGGCGCACTCCCTTTTTGAGTCGCGCACACTTTCTACGGCGTCCGGCGCACTTTCATTAGGGTTCGACACACTTTCTAGGGCGTTCTGCGCACACTTATTTGAATCCCGCACACTTTCTACGGCGTTCTGCGCCCACCCATTTGGGTCCCGCACACTTTCTATGGCGTCCGGCGCACTCCTACTTGGGTCCCGCACACTTTCTACGGCGTCCGGCGCACTCCCACTTGGGTCCCGCACACTTTCTACGGCGTACGACGCTGTCTCATTTGGGTCCCGCACACTTTCTACGGCGTTCTGCGCACACCCATTTGGGTCCCGCACACTTTCTACGGCGTCCGGCGCACTCTCATTTGGGTCCCGCACACTTTCTACGGCGTCCGGCGCACTCCCACTTGAGTCCCGCACACTTTCTACGGCGTCCGGCGCACTCCCACTTGGGTCCCGCACACTTTCTACGGCGTACGACGCTGTCTCATTTGGGTCCCGCACACTTTCTACGGCGTTCTGCGCACACCCATTTGGGTCCCGCACACTTTCTACGGCGTCCGGCGCACTCTCATTTGGGTCCCGCACACTTTCTACGGCGTCCGGCGCACTCCCACTTGGGTCCCGCACACTTTCTACGGCGTACGACGCTGTCTCATTTGGGTCCCGCACACTTTCTACGGCGTCCGGCGCACTCCCACTTGAGTCCCGCACACTTTCTACGGCGTCCGGCGCACTCCCACTTGGGTCCCGCACACTTTCTACGGCGTACGACGCTGTCTCATTTGGGTCCCGCACACTTTCTACGGCGTCCGGCGCACTCTCATTTGGGTCCCGCACACTTTCTACGGCGTCCGGCGCACTCCCATTTGGGTCCCGCACACTTTCTACTGCATCCGGCGCACTCTCATTTGGGTCCCGCACACTTTCTACGGCGTCTTGCGCACTCCCACTTGAGTCCCGCACACTTTCTACGGCGTCCGGCGCACTCCCACTTGGGTCCCGCACACTTTCTACGGCGTACGACGCTGTCTTACTTGGATCCCGCACACTTTCTACGGCGTCCGGCGCACTCCCTTTTTGAGTCGCGCACACTTTCTACGGCGTCCGGTGCACTCTCATTAGGGTTCGACACACTTTCTAGGGCGTTCTGCGCACACCCATTTGAATCCCGCACACTTTCTACGGCGTTCTGCGCACACCCATTTGGGTCCCGCACACTTTCTACGGCGTCCGGCGCACTCCCACTTGAGTCCCGCACACTTTCTACGGCGTCCGGCGCACTCCCACTTGGGTCCCGCACGCTTTCTACGGCGTGTGGCGCACTCTCATTTGGGTCCCGCACACTTTCTACGGCGTCCGGCGCACTCCCTTTTTGAGTCGCGCACACTTTCTACGGCGTCCGGCGCACTCCCACTTGGGTCCCGCACACTTTCTACGGCGTGTGGCGCACTCTCATTTGGGTCCCGCACACTTTCTACGGCGTCCGGCGCACTCCCACTTGAGTCCCGCACACTTTCTACGGCGTCCGGCGCACTCCCACTTGGGTCCCACACACTTTCTACGGCGTCCGGTGCACTCTCATTAGGGTCCGACACACTTTCTAGGGCGTTCTGCGCACACTTATTTGAATCCCGCACACTTTCTACGGCGTTCTGCGCCCACCCATTTGGGTCCCGCACACTTTCTATGGCGTCCGGCGCACTCCTACTTGGGTCCCGCACGCTTTCTACGGCGTGTGGCGACTCTCATTTGGGTCCCGCACACTTTCTACGGCGTCCGGCGCACTCCCACTTGAGTCCCGCACACTTTCTACGGCGTCCGGCGCACTCCCACTTGGGTCCCGCACACTTTCTACGGCGTACGACGCTGTCTCATTTGGGTCCCGCACACTTTCTACGGCGTTCTGCGGACACCCATTTGGGTCCCGCACACTTTCTACGGCGTCCGGCGCACTCCCATTTGGGTCCCGCACACTTTCTACTGCATCCGGCGCACCCTCATTTGGGTCCCGCACACTTTCTACGGCGTCTTGCGCACTCCCACTTGGGTCCCGCACACTTTCTACGGCGTACGACGCTGTCTTACTTGGATCCCGCACACTTTCTACGGCGTCCGGCGCACTCCCTTTTTGAGTCGCGCACACTTTCTACGGCGTCCGGTGTACTCTCATTAGGGTTCGACACACACTTTCTAGGGCATTCTGCGCACACCCATTTGAATCCCGCACACTTTCTACGGCGTTCTGCGCACACCCATTTGGGTCCCGCACACTTTCTACGGCGTCCGGCGCACTCCCACTTGAGTCCCGCACACTTTCTACGGCGTCCGGCGCACTCCCACTTGGGTCCCGCACGCTTTCTACGGCGTTCTGCGGACACCCATTTGGGTCCCGCACACTTTCTACGGCGTCCGGCGCACTCCCACTTGAGTCCCGCACACTTTCTACGGCGTACGACGCTGTCTCATTTGGGTCCCGCACACTTTCTACGGCGTTCTGCGGACACCCATTTGGGTCCCGCACACTTTCTACGGCGTCCGGCGCACTCCCACTTGGGTCCCGCACACTTTCTACGGCGTCCGGCGCACTCCCACTTGGGTCCCGCACACTTTCTACGGCGTACGACGCTGTCTCATTTGGGTCCCGCACACTTTCTACGGCATCCGGCGCACTCTCATTTGGGTCCCGCACACTTTCTACGGCGTCCGGCGCACTCCCATTTGGGTCCCGCACACTTTCTACTGCATCCGGCGCACTCTCATTTGGGTCCCGCACACTTTCTACGGCGTCTTGCGCACTCCCACTTGGGTCCCGCACACTTTCTACGGCGTACGACGCTGTCTTACTTGGATCCCGCACACTTTCTACGGCGTCCGGCGCACTCCCTTTTTGAGTCGCGCACACTTTCTACGGCGTCCGGTGCACTCTCATTAGGGTTCGACACACTTTCTAGGGCGTTCTGCGCACACCCATTTGAATCCCGCACACTTTCTACGGCGTTCTGCGCACACCCATTTGGGTCCCGCACACTTTCTACGGCGTCCGGCGCACTCCCACTTGAGTCCCGCACACTTTCTACGGCGTCCGGCGCACTCCCACTTGGGTCCCGCACGCTTTCTACGGCGTGTGGCGCACTCTCATTTGGGTCCCGCACACTTTCTACGGCGTCCGGCGCACTCCCTTTTTGAGTCGCGCACGCTTTCTACGGCGTCCGGCGCACTCCCACTTGGGTCCCGCACACTTTCTACGGCGTACGACGCTGTCTTACTTGGATCCCGCACACTTTCTACGGCGTCCGGCGCACTCCCTTTTTGAGTCGCGCACACTTTCTACGGCGTCCGGTGCACTCTCATTAGGGTTCGACACACTTTCTAGGGCGTTCTGCGCACACCCATTTGAATCCCGCAAACTTTCTACGGCGTTCTGCGCACACCCATTTGGGTCCCCACACTTTCTACGGCGTCCGGCGCACTCCCACTTGAGTCCCGCACACTTTCTACGGCGTCCGGCGCACTCCCACTTGGGTCCCGCACGCTTTCTACGGCGTGTGGCGCACTCTCATTTGGGTCCCGCACACTTTCTACGGCGTCCGGCGCACTCCCACTTGAGTCCCGCACACTTTCTACGGCGTCCGGCGCACTCCCACTTGGGTCCCGCACACTTTCTACGGCGTCCGGTGCACTCTCATTAGGGTCCGACACACTTTCTAGGGCGTTCTGCGCACACTTATTTGAATCCCGCACACTTTCTACGGCGTTCTGCGCCCACCCATTTGGGTCCCGCACACTTTCTACGGCATCCGGCGCACTCTACTTGGGTCCCGCACGCTTTCTACGGCGTGTGGCGACTCCTTTTTTGAGTCCCGCACACTTTCTACGGCGTCCGGCGCACTCCCACTTGAGTCCCGCACACTTTCTACGGCGTCCGGCGCACTCCCACTTGGGTCCCGCACACTTTCTACGGCGTACGACGCTGTCTCATTTGGGTCCCGCACACTTTCTACGGCGTTCTGCGGACACCCATTTGGGTCCCGCACACTTTCTACGGCGTCCGGCGCACTCCCACTTGAGTCCCGCACACTTTCTACGGCGTCCGGCGCACTCCCACTTGGGTCCCGCACACTTTCTACGGCGTACGACGCTGTCTCATTTGGGTCCCGCACACTTTCTACGGCGTCCGGCGCACTCTCATTTGGGTCCCGCACACTTTCTACGGCGTCCGGCGCACTCCCATTTGGGTCCCGCACACTTTCTACTGCATCCGGCGCACTCTCATTTGGGTCCCGCACACTTTCTACGGCGTCTTGCGCACTCCCACTTGAGTCCCGCACACTTTCTACGGCGTCCGGCGCACTCCCACTTGGGTCCCGCACACTTTCTACGGCGTACGACGCTGTCTTACTTGGATCCCGCACACTTTCTACGGCGTCCGGCGCACTCCCTTTTTGAGTCGCGCACACTTTCTACGGCGTCCGGTGCACTCTCATTAGGGTTCGACACACTTTCTAGGGCGTTCTGCGCACACCCATTTGAATCCCGCACACTTTCTACGGCGTTCTGCGCACACCCATTTGGGTCCCGCACACTTTCTACGGCGTCCGGCGCACTCCCACTTGAGTCCCGCACACTTTCTACGGCGTCCGGCGCACTCCCACTTGGGTCCCGCGCGCTTTCTACGGCGTGTGGCGCACTCTCATTTGGGTCCCGCACTTTTTCTACGGCGTCCGGCACACTCCTTTTGAGTCCCGCACACTTTCTACGGCGTCCGGCGCTCTCTCATTTGGGTCCCGCTCACTTTCTACGGCGTGTGGCGCACTCTCATTTGGGTCCCGCACACTTTCTACGGCGTCCGGCGCACTCCCACTTGAGTCCCGCACACTTCCTACGACGTCCGGCGCACTCCCATTTGGGTCCCTCACACTTTCTAAGGCATCCGGCGCACTTTCATTAGGGTTCGACACACTTTCTAGGGCGTTCTGCGCACACTTATTTGAATCCCGCACACTTTCTACGGCGTTCTGCGCCCACCCATTTGGGTCCCGCACACTTTCTATGGCGTCCGGCGCACTCCTACTTGGGTCCCGCACGCTTTCTACGGCGTGTGGCGACTCTCATTTGGGTCCCGCACACTTTCTACGGCGTCCGGCGCACTCCCACTTGAGTCCCGCACACTTTCTACGGCGTCCGGCGCACTCCCACTTGGGTCCCGCACACTTTCTACGGCGTACGACGCTGTCTCATTTGGGTCCCGCACACTTTCTACGGCGTTCTGCGGACACCCATTTGGGTCCCGCACACTTTCTACGGCGTCCGGCGCACTCCCACTTGAGTCCCGCACACTTTCTACGGCGTCCGGCGCACTCCCATTTGGGTCCCGCACACTTTCTACGGCGTACGACGCTGTCTCATTTGGGTCCCGCACACTTTCTACGGCGTCCGGCGCACTCTCATTTGGGTCCCGCACACTTTCTACGGCGTCCGGCGCACTCCCATTTGGGTCCCGCACACTTTCTACTGCATCCGGCGCACTCTCATTTGGGTCCCGCACACTTTCTACGGCGTCCGGCGCACTCCCACTTGGGTCCCGCACGCTTTCTACGGCGTGTGGCGCACTCCCACTTGGGTCCCGCACGCTTTCTTTCTACGGCGTCCGGCGCACTCCCTTTTTGAGTCGCGCACACTTTCTACGGCGTCCGGTGCACTCTCATTAGGGTTCGACACACTTTCTAGGGCGTTCTGCGCACACCCATTTGAATCCCGCACACTTTCTACGGCGTTCTGCGCACACCCATTTGGGTCCCGCACACTTTCTACGGCGTCCGGCGCACTCCCACTTGAGTCCCGCACACTTTCTACGGCGTCCGGCGCACTCCCACTTGGGTCCCGCACACTTTCTACGGCGTACGACGCTGTCTCATTTGGGTCCCGCACACTTTCTACGGCGTTCTGCGGACACCCATTTGGGTCCCGCACACTTTCTACGGCGTCCGGCGCACTCCCACTTGAGTCCCGCACACTTTCTACGGCGTCCGGCGCACTCCCACTTGGGTCCCGCACACTTTCTACGGCGTACGACGCTGTCTCATTTGGGTCCCGCACACTTTCTACGGCGTCCGGCGCACTCTCATTTGGGTCCCGCACACTTTCTACGGCGTCCGGCGCACTCCCATTTGGGTCCCGCACACTTTCTACTGCATCCGGCGCACTCTCATTTGGGTCCCGCACACTTTCTACGGCGTGTGGCGCACTCTCATTTGGGTCCCGCACACTTTCTACGGCGTCCGGCGTACTCCCACTTGGGTCCCGCACACTTTCTACGGCGTACGACGCTGTCTTACTTGGATCCCGCACACTTTCTACGGCGTCCGGCGCACTCCCTTTTTGAGTCGCGCACACTTTCTACGGCGTCCGGTGCACTCTCATTAGGGTTCGACACACTTTCTAGGGCGTTCTGCGCACACCCATTTGAATCCCGCACACTTTCTACGGCGTTCTGCGCACACCCATTTGGGTCCCGCACACTTTCTACGGCGTCCGGCGCACTCCCACTTGAGTCCCGCACACTTTCTACGGCGTCCGGCGCACTCCCACTTGGGTCCCGCACGCTTTCTACGGCGTGTGGCGCACTCTCATTTGGGTCCCGCACACTTTCTACGGCGTCCGGCGCACTCCCACTTGAGTCCCGCACACTTTCTACGGCGTCCGGCGCACTCCCACTTGGGTCCCGCACACTTTCTACGGCGTCCGACGCACTCTCATTTGGGTCCCGCACACTTTCTACGGCGTCCGGCGCACTCCCACTTGAGTCCCGCACACTTTCTACGGCGTCCGGCGCACTCCCACTTGGGTCCCGCACACTTTCTACGGCGTCCGGCGCACTCTCATTTGGGTCCCGCACACTTTCTACGGCGTTCTGCGCACATCCATTTGGGTCCCGCACACTTTCTACGGCGTCCTACGCACTCTCATTTGGGTCCCGCACACTTTCTACGGCGTCCGGCGCACTCCCACTTGGGTCCCGCACACTTTCTACGGCGTGTGGCGCACTCTCATTTGGGTCCCGCCCACTTTCTACGGCGTCCGGCGCACTCCCACTTGAGTCCCGCACACTTTCTACGGCGTCCGGCGCACTCCCACTTGGGTCCCGCACACTTTCTACGGCGTCCGGCGCACTCTCATTTGGGTTCCACACACTTCCTAGGGCGTTCTGCGCACACCCATTTGGGTCCGCACACTTTCTACGGCGTCCGGCGACGGCGTACGGCGCACTCCTACTTGGGTCCCGCACGCTTTCTACGGCGTGTGGCGACTCTCATTTGGGTCCCGCACACTTTCTACGGCGTCCGGCGCACTCCCACTTGAGTCCCGCACACTTTCTACGGCGTCCGGCGCACTCCCCACTTGGGTCCCGCACACTTTCTACGGCGTACGACGCTGTCTCATTTGGGTCCCGCACGCTTTCTACGGCGTCTGGCGCACACCCATTTGGGTCCCGCACACTTTCTACGGCGTCCGGCGCACTCCCACTTGAGTCCCGCACACTTTCTACGGCGTCCGGCGCACTCCCACTTGGGTCCCGCACACTTTCTACGGCGTACGACGCTGTCTCATTTGGGTCCCGCACACTTTCTACGGCGTCCGGCGCACTCTCATTTGGGTCCCGCACACTTTCTACGGCGTCCGGCGCACTCCCATTTGGGTCCCGCACACTTTCTACTGCATCCGGCGCACTCTCATTTGGGTCCCGCACACTTTCTACGGCGTCCGGCGCACTCCCACTTGAGTCCCGCACACTTTCTACGTCGTCCGGCGCACTCCCACCTGGGTCCCGCACACTTTCTACGGCGTACGACGCTGTCTCACTTGGATCCCGCACACTTTCTACGGCGTCCGGCGCACTCCCATTTGGGTCGCGCACACTTTCTACGGCGTCCGGTGCACTCTCATTAGCGTTCGACACACTTTCTAGGGCGTTCTGCGCACACCCATTTGAATCCCGCACCCTTTCTACGGCGTTCTGCGCACACCCATTTGGGTCCCGCACACTTTCTACGGCGTCCGGCGCACTCCCACTTGAGTCCCGCACACTTTCTACGGCGTCCGGCGCACTCCCACTTGGGTCCCGCACACTTTCTACGGCGTGTGGCGCACTCTCATTTGAGTCCCGCACACTTTCTACGGCGTCCGGCGCGCCTCCCACTTGGGTCCCGCACACTTTCTACGGCGTACGACGCTGTCTCATTTGGGTCCCGCACGCTTTCTACGGCGTTCTGCGGACACCCATTTGGGTCCCGCACACTTTCTACGGCGTCCGGCGCACTCCCACTTGGGTCCCGCACACTTTCTACGGCGTACGACGCTGTCTCATTTGGGTCCCGCACACTTTCTACGGCGTCCGGCGCACTCTCACTTGGGTCCCGCACACTTTCTACGGCGTCCGGCGCTCTCCCACTTGGGTCCCGCACACTTTCTACGGCATCCGGCGCACTCTCATTTGGGTCCCGCACACTTTCTACGGCGTCCGGCGCACTCCCACTTGAGTCCCGCACACTTTCTACGGCGTCCGGCGCACTCCCACTTGGGTCCCGCACACTTTCTACGGCGTACGACGCTGTCTTACTTGGATCCCGCACACTTTCTACGGCGTCCGGCGCACTCCCTTTTTGAGTCGCGCACACTTTCTACGGCGTCCGGTGCACTCTCATTAGGGTTCGACACACTTTCTAGGGCGTTCTGCGCACACCCATTTGAATCCCGCACACTTTCTACGGCGTTCTGCGCACACCCATTTGGGTCCCGCACACTTTCTACGGCGTCCGGCGCACTCCCACTTGGGTCCCGCACACTTTCTACGGCATCCGGCGCACTCTCATGTGGGTCCAGCACGCTTTCTACGGCGTGTGGCGCACTCTCATTTGGGTCCCGCACACTTTCTACGGCGTCCGGCGCACTCCCACTTGGGTACCGCACACTTTTTACGGTGACCGAGGTACTTTCGTTTGGGTCCCACACACTTTCCACGGCGTACTGCGCACACCCATTTGAATCCCGCACACTTTCTAAGGCGTCCAGCGCACACCCATTTGGGTCCCGCACACTTTCTACGGTGTCCGACGCACTCTTATTTGGGTCCCACACACTTTCTACGACGTCCGGCGCACTCTCATTTGGGTCCCGCACACTTTCTACGGCGTTCGGCCCACTCCCACTTGGGTCCCGCACACTTTCTACGGCGTCCGGCGCACTCTCATTTGGGTCGCGCACACTTTCTACGGCGTCTTGCGCACTCCCACTTGAGTCCCGCACACTTTCTACGGCGTCCGGCGCACTCCCACTTGGGTCCCGCACACTTTCTACGGCGTACGACGCTGTCTTACTTGGATCCCGCACACTTTCTACGGCGTCCGGCGCACTCCCTTTTTGAGTCGCGCACACTTTCTACGGCGTCCGGTGCACTCTCATTAGGGTTCGACACACTTTCTAGGGCGTTCTGCGCACACCCATTTGAATCCCGCACACTTTCTACGGCGTTCTGCGCACACCCATTTGGGTCCCGCACACTTTCTACGGCGTCCGGCGCACTCCCACTTGAGTCCCGCACACTTTCTACGGCGTCCGGCGCACTCCCACTTGGGTCCCGCACGCTTTCTACGGCGTTCTGCGGACACCCATTTGGGTCCCGCACACTTTCTACGGCGTCCGGCGCACTCCCACTTGAGTCCCGCACACTTTCTACGGCGTACGACGCTGTCTCATTTGGGTCCCGCACACTTTCTACGGCGTTCTGCGGACACCCATTTGGGTCCCGCACACTTTCTACGGCGTCCGGCGCACTCCCACTTGGGTCCCGCACACTTTCTACGGCGTCCGGCGCACTCCCACTTGGGTCCCGCACACTTTCTACGGCGTACGACGCTGTCTCATTTGGGTCCCGCACACTTTCTACGGCGTCCGGGCACTCCCACTTGGGTCCCACACACTTTCTACGGCGTCCTGCGCACTCCCAATTGGGTCCCGCATATCTCTTACGGCGTCCGGGGCACTCCCGCTTGGGTCCCGCACACTTCCTACGGCGTTCAGCGCACTCTCATTTGGGTCCCGCACACTTTCTACGGCGTCTTGCGCACTCCCACATGGATCCCGCACACTTCCTACGGCGTACGACGCTGTCTTACTTGGATCCCGCACACTTTCTACGGCGTCCGGCGCACTCCCTTTTTGAGTCGCGCACACTTTCTACGGCGTCCGGTGCACTCTCATTAGGGTTCGACACACTTTCTAGGGCGTTCTGCGCACACCCATTTGAATCCCGCACACTTTCTACGGCGTTCTGCGCACACCCATTTGGGTCCCGCACACTTTCTACGGCGTCCGGCGCACTCCCACTTGAGTCCCGCACACTTTCTACGGCGTCCGGCGCACTCCCACTTGGGTCCCGCACGCTTTCTACGGCGTGTGGCGCACTCTCATTTGGGTCCCGCACACTTTCTACGGCGTCCGGCGCACTCCCTTTTTGAGTCGCGCACGCTTTCTACGGCGTCCGGCGCACTCCCACTTGGGTCCCGCACACTTTCTACGGCGTCCGGCGCACTCCCACTTGAGTCCCGCACACTTTCTACGGCGTCCGGCGCACTCCCTTTTTGAGTCGCGCACACTTTCTACGGCGTCCGGTGCACTCTCATTAGGGTTCGACACACTTTCTAGGGCGTTCTGCGCACACCCATTTGAATCCCGCACACTTTCTACGGCGTTCTGCGCCCACCCATTTGGGTCCCGCACACTTTCTATGGCGTCCGGCGCGCTCCTACTTGAGTCCCGCACAGTTTCTACGGCGTCCGGCCCACTCCCACTTGGGTCCCGCACGCTTTCTACGGCGTTAGACGCTCTCTCATTTGGGTCCCGCTCACTTTCTACGGCGTTCTGCGCACACCCATTTGGGTCCCGTACAATTTCTACGGCGTCCGACGCTCTCTCATTTGGGTCCCGCACACTTTCTACGGCGTCCGGCGCACTCTTATTTGGGTCCCACACACTTACTACGGCGTTCTGCGCACTCTCATTTGAGTCCCGCACACTTTCTACGGCGTTCTGCGCACACCCATTTGGATCCCGCACACTTTCGACGGCGTCCGGTGCACTCTCATTTGGATCCCACACACATTCTACGGCGTCCGACGTACTGGTATTTGGTTCCCACACACTTTCTACGGCGTCCGGCGCACTCCCATTTGGGTCCCGCACACTTTCTACGGCGTCCGGCGCACTCTCATTTGGGTCCCGCACTTTCTACGGCGTCACGCGCACTCTCATTTGGGTTCCGCACACTTTCTACGGCGTGTGGCGCACTCTCATTTGGGTCCCGCACACTTTCTACGGCATCCGGCGCACTCTTATTTGGGTCCCTCACACACTTTCTACGGCGTCCTGGCACTCCCACTTGGGTCCCGCACACTTTCTACGGCGTCCGACGCACTCTCATTTGGGTCCCGCACACTTTCTACGGCGTCCGGCGCACTCCCACTTGGGTCCCGCACTCTTTCTACGGCGTCCGACGCACTCTCATTTGGGTCCCGCACACTTTCTACGGCGTCCGGCGCACTCTTATTTGCGTCCCACACACTTTCTACGGCGTGCGGCGCACTCTCATTTGGGTCCCGCACACTTTCTACGGCGTCCGGCGGACTCCCATTTGGGACCCACACACTTTCTACGGCGTTCTGCGCACACCCATTTGGGTCCCGCTCACTTTCTACGGCGTCCGGCGTAATCCCACTCGGGTCCCGCACACTTTCTACGGCGTGTGGCGCACTCTCATTTGGGTCCCGCACACTTTCTACGGCATCCGGCGCACTGTTGTTTGGGTCCCACACACTTACTACGGCGTTCTGTGCACTCTCACGTGGGTCGCGCACACTTTCTACGGCGTCCGGCGCACTCTCATTTGAGTTCCACACACTTTCTAGGGCGTTCTGTGCACTCTCATTTGGGTCCCGCACACTTTCTACGGCGTTCGCGCACTTTCCATTTGGGTCCCGCACACTTTCTACGGCGTCCGGCGCACTCCCACTTGGTCCCCGCACACTTTCTACGGCGTCCGGCGCACTCACACTTGGGCCACGCACACTTTCTACGGCGTCAGGCGCACTCTCATTTGGGTCCCGCACACTTTCTACGGCGTCCGGCGCACTCCCACTTGGGTTCCGCACACTTTCTACGGCGTCCGGCGCACTCTCACTTGGGTCCCGCACACTTTCTACGGCGTCCGGCGCACTCTGATTTGCGTCCCGCACACTTTCTACGGAGTTCTGTGCACTCTCATTTGGGACCCGCACACTTTCTACGGCGTCCGGCGCCCTCTCATTTGAGTCCCGCACACTTCATACGGCGTCCGGCGCATCCCATTTGGGTCCCGCACACTTTCTACGGCGCCCGGCGCACTCTCATTTGGGTCCCACACACTTTCTAGGGCGTTCTGCGCACACCCATTTGGGTCCCACACACTTTCTAGGGCGTTCTGCGCACACCCATTTGGGTCCCGCACACTTTCTACGGCGTCCGGCGCACTCCCACTTGAGTCCCGCACACTTTCTACGGCGTCCGGCGCACTCCCACTTGGGTCCCGCACACTTTCTACGGCGTCCGGCGCACTCTCATTTGGGTCCCACACACTTTCTACGCCGTCCAGTCCCCTCCCACTTGGGTCCCGCCCACTTTCTACGGCGTCCGACGCTCTCTCATTTGGGTCCCGCACACTTTCTACGGCGTCCGGCGCACTCCCACTTGAGTCCCGCACACTTTCTACGGCATCCGGTGCACTCCCACTTGGGTCCCGCACACTTTCTACGGCGTCCGGCGCACTCCCACTTGGGTCCCGCACACTTTCTACGGCGTCCGGCGCACTCATTTGGGTCCCGCACACTTTCTACGGCGTCCGGCGCACTCCATTTGGGTCCCGCACACTTTCTACGGCGTCCGGCGCACTCTCATTTGGGTCCCGCACACTTTCTACGGCGTCCGGCGCACTCCCACTTGGGTCCCGCACACTTTCTACGGCGTCCGGCGCACTCCACTTGGGTTCCGCACACTTTCTACGGCGTCCGGCGCACTCTCATTTGGGTCCCGCACACTTTCTACGGCGTCCGGCGCACTCCCACTTGAGTCCCGCACACTTTCTACGTCGTCCGGTGCACTCTCATTAGGGTTCGACACACTTTCTAGGGCGTTCTGCGCACACCCATTTGAATCCCGCACACTTTCTACGGCGTTCTGCGCACACCCATTTGGGTCCCGCACACTTTCTACGGCGTCCGGCGCACTCCCACTTGGGTCCCGCACGCTTTCTACGGCGTGTGGCGCACTCTCATTTGGGTCCCGCACACTTTCTACGGCGTCCGGCGCACTCCCACTTGAGTCCCGCACACTTTCTACGGCGTCCGGCGCACTCCCACTTGGGTCCCGCACACATTCTACGGCGTACGACGCTCTCTCATTTGGGTCCCGCACACTTACTACGGCGTTCTGCGGACACCCATTTGGGTCCCGCACACTTTCTACGGCGTCCGGCGCACTCTCATTTGGTCCCGCACACTTTCTACGGCGTCCGGCGCACTCCCACTTGGGTCCCGCACACTTACACTTTCTACGGCGTACGACGCTGTCTCATTTGGGTCCCGCACACTTTCTACGGCGTCCGGCGCACTCACATTTGGGTCCCGCACACTTTCTACGGCGTCCGGCGCACTCTCATTTGGGTCCCGCACACTTTCTACGGCGTCCGGCGCACTCCCACCTGGGTCCCGCACACTTTCTACGGCGTCCGGCGCACTCCCACTTGGGTCCCGCACACTTTCTACGGTGTCCGGCGCACTCCCACTTGGGTCCCGCACGCTTTCTCCGGCGCGTGGCTCACTCTCATTTGGGTCCCGCACACTTTCTACGGCGGCCGGCGCACTCCCTTTGAGTCGCGCACACTTTCTACGGCGTCCGGTGCACTCTCATTAGGGTTCGACACACTTTCTAGGGCGTTCTGCGCACACCCATTTTATTCCCGCACACTTTCTCCGGCGTCCGGCCCGCCCCCATTTGGGTCCCCCCCACTTTCTACGGCGTCCGGCGCACTCCCACTTGAGTCCCGCACACTTTCTACGGCGTCCGGCGCACTCCCTTTTGGGTCCCGCACGCTTTCTACGGCGTGTGGCGCACTCTCATTTGGGTCCCGCACACTTTCTACGGCGTCCGGCGCACTCCCTTTTTGCGTCCCGCACACATTCTACGGCGTCCGGCGCACTCACTTGGGTCCCGCACACTTTCTACGGCGTTCTGCGGACACTCATTCGGGTCCCGCCCACTTTCCACGGCGTCCGGTGCCCTCCCATTTGAGTCCCGCACACTTTCTATGCCGTCCGGCGCACTCCCACTTGGGTCCCGCTCACTTTCTACGGCGTCCGACGCTCTCTCATTTGGGACCCGCACACTTTCTCCGGCGTCCGGCGCACTCTCATTTGGGTCCCGCACACTTTCTACGGCGTCCGGCGCACTCTCATTTGGGTCCCGCACACTTTCTACGGCGTCCGGCGCACTCCCACTTGGGTCCCGCACACTTTCTACGGCGTCCGTCGCACTCTCATTTGGGTCCCGCACACTTTCTACGGCGTCCGGCGCACTCCATTTGGGTCCCGCACACTTTCTACGGCGTCCGACGTTCTTTTATTTGGGTCCCGCACACTTTCTACGGCGTCCGGCGCACTCCCACTTGGGTCCCGCACACTTTCTAAGGCGTGTGGCGCACTCTCATTTGGGTCCCGCACACTTTCTACGGCGTTCGGCGCACACCCATTTGGGTCCCGCACACTTTCTACGGCGTCCGGCGCACTCCCACTTGGGTCCCGCACACTTTCTATGGCGTCCGGCGCACTCTCATTTGGGTCCCGCACACTTTCTACGGCGTCCGGCGCACTCCCACTAGGGTCCCGCACACTTTCTACGGCGTTCTGCGCCCACCCATTTGGGTCCCGCACACTTTCTACGGCGTCCGGCGCACTCTCATTTGGGTCCCGCACACTTTCTACGGCGTCCGGCGCACTCTCATTTGGGTCCCGCACACTTTCTACGGCGTCCGGCGCACTCCCACTTGTGCCCCGCACACTTTCTACGGCGTCCGGCGCCCTCCCACTTGGGTCCCGCACACTTTCTACGGCGTACGGCGCACTCTCATTTGGGTCCCGCACACTTTCTACGGCGCCCGGCGCACTCCCACCTGGGTTCCGCACACATTCTACGGCGTCCGGCGCACTCCCACTTTGGGTCCCGCACACTTCCTACGGCGTTCTGCGCCCACTCATTGGGTCCCGCACACTTTCTACGACGTCCAGCGCACTCTCATTTGGATCCCGCACACTTTCTACGGCGTCCGGCGCACTCCCACTTGGGTCCCACACGCTTTCTACGGCGTGTGGCGCACTCTCATTTGGGTCCCGCACACTTTCTACTGCGTCCGGCGCACTCCCACTTGGGTCCTGCACACTTTCTACGGCGTACGACGCTGTCTCATTTGGGTCCCGCACACTTTCTACGGCGTCCGGCGCACTCTCATTTGGGTCCCGCACACTTTCTACGGCGTCCGGCGCACTCCCATTTGGGTCCCGCACACTTTCTACGGCGTACGACGCTGTCTCATTTGGGTCCCGCACGCTTTCTACGGCGTCCGGCGCACTCCCACTTGGGTCCCGCACACTTTCTACGGCGTCCGGCGCACTCCCACTTGGGTCCCGTACACTTTCTACGGCGTCCGGCGCACTCTCATTTGGGTCCCGCACACTTTCTACGGCGTACTGCGCACATTCATTTGGGTCCTGCACACTTTCCACGGCGTCCGGCGCACTCCGTTGGGTCCCACACACTTTCTATGACGTCCGGCGCACTCCCACATGAGTCCCGCACGCTTTCTACGGCGTCCGGCGCACTCCCACTTGGGTCCCGCGCGCTTTCTACGGCGTATGGCGCACTCTCATTTGGGTTCGACACACTTTCTAGGGCGTTCTGCGCACACCCATTTGGGTCCCGCACACTTCCTACGGCGTTCTGCGCACGCCCATTTGGGTCCCGCACACTTTCTACGGCGTCCAGCGCACTCCCACTTGGGTCCAACACGCTTTCTACGGCGTCCGGCGCACTCCCACGTGGGTCCCGCACAATTCTACGGCGTCCGGCGCACTCTCATTTGAGTCCCGCACACTTTCTACGGCGTCCGGCGCACTCTCATTTGGGTCCCGCTCACTTTCTACGGCGTTCGGCGTAATCCCACTCGGGTCCCGCACACTTACTACGGCGTTCTGCGCACTCTCATGTGGGCCCCGCACACTTTCTACGGCGTCCGGCGCACTCTCATTTGGGTCGCGCACACTTTCTACGGCGTCCGGCGCACTCCCACTTGGGTCCCGCACACTTTCTAGGACGTTCTGCGCACACCCATTTGGGTCCCGCACATTTTCTACGGCGTCCGGGCACTCCCACTTTGGTTCCGCACTCTTTCTACGGCGTCCGACGCACTCCCACTTTGGTCCCGCTTACTTTCTACGGCGTCCGCCGCCCTCACATTTGGGTCCCACACACTTCCTACGGCGTGCGCCGCACTCTCATTTGGGTCCCGCACACTTTCTACGGCGTCCGGCCACTCCCTCTTGGGTCACGTACACTTTCAACGGCGTCCGGCGCACTCTCATTTGGGTCCCGCACACTTTCAACGGCGTCCGGCGCACTCTCATTTGAGTCCCACACACGTTCTATGGCGTCCGTCGCACTCTCATTTGGGTCCCACACACTTTCTACGGCGTCCGGCGCAGTCTCATTTGGGTCCCGCCCACTTTCTCTGGCATGCGGCGCACTCTCATTTGGGTCTCGCACACTTTCTACGGCGTCCGGCGCACTCTCATTTGGGTCCCGCACACTTTCTACGGCGTCCGGCGCACTCTCATTTGGGTCCCGCACACTTTCTACGGCGTCCGGCGCACTCCCACTTGGGTCCCGCACACTTTATACGGCGTCCGGCGCACTCCCACTTGGGTCCCGCAGACTGTCTACGGCGTTCTGCGCACTCCCACTTGGGTCCCGCACACTTTCTACGGCGTCCGGCGCACTCTCATTTGGGTCCCGCACACTTTCTACGGCGTCCGGCGCACTCCATTTGGGTCCCGCACACCTTCTCCGGAGTCCCGCGCACTCTCATTTGGGTCCCGCACACTTTCTACGGCGTCAGGCGCACTCTCATTTGGGTCCCGCACACATTCTACGGCCTCCGGCGCACTCCCACTTGGGTCCCGCACACTTTCTACGGCGTCCGGCGCACTCCCACTTGGGTCACGCACACTTTCTACGGCGTCCGGCGCACTCTCATTTGGGTCCCGCACACTTTCTACGGCGTTCTGCGCACACCCATTTGGGTCCCGCACACATTCTACGGCGTCCGGCGTACTCCCAATTGGGTCACGCACACTTTCTACGGCGTCCGGCGCACTCTCATTTGGGTCCCGCACACTTTCTACGGCGTTCTGCGCACACCCATTTGGGTCCCGCACACTTTATACGGTGTCCGGCGCACTCCCACGTGGGTCCCGCACACTTTCTACGGCGTTCGGCGCACACCCATTTGGGTCCCGCACACTTTCTACGGCGTCCGGCGCACTCTCATTTGGGTCATGCACGCTTTCATCCTGCCGTATTGATTGGCGCACCGTCATTTGGGTCCCGCACACTTTCTACGGCGTTCTGCGTACAACCATTTGGGTCCCGCACACTTTCTACGGCGTGCGGCGCACTCCCACTTGGGTCCCGCACACTTTCTACGGCGTTCTGTGGCGCACTTCTGAGTCACACCGTGCCGCGGTCCAAAAAGTACTTCCGAGATCCTGCCGTATTGATTGAAGCGTTGCCCCGTCAAATCCTGAGCAAAAGCCTATCAGTAACGGTGTTCATTTCACTAGTTCATTTTTACGAATAAGTAAACTTCGGATGGTTTATAATAACATGTTTACGTGTTTTTTTCTTTCCTGACCCTCAATTTTTAGGTTTCCACAAAAAAATTGAGTTACCAACTTTAAATTTTGACAGGAGCTAGGTGCAAACAAAACCAGCTTCCTGGCCAAAAATGAGCTCTTTAGCTCAACGTTCAAGTTCCAACAAGATCGTGAACGCCAACTGAAAAAAAAGGAGATGAACATTTTTTCGACCAAAATGACGTGGTTTTGACACTTTTTCTCGAATCTCAGGTAACCATTTTGGACCATTTTTTGAGCAGTTATTCACCTTTCTGAAGTATAATAAATGCAAAAAGAACGGTTTTCCTACGTTTACTCTGGACCCTGATACTGAGATCAGGGGGTTGCGCGATGGCGAATCAAAGCCAAATCTGGTGAGCGCTTCGCGCTCACCACAATTGGCATTTATTTCTTCCTCTGAGTGGCTATAATTTTCGACTGCTTGGCATGAGACTGTGATCTTTCTGTGCACGTGTGCACGAACTGGAAGTTTAGGGTCTTAGTAACTCCAATTCTAGCCCGTTTTCACCACGCTACCTTCATTGTTTTGAGCTGTTTTTGATCTGAGCTGCTTTTTGTAGTTTTTTCGATAACGTTTTTCATCGTGACCACTGCCTTTAAAAGATTGAAAAAAAGAAAAAAAAGCCAGACGATTATGCAATTTTTTCCTTTCCGGGTTTTGAGCCGTGCTGATTGCTGCTCATATCCATATGTAACAGATTCGTGATCTTCAAAAGGTGTGAACCACAGAATCCTTGAGAGTGAATCGCTTTCAGATATCCGGATATCAATGCGGTAGGGGAAACCATCCGATATCCGACCCCACATGAGAACGTCAATTCCGTTTTTATTCGAGACCCGGCCAGATTTAAAGATACGAAATCCGAATTATTCGAAATCTGTTCAACTAAAAATTATAGGATCCTATCATCCGGTCGGATGAGCCCGGATTCAGATCCCTTCTAGAATTCGAAAGTTCACGTTTCAATGTGCAGTAGGTCGCGAATTCGCTCTGAGGGTGCGATTTTGAAGAAATAGAGTATGAAAAAGTATTCTTCGATCTTATTCAGTAATGCTCGATATGTATCTGATTTCAACAGAATTCTGATATAAGGTTGAGGTTGAAGCTCGTCTGATAAACCTTCATTGACTACGTTTCGGGCAATAAACCCGTCGTCAGGTCAACTGAAATATGTAATACAAACAAATCGACAATATGTTCTCACCAACACCAACTACCGACCTGTGGCGACTAGAATGGAGTAGGTCGCAACCACAGATAAGCCCAGGGATTTTCCGAGAGAGGTGGGAATGATGTAAAGCGATGTTGGTGAGTATCCCACCTACCTCTAAATGGGCATAAGATGGAAATGAGGTAGGGCGGTGGGAGGTCTCACAATAGTGCATTGTAAGGATAGGAGGGATAAGGCATCCAGATATGTATCATATCCCAGTTGACCGCTTCCATTACAAGGTTATCAACCTCATTGCTTACCTCATTTCTTCTCTGCTGTTGATATGCGGTTTTTCCTTTTTTATCTCCAGCGCCTCCTTTATTTTTCGTTCAACCGTGTCTTAAACGTTTCTATGAAGAATGGTTACTCGAAGCCGGGGCGGTTCTTCATTTGTGTGTTTCAGTGTGCGATGTTTCGAGAACGGATTGTTTGGATAGCTCTGTGGGGACCTCAGGGCCCGCCGGTGCTCGTTCATTCGTAGAAACAGCGGCCTAGCTGTCTCGCCTATGTAAAATTCTTGACATCCTATGCAATCCACTTTTTATACCACACATTTCACCTGGCACACGCTTTCTCCTCCACTGCAATCCGGGCAATTGATGGGCTCGCAGTGATTCTCATAAAGGCGTGAGGACGTTAGAAGACGTCGTAGGTTGAGAGGTGGTCGAAACACTAGACTAATCGGTAGCCTTGAGCGCTTCACCACTCTATTCACGTCCAGGGCAAAGGAATCAGAAATAAATGGCAGGACAAGAGATGTTCCATTCGGTGTCCGGTGAGGTTTCCAATACGAAGATTGTCCTGTTCTATAACCGTTCTGCCGCAAAATGTTTTGCACCATAATGTTCAATTCTTGAGAGTTCACAGAGGTTAGTTCAGTTGAAGTGGTAATCATATGACGGACTACGTTTGTCTTCTTATAAGATGGATGACAGCTCCGACCGTGAATGATGATATTTTGAGATGTCTCCTTTCTGTACCACATGTTGCTAATTTGACCATCTGCGACTTTGACTTTGGGTAGAGCATGGTAGATACCCATCTGATGCAGGTTCTTCACTCGTCAGCTTGATTGAGGGACGTTCAGAAATCAATGTTGCAAAAATTCAAGAAGTGGAGATTATGGTGCAAAACACTAGACGAAAAATACCGTGCGGTACCGATTGCCACAAAGCCATAAAATACTTTACAACTTTCATTTGAGAGTCTGAGTCGGTCGGTCTGATATAAAAATGTAACTGATATCATTTCATGCCGTTGTGGCAATCGGTACCGCACGGTATTTGGAGTTTACTGTGCAAAACATTTTGCGACAGAACGGTTATGAAACAGCACAACCTTCGTATTGGAAACCTCACCGGACACCGAATGGAACATCTCTTGTCCTGCCATTTATTTCTGATTCCTTTGCCATGGACGTGAATAGAGTGGTGGAGCGCTCAAGGCTACCGATTAGTCTAGTATTTCGACCACCTCTCAACCTACGACGTCTTCTAACGTCCTCACGCCTTTATAAGGATCACTGCGAGCGCATCAATTGCCTGGATCGCAGTGGAGGAGAAAGCGTGTGCCAGGTGAAATGTGTGGTATAAAAAGTGGATTGCATAGGATGTCAAGAATTTTACATAGGCGAGACAGCTAGGCCGCTGTTTCTACGAATGAACGAGCACCGGCGGGCCCTGAGGTCCCCACAGAGCTATCCAAACAATCCGTTCTCGGAACATCGCACACTGAAACACACAATTGAAGAACCGCCCCGGCTTCGAGTAACTATTCTTCATAGAAACGTTGAGGACACGGTTGAACGAAAATTAAAGGAGGCGCTGGAGATAAAAAAGGAAAAACCGCTTATCAACAGCGGAGAAGAAATGAGGGAAGCAATGAGGTGTATAACCTTGTAATGAAAGCGGTCAACTGGGATATGATACATATCTGGGTGCCTTATCCCTCCTATCCTTCCAATGCACTATTGTGAGACCTCCCACCGCCCTACCTCATTTCCATCTTATGCCCATTTAGAGGTAGGTGGGATACTCACCAACATCGCTTTACATCATTCCCACCTCTTTTAGAAAATCCCTGGGCTTATCTGTGGTTGCGACCTACTCCATTCCAGTCGCCACAGGTCGGTAGTTGGTGTTGGTGAGAACATATTGTCGATTTGTTTGTATTACTTTGTATTAGGTTTAATTACCCAAGTTTGAGGTCTGCATCTGCATCGACACTGAGCGGCGGCGCATTTCTGGCCGCTCTGCCCAGCTCAACCACTTCTATTAACAATCACTAACATCATCAACTAATCATGGCCAAAACAACGACGGCAAAGAAAGCCAATGAAGCTGATTCCGATGTAGCTATGCCCTTATGGGCCAGTAAGTTGATCGAGAGGTTTGATTCGTATTCCTGTACCATGCAAACTACCATCGGCGATGCATTTGAGCGTATTTTTTCGCAAGTGCAGACAATTCAAAACACGCAAAACTTGATACTTACACGTTTGACGGATCTGGAGGCAAAACTCAGTACCGTAATTTATTCTCCTTCAACCCAAAAGAGCATTCTCTACTCTACAATGGTTAAGGTGAAAGCCGACAGCCAGAAAATCGATGAAAAGGCCAGAAGAATTACATGGGTCGGCATCGATGAACAGATGACAGAGGAATTGACGAGCCGTTTTGACCAGGAGATCTTGAAGGAGGCCATCAACACGTCTGGAGATGAAGTGCTGATACGTGAGTTTGAGCGAGGTCAAATCACCTCCCATCGTCACCCTGAGGGAGATCCTCGCGGGCCTGGCCGTCGTGGCCGCATTATAAAAATTTCTCTGCCGAACCTGGATCTGCGAGACTCCCTCCTTGCCCACTTGCGTAGCGGGCGTCAGAGTCTTACGGAGCGTTTCATCCACTCCTTCGCACGTAGAGACTATACTGCGGAGGAGCTAAATCTGGACAGAGAGCTACGTAAAGAGGCTGGCGACCGTAACGCAAGGGAAGGTAAGTTGGCCTATGTCGTGCGTGATTTTGACATAATCAAACTGCGCACTCCTCGCGACCTACCTAGGAGACCGATCGCAGGCCCGGCGTTGAGCCAACCAGGGGGTAACGACGTGTTGGAGAACTCACAGGGCCCCAGCATGAGAAATCGTGAAAGTCGGTCGCGGTCAAATTTGCCATCTTCTTCCACACAACCCTAGGTGACGGATTATTTCACTGGTTTCGACTTGCCTACCAACCCTATGATCGAGAACAACTCGAGCGGTTTGACCAATGATCAATCCGAAAATCATAATTTCTCATTCTACAAAGTCTTGCTCTTTAATGCTCGATCTATTTGCAACAAAATTGCGGATTTGCAGCATATTCTTTCCGACGACCCCGCATTTGTTTTTATAACCGAAACTTGGTGCAAGTCCGAAAACATTCATGATTCTACCCTTGTTCCTGGCTCGAAATATGATATCTACCGATGCGACAGAGCAGGCAACGCAGTCGGTGGTGGTTTTTTGACCCTTATAAATCACAAATTCTCTCACCACCTTATTTCATCAAAGAATTTTTCGCCTTACTGTCAATGCTTGATTATATGTCTAATTCTACTCCTCATACGACATATATTATCCTATTGTATCGTAGTCCAAGCTGTTCTGTAGCCTCCTTTCGGGAAGCTCTCACTCATATTTCGGACACAATACCTGAAAATTCTGATTACCTCATCCTGGGCGATTTTAACTTTCCATCAATTGATTGGTCTCGACATTACAGTGCGAATGCAATCTATGGCTCTGCACTTGACTTTCTCGATTTCTGCGCTGAGCGTGCCCTCTCCCAGCTTGTCTGTGCCCCTACGCATGGCTCTAATATTCTAGATCTTGTCGTAACTAACAATGAAAATATCGTACAAGATGTAAAAATTCTTCCACCGTTCTCCACCTCTGACCATAACGTTGTCTCCTTCAATTTTACTTCTAAGCCTTCTGACTCGCCCTCCGAATCATTTTATTTAGACTTTTCTAATGCCAATTACGATGCCATTTGTGAAAACCTCATCCAAACTAACTGGCGACTTCTTATTGATCAGTGCAGATCTGCAGATGAATGTTACGGCATTTACTTGGAGCACTGCAACGACCTCATCAAAAAACATGTTCCGATCCGTTCTCTAAAAAAGTCCGTCGATAAATATCCGGCTAGGATTCGTCATTTGGCTTTGAAGGTGAATAAGCTGTACAATGCGCGTTTTTCAATTGGAATGCAAAAATATCTCCGTTTTTCTAGGAAACTCAAACGTGAGCTAGCACTCTTGAACCTCAAACATGAAGAAAAAGTTGCCAACTCTGTTAATCCTAAAGCCTTTTATAACTTTATAAACAAGAAGATCAACCACACAAATCGAATCGGCACTATCCTTAACGCAAATGGAGAACCTTGTGAGACTGAGGTGGAGAAGGCGGGAGTATTCGCTTCATTTTTCAAATCTGTGTATAAGAACCAGACAAATAACTACAACAGTCCCCTTTCTTTTACGTCGGAAAAACTGGACTTTTTGGATATTAATAGCAAACTTGTTTACAGAACATTACTAGAACTACCACAGCGAAACTCAACTTCACCTGACAAAATTCCGTATATTTTTCTCAAAAAAGCAGCTTTGGGGCTAACTCCTATACTGACACTTCTGTTCAATTGGTGCCTTCTTCATGGAGAAGTGCCTTCGATATGGCGTTCGAGCTTCGTTAAACCTGTTTTCAAGAAGGGAAGCAAGACTGATTTCCGGAATTACAGACCCATATGTCTCACTTCTTCCACCAGCAAAGTGCTTGAAAGAATTGTCTGCAAACAGCTCTACTGCTTCTTTCACACTAACTTACTTTTTACTGACTCTCAGCATGGCTTCCTACAAAAGAAATCTACGTTGACTGCCTTAATGACAACCATTCCTACCTGGCAGAGAGTGCTCGACTCAGACGGCTACGTCAGCGCATGTTATATAGATTACAAAAAAGCTTTTGATTCTATCCCTCTTGATCTTCTTTATGTTAAACTACGGGCTTATGGTATAAATGGCTGTCTGTTGAAGTTTCTACAATCTTTCTTGAGCGGGCGCTCTCAAAAAGTTTTGGTCAACGATGCCTTTTCTGACAGCTATCTCACACTCAGTGGTGTCCTTCAAGGTACTTGTCTAGGTCCGTTGATGTTCTTGATTTACATTAACGACATGCCCAGCTGTCTTCCCTCCAACGTCTACTGTTCCATATACGCAGATGACTCAAAATTGGCATCCGTTAATAACGCCAGTGCCCTTCAGCAAGCTTTGGACGCTTTGCTAACCTGGTCTACAGAGTGGCAACTGAATATATCTTATGATAAAATTTCAATCATGCATATTGGTCGCAAACAGACTCAGAACTGCACTTTCCGATTGGGCAATCAGCAGCTCAAAGTTAGGAACTCTGTGCGAGATCTTGATCTCGAGTACTCCGATCGTCTTTCTTTTGAAGATTACATCGACAAGATCGTAAGGGTAGCTCATGCGAAGTCCAACCATATATTCCGCGCTTTCAGATCCAGGCACGCTAAAACGCTTTTTAGGCTTTTTGAAACGTACGTGAGACCAATGCTTGAGTATTGCACTCCGTTGTGGTCGCCATCGCAAAAGCAGTACATCGAAAAAATCGAAAATGTTCAAAACAGGTTTACTAAGCAGATATTTGCTAGGAATGGCCAGTTTCGCCTCAACTACCGGGAGCGATTGGCACGCCTTGGCTGCAGTTCGCTGCAGTTGAGGCGGGTCATCTACGATCAGAATTTTCTTTTTAAGGTCATCATGGGCTATCTTGACATCGAAACTAAAGAGATTATAGCTTTTTCGGGGTTTAACGATAGAACCAGAGGTCACCAATTTAGACTTTTCACAGGAATCGTTCACTATCAACAGTTTCTTGAGTCCTTTTTGGTGCGTTCAGCAAAAGTTTGGAACGATTTGCCAACTGAGCTAGTTATGTCATCAACTCCAGGAAATTTCAACAGAGGACTCGAAGTTCATCTCAAAAGGATGGGTTGCTTCTAAAAACTAACTTTTCGGCCTAGCTCTGCTACTAACAATATTTCTTTTCAGACCGCATTGCTTCCTCTTGTTGTCATTCGAAGTAACATTATAATTAACGTTCACTATGCATTTCCTAATTCCTAACTAATTTTATCTATCACTTTTTTGGCGGAGATGTCTCTAACGTAATAACATAACGGTTTCCTCATACTTATCTGAAATGAACGTCGACTGTGTCACATTTCTGGATCTAGTTTTTTTCTGTTTCTTGAAGTCCCGATTGTGGCCCTGCCTCTGATCTGCTTCTTCTACTTATATCTTGTTTACGTGCATATTTCTGATTAACTCGTTTTCCACAAATCACCTAGTTTCACCCAGCCTGTGTTGGCCTCCCACTGCCCTTCGCCACCATACGCTCCCACTTGACCCACCCCATTTTATGATTGTTAACTTGATCTTTTTCCTAACCTGTGTCTTTAAAAATCTGTTTTACTATCTTTGCTGTATTTCTTTTCTATGTCGGTGTGTTCCTATTAACATACGATCCCTAAATCGATGTCATTGTTCAGTAACCGATAAACTAATTAATAATTAATTACATATTTCAGTTGACCTGACGACGGGTTTATTGCCCGAAACGTAGTCAATGAAGGTTTATCAGACGAGCTTCAACTTCAACCTTATATCAGAATTCTGTTGAAATCAGATACATATCGAGCATTACTGAATAAGATCGAAGAATACTTTTTCATACTCTATTTCTTCAAAATCGCACCCTCAGAGCGAATTCGCGACCTACTGCACATTGAAACGTGAACTTTCGAATTCTAGAAGGGATCTGAGAAAAGTTTGCGATTGCAGCTTATAGAACTCTCATATCGAGTTCGGCTTCCACCTTGCTCTACATTTTTTTTTAATTTCGTTTTTTTCTCTTTAGTGTGACATAATGATTGTCGGACGTTCCGTTCCAGGAGAAGCTACTAACAAACCATTCGGGCTAATGAGGTCGAAATTTTCCGCTCAGTCTCCAACCAGGGCTGTTATGAGGGAGTTCTTAATGCGATGGTTCTCGGTTTTTCTCTTGGAGGGTAACTGCAAGTTTACGGTAGTTAGGCAGAAGTTACCAATAAAACTTTGTCCTGGGCGGGAGTCTCTAAGGTAGTGGCTGCAGTCCTGATCATAGGCCGTATTTGTCAATCAGTATACCTACACCGGGTATAAGAGCGAATCAGAGTAATATTCTCCACATTACCTAGGAAAGTGCTGATGATTATACCCTGCTGCGCCCTTTTACCTGGGGTATAATCTCTGGAGAATCCGTAATCAGCACATCAAAGAAGCCATTTGGTCACTTTTTACCCAAATCTCATCCATCGGTCCATTTCGTTCATAAGAAATTTTGTCAAACGAAAAACTCGCGGTTTTCGTCCGTTCGACATTTTCTCGAATTTGTACAACTATATTATGCATCTTTCAACTTTTTATTATTTAAGTGACAGCTCAACACCCATATGTGAATATTTATCTACGAAATATTACATACATTTTTGAAGTATTCACTAGGATTTACGAAATCCACCCATCTTCGAATCCCTCGCAAAAACATCAAAGGACGTGCAAGCCATAGCACAGGGAGAAGTGAACTCTCTCACTGACCGCATTTGAACATGTTTGAAGAGCCCTCGAGATGTTTCTGAATTTCCCCAGCAATTCATAACTGGCTTATGTTGATTTTAACGATTGATCAACACGTTCCATCTTGGAGTATACGAGAAAATACTCAAGTCCCCAACACTGGTGGGGAAAAGCATGACAATATCAGTTGTATCACATTGATTGCTGACAAATAACAAATACAGATATCATTTTTAACGATCTCACCTCTAGAGCTGCTGACTGCTTCCTGATGATGGATTCGATAGAAAATGGTTCTTTAACGACTAGCTCGACAACAGGTCAGTAGTTCGTTGCAGACGCTTCGCGGCTGTAGCGATTCGATTTCAAACACATTAATCTGACAAGCGAATTCTGTAGCAAACTGATTGATCAGAAAGCTAAAGTAAAACCAATCTTTTTCAGCCGTTTCGTGACTGCACCGATCAGTTTTACCTATCCTTTTATTATAAGGGAAGCATCTTGAACTAGGAAACACATTTGAAAACTATCGAAAAAAAAAAACGTCCAATGCTTGTAACTTTTTTGAACGAAGACCTTTTTGGATTCTCAAAGCGCTATCATATTCACAGCTCGAATTCCTTCCTAATAATGCGCTTTGTGGACCGAAGCTCCTTAAAATCGCTTTGTTTTTCGAGGAAGTTTTTTTTGCGGTCGTTTCTCAGAAACGTCGCGCGTGACGAAGTGCGGCGAAGCTTTGAATAGTCTCCTTCATTTGACGTTTTGGGGTTTTAGAAACACAATTTCAAGTTTTCAGGAAGTTACCAAGCGTATTTAATGAAGGATTTCCTAAAGTCTACCAGCACGAATCTTGAGACTGTCCCACCTGAATCTAATTTATAAAGAAAACGTAAAGATTGGTCTTCTATTGCTTGTGCAATTACTTCGCAAATTTCGCCCCGCGCGACGTTTTTGAGAAACGACCGCAAAAACAATTTCCTCCGAAAACGAAGTGATTTTAGGGAGCTTCGGTTCACAAAGCACATTATTTCTCAAAATCTAGCTTCCCTGCAAAAGTTACCATTTGGTAATGCCATTCATAAGTCAAAAAAAAGTTTCAAAACAATATCTTGAAATTTCTTCAAAAACGATTTGGCGCAAAATAGCCTGGAAAAATAAAAGAGCAAGGAAATGAAGTGAAATAACCAAAAAGACGATTTGGTGGTCGATCATTTCACAAGCTTCTCCTCCGTTATACTTATCAAAACAAAATCAAGCACGATATGGAATCGCTCCAGCCGCGAAGCGGCTGGAGAGGTTTGGTTTTGCCTAGGCCTTGTGATCACTTAGAATTTTATAAAATAGTTTATAGAATCTTTGAAACGAAATTTCTGAAGATTTCCTTCTGGATATAAGCGAAGGGGTCCAGAAGACACCTGCTGTCCGAATTTCAGCAAAATCGCTTCACAAATAACAAAGTTGTGAGCCCGAAAGCTTAAGAAAATTTCATGGTGTGCGCCGTAGGCCGTGAGCCGTAGGCCGTGAGCCGTAGGCCGTGGGCCGTAGGCCGTGGGCCGTAGGCCGTCACGCTTTTCAGTCCTCACTGCTAATAGCCACTGCCAATGGTCTCAGGCAATCAACTTGGCAGACAGGTAAGTTGGTAGGAGGTACGTAGGCTGGTAATTAACCGATTTGTAGGTGAGGGGGGATTCTGATGACGTCATCGGGACGTCGTGAAAAGTGCTTCGGGCTTCTGATGACGTCATCGGGACGTCGTGAAAAGTGCCTC
Source organism: Aplectana chamaeleonis (assembly GCA_029168955.1). NCBI lineage: Eukaryota > Metazoa > Nematoda > Chromadorea > Rhabditida > Cosmocercidae > Aplectana > Aplectana chamaeleonis. The sequence continues at coordinate 463,319 of JAPDOI010000218.1, read as the reverse complement.
GACTTTCTGTTGACGTCATCGGGACGTCGTGAGAGTGCTTCGGGCTTCTGATGAGGTCATGGGGACGTCGTGAAAAGTGCTTCGGGCTTCTGATGACGTCATCGGGACGTCGTGAAAAGTGCTTCGGGCTTCTGATGACGTCATCGGGACGTCGTGAGAGTGCTTCGGGCTTCTGATGACGTCATGGGGACGTCGTGAAAAGTGCTTCGGGCTTCTGAAGACGTCATCGGGACGTCGTGAAAAGTAAGCTTCGGGCTTCTTATGACGTCATCGGGACGTCGTGAAAGTGCTTCGGGCTTCTGATGACGTCATCTGGACGTCGTGAAAAGTGCTTCAGGCTTCTGATGACGTCATCGGGACGTCGTAAAAAGTGCCTCGAGTTTCTGATGACGTCATTGGGACGTCGTGAAAAAGTGCGGGCCTACCCCCAGACGGGGGCACTCAAGATTCAAGTCAGAAATGGAATGAACCACCGATCTATAACGCTATCAATCGAAGTATTTCTACAGAACTTCATCAACAACAATGATTGATAGCAGCATCAAACATCTTTTATCAGGTTTTCCATTCATTTTCATGGGAAAATCGTGGGCGACCCCCCCGTCTAGGATAGTCCCAAGAGTGCTTCGGGCTTTTGATGACGTCATCGGGACATCGTGAGAAGTGCGGGCCTACCCCAGACGGGGGGGGGCACTCAAGATTCAAGTCAGAAATGGAATGAACCACCGATCTATAGCGCTATCAATCGAAGTATTTCTACAGAACTTCATCAACAACAATGATTGATAGCAGTATCAAACATCTTTTATCAGGTTTTCCATTCATTTTCATGGGAAAATCGTGGGTGACCCCCTTCTGATGACGTCATCGGGACGCCGTGAATAGTGCTTCGGGCTTCTGATGACGTCATCGGGACGTCGTGAAAGTGCTTCGGGCTTCTGATTACGTCATCGGGACGTCGTGAAAAGTGCTTCGGGCTTCTGAAGACGTCATCGGGACGTCGTGAAAAGTGCTTCGGGCTTCTGAAGACGTCATCGGGACGTCGTGAAAGTGCTTCGGGTTTCTGATGACGTCATCGGGACGTCGTGAAAAGTGCTTCCGGCTTCTGACGACGTCATCGGGACGTCGTGAAAGTGCTTCGGGTTTCTGACGACGTCATCGGGACGTTGTGAAAAGTGCTTCGGGCTTCTTATGACGTCATCGGGACGTCGTGAAAGTGCTTCGGGCTTCTGATGACGTCATCTGGACGTCGTGAAAAGTGCTTCGGGCTTCTGATGACGTCATCGGGACGTCGTAAAAAGTGCCTCGAGTTTCTGATGACGTCATTGGGACGTCGTGAAAAGTGCGGGCCTACCCCAGACGGGGGCACTCAAGATTCAAGTCAGAAATGGAATGAACCACCGATCTATAACGCTATCAATCGAAGTATTTCCTACAGAACTTCATCAACAACAATGATTGATAGCAGCATCAAACATCTTTTATCAGGTTTTCATTCATTTTCATGGGAAAATCGTGGGTGACCCCCCCGTCTAGGATAGTCCCAAGAGTGCTTCGGGCTTTTGATGACGTCATCGGGACATCGTGAGAAGTGCGGGCCTACCCCAGACGGGGGGGGGGGGGGCACTCAAGATTCGAGTCAGAAATGGAATGAACCACCGATCTATAGCGCTATCAATCGAAGTATTTCTACAGAACTTCATCAACAACAATGATTGATAGCAGTATCAAACATCTTTTATCAGGTTTTCCATTCATTTTCATGGGAAAATCGTGGGTGACCCCCCCCGTCTAGGATAGTCCCAAAAGTGCTTCGGGCTTCTGATGACGTCATCGGGACGCCGTGAATAGTGCTTCGGGCTTCTGATGACGTCATCGGGACGTCGTGAAAGTGCTTCGGGCTTCTGATTACGTCATCGGGACGTCGTGAAAAGTGCTTCGGGCTTCTGAAGACGTCATCGGGACGTCGTGAAAAGTGCTTCGGGCTTCTGAAGACGTCATCGGGACGTCGTGAAAGTGCTTCGGGTTTCTGATGACGTCATCGGGACGTCGTGAAAAGTGCTTCCGGCTTCTGACGACGTCATCGGGACGTCGTGAAAAGTGCTTCGGGCTTCTGAAGACGTCATCGGGACGTCGTGAAAGTGCTTCGGGTTTCTGACGACGTCATCGGGACGTTGTGAAAAGTGCTTCGGGCTTCTTATGACGTCATCGGGACGTCGTGAAAAGTGCTTCGGGCTTCTGAAGACGTCATCGGGACGTCGTGAAAGTGCTCCGGGCTTCTGATGACGTCATCTGGACGTCGTGAAAAGTGCTTCGGGCTTCTGATGACGTCATCGGGACGTCGTGAAAAGTGCTTCGGGCTTCTGAAGACGTCATCGGGACGTCGTGAAAGTGCTTCGGGTTTCTGATGACGTCATCGGGACGTCGTGAAAGTGCTTCGGGTTTCTGACGACGTCATCGGGACGTTGTGAAAAGTGCTTCGGGCTTCTTATGACGTCATCGGGACGTCGTGAAAGTGCTTCGGGCTTCTGATGACGTCATCTGGACGTCGTGAAAAGTGCTTCGGGCTTCTGATGACGTCATCGGGACGTCGTAAAAAGTGCCTCGATTTTCTGATGACGTCATTGGGACGTCGTGAAAAGTGCGGGCCTACCCCAGACGGGGGGGGGGGCACTCAAGATTCAAGTCAGAAATGGAATGAACCACCGATCTATAACGCTATCAATCGAAGTATTTCTACAGAAGTTCATCAACAACAATTATTGATAGCAGCATCAAACATCTTTTATCAGGTTTTCCATTCATTTTCATGGGAAAATCGTGGGTGACCCCCCCGTCTAGGATAGTCCCAAGAGTGCTTCGGGCTTTTGATGACGTCATCGGGACATCGTGAGAAGTGCGGGCCTACCCCAGACGGGGGCACTCAAGATTCGAGTCAGAAATGGAATGAACCACCGATCTATAACGCTATCAATCGAAGTATTTCTACAGAACTTCATCAAAGTAATGATTGATAGCAGCATCAAACATCTTTTATCAGGTTTTCCATTCATTTTCATGGGAAAATCGTGGGTGACCCATCGACGTCGAAAGTGCTTCGGGCTTCTGATGACGTCATCTGACGTCGTGAATAGTGCTTCGGGCTTTGATGACGTCATCGGGACATTGGGACGTCGTGAAAAGTGCGGGCCTACCCAGACGGGGGGCACTCAAGATTCAAGTCAGAAATGGAATGAACCACCGATCTATAACGCTATCAATCGAAGTATTTCTACAGAAGTTCATCAACAACAATTATTGATAGCAGCATCAAACATCTTTTATCAGGTTTTCCATTCATTTTCATGGGAAAATCGTGGGTGACCCCCCCGTCTAGGATAGTCCCAAGAGTGCTTCGGGCTTTTGATGACGTCATCGGGACATCGTGAGAAGTGCGGGCCTACCCCAGACGGGGGGGGGGGGCACTCAAGATTCGAGTCAGAAATGGAATGAACCACCGATCTATAGCGCTATCAATCGAAGTATTTCTACAGAACTTCATCAACAACAATGATTGATAGCAGTATCAAACATCTTTTATCAGGTTTTCCATTCATTTTCATGGGAAAATCGTGGGTGACCCCCCCCGTCTAGGAGAGTCCCAAAAGTGCTTCGGGCTTCTGATGACGTCATCGGGACGCCGTGAATAGTGCTTCGGGCTTCCGATGACCTCATCGGGACGTCGTGAAAGTGCTTCGGGCTTCTGATTACGTCATCGGGACGTCGTGAAAAGTGCTTGGCTTCTGAAGACGTCGTCGGGACGTCGTGAAAAGTGCTTCGGGCTTCCGAAGACGGCATCGGGACGTCGTGAAAGTGCTTCGGGCTTCTGATGACGTCATCGGGACGTCGTGAAAAGTGCTTCGGGCTTCTGATGACGTCATCGGGACGTCGTGAGAGTGCTTCGGACTTCTGATGACGTCATGGGGACGTCGTGTGCAAAGTGCTTGGGCTTCTGAAGACGTCATCGGGACGTCGTGAAAAAGTGCTTCGGGCTTCGACGTCATCAGGACGTCGTGAAAGTGCTTCTCTTCTGATGACGTCATCTGGACGTCGTGAAAAGTGCTTCGGGCTTCTGATGACGTCATCGGGACGTCGTAAAAAGTGCCTCGAGTTTCTGATGACGTCATTGGGACGTCGTGAAAGTGCGGGCCTACCCCAGACGGGGGGCACTCAAGATTCAAGTCAGAAATGGAATGAACCACCGATCTATAACGCTATCAATCGAAGTATTTCTACAGAACTTCATCAACAACAATGATTGATAGCAGCATCAAACATCTTTTATCAGGTTTTCATTTCATTTTCATGGGAAAATCGTGGGTGACCCCAGTCTAGGATAGTCCCAAGAGTGCTTCGGGCTTTTGATGACGTCATCGGGACATCGTGAGAAGTGCGGGCCTACCCCAGACGGGGGGGGGGGGGCACTCAAGATTCGAGTCAGAAATGGAATGAACCACCGATCTATAGCGCTATCAATCGAAGTATTTCTACAGAACTTCATCAACAACAATGATTGATAGCAGTATCAAACATCTTTTATCAGGTTTTCCATTCATTTTCATGGGAAAATCGTGGGTGACCCCCCCCGTCTAGGATAGTCCCAAAAGTGCTTCGGGCTTCTGATGACGTCATCGGGACGCCGTGAATAGTGCTTCGGGCTTCTGATGACGTCATCGGGACGTCGTGAAAGTGCTTCGGGCTTTGATTACGTCATCGGGACGTCGTGAAAAGTGCTCGGCTTGACGTCATCGGGACGTCGTGAAAAGTGCTTCGGGCTTCTATCAACAACAATGATTGATAGCAGCATCAGTGCTTTTATCAGGTTTTCCTGGGAAAATCGTGGTGACCCCGTCTAGGATAGTCCCAAAGTGCTTCGGGCTTTTGATGACGTCATCGGGACGTCGTGAACGTCATCGTGAAAAGTGCTTCTGACGACGTCATCGGGACGTCGTGAAAGTGCTTTGGTTTCTGACGACGTCATCAGGGACGTTGTGAAAAGTGCTTCGGCTTCTTATGACGTCATCGGGACGTCGTGAAAGTGCTTCGGGCTTCTGATGACGTCATCTGGACGTCGTGAAAAGTGCTTCGGGCTTCTGATGACGTCATCGGGACGTCGTAAAAGTGCCTCGAGTTTCTGATGACGTCATTGGGACGTCGTGAAAGTGCAGGCCTACCCCAGACGGGGGCACTCAAGATTCAAGTCAGAAATGGAATGAACCACCGATCTATAACGCTATCAATCGAAGTATTTCTACAGAACTTCATCAACAACAATGATTGATAGCAGCATCAAACATCTTTTATCAGGTTTTTCATTCATTTTCATGGGAAAATCGTGGGTGACCCCCCCCCGTCTAGGATAGTCCCAAGAGTGCTTCGGGCTTTTGATGACGTCATCGGGACATCGTGAGAAGTGCGGGCCTACCCCAGACGGGGGCACTCAAGATTCGAGTCAGAAATGGAATGAACCACCGATCTATAGCGCTATCAATCGAAGTATTTCTACAGAACTTCATCAACAACAATGATTGATAGCAGCATCAAACATCTTTTATCAGGTTTTCCATTCATTTTCATGGGAAAATCGTGGGTGACCCCCCCCGTCTAGGATAGTCCCAAAAGTGCTTCGGGCTTCTGATGACGGCATCGGGGCGCCGTGAATAGTGCTTCGGTCCTCTGATGACGTCATCGGGACGTCGTGAAAGTGCTTCGGGCTTCTGATTACGTCATCAGGGACGTCGTGAAAAGTGCTTCCGGGCTTCAGAAGACGTCATCGGGACGTCGTGAAAAGTGCTTCGGGCTTCTGAAGACGTCATCGGGACGTCGTGAAAGTGCTTCCGGCTTCTGACGACGTCATCGGGACGTCGTGAAAAGTGCTTCGGGCTTCTGAAGACGTCATCGCGACGTCGTGAAAGTGCTTCGGGTTTCTGACGACGTCATCGGGACGTTGTGAAAAGTGCTTCGGAGCTTCTTATATGACGTCATCGGGACGTCGTGAAAGTGCTTCGGGCTTCTGAAGACGTCATCGGGACGTCGTGAAAGTGCTTCGGGCTTCTGATGACGTCATCGGGACGTCGTGAAAAGTGCTTCGGGCTTCTGATGACGTCATCGGGACGTCGAAAGTGCTTCGGGTTTCTGATGACGTCATCGGGACGTCGTGAAAAGTGCTACTTCGGGTTTCTGACGACGTCATCAGGACGTTGTGAAAAAGTGCTTCGGGCTTCTTATGACGTCATCGGGACGTCGTGAAAGTGCTTCGGGCTTCTGATGACGTCATCTGGACGTCGTGAAAAAGTGCTTCGGGCTTCTGATGACGTCATCGGGACGTCGTAAAAAGTGCCTCGAGTTTCTGATGACGTCATTGGGACGTCGTGAAAAGTGCGGGCCTACCCCAGACGGGGGGGGGGGGACTCAAGATTCAAGTCAGAAATGGAATGAACCACCGATCTATAACGCTATCAATCGAAGGATTTCTACAAAAGGTCATCAACAACAATTATTGATAGCAGCATCAAACATCTTTTATCAGGTTTTCCATTCATTTTCATGGAAAAATCGTGGGTGACCCCCGTCTAGGGATAGTCCCAAGAGTGCTTCGGGCTTTGATGACGTCATCGGGACATCGTGAGAAGTGGGGGCCTCCCCCAGACGGGGGGGGGGGGGCACTCAAGATTCGAGTCAGAAATGGAATGAACCACCGATCTATAGCGCTATCAATCGAAGTATTTCTACAGAACTTCATCAACAACAATGATTGATAGCAGTATCAAACATCTTTTATCAGGTTTTCCATTCATTTTCATGGGAAAATCGTGGGTGACCCCCGTCTAGGATAGTCCCAAAAGTGCTTCGGGCTTCTGATGACGTCATCGGGACGCCGTGAATAGTGCTTCGGGCTTCTGATGACGTCATCGGGACGTCGTGAAAGTGCTTCGGGCTTCTGATTACGTCATCGGGACGTCGTGAAAAGTCATCGGGACGTCGAAAGTGCTTCTGAAAGACGTCATCAGGACGTCGTGAAAGTGCTTCGGGCTTCTGAAGACGTCATCGGGACGTCGTGAAAAGTGCTTCGGGTTTCTGATGACGTCATCGGGACGTCGTGAAAGTGCTTCGGCTTTCTGATGACGTCATCGGGACGTCGTGAAAGTGCTTCAGGCTGATGACGTCGTAAAAGTGCCTCGAGTTTCTGATGACGTCATTGGGACGTCGTGAAAAGTGCGGGCCTACCCCAGACGGGGGGGGCACTCAAGATTCAAGTCAGAAATGGAATGAACCACCGATCTATAACGCTATCAATCGAAGTATTTCTACAGAACTTCATCAACAACAATGATTAATAGCAGCATCAAACATCTTTATCAGGTTTTCCATTCATTTTCATGGGAAAATCGTGGGTGACCCCCGTCTAGGATAGTCCCAAAAGTGCTTCGGGCTTCTGATGACGTCATCGGGACGCCGTGAAAAGTGCGGGCCTACCCCTGACGACGTCATCGGGATTCGTCAGAAATGGAATGAACTTCGGGACTTTCTGATGACGTCATCGGGACGTCGTGAAAAGTATTTCTACAGAACTTCATCGGGACAACAATGTATCGTGATAGCAGCTTCAAACATCTTTATCAGGTTTTCCAAAGTGCTTCATTGGGAAAATGTGACCCCCCGTCATCGGGACGTCGTAAAAGTGCCTCGGTTTCTGATGACGTCATCGGGACGTCGTGAAAGTGCGGGCCTACCCCGGACGGGGGCTGGCACTCAAGAGTTAAGTCAGAAATGAAATGAACCACCGATCTATAACGCTATCAATCGAAGTATTTCTACAGAACTTCATCAACAACAATGATTGATAGCAGCATCAAACATCTTTTATCAGGTTTTCCATTCATTTTCATGGGAAAATCGTGGGTGACCCCCGTCTAGGATAGTCCCAAAAGTGCTTCGGGCTTCTGATGACGTCATCGGGACATCGTGAAAAGTGCGGGCCTACCCCAGACGGGGGCACTCAAGATTCAAGTCAGAAATGGAATGAACCAACGATCTATAACGCTAGCAGTCGAAGTATTTCTACAGAACTTCATCAACAACAATGATTGATAGAAGCATCAAGCATATTTTATCAGGTTTTCCATTCATTTTCAAGAGAAAATCGTGGGTGGCCCCCTCCCGTCTAGGATGGTCCCGAAAGTGCTTCGGGCTTCTGATGACGTCATCGGGACATCGTGAAAAGTACGGGACTATCCAAGACGGGGAGGGGGTGGGCACTCATGATTCAAGTCAGAAATGAAATAAACCAACGATCTATAACGCTATCAGTCGAAATATTTCTACAGAACTTCATCAACAACAATGATTGATAGCAGCATCAAACATCTTTTATCAGGTTTTCCATTCATTTTCATGGGAAAATCGTGGGTGACCCCCCGTCTAGGATAGTCCCAAAAGTGCTTCGGGCTTCTGATGGCCTCATCGGGACATCGTGAAAGTGCTTCGGGCCTACCCCAGACGGGGGTGGGCACTCATGATTCAAGTCAAAAATGAAATAAACCAACGATCTATAACGCTAGCAGTCGAAGTATTTCTACAGAACTTCATCAACAACAATGATTGATAGCAGTATCAAACATCTTTTATCAGGTTTTCCATTCATTTTCAAGAGAAAATCGTGGGTGACCCCCCCCGTCTAGGATAGTCCCAAAAGTGCTTCGGGCTTCTGATGACGTCATCGGGACATCGTGAGAAGTGTGGGACTACCCCAGACGGGGCACTCAGATTCAAGTCAGAAATGGAATGAACCACCGATCTATAACGCTATCAATCGAAGTATTTCTACAGAACTTCATCAACAACAATGATTGATAGCAGCATCAAACATCTTTTATCAGGTTTTCCATTCATTTTCAGGGGAAAATCGTGGTGACCCTGTCTAGGATAGTCCCAAAAGTGCTTCGGGCTTCTGATGACGTCATCGGGACATCGTGAGAAGTGCGGGCCTACTCCCAGACGGGGTGGGTACTCATGATTCAAGTCAGAAATGAAATGAACCAGCGATCTATAACGCTATCAGTCGAAGTATTTCTACAGAACTTCATCAACAACAATGATTGATAGCAGCATCAAACATCTTTTATCAGGTTTTCCATTCATTTTCATGGGAAAATCGTGGTGACCCCCGTCTGGGATAGTCCCAAAAGTGCTTCGGGCTTCTGATGACGTCATCGGGACGTCGTGAAAAGTGCGGGCCTACCCCAGACGGGGCACTCAAGATTCAAGTCAGAAATGGAATGAACCACCGATCTATAACGCTATCAATCGAAGTATTTACAGAACTTCATCAACAACAATGATTGATAGCAGCATCAAACATCTTTATCAGGTTTTCCATTCATTTCATGGGAAAATCTTCGGGTGATCTTGGTGACCCCGTCTAGGATACGTCGTGAAAAGTGCTTCAGGCTTCTGATGACGTCATCGGGACGCCGTGAAAGTGCTTCAGGCTTGACGACGTCATCGGGACGTCGTGAAAGTGCTTCGGGCTTCTGATGACGTCATCGGGACGTCGTGAAAAGTACTTCGGGCTTCTGAAGACGTCATCGGGACGTCGTGAAAGTATGCTTGGGTTTCTGATGACGTCATCGGACGTCGTGAAAGTGCTTCGGGTTTCTGACGACGTCATCAGGACGTTGTGAAAAGTGCTTCGGCTTCTGAAGACGTCATCGGGACGTCGTGAAAGTGCTTCAGGTTTCTGATGACGTCATCAGGGACGTCGTGAAAAGTGCTTCGGGCTTCTGATGACGTCATCAGGACGTCGTAAAAGTGCCTCGATTTTCTGATGACGTCATTGGGACGTCGTGAAAGTGCGGCCTACCCCAGACGGGGAGGGCACTCAAGACTCAAGTCAGAAATGAAATGAACGACCGATCCATAACGCTATCAATCGAAGTATTTCTACAGAACTTCATCAACAACAATGATTGATAGCAGCATCAAACATCTTTTATCAGGTTTTCCATTCATTTTCATGGGAAAATCGTGGGTGACCCCCGTCTAGGATAGTCCCAAAAGTGCTTCGGGCTTCTGATGACGTCATCGGGACATCGTGAGAAGTGCGGGCCTACCCCAGACGGGGGCACTCAAGATTCAAGTCAGAAATGGAATGAACCACCGATCTATAACGCTATCAATCGAAGTATTTCTACAGAGCTTCATCAACAACAATGAGTGATAGCAGCATCAAACATCTTTTATCAGGTTTTCCATTCATTTTCATGGGAAAATCGTGGGTGACCCCCCTCCCCGTCTAGGATAGTCCCAAGAGTGCTTCGGGCTTCTGATGACGTCATCGGGACATCGTGAGAAGTGCAGGCCTACCCCAGACGGGGGGGGGGCACTCAAGATTCAAGTCAGAAATGGAATGAACCACCGATCTATAACGCTATCAATCGAAGTATTTCTACAGAACTTCATCAACAACAATGATTGATAGCAGCATCAAACATCTTTTATCAGGTTTTCCATTCATTTTCATGGGAAAATCGTGGGTGACCCCTTCCCCGTCTAGGATAGTCCCAAAAGTGCTTCGGGCTTCTGATGACGTCATCGGGACGTGGTGAGAAGTGCGGGCCTACCCCAGACGGGGGGGGGGGGGGCACTCAAGATTCAAGGCAGAAAGGGAATGGACCACCGATCTATAACGCTATCAATAGAAATATTTCTACAAAACTTCATCAACAACAATGATTGATAGCAGCATCAAACATCTTTTATCAGGTTTTCCATTCATTTTCATGGGAAAATCGTGGGTGACCCCCCCCGTCTAGGATAGTCCCAAAAGTGCTTCGGGCTTCTGATGACGTCATCGGGACATCGTGAGAAGTGCGGGCCTACCCCAGACGGGGGGGGGGCACTCAAGATTCAAGTCAGAAATGGAATGAACCACCGATCTATAACGCTATCAATCGAAGTATTTCTACAGAACTTCATCAACAACAATGATTGATAGCAGCATCAAACATCTTTTATCAGGTTTTCCATTCATTTTCATGGGAAAATCGTGGGTGACCCCCCCCCGTCTAGGATAGTCCCAAAAGTGCTTCGGGCTTCTGATGACGTCATCGGGACATCGGGAGAAGGGCGGGCCTACCCCAGACGGGGGAGCTGCTCAAGATTCAAGTCAGAAATGGAATGAACCACCGATCTATAACGCTATCAATCGAAGTATTTCTACAGAACTTCATCAACAACAATGATTGATAGCAGCATCAAACATCTTTTTATCAGGTTTTCCATTCATTTTCATGGGAAAATCGTGGGTGACCCCCGTCTAGGATAGTCCCAAAAAGTGCTTCCGGGCTTCTGATGACGTCATTGGGACATCGTGAGAAGTGCGGGCCTACCCCAGACGGGGGGGCACTCAAGATTCAAGTCAGAAATGGAATGAACCACCGATCTATAACGCTATCAATCGAAGTATTTCTACAGAACTTCATCAACAACAATGATTGATAGCAGCATCAAACATCTTTTATCAGGTTTTCCATTCATTTTCATGGGAAAATCGTGGGTGACCCCCGTCTAGGATAGTCCCAAAGTGCTTCGGGCTTCTGATGACGTCATCGGGACATCGTGAGAAGTGTGGGCCTACCCCAGACGGGGTGGGCACTCAAGATTCAAGTCAGAAAGGGAATGAACCACCGATCTATAACGCTATCAATCGAAGTATTTCTACAGAACTTCATCAACAACAATGATTGATAGCAGCATCAAACATCTTTTATCAGGTTTTCCATTCATTTTCATGGGAAAATCGTGGGTGACCCCCCCCCCGTCTAGGATAGTCCCAAAAGTGCTTCGGGCTTCTGATGACGTCATCGGGACATCGTGAGAAGTGCGGGCCTACCCCAGACGGGGGGGGTGGGCACTCAAGATTCAAGTCAGAAAGGGAATGAACCACCGATCTATAACGCTATCAATCGAAGTATTTCTACAGAACTTCATCAACAACAATGATTGATAGCAGCATCAAACATCTTTTATCAGGTTTTCCATTCATTTTCATGGGAAAATCGTGGGTGACCCCCCCGTCTAGGATAGTCCCAAAAGTGCTTCGGGCTTCTGATGACGTCATCGGGACATCGTGAGAAGTGCGGGCCTACCCCAGACGGGGGGGGGGGCACTCAAGATTCAAGTCAGAAATGGAATGAACCACCGATCTATAACGCTATCAATCGAAGTATTTCTACAGAACTTCATCAACAACAATGATTGATAGCAGCATCAAACATCTTTTATCAGGGTTTCCATTCATTTTCATGGGAAAATCGTGGTGACCCCCCAAATCTAGATAGTCCCAAAAGTGCTTCGGGCTTCTGATGACGTCATCGGGACATCGTGAGAAGTGCGGGCCTACCCCAGACGGTGGGCACTCAAGATTCAAGTCAGAAAGGAATGAACCACCGATCTATAACGCTATCAATCGAAGTATTTCTACAGAACTTCATCAACAACAATGATTGATAGCAGCATCAAACATCTTTATCAGGTTTTCCATTCATTTTCATGGGAAAATCGTGGGTGACCCGTCTAGGATAGTCCCAAAAGTGCTTCGGGCTTCTGATGACGTCATCGGGACATCGTGAGAAGTGCGGGCCTACTCCCAGACGGGGGGTGGGCACTCAAGATTCAAGTCAGAAAGGGAATGAACCACCGATCTATAACGCTATCAATCGAAGTATTTCTACAGAACTTCATCAACAACAATGATTGATAGCAGCATCAAACATCTTTTATCAGGTTTTCCATTCATTTTCATGGGAAAATCGTGGGTGACCCCCGTCTAGGATAGTCCCAAAAGTGCTTGGGCTTCTGATGACGTCATTGGGACGTCGTGAAAAGTGCGGGCCTACCCCAGACGGGGCACTCAAGATTCAAGTCAGAAATGGAATGAACCACCGATCTATAACGCTATCAATCGAAGTATTTCTACAGAACTTCATCAACAACAATGATTGATAGCAGCATCAAACATCTTTTATCAGGTTTTCCATTCATTTTCATGGGAAAATCGTGGGGGACCCCCCCCCGTCTGGGGGAGGCCCAAAAGTGCTTCGGGCTTCTGAGGACGTCATCGGGACGCCGTGAAAGTGCTTCGGGCTTCTGATGACGTCATCGGGACGTCGTAAAAAGTGCCTCGAGTTTCTGATGACGTCATTGGGACGTCGTGAAAAAGTGCGGGCCTACCCAGACGGGCGCACTCAAGATTCAAGTCAGAAATGGAATGAACCACCGATCTATAACGCTATCAATCGAAGTATTTCTACAGAACTTCATCAACAACAATGATTGATAGCAGCATCAAACATCTTTTCTCAGGTTTTCCATTCATTTTCATGGGAAAATCGTGGGTGATCCCCCCCCCGTCTAGGATAGTCCCAAAAGTGCTTCGGGCTTCTGATGACGTCATCGGGACGCCGTGAAAAGTGCTTCGGGCTTCTGACGACGTCATCGGGACGTCGTGAAAGTGCTTCGGGTTTCTGATGACGTCATCGGGACATCGTGAGAAGTGCGGGCCTACCCCAGACGGGGGGGGGGCACTCAAGATTCAAGTCAGAAATGGAATGAACCACCGATCTATAACGCTATCAATCGAAGTATTTCTACACAACTTCATCAACAACAATGACTGATAGCAGCATCAAGCACCTTTTGTCAAGGTTTCCATTCATTTTCATGAGAAAGTCGTGGGTGCCCCCCCCCGTCTAGGATAGTCCCAAGAGTGCTTCGGGCTTTTGATGACGTCATCGGGACATCCTGGGAAGGGCGGGCCTACCCCAGACGGGGGCACTCAAGATTCAAGTCAGAAATGGAATGAACCACCGATCTATAACGCTATCAATCGAAGTATTTCTACAGAACTTCATCAACAACAATGATTGATAGCAGCATCAAAACATCTTTCTCAGGTTTTCCATTCATTTTCATGGGAAAATCGTGGTGATCCCCGTCCAGATAGTCCCAAAGTGCGCTTCGGAAGCTTGATGACGTCATCGGGACGCTTAGTGAAAAGTGCGCGCTTGGGCTTCTGACGACGTCATCGGGACGTCGTGAAAGTGCTTCAGGTTTCTGATGACGTCATCGGACGTCGAAATGAAAAAGTGCTGTCGGGCTTCTTATGACGTCATCGTGGGACGTCGTGAAAGGTGCTTTCGGGCTTGATTGACGTCATCAGGGACCTGATCGTGAAAAAGTAAGCTCAAGCTTCTGATGACGTCATCAGGGACGTCGTAAAAAGTGCCTCGAGTTTCTGATGACGTCATTGGGACGTCACATTGAAAGAGTGCGGGCCTACACCAGACGGGGGCACTCAAGATTTAAGTCAGGAAATGGAATGAACCACCGATCTATAACGCCATATCAATCGAAGCATTTCTACAGAACTTCATCAACAACAATGATTGATAAAGCAGCATCAAACATCTTTTTATCAGGTTTTCCATTTCATTTTCATGGGAAAATCGTTGGGTGACCTCTCGTCTAGGATAGTCCCAAAAAGTGCTTCGGCTTCTGATGACGGTCATCGGGACGTCTGTGAAAAAGTGCTTCGAGCTTCTGATGAAGTCATCGGGACGTCGTGGAAACCTCGGATAGTGGGCAGGTGTTCGGGACCCGTTGCTGCTCATCCTGAAAAGTTGTGAAGACCACCCTGCAGAGTGAGCAGGAGCCCAGACTCGATGCTAGCCATCCGAGAAATTATGCCCCGGAATTTGCGCAGGAGAGAACACCTTGCAAAACTTTTGTAAAAGTGTAAGGATGACAAGCATAGCAAGCAGAAAGTTTGAGGATGTTATGTGAATCATGTATCAAGGTCATGTTGCCAGAGCTGCTTTTCAGTTTCGTAAGGTCATTCACACAACCCCATTTTGAAGGCTCCACTCTTCCTTCTTCACTCAGCCTACTGGGATTTTTTTTTCTGCATAATAAATGGTACTTGCTTATTAGCATCCAAATTCAAAAACAGAATTGTTAGAACTATGCTCCATTCGCAGCTCAGCAGAGCTTTTTCATATCAGATTCATGGAATCAGAAGCTGGCTGTTCTTGCGAGAAGGAATGGGGCAACGGAAACGAAATAATGAGTATGTAAAACTGCTTTGTTCTCACTGATGTGAAAGTGTCCAGATGGAAATGGAAGGTAGTTTCCTGTGACTGTCCCGGTTTTAAGTTAGTTTCATTTGAAAGCGAAAGAACTGCAGGCAGATTCTGCATCCGGCCTTGTGCCAGGCCAGCAGGCTTTCGCGATTATCGACCGGGCTGGCTTACGTTGGGCAGACCAACTAGCGTAACCGGGGCTCTAAGCGTCCCTGTCAGAGTTGGTTGAGAAAAATCACCGTGGCCGAACCCGTTCGATACGTATGAAAAACATGGAAGGTACAAATAAACACCTGGTGGTTGTGAGCAGTGATGTGGCTGACGCGATCAATATGAATGAATTATGTGGAGACGATATCATGGATATCATTCATTTTCTTAGCGCCAATATCCATGTGAACATCGGTCTTGTCAGCCACACGAGTGATTTTTTCTGAGATAGTTTTACAACAGTTTGGGTCATTGATTCTTGTGACCACAGAAAGAGTGACTTATCATCTAGTGGGGAGATGAAGAGGTCTTTGTTCGAAATTCTTGCATGGGATATTACAGCTGTAATATCAAGAAAAGAGTGAACAATTCTGTAAAGGGTGTCTTTTCCCAAGCAGAAGTGGTTTGGCTTGCCAAGCGTTACAAATGGTACAACAAAAAGGGAACAATAGGAAAAGCGGAATGAGGAGAGTCTAGGAAAAATGAAGACAATATCCTTCCAAGAACTCTTTTCTTTTTCGAGAATCTTCCAAACAGCGGAAAGCAAACCGTTGTGGTATTTTACGAGGAAGAATTGACTGGTTCCTAAAACAATTCTTAACATCAAATCTTCCCTTTTAATGATAGCTATTAGGTTCACATGCATATATACATATTTTATCGGCACTCACATAATCAAACTCCTTTATGGAGCCAAAAGCGCTTCCTCATAGAGAACCACAACGGATTGTTTCCGCTGTTTGGAAGTTTCGAAAAAGAAAAGAGTTCTTCCCAGAGGATATTGTTCAATTTTTCGTAGACTCTCCTCATTCCGCTTTCCTATTGTTCCTTTTTTGTTGCAGCATTTGTAACGCTAACCAAACCACTTCTGCTTGGGAGACCCCTTTTTTACAGAATGTAGCTTTGCGTTCACCTAGCTTGACCGATGCTGATTCCCTTATTACAGCATTCAAGATAGAAAAAAATTACACAACTTAGCGCAGGTATTGTACCTTGTTACGATACCAAGATGAGTTCGTTACCCACGTGTCCCACCGGTGGGACAAGCATTGACTTCGGAATCGGGGTTGAAATGACTTGGAGAGCTTACTCCCTACTCACATGTATTATTAAACTTTATTATTCTTTTTACACGGCAATCCTCAATTTATTTCAATTACCATTAGATACTGTATTTCAGATGCTATCGAACATGTGATCAACGAAGCCTTAAAAGGAACGGCGTACGTTTACTTGCAATACATTCGGATTCCGCTTGGCGCACTATACGTTCAATAAAAAAGTATCTATGCATTTGACGTAGACTCTGGCGAACCCCTGATGACCTGTGAATTTCTGTTATCACTACCAGCGGAGCGGTGAACCTCGGTGAAATATAACTAGTGATAATGAGGTTCCGACGAAACAGCCACCGCTCCGCGCTGTGATAACCGAAAACAGGAATTCATTTTAAATGAACTAGAATCAACCTCACTGAGCTCAGGACCATTCAAATGACTGTAACGCAATTGTGGTGAGCGCGAAGCGCTCACCAGATTTGGCTTTGATTCGCCATCGCGCAACCCCCTGATCTCAGTATCAGGGTCCAGAGTGAACGTAGGAAGTCCGTTCTTTTTGCATTCAATATACTTCAGAAAGCTGAATAACTGTTCAAAAAATGGTCCGGAATGGTTACCTGAGATTTGAGAAAAATTGTCAAAACCACGTGAATTTGGTCGAAAAAAGGGTTCATCTCCTTTTTTTATTCAGTTGGCGTTCACGATCTTGTTGGAACACTTATCGTTGAGCTAAGAAGCCCATTTTTGGCCAGAAAGTTGGTTATGATTGCACCTAGCTTCTTTCAAATTTTGAAGTTTGTAGCTCAATTTTTGTGGAACCTCAAAATCGAGGGTCGGGAAAGACAAAAACACGTAAACATGTTATTATAAACCATCCGACGTTCACTCATTCGTAAAAATGAACTAATGAAGTAAACACCGTTACTGATAGGCTTTTGCTCAGGGGCCGGATTCATCAACGAGATTTAGCGCTGGTAGGCTGGGTAAGGGTAGCTTTCTACCGAAATTCGCTCGAATGACGCGATTCACGAAACTTGCTACCCACAGTAGCAGCCTACCAAGCCTACCCTGCGCGAATCTCGGGTAGGGTCCTACCAGCGGCTTCCTACCCAGTGAGATTCCACGCTCTGATGCTGAATTTGCGCGCTCGTCCTTTGAACAACTGTTTTCAAGCCCCTTGTATAACGGATTTCCGGCAATTTTTATATTTATTTGGTCCAGATGTTGTGTTTTCATCGTCAGTTTACGCCACCCTCTTCTCAATTCTCGTTATTTATCGTCAAGGCACTGTTACGGCTGAATGTTTAATTCTTTTGTTTCTAGTTATTGACATTTTCTACGTAAAAGTATCGTCTTGTGTACTTTTATGGAACGCCGCAACCCAGGTACATATGAGACGCGAAATCAATTGAGCGTCCCAAAAAAATTCCTGATTAATATACACATCATCCTGATTCTCAATATTCAAACTACACATGTTACAGATCAAAGAACATATCAATAAAATCTACCGAAAAAACCGAAAACCATAGCAGCGTTTCCCATACCACTGAATTTTTCATGTGATACGTTCATTCATAGTTTTTTGCTTTTTTATGCTTTAGTTTTTGTTAGTTCCCAAAAGTTCAAGCCTTTAAAAAGCGATTACGAGTGATATGCAATAGCCGTCGTTTGTCAAACAGGGCTGCGTCACCACACACATAACGCTTTTAGGCGTAACTGCTTGGTAGCGCTACCCACGATAGCATTGCGCTCGTGAATCACAATGTTATGGTTAGAATAGAAATCTACCGTGGGTAGCGTTACCACTGGATAGGGCTACCAGCGCTGCCGCTTTGATGAATCCGGCCCCAGGATTGAACGCTCCCTGAGACGGGGCAACGCTTCAATCAATACGGCGGGATCTCGGAAGTACTTTTTGGAACGCCGCACGGTGTGACTCACAAGTGCGCCACAGAACGCCGTAGATAGTGTGCGGGACCCCAGTAGGAGTGCGCCAGACGCCGTAGAAAGTGTGCGGGTCCCAAGTGGGAGTGCGCCGGACGCCGTAGAAAGTATGCGGGACCCAAATGGGTGTGCGCAGAACGTTGTAGAAAGTTTGTGGGACCCAAATGAGGGTGCGCGGGACGCCGTAGAAAATGTATGGGACCCAAATAACAGTGCGTCGGACGCCGTAGAAAGTGTGTGGGATCCAAATGAGAGTGCGCCGGACACCGTAGAAAGTGTGTGGGACCAAAGCGGATCTGCGCCGGGCCTCGTATAAAATGTGCGGTACCCAAGTGGAAGTGCGCCGGACGCCACGGAAAGTGTGGGGGACTCAAATGGGTGTGCGCAGAACGCCGTAAAAAGTTTGTGGGACCCAAATGAGGGTGCGCGGGACGCCGTAGAAAGTGTGTGGGATCCAAATGAGAGTGTGCCGGACACCGTAGAAAGCGTGTGGGACCCAAGTGGAAGTGCGTCGGACGCCATAGAAAGTGTGTGGGACCCGAATAAGAGTGGTCGGACGCCGTAGAAAGTGTATGGGACCCAAATAACAGTGCGTCGGACGCCGTAGAAAGTGTGTGGGACTCAAATACCAGCACGCCCATGTCGATCGTTTTTTCCGCAAGGTTTTTTTCCGGAAGGCTACGCTCATAACATGCGGGGTATAAAAAGGCAGAGGAGCGGTATGCATTCATTCACACACCGCTCTCTTCAAGAAGCCGCTGGGAAGTGGCTGAGGAGTTCGATATTGTACGAACATGATTGTTGGCTAATACGATGTGCTCATATCCAAGCTGACACATGAAAAATTTTTAAAGGAGGGTTACGGTAGCCCTGCGGAAAAAATGATCGGCAGGAGCGTGCTTGTGACCCAAATGGGTGTACGCAGAACGCCGTAGAAAGTGTGTGGGACATCATTGAGAGTGTGCACGACGTCACAGAAGGGGGGGGAGGCAGGGCATCAGTGGGTTTACTTTGAATTAACACCATCAGGCATAAATCACGTTAGAAAGGGAACCTTTAGGAAAAATAAATGAAATTCCTGAAAGTTTAGGTTCCTGGCAAAAGTAAAGATTTGGCATGGCCATTTTTCGAAAAATTAGAAGTATACTCAGTTAAAAGGGGAAGGTAAAGAAAAATGAAAAAAGGTTTTGAAATATTCCTGAGAACGATTTGGCCTAGAATGATTTGATTTCCGGGAAATGTAGTGAAATAGTTGAAAGTATGATTTGGCAGTCGAGTTTGAGTGCACAAGAGTTGTGCAAAACGAGAGATCGCATTGTATGAGTTTATCCGTAGAACATATCGAAGCAAAATCACGCGTGATATGGCCAGCAGTAAACGCTCGTTCGTGAGCTCGAATGCCGCTATCTCCACGTACTAAGTAAAGTGAAATCAACTGTTTGTTCCATATCACGCGTGATTTCGCTTAGATATGTTCTACGGATAAGCACAGACAAGGTGATCTCTCGTTTTGCACAACTCGTATCAATAGTTGGTCCAAACTCGACTGCCAAATCATACTTTCAACTATTTCACTACATTTTTCGAAAATCAAGTTATTCTACGCCAAATCGTTCTCAGGAATATTTCAAAACCGTTTTTCATTTTTCTTTACTCCCCCCCTTTAACTGAGTATATTTCTAATTTTTCGAAAAAATGGCCATGTCAAATCTTTACTTTTGCCAGGAACCTAAACTTTCAGAAATTTTTGTCATTGGAAGTCGATTTTGGGACAGTCTCGTTTGATGGCTTACAGATGCTACGCTCGCTCTCACGTGGCTGTATGAATTCTCACCAAATACAGATTCCTTTTCCTAAGGCTTGCTTTAAACTCACCGCGAGGCTTCACAGAACCGTATTCTGCTACGCGTGGGTATGGGAGACGGCGTTGACATACAGTTCAACTCCGCATTGCCGTTCAGTCCGCAAAGTACACGCTGATTGCGAAAGAGTGATGCGGCGCGGTTGCAAGTATCCTCAGACAGGGGTGTGGGACCACCCGGGCGGAGGGATCACCCGGGCACCATGGGCAAAAATCGCCCGGGTGATCACACATCCCTGTCTGAGGATGCTGTCGCATCACTCTTTGCAATCATGCTGGACTGATGTGCTCAGAATTCGTTGGGGGTGGAGACAGCGGTCCGAGAGGTGGAGGTTGTTTAGGGCACCAGAGTGGGGAATGGTGAGGGTTCTCTATAGACCTGCAGCTTCAAAACTTGACATTTTCTCAATCCTCTTTTTCTTGCATTCAGTATATTTTTCTTTTTAATCATTAATTTTGAAACATTTTTTTTTCGTTAGATGACCTTCTTTTGAATTTCACTATTCTTAATGAAACGATCTGCCTAGGTCATGAAAAATTTCCTTGAGCTATCTTGGAGTCAAAATTTATCGGAAATTTTTTCCGAGCGATTTTTAAAAAACTACCCGTTCTTCACTCATAAAATTTTTGCCCTTTAGGACGAATCTTTGAATGAACGGAGCTGTTTCCAAAGTCTTCATGGAATTTTGCGTCGAATATTTTTTTTTCATGTTGAGAAAAATATGTTTCCAGTCTCTCAGCCGATTTCAATTTATAAAGCAACGTTTCTCTCACCAAAAGCAATCAGTTTTTCATTCATAACTTTTCTTACGCTGAGAGACAGACCTTTGGTGAAGGTTGTTTTCGGAATCATCATAAAATTTTGCATCGAATAGCGTTTTCGTTTTTAAAAATAAGTTCCCCTTCTACCAGCCGATTTCAGTTTATAAAGTGCATTTTTTTGCCTGAAATTATCGGTTTTTAGTCCATGACTTTTTTGTGATTGGAGATAGACCTTCGGTGAAGGTTGTTTTTGGATTCTCGATGGAATTCTGCATCGACTGGTGTTTCAAGTTTGGAAAAATGTTTTCTCGATCCTTCAGCCTAATTCATTTTACGAAACACCAGTTTTCGCCTATAACTCTTCAACCGTTGAAGACAGGGTTCCGGTGAAGGTTGTTTTCGAAATCTACGTAAAATTCTGCGTCGAATTACATATAGGATTCCTAACTTTGCTTACCCCATAAGTCAGCCAGGTCGGTGGAGCCGAGCCTCGTTGTAGGCTCCACGAGAACTCCGCGTCTCCTACTTACACCATAGAGGCGAGAGCACCCTATGGAGATAACTATGGAGCTTGGCTCCACCGACTTGGCTGGCTTATGGAGCAAGCAACGTTAGGAACCCGATATGTCGTTCGACGCAGAATTTTACGTAGATTTCAAAACAACCTTCACCAAACCCTATCTCCAAAGGTTAAAGAGTTATAGGCGAACAACCGATGTTTCGTAAAATGAATTAGGCTGAAGGATCGAGAAAATATTTTTCGAAACTGGAAACACCATTCGACGCAAGATTCCATCGAGATTTCGAAAACAACCTTAACTAAAGATCTATCTTCAAGCACAAAAAGTTATGGACGAAAAACTGATAATTTCAGGCGAAAAAAATGCACTTTATAAACCGAAATCGGCTGGTAAAATGGGAGCGTATTTTTTAAAACTGAATACGCTTTTCGATGCAGAATCTTATGGGGATTCCGAGAACAACTTTAACCAAAAGGCTATCTTCAAGGGTAGAAAAGTTATGGCCGAAAAACCGGCAGTGACACCCACCCAATCTTGAAAATGACTTGCATGAGTGTTGGGTCACTTTCATTCTTTTTCGGGGCGTTTCACCGGTTCTCACCGGTTTCCTAATGGTGAAGGCTCCCCACTTCACCTGCCCAGGGGTGAAGGTTGGTGGAGACATGGCTCCATCCAAAGAAGTTATGGGCGTCGATAATGCGTGCTCAATGTTCACTAAATGTCCCATGGGATTCCGGAAAATTCACAAATCAAACCGAACTGGAAACTCACAACACTGAAAAAATAAACAAACTAACTCTCCTAGAGACCCGAAACTGCCAACAAAATTCTGTCAGATACAAATTCTGTCACCCGCCCTCCTCATTCGTAGCTTATGTTGCGTTCTTGTTTCAGAATGGGTTGAGTAAAATCTTAATAAGGTCCCAGTTAGCGTCATCATCTTCTAATGACGCTAGTTGGATGGATCACATGCACGACTTTCAGAGGTTTTACGTCATTTTCTGGATGTTTCGTATTTATTGTATGTAGCTCGTTCCATGAACATGTTTCTATTTAAGGTTCAATGCGACGGACGGGACGAACAGAACATTAACTGTGAGTGAAATGATTTTTCGTTAAAAATTTTCGAGCGGATGTACTGTTTTGGGTTGAAGTCGGCAGAAACTCTTTTGCGGAAAAGGGAACGTGGTATTGCCTCCATAGGTGATCCGCATCATTTCATTTAGGAACAAGAAACACATATTTGATTAACAGAAAACAGGAAAAGAATTCAAAATAAGGAAGAAAGTAGATAGTTTTGTAAAAAACAATCTTGTGTGTATTTTAATTCTAGTCCAGCGAATCGACGCGTTTAATTGGGTCAACCGCGCGACCAGCGCTTCTCTGCATTTACTAGACTGAAATTTTTAAGGCGACCATACGCCAATTTTCCCGCATGAACTTGCTACGTGTCAAAGGGTCAAAGCTCGCTAGACGAAGCGTGTCATTCGCTGGCAATGGCTTCATCGCTGCCATAATCGACCAGCGACCAAAGAGAATCGCTCCTCTAGCAGCGAAGCAGTAAAACATAGGATTTCGTTGCCGCGACCTAGCGATGTAGGACGTTTGCCACGAAGCGATCACAATTGGGGCGCCTTTTCGTTACGCGCGAACAAAAAGGAACAGTTGTCCCTCGCATGGCCGCTGCGACCAAGTGCGGGATAGGCCGGAATCATACTCCCCGCCACCAGCGACGGCGACCATACTTCTCAGGCATATCGATTTTCGGTCGATATTGATGTTAAACATTGCGTCGGGGGCTAGCCATATGTGAAGAACTTGTATGTAAAAGAGACTCATTCATATCGGGTTGGATCAAGTTGATTTTTCCTTATGTCTGCGACCTGAAACCTCACAATATGCATTTCTTCTCTTTGTATCGGCCATACTATAAGATTATGCAACTGCTTCGTCACCGGGCGCGAAATCATACATATCAATAGCCATCATTCCTTCGTTTTACCACGTGAAGCTTCTCCCTATTTAATGACACGAATTATCCTCGCTCTCCACTAATCACGTGCAGACTTACATAATCTATTTCAGAATAACTCCAGCGATGCTATGGAAATTGCACTCTTCTCAGTAGTAGGATTTCTGATATTCTCTTTCGTTCTGTTGATATGTGTTACTAGTTTCCTATTGAGATTACGAATAAAGAGCGGAGAAAAGTGCTCTGATATATTCAAGATCCAATAAAATTATTTACGCAAGCGTTCATTGTCACGACCAGGGTCGGGCCCAAGCTGTGGAGATCACGGAAGGAGGTCCGGTGCGTCGGGTGAAAAACGGAATGTCAGGTCAACATGACCGCATCTACGGCACACAAAAAGCCGGCAACGCAAAAAAAAATCAAAATAATGGAAATCATAAACGGTGAATGAAAATTAACTGTGAGAAAGCCCGCAGTCCGAGGTTGCCAAATACCAGGAGGGGTCGGCGTACTTGCAAAATTTGTTGCCCTATCCGTGAAAAGAGATCGATTTGATTGTTGTTAATACTTGTGGAAGCAGCGTTTGCGTTTTAGGTCTGAATGAGCCCTTGTGAGCGAGCGAAACTCTTTTAAGGGCTGAATATCACACTAGGGATGTTGCTGTTTTCTCCTAGCTTACCGTATTGTTAATTTCACACTTGTTCCTACAAGGTGTGAGAGGAAGAGATGTTTCAAGCTGATGTAAATACAAAGAAGATAAAGACAACTCCGACAATGGGGTCGCCAGACCGCCGGCATTTGCCTAGCGAGCGAAAACCATTCCCGATGTCCGCCAGCTTTCAGCCGGAGGTCCGCCAAGACGCTGGCAGTCTTTTGGCTACTACCTGGCACTTCCGCTGTTGAGCAATCACTCGACAGCGATCGGGCAGTCTCCTGGCGCAGTGATGGGTCGAGTAGGGTCCCTCACCGCAGATCGCTGCGTGGCCTACGCAACGGTCTGAAGCCATGTTTTGACTGCTTTTGGGAGATAGGGGCTCTCTACACACCGCGGGAGTTGTCCGGTTTTTTGCAGTTCAAAGCGTGGCCATCGTGTATCAGCACCTCTAAGCAGGCGGGGGAAACGGGGGAGGAGCGAAGTTCCTGATTGGACGCAACACGGGGCTAGCCCCCACAGGTGTTGATACACGATGGCCACCACACAAAGCCTCACGCTACTCAATACAAGCGAATCGGTCCCGAGTGGAATTAGAACCACAAAAAGCGAGACATCTCCTCCCTCGGTGTGTAGAGAGCCCCTATGGCCGGAATCACACTTCCAGCGACGAGCGACGCGACGCAATGTTTAACATCAATATCGACCGAAAATCGATATGCCTGAGAAGTATGGTCGCCGTCGCTGGTGGCGGGGAGTATGATTCCGGCCTATCCCGCACTTGGTCGCAGCGGCCATGCGAGGGACAACTGTTCCTTTTTGTTCGCGCGAAACGAAAAGGCGCCCCAATTATGATC
The DNA here is from genome assembly GCA_029168955.1 of Aplectana chamaeleonis. Classification (NCBI taxonomy): domain Eukaryota; kingdom Metazoa; phylum Nematoda; class Chromadorea; order Rhabditida; family Cosmocercidae; genus Aplectana; species Aplectana chamaeleonis. Next base: position 438,300 of record JAPDOI010000218.1, on the reverse strand, counting down.
GCTTCGTGGCAAACGTCCTACATCGCTAGATCGCGGCAACGAAATCCTATGTTTTACTGCTTCGCTGCTAGAGGAGCGATTCTCTTTGGTCGCTGGTCGATTATGGCAGCGATGAAGCCATTGCCAGCGAATGACACGCTTCGTCTAGTGAACTTTGACCCTCTCACATAACAAGATCAGTGTTTACGAGTCGAAACGTGTTGTTGATGACTACCAGCCATTAATTTCACTGATTGATTGAATTTCTTCGATCATCTGTGAGGCTATGAACTATGAACAAAATCGCTGCCGCTGCAAGGTCGCTACGATAAAAAAAGCAGCGATGCAGTCAAAACATGGCTTGAGGTGAGGTACTCTACCCACTTCCTCCCCCCCAACCCGTTGGGAATTTCCCCTTTCAGGTCACACCTCCCATGGCTGGCATCAAAGTGCCGAGTAAGCACTCATTGGAGTGAATAGCCTTATATACCGGCTGAGCTTATCAATGAAATCAGTGATCAAACTATAACATGTTAAAACGTGTAGAGTTGCTAACTATCTCGAGTGCCAGCCACGTGACAATTCGGCGCCAAGCGAATGTCGTTGGGCGGTTAGGCGCCAACCGAGTGCCGATTGGTAGCCAACTGCGTTTTCATGCGCTCGGTAAATTCGAGGTGTGATTGACATGGCCAGCTAAATCACGCAGCTTTCAGGCGACTGGCACATTTTCGCCAGCGATAATTAAGATACCAAGGATTAGCCAGCTGTCGAACTCGTGTTTGCCAGCTGCCAGCTAAATGCCAGTTATCAACTAGCTGTTAGGCAGCTGACACATATGGTTTTCGTTTTCTTTCTAGTCTGACTCATGTACCAGGCGGCTGGCCGTGTGGGGTTGGCGGTCTCACTGGAGAATGGTGTTTCGATTAGCGTGGGGTGATCTACCTTCGCGGCCCCGTCCACTCCTCAGACTAAAATGATTGCGCGCACTCTACTTGCCAGCCGTCCGCCGCTGAAATTACCTATTATGACGAGTTTACGCCAACTGCCCGCCTCGTAATTGTCATCGGCCAGCTAAATGCCAGTGGTCATCCAGCTTTTGAGCACCTGGCAAACTTTCGCCAGCTGTCCGCTGCTCCCATTGTCTGAGAAGTTCGATAGGAAAAGAAAATGATTAAAATTTCATCATTGCTGAGTACTTTCCAAAACAGCCCCCTCTACTGAACACCATTTTTTAGGTACAGTCGACAAAGATCGCAAAATACTTTTGTTTACCTACAGTGCGTTGTCGCAAACTCGGCGCACGAAGCGCTGCTCAGTCGGGAGTGCAAGAAAGGCGGTTTCTGAAGGTTCATATACACGGGAGCCGTTAGACCTCCGTCAAAGCGGGCTGATCGGTTGAGTCCCACACGGTTGATACGTATGTACCTAAACACGGAAAATGGGGAGGGCAAATGCACCTAATGAGTCCATCTGCGTGGGTCCATAGTCCACACGGACGATATTGTTCCTTTTCGCGTAAACCTGGCCGAAGAAAATACAATTAGTGCGTCCTGATGCATCCCGCAATCATACATAGTGAATGGCTATCGACTGGATGGGAGTAGACCGGAGTCAGACGGTTTTCCGACCATATTTGACAGATATAGCCTAGCTCCCTTATTTTGAGCCGGTCGAAGTAAGGCTTATCGGGCTTATCATGTCAAAATCTCCCTATCATTGTTATATTTTGCAATGATCGATCGCTCTGCTGCTTACTTCGCCCGGACTCATCCGAGAAAGCTAGGCTGTACCTTATGTGCATATTGGAATATTGAGGTAAGCGCGGCGAATTTTCGAGGACATCGTTGTTTGCTAGAGATTCGCAATAGCGAAGTGTTCGAGAAATTTCATGATGCACACGAAATTGAAAAATAATACAATATCTAGTTAACAATAACAACACTTAGTAACGAGGAACACACATCACAACCCGCGTGGAATTCACTTCTTCTCGAGCTCCTGCAAAACTTCAATTAACCAGGATGAGCGTTATCACTACAATGCATGTAGCACCCAACCTTTTTGATGAACTGGGGCAGAACGAAGGCCGCAGAATGAATCTGCGAGTTGTAGTACCGCAAGTCCATCCTTTCAATATCGTCGTCTGATAGGGTTCGTCTAGGAGACGTCACATCAAGATCCTTGAACATATTTTTGGATTCATTTGATTCGATCAGATTTAGTATCCACCAGGTTGTTCAATAAGTTTTGTCGTTCGATAAGAAAAACGCAATTTCATGGTTCAAAAAACACTTCATTATTCAGTATAATCTCCCTGAACATTAATACACTTGCTCCATCGATCCTCCAATCTGTGGATCCCATCCCTGAAGTGAGAATCCGGAAGGTCTGCAAAATACGCTTCAACAGCCGTTATGACCTCTTCATTTGATGATAAACGCTTGCCACGCATAATTTTTTTGTGTTCTGGAAACAAATGGAAGTCGCTGGGAGCCAAATCTTGTGAATACGGTGGATGCTCCAACAATTCGAACCTTAATTCATGAATTCTAGCCATTGACAAAATGCTCTCGTGACACGGTGCATAGTCCTGATAAAAAAGGATTGTTTTCCTTCTGCAAACCGGGTCTTTTTTCACGAATTTTTTCCTTCAACTGGTCCAAAAGGTTGCAATAATATTCAGAATTAATTGCTTTACCAGTTTTCAAGTAATCCACAAAGACACGACGACACTAAATGGCTTGTAAACAAAGAATGGATTGACAGATTGAAATGAAACTTCACATATCCTCCGTTTCCGAGTAAGATTTATTTCCGTTCGTTGCGTGCGTCTGCGTGCGTACGCTGCGTCTCCTTCTATCCACAATTTCTCGCTGTCTTCACCCTCGCTCCGCACAAGCGCGCGAGGGAACAGAGTAAATCAGGCTCGGAACAAGAGGATACGTTCATATGAAGTGTACCAATAAAACAAAAAATGTTGGGCTACTAGCAACGCCCTCTCTTATCAAACGACAAAACTTATTGAACAACCTGGTAGGTGAAGTTGAACATGCGACACATCCCTTTGTCCATATGGGACAAGCGCATCCTCGCTATAGGCTGGTTGTTAGCACGAATTCGCCCCCATCCACTGTGTTCATCACCGAAAGCAGCGCTTCGGTACATAGCCGGCGTATATCGAAGTTACGCAAGAAAACAAGACCATTCAGGCCGATGCTTCACTATGTTAAAGACCACCACCATGATCTCCACGTTTGCCTAGCGAAGACTAAGGAACAAACCTTAGACCTTCGCATGACGACCTCCGCGAAACAGAATCTACAGATATGTAGCACATGGGAAACTCTAGAGCATTCTAATGACCTCTCGATTAAGGTTATCATCAGCAGGGACACAGAGAAATATAAGAGCTGATAAGGATGTTTCAACGCAAACCCATCGTTCGGTGCTGGTGATCAAAATCATGAGCTCTCTAGAAGTGCCCAAGGGTTCGGATAAATAAAAAACACAAAAAAATGCGATCGGTATTCACACCGTATACCCGTTGAACAGATCGAATTCTAGGATGATAGGTAGAAGCTGAGTCTACTCCCGCCATTGTTTAACCATATGTGTCCGCAATCTCCTCGTCCATCCATATTCATTCATGAAACATTCGAACAAGCTGTTAGGCTTTTGCGGCTCTCAGCAAGCTCCAAGGGAATTTGGTTTTCCGCTCTCTCATCAGCAGACCTTATAAATTGGCGAACAAAAGGTGTCTCAGTTCGCGTTTCTTACAGAAGATTCCCCACAGATCGGGTTTCCCACAGATCGGCGTATACGGGACCGAACCGCAGTAAGAATGCTGGTTTGTACGTTTCCCCGAATGACAATTTTGTTAGGATATACAATTAGCTCGCTAGCGCAGAAGCGCATGACGTCAGCGCTCAGACAATTCGGGGCGAATCTCGAGCTGGGTTCACTCCGAGACCGAGTACTGGTTGGAGCGGTTGGTAAACAAACGCATGAAAAGTTGCAGATAACAATCCCACTATACGGCGCGCGGAAGGAACTTGACAAGAGAAATTCAGTTCTGGGAAGCACCAGGATTTTTTGCTATATTCAAAACGAAGAGAAAATCTCATCGGGTCTGATACTCCACCACAACCGGAGTGGACAAATGTCCGATAACTTTTCACTGACAATCAGTTCCCAAGTTCCCGTCCTCTGCCAACGCGTAGCTAGATGCCTCCGAGGGCGCGGCCTGTAACGCCGCCCCATTCCATGTAGCAAAATTTTACGAGTTTCAGCTACGATAGCTAAAATCCGCATATTCTTGTGTCCACGGTACGAGGGTGCAATTTCTACGCGTATTCTACGTAAAAACGAAGGCTAAATTCGATACATTGATCTCTCTGTCGCTAAACCCGTACATTCTCGCTATAATTTTGTAGCGAGAATCGACGGATTTCGCGACATCCTGTGTTGAAGTGCAATCTTGAACCCGCGCTGGCTACGCGGAACGCAGGGATGCCGTTCGAACTGTGTTGGCCCAGTCATATCACGGAGTGATTACTCGACACTCTGTGGCTGGCCGTGGAGGGTGACCAGGTGTCGCTCTCTGGGAGACCATGGTGAGGATAATTTTGGCCATTGGGATGCGGCAGGCCGTGGGGAAGAAACGGCGACGCTGTCGATCACAGATGGGATCGCCTTTCTAGTACGAATCAGGACTGGGTGGGTCGATCGACCGAGTGCTGTAACGAGAATAAGCGTAGAATATGCGGGTGCTGTAGCGAGAATTTACGTAGAATATGCGGGTGCTGTAGCTAAAATTTCACCAACTGAGGCTGAACTTTCCGTAAATTACGTAAAATCTCGGGTCAAAATTAGACTAGATGCCTCCGAAACCCTGGGCATTTCTGGTTTCCGTGTGAGGCATCTAGCTACGCGTTGGCAGAGTCATTCGTCCGAAAGCTCCTGCAGAATCCGTAACTCAAATCGATCCTTCGCAATGAAATTCGGCAGAACTACTCTACCTTCTCGAAAATGAAATGCGTCCTCTGGAATTCGGACCCGGTGGTCGTACAGTTTTGTCATATAGTTTCTGCACGCAGTAGCCCACCAAATCCATTCTGTCAATAATTCGAGACAAAAACTCCGAAAGGGGTTCGGGATGTGATTCCATACCAACCCCTTGATTTTGCTTCTTGATTAGTTATACACCGACAATTGACTGAGTTTCCGTACTTGTGGTGTGCCTTGTCTGTATAAAATCCGCCCGAGTGAGACTGTCCGCCCAAGCGGTCGGCGTGCGTGTCCAGCGGCCTTCGTGGAGACGAATTTCAATGTTCCAAATCGATTGGAAGAAGCACTAGACAAACAGTTAATAATATCCCAGTCAGCTGCTTGTATTCGTAGAGAAACTCGTTCGGAAAATGCTTTCGCGATGGCCATTCGACAGGCACGCCGACCGCGTGGGCGGACAGTCTCATCCGACAGACGTTACGTATGCGCATCTCATATTTTCGATTTAATATAATCACTCAATTCATTGGCTGAAAGGATTGTTTGATTTTAGATTTGTTTAGTGGGCACTACGCAGTGAATACCTAGCGCAAGTTTAATGCTGCACCGTAGAGACATGCAGAGAAGTATGAAAAGAAAAGCATGCGTTAGTAGACCACACACCGACTTAGAGCAGATCAAGTATCCCATCGTCCCGGACGGGTACGTTGAAACAGCTGACTGGGCATACCGCACGTTTTTGAACAAACCACTATTGAATCGAACCATATGAGCGATCAAACCAAGGTGAAGCCATGCACTTTCGCCTGCAACACGTTGTTGTGTCCTTCGGCTGACTACGTACATATTGTTAGTAAACACCACAACATCAAAGAAAAACGGTTAACTAGTCGGAAAGAGTGTTAGTGAAAGATAGTCGGAGGAGTTTGAACGTGAAGATGAACCTCCATTTTACTGCAGATGATATAACCTATGAGACCAGTTGTGTAGCTTGGAACAGATGATACAGCGTAGCGAACAACAGGAAATATCGGAGAGCAATACTCACGATACACCTTACCGATCAGAGCAAGGTCCAACCAAGGACACTCACCTTAACTATTAGTGATCAACCATTGGACGGACGCTGTGAAAGGAATAAGAACCCTTTCCCATGAATGTGTCAACTGAAACACTGGAGAGAAAGTAGCGCAAGTATAGACACCATCCCCCCCCGGAACCCCGGGTAACTATGAAAGAAGCTTGGTCGATCACAAAGACCAGCATGGACAGTTTTCGGAATTCTCAAAAAAGCCACCGATCAACTGGCGGATCTACAATTGCGCTAACTGGTTCAGCTCAACGTATTAGATGCGATACTGCATCACCCACCGCTGTTTGTCGCTTCGAGCAACGCCGCGACTTTAACTCTGCAGACCCCGAACGTCGAGATCATTGCAAGTCATGGAGCCCTAAAGAGTTGACTCCTGCATTTTAACCAGCTGGTTTACAGTCGGCAAGAGTTGCACTAATCGTTTTGCCTTCCCTGTTGATGATGCAGTTTGCGCCAATGCAAGATCCACCGTTGAAAAGGGACCAAAAAGGTCAGTGCGATCCGTGCCGACTGTTGCAAAAGCGCCAGCGCTTCTCAACTCCGACAACGGGCGGACCTATCGCGACGCCATGTAGGAACTAAAGCGGAGTCAACGGCTATCAGCCCGCTTTTTTTGCGCGCAGTCAGCTCTAGATGGGCCCGCGGTCAGCACGTCTGGACATAATAGGACCGACAGCAAAAAACTCATATTAACTCAATTAATAATTATAATAAAATTAGGCGGAGCCTGGAACAAAATCGAGCATTCTGTGGGTGTTATGTCCTCTGACTTGAGGAGACGGAGTGTACCCCTGCTAGTACAACCAAGAAGAGAGGTATACCTCAAACTTGCTTAAGTGAGCCGGGGACGATCTCGTTTTACAACACAGAACAGTAACGTCGGCATGGATCGCGAAGAGACTTCGCGTTCACTGTTGAAAGTTGACGCAAACTCGGTGCCATGTGCTATAACATAGGTGCACCGAGTTGGCGCCAACCTTCAACAATGCACGCGAAGTCTCTTCCCGATCCATCCCGATGTTACATCGTCGTCGTCCGTCGCGATCAGTCCAATATGGGCCTCTGCCCGCGATCAACCAAAATACGGGGCAGCTCGTTCGCGATCAGTTCTAATTAAAAACAGTGTTCACGATAATCTTCGATTTCGAGATTAATTGCTGATTCGATTGTCTGGCCCCCGAATAGAACTGAAACGACGAAGAAATCGCGAAAAACGCGCCGGAAGGGCACGAAATCCATTAGTCTCTCCCCGCCTCTTTACGCTCACAGGAACTGCACGTTGTGCCAATGGAATCTTTTAAGAACCCGTCTTTTGTGATTCTCTATTTTCTATTCCTCCGTTCTTTCCTTAGGGCCCTAACTAATCCTGCTTTGCATAAAAGATTCTTTTATTTTCTATTGACCCAATTTTCCACCGCTGACAATCACCATGAACATGTTCATCCGACCGGAAAACTAGTCAGGGCCAGAGAATAATGTCTTTGAAATAAGACGTTTTAATGCGTTTCTCGCTGTTTCTTCGTAATTTTGGTGACACTTGGTTGCCAACGCATTGTTTTGAGTGGAAAACTCGGGAACGAAAATCACCGTGAAAACTGCCTCCAAAGGTAGTGGTCACGATGAAAAACGTTATCGAAAAAACTACAAAAATCAGCTTAGATCGAAAACAGCTGAGAATCTATGAAGGTAGCGCGGTGAAGAACGGGCTAGAATTGGAGTTTCTAGGGCCCAAAGATGCCACTTCGTGCACACGTGCACAGCGCCGCTCAAAAAGATCGCAGTCTCATGCCAGTCAAAATACACTCAGAGGAAGAAATAAATGCAAATTTACATAATAAAACCAGTTGAACAACGAAAGCAAGCACTTCAGTCAATGTTTTCGACTAGATGAGTAAATACTTATATTGAAATCCAATTTAAAGCCAGCTGATGTTCTTTATATTGGAGATCATCGATGCCGATAATGAGGAGTGGACTCGTCCACCATCAAAAGAAAAGAGAGTTCAGGATTCAAATTCGAAAACAAACAGCGGTTTTTTTTTCGCGATTTTTTCTTATACTTCCTACTGCTCTTCACCCAGACAAGGGTTAAGAGAGAAAAAGAAGACAAGCATATTCAATCGCGACCACTGCCTTCAACCTGAAAACGCCATTCGATGCAAAATTTCATGAGGATTTCAAAAACAACCTTCACTAAGAGGTTATTTTCTAGGAGAAAAAAGTTATAAGAGGAAAACTGGCACTTTACAAGCCGAACTTGGTTCGGTGTTCTATAGCGCGGTAGATCCTCAGAAAACTTTTCGTCGAAGAACTTTGCGAACATTTCTATAACAAAAAGATTTTTGCCTGATATCCTTCTCCAGGGATAAAAATTTTCCCGGCAAGAAGCCTGTAATTTCTTGGTAGAGGTCAGGTTACCTCATGAAGTTCGAGGCAAGGCACAAAAAATACGAAAAGACCGAAATGTTGGGGTGATAAAAATTATGTTCAAAAAATTATATTTCTTGGAATCGGGGTGAGAAAACAACCTTCACCTTCTTGTCCGTCAACCCATCCAACAACCTTCATCTCTCGAACCGCTCTCTCCTGCCCAACGAAGCTATGGCCATCAGTCTTCGCCCCTGCCGCCACCGAGAATGGTCGCCCTCCCTGTACATCCATGCCACTTCGGATCTAATTCAGACCTCTTGCTGGGACGGGTCTTGTGCGCCCGCCTTCTCGCCGTTTGCCAATCATGGCAGCCTCGGCATACGGTGTGCCTTGCTCGACGCGGCGGCGACCACGCAACATCGATAAAGAGCAGGCTGATTGGGTGATCGGCGGAGATCATGAAGCACAAATCTTTATTAGCACACACATCTAACCTCCTTTTTGAGCAAAAACACTGGAGTATCTTCGTACTGACCTAAAACATTTATGGATCAGGCAAAGTCTGAAACCTTTGAGTGGGTAATATTCCGCCCTTTGTAGGCAATGTTTTTAAAAACGAAAGTTTTAATGAAAGAGCATATAAGTATGTCATCTGAAAGGTTATCAACATTTATTAAATTTAGACGCGACATAATCCAATACTCAATTGCTCCATTCAAGTCAGAAATGCTCCCACCCAGGGGTTTCAACCCCTTGAAAAAAATCGGAGAATTTCTCAAACCCGTGTCAGAAATGCTCCCACCCAGGGGTTTCAACCCCTTGAAAAAAATCGGAGAATTTCTCACACCCGTGTCAGAAATGCTCCCACCCAGGGGTTTCAACCCCTTGGAAAAATCGGAGAATTTCTTACACCCCAGTCAGAAATGCTCCCACCCAGGGGTTTCAACCCCGTGAAAAAAAATCGGAGAATTTCTCACACTCGTGTCAGAAATGCTCTTTAAAATCATCGGGTTATCCATGTTGAAAAAGGGCAGAAGCGCTACAGACCTGATCGAATGGAGAAATCTAAAGGATGGTTAGAACGGATTACATCGTGAGTAAGCTCCTAATGACGAGAAATATCCATGTCAAGATCATTTCTAACATCGGTATGGATCAACCTTAGCTTTGGAACTGGACTGCCCTACACAAATAACAAATCGCCTTAACTTCTCTATGTTTGAAGGCATTACGAGGATTCCCTAGTCTTTTTGCTCGAAAGAGTTTAGATGTGTGTGCCAATAGCGATTTGTTCTGCATGATCCCCGCCGATCACTCAATCGGCCTGCTCGTTATCGATGTTGCGTGGTCGCCGCCGCGGCGAGCGCGGCACACCGTATGCCGAGGCTACCATGATTGGCAAACAGCGAGAAGGCGGGCGCACAAGACCCGTCCCAGCAAGATGTCTGAATCAGAACCGCCACTTCTTTCCTCCAGACTTGTCGTGCTTCGTTTCGCGGCCTCTGGCCTGTAGAACATTGATTTCTTATTCAGTAGTACAGTTGCCTCGCGAAGAGCATATTCAATGGACCGGTCACCACTGGCCATGACAGCGATTATTGATCTTGATACGTGTTCCAGTGGTGTTTTCTTCTTCTACAATAATTCTTCCTTTCCTCTTACTCGTGTTCTGTCGTGCATGCAAGAAGGTCTCAAGTATTTCGCAATATTCTGTATTACAGTCGAAATGTGTATTGACTAGTCCATGGAAGTCCAAGCTGGTGGCACCAGGTTGTCAGTACAGTTCAACTCCGCGTTGCCGTTCAGTCCGCAAAGTGCGCGCTGATTGCGAAAGTGCTGCGGCGCGGTCGCGAGTATCCTCAGACATGGATGTGGGATGACCCGGGCGGTGGGATTACCCGGGCATCAAAGGCAAAAAACGCCAGGGTGATCCCACATCCCTGTCTGAGGATACTCGCAACCGCGCCGCAGCACGCTTTCGCTATCAGCGCGCACTTTGCGGACTGAACGGCAATGCGGAGTTGAACTGTTCATGTCTTTAATGAGATTATTGTTATGTGGTATAATAGTCATTATGTCCTTATTTCAGTACACAGCTTACTGGGGTAACTACTACAGTCGCTTATGTCATCGATGGGAGTTGTCCGTTTGACCCCTCGAACTGACATTTCAGTCGGGACTAGTTCTATTTACCTGCATGCGCAGTCTGTCGCGTTTTAATTTTCCTCACATACATTCCGTATGTTTCTTCATTGCAAGATTAGGCTATCGAATGAATGAAGTGTCGGACCCGGGGGAAATAACCACAGATTACCGCGTATTCTCTTTTTTCATGCATAAGTGGAATTGGAGACAACCGCCATCTCTCTCCGCTACTATCTCTCCAGTGTCTCATAATGAAAACGTCTTCGACTACCTCACCTTGAGAGGACAAAACTCCGCCATCGTTGAGTGAATCTCGTAACAGTTCATAGTATGATTGACCAAATAGGCTTTCTGCTGGTCCAACAGGATCAGAAGAATCAGTGATAATAACATCGAACTCATTCTGGATATGTACATGAGTTGAAATGAGAAAATGGGCACTCAACGTAAAAATATCAACTTCTAGAACACAAGAACTCTACCTTATGATTCTTCAAAAACTCGAAACCATCACCACAGAACAAATTCAACTTCGAATCCGAAAAACAGCTCGACATTTTAGGAAGGAATCTGAACATTCTTATTTTCGCACCTTTCCATTCAGTTCTAGCACATTCGAAAAATTATAATTCCCGACACTTTCCCAAGACTCGACGCGCTCCGTGTGCACGCAATGCTGCCCGCTCCGTCTGCTATGCGCTCTGTTCGCTCCGTCTGCTATACAAAGAACCCACTTTTAATAAAGTCTCGGCATTAATGGATTTGATGCTTACTTGCGCTAGCCAGATCATACCCAGCATGTTATAATTAGGCGGGGCGTGTGTCAGCGCTCTAACGGTAACCCCCTTTCCCCGAAGAATGATTTCCGGGAACTTTTTTCGCAAGTTTCGAATAGAATATAAAAATACTTCAAAATTTCATAAAGTAGAAAGCGGAAGTCCAGAATCATCGGAAAATGGTAATTGGAAGATGGGAACCAGAATTATCAGGATAGTTTTTAAAGTAATTCTAGCGGCCCTCCGGTGGGTCTTGGGACAATCTCAGTTTTGCGCGGAATGCGCGTGACGCGTGGGACAAGCGGTGGATTACGAAACTTTTTACCGCGCGATACGCGCTGGAAGCAGCAATAAAATTATTGACGGCACCGCCATGGCGCTGCGAGGTACATAAGGTTGGGCCTTACCTGCACATCGCACAGAAAATCTAAGCTTGCATTTGCCCCACATGATAGCGGAAGACCATCCTGGGATTACATATTTGTGATGGAATAAACTTAAACTGAGCGTGGAGTGATAATACAACTGGTAAAACCACTATGGCGGTGCTGGATGGGCGGCATACACATCCCGCGAAGTGAACGAAAAGTTCCACACTCCACCGCGAATCGCGCGCGTGCCGCGCTTATGATGAAGCTTATGGAAGATGCCTAAATCAACGCGACCGCTGCCCTTCCATTTTTCAACAATGATACTACTTTTTTTGGTAAAATTAATGCAGATTTCAGATCCATTTCTCCATTCAGTGATGCTATGAGGAATCTGAGACATCTGTTCCTCCAAACACCGTGAATTCAGAGATTCATCGAGATACCAACACACCGTTTCGAAGCCTCGATTACCATTCGGTCAATTTCACACATCGTAACTCGCTCAACCTCCGGATGTTTCAAAACTTCTCGGAGGATACCGCCGTCTCCACCTCCGATAATTAACACCTGAAATGTGTTTCTATACGAATCCACAGGAAACGACATGTAGTTATCTTTGTCAGGGCCGAAATCATCAACGGTGAAACCAAGGTTCAAGAGTGACTGAGGTGGTAAGATAGTTGAATAGAGCATTCAGGAGTGCAGAGTCCGGGATAAATTTGGCGTTGAAGTGCGGGCTGATCGTTGATGAATCCTGCCCCTGGAGTAGTTGAATGGGAGGCGGCCTCTGAACGCCCTTATTTTGCGCTCGCGATCGCGTAGCGGAAGCCGGCTGACAGTACAGAAATCGGAAAATTGAATTTATATGAAGTGGGGAATCAGAAATCCGACACTTCGTATTCCTTCCGGTATTTCCAAATTACTTTCGTATTTTGGAGGCATTTTCCGGAAATCGCAGGTTGGAAATCGGATGGCCAAAAAGCTGCAAAAATGGGTGTTTCGCTCATACCAAGATTGGAAGGAGAGCAGCTACTGGTTAGCCAATCCAGCGACGCGAGCGTTGGGGATTTATTGAACGTCTGCAGCGCCTCAGGCCTAGTTTAGAGTTCCATCGCAGCGCGGCGCGATGAGATGGTTCCTGTGGGCATCGATCGATAACGCTCCGCTCGTCGATTCGCATATGACGCATGAAATCGCGCCGCGGTAGAACTCTAAAAACCCCCTTATTGCGATTTAGCGATTCTCGATTGAAGGAACTGTAGTACGACAATCGTTTCAAATAAGAAGGAAAGATAAGTTGCCTGTACTTTCTTGGGATGTGGATGTGCAAACATCGGCAGATGAGCCAGCATTTCCTGATAAGCGAATTCATCCCGCTCCGTAGCTTGTATGATGCCGTCTAATACCAAAACGTTTCCATACGACTCACTAAATTAGGCACAAATTAAATTTGGAAGAAAGATAGAACCGCCACAGAGAGAGAGAGAGAAAGAGAGAAAGAGAGAGCAGATTGATGGAGAATCAGCAATTTCATTCATCCACCTTTTGAAAACTAGAACGTCTTGATAATCGCTCTTCTCATGGAATAGTATTTCCTTCACTTTCAACGAGAATGCTTGTCCAGGCCATGCTCCACCCATGACAACTCCATCAGATTTCAGCTGCTTCGAGTCGCATGTTCCTGAATGGTATAAATGCATAGATATGTACCTATGCATGTAGGGCGAAGTGCAATTGCTTCCTGGGTTAAACAAGCTCTCTACATAAAACTTTAATAACCCTGATTACTCGCCATAAGGCCCGCTTTATTCTTCACGCAAACATTTGGACCCCAGAGGCTGCCGAGTGATTTTGTAAGAGTGAAACCAAAACAGTGAATAAGCGCTTAACATGCGCAGAGAATTCCATGTGTTTGGTAACACAAAGTCGTGTACCGAAGTGATCGCTTAGCTGCGGATAGTCTCAGCTGTGGAGTCGCATATCATCTTTTTCTTTCCTGGAGGGAAATCAAGGAAATTAGTCTTGCGCCACTTCTGCCTATGGGATTACTCTATGCTTGCAGCATCGCAACCACTCGCACTGTCCGCTATTAGGTGGTCATCTTTGGACACAACCGAGTGTCACCCCCCTGACCGAAAAGTCGGTTTTTTTTCAGAAAAAAATTTGTTCAAAGGCAGCATAGCAGGGTTGCTTCTTCTTTTGCATGGATCGAGCTCTCAGCCGCGCATGGCGATAACAGCGCCTCTTCTTCTTCTTTTTTGCAACCGTTTACAATTGAATCATGAGTGATATTTTTGATTTGAGAAATGAATTCCCAATGAGAACCTTTCTTCCACATCACGGTACGTTTTTCCTAGGACGCAAGGCCGAAATTTAGGAACGAAATTATGTAAATCCTGGCTGTTTGTGAAGCTCTTTTCTAAAGCTAGACTGTAGATCGTACTCAGAATTGAAGGGCATGGGAGTATTTTGGCTGGCGAAATGCGTCGTACGCCGCGTCCCAGCGACGACGTGAAGGCAGCGGCTTTCTGGCGCACGCGTCGCATGAACCAGCCAATCTCCTCCTAGGCGCCTCCCACTTTGTTCATTCGATCAAAAGCCTTCTGAAGCACGTATCTAGTGCCAGAGTTGACAATTTTTCTAAAGCGACATGCTAAGGCATCTGCGGATCAGGAGCAGCTAGCTTTCCAGACTAATTTTCTCTGTTCAACACATAAGAAGACTCGAAATATTATTGCATAAGTAAATACACAGACTGTGCTCGACAGGCCCAGACTCCTTAAAACTCCGGCAGAATACCTCGAACAGACGAACGATTTCGCGTAGGTTATACCTGAAGTGAAAACCATCTGTCGCCTCACTGGTAACATGGATGAGCGGGATTCCGTGTTTCAATAACCGCAGTTCCGCGCGATTTCGGCGTTTAGCGTTCCGCTTTCCGAAAATCGCGGAAGAAGGTGTGGAGCGCGGAAGTCTCGGTTCTACATGTTCTGGTAGTAGCACTTTGGTCAAAACTTCAAATATTCTATAGAGTTTATGTATCGCATTTCCGTGCATTCTTGAGCGTTTTGCTACCCGAATTCTGCAACCCCCGAATTCCGAATTTTTATATTTTTATTACGCTCAGCTTATATCATAAGAGATCGCATTACAAGTAGAGAATTACTTTATGTTATCGTCGCATTCAATGCGTGTCGAAGATCGATTCAACTTGAAAACAAAACGCTTTCGAGAACTGTTAGGGAATGCGCTGCTAGGGGAGCACGTGCTCCTATTGCGTCCTAAATTACAGCACGTGCCCAACAAATAGAACGTTCAATGCGTGCATGATAAACATTTAGCTCGACGACAAATCGACTTGTCACATCTGTTGGTCCTCAGTGTACCCCATGTCAACCGAGATCAACCGTATTATTCGAGGAAGCCATTTCCAAGGATAGCATACGTTGCGCTCTTGCGCCAGGACTCAGATGCGACCGCGTCACAGGATTAATTACCCAAGTTTGCAGTATTTGCCCAGCGCAGGTAGTTCCGGCCTCGTTTATCTGCTGGCGGCCCCAGATGGTGCTCGGCGAGCTGGCCGAGTTGCGTGTCGGTGTGCTGCTAAGAGAGCTCTGGACTACTTTCTAGCACGCGCTACTGCGTAAAATTTTGCCGCATGTGCTCCTGCGATGAAATTTCGCAGCAAGTGCTGTTGTCTGGATCACGTGCCCCTGCGATTGAGCTTTTCGATGGAAGTGGTCACTCGAGATGAATGAATATTCAACAAGCAATGAATTCGGCAATCGTCTGAGGCAATGAAATGTACCTTCTTGTTTCATCCTTTCCAAGTCGTCAGGTGAAAACTCCGTGAACCATCCCTTATGTAGGAAATCCATGATCAGCTGATTGTAATGAAGCCAAAGAATCGAATGTTCGCCGAGGAGAATAATATTCTAGGACACAAATATGTAGTGTGAAATGTTTTCATACGAAAAAGTGCATGGCAGGCTTGGACAGACGACATTAGATTTTATCTTCAGAAAAATTAATGATTCGATAAATGTGCGAAAGATAGATTTTTTTCAAACAACTATTTTCAAAAATCTCGACTGAATAAACATTTTGAACACGACATTTTTTTCCATTTCTCGAATGAATATTTTTTACAGAAAAGACCTTTCGAAATTTCCAACTCAATTTCTTCCAGTATCTATATGTGCGTTCTTTCAAACAACTGAATGCATTCGAGAAACTGTTCCGCATGCGTTTCCAAAGACTACTCAAATAATTTGAATATCTATTGGACTTTTCAATAGCCGAATAGTTTAGTTTTCTTAATATTAGGGGGACCGGAAAGTAATGTCGTTTTCTTACGTTAAATACAAACAGATACATACTGCTCCGCTTACTTTCAAAATCTGCTCCAAATGTTCTTAGATTGTCGACCAAGGTTGGTTAGGACTATTTGACGATTCCCTGGTCGTTAGACACGGATTTTCTTCCACTTCCGCCATTAAAGGCAGTGATCGCGATGAAATACGCTTGTCTACTTTTTTTCCTCTAAACCCTTTCCTGGATCTGTTTAGAGTAGTAGGATCTACGAGAAAGGATTGCGAAAAACCCCAATTTTGAGTAAAACCATCAGCCTCATTTTGTCGGTCTATTGATGGTGGACGAACCAGCTCTACGTCACCGGCATCGATGATTTCTCGTATCAAAAACATCAGCTGGCTTGAAATCGACATCTAATAAATGACCAAGTTTCTTCGGACCCGTCTGCTCGAATATTTATGCCCTCAAGTTATCAAAATATTGACTGAAGTGCTTGCTTTCAATGTTTAGGTGTTTTAATAATAAAATTTCCATTTATTTCTGCCTCTGAATGTCACCTAAATTTGACTACTCAGCATGGGATTCCAATCTTTTTGGGCGGAGCTGTGCACGTGTGACGGATCGGCATCTTAGGAACCTAATAACTCTAATTTTAGCCCATTTCTTGACCCGTAAGCATCGCGGTTTTGAAAACGTTTGCGGACCAAGCGTATTTTCACGGTTTTCTCAATAACTTTTTTCATTGCGACTCCTGCCTTTAACACGTCGTTGCCTAACATTGATGGTCTTCCTGACCGATACGAGTCGGAAAGATCAAAAATTACCCGATCTGAACTTGAAAAACCATCTTTGGCATTTACGAATGTCCAATGTATTTGAATAAACATTGCAAATGTTTTTGGTAGCAACTGTTGCGTAACTTCCGTACCTCTCCTGATAGTTGGCTGGATACCCAAAATTACAACGAAAAAAATGATATTCAATTGTCGATAAGTATTGAAGTCACTATAACCTCACAATGTCTTTGACACGCCTCTGAGCCAAACAATGAGCTGATAAATGACAATCAGATATTGACATGCGCAGAAACGACAATAATTTTCGTTCCCCTACTAGGTCAAGTATGCGGAAAAGCAAGCAAATCAATTTCTCGAATGAACGGAATATTCGAATCACTAGAATATAGCAATTAATAATTGGTCACAAGACTAGCGCAGTGTGTTGAAGGGCTGAAATGACATGTGTATTACTGAGCCTCGACGACGTATCTAATCGCATCTCCGTTGAACTACAGCAGACAACAACATTCTTATCATTGACCTTCTGAAAATGGCACGGCGAACGATTCGAGGGGCAAGAGCATGTTCAGAAGAAGCCCGGAAAACGATTGTGCTCCCTCCATCCGTCTAACGCGCTCTCGCATGGGACTGGTTCACGCTCACTCTCCCACCTCGTGCTCTCTTTCGGCGACGCGTCATTCTCACCGCTCGCCCTTATCGATGAATCGACATCTTTCGCCACATGATTCCCATCTGGTTATCCTCAAACAATCGTTTATTAATCGTCCAATCTATCTTTTTTGTTGTTCTTTTTTTCATGGAAAACCTCCATCGCGAAATCCTGTGAATCACGCAACAAAATCAGCATTCTGTTTGTAAAAGCTGCCAGAAGTAGTCAAGCCTTCATCGTGGTGACCAGTTGCCTACCTAAGTAATTGTTTTGTAAGGATGGGGGGGGGGCAATCGATTTGCTTCGGTTGCGTAAGGTGTATGCTGCTACAGAGTCGTTTCTAAGAACTGGTCTGGTCAATAGAAGGAGGATATAATTTACTTGTGACAAAGAATGACCACTGCAGTGAAGTTTAGGTGTTTAAGCAAGTTCACAGCAAGATGCATGTTTTAAGTCACAGATTACTGCTTTGAGATATGGTGTCAGCGTCGCGAACGTTTGAGAACACCCGGATTCCACGGTGGTGGTTATTCCCTGTCAATGGTGATTGATAACCTTGTGGCGATTAAGGACTCTAAAGCTACGGAAATACTCGCTATTTTGAAAAGTTGGTGGGCGAGTGCACAAATCTATTATAGGCGGTGTACACTATACTTGTTCCAAATGGAATTTATTTCGAATATTCGACTTTTCGACTATAGTCGGATATTACACATTTTCGAATATTCGACTTTTCGACTGTAGTCGGATATCGCCCTTTTTCGAATATTCGACTTTTCGACTGTAGTCGGATATCGCACTTTTTCGAATATTCGACTTTTCGACTATAGTCGGATATAGCACTTTTTCGAATATCCGACTTTTCGAATAAAAAGTCGACTTTTTTATCCGACTGAAACAGTCGGATACTCATCCGATTATTCGATTCGGAACAAGTATAGTGTACACGATGAAAAAGTTGCCCGTTTCTTTGCAGCAACGTAGGCTTTGTGTCCCTTTAAAGGCAGTGTTCACGATAAAAAATGTGTTTCAGTTTTCACTAGGAATGGGTAGTGGAGGGGCACACTGTAACGTTAACGTCGAAAGAACGCATGAAAATGAGCCAGGAAGAGCCCCAAAAGAGCCCGAAGTTGCCACTTCGAGCGCAAGGCAAACCCCAAAAGCGCAACACACGCCCACCGACGTGGCAAATGAATGCTCAAGATCGTGAGATGAGCGATGATTTCCAATCATTAGCCTCGTTCTTCCCTTCACTCTAGACTTCTCTCTTTACTCAGGTCAGCTCGCATACATCGGCTGCAAAAGACGGAAGTTACAAGCCTCGGACAACTCGTCCACCATGTTTCCTTAGCTCAATCTTCGAGGGACCATAACTCCGTTCCCAGAAGGTCTTGTACGATTTCAGAGACAACATTGGAATCAGCATGGGGCCGTTTTCAAGATATGCGGAAAAGCAGAAAAACGATTTCCAACGTGAACTCTGCCTTTAACAACAGTAAGGACGGAAGTGCTATAAAAAAATACGGTCAGGAAATGGGTGAAAACCTTGTGCCATATAACAGTTGTCCATCGTTCGTTTCACCAACGAACAGTTGCCGATTTTTAAGATATTTTTAATCCCGGAAAATTCTATTATCTCAGCATGGGTGTCTAGCCATCATATTTTTTAGGAGTTTTTGGTATACGAAGCAGAGAACAAAGTCAGTTACCTAAGAATTGCGAAGCCCAAGACCATTTTATTTATTTATTTATTGAGTTCATTTGTTGAGACGTTTGATTTGACCGTTTTGTGAACTCGCTCACCAACTTTTCAAAATAGCGAGTATTTCTGTAACTTTAGGGGCTGAGCAGAGTGCCACCGCGGCGCCGCGCGGTCTGATGATGGAGAGCCCTATTGATAGATCGCCGGGATCTAACAATACGGCTCTCAATCATCAGGCCGCGCGCGCCGCGGTGGCACTCTGCTCAGCCCCTTAGAGTCCTTAATCGCCACAAGGTTATCAATCACCATTGACAGGGAATACGTTTGATTTGACCGTTTTGTCCGCAGTGCGTAAAACACACCAACAGACGTAAATAAATATTTAATAGGTTTTTTACAGTTTTTTCTGCGATATTCGCGTTTTATGGGGCTTTTTCCTTCTCTCCTCTACATGGTTAACTTGCCTACTCATAAACATAGAAAGCTAGAATACGCTCTCTTTTATTGTGAACCGTGCCTTTAATATGGGCGGATAGTAAATAGCTCGACACTCTCGCCGATTACAGTTTGGGTAGCTACATGTCAAACCTGTAACCGATTGGGGTAATTAATCTGATATTTGATTCATCCGGGAACGTGAGTTTTGCTTTGTTGGATATTCGATTCATCAGTTGATTGAAATTACTCGGTTATTTGGTTGTTCGCAAAGTATGAATAGTCAATTTTTTCTTGATTGTTTGGTCTATTGTAGTTCGCGACATTACAATGTTGGGTCACTGAGAGTTGTCCAATTGCAGTCATGTGTATTTTAAAAATTCGAATAATCACTCGAATACATTCGGTATTTTGATCACTCATTGAATGTACATTCGAACCGAATATTGGTCCTGTGTTTCACATTTATTTACTCGGTCAAATGTCTTGAGGATCTCATTCGAGTTTATCCAATCAATCGAAAATTTAAAGAATCAGTATTTCGAAAAAATCATCCATTTGATATTTAGTTTGAAAAAAAATTGGAAGAACATTTAAAAAAATTGTTCCGGGAGTGGTGCTGAACAGGAATAGAACATTAGGTTCGCTTCCCGTTTTTCGTACGACTGTGGTAGGTTACCGCAAAATGCGATTTTTCTACCGTGGCTTACAGTTGTTCGAAAAATCTACCAAGCACACCTCATATTGGTGTTCAGCGCTCCAGGTAACCCTCTGAACGAAGTTTTTGTGGTGAAAAAAAATTAAATTTCCGGATCCACCTACCGTTTTGAGCTTTTAGTTTCTGCGATCTAGAATTGGACAGGCAACACTCACAGTTTTCGCTGTTCGAGCTTAGTGGCAAGGTTGTTCATTTCGCTTATTTTGGAGTACGCTAACATGTTTTCTCGTACGAGCTTTGATATATGACCCGTGTAATTCAAGTAGGAAGCCGCGACGCCGCTTGGCGGGAAAACGAAGAGAAGATGGCTACCGGTCCACTGATTTCTCGCTGAGTTGCGGAGTGCGGCTTCCGAATAATATGACACGCATGGTACAGCGTCAGCCAAAAATTATTAAGCACCAAGGTTTGATGAAGTAACTTTGGTCATTCCGAACAGAGTGGAACAAAATCTTCACGCGTTAATATCCCGCATTATTATTTGACTTTCATCATCGAGTTGATGTTTAGAATTATCTACAGATTTCAATTTTTTGGAAAGCCCCTTTATCACTACCATCTATTCTCTGTCTAACAACCACACAGTAATTTGTCGTTATAGAATTACTGGTGATAAGGACGGTCCGACGAAAGGCGACCGCATACCGGTGTTGGTTAGCGTAAGCGAGGCACAAGTGATGCCCCACGGCTTATTTCTTCTTCTTGCTAACCAAAATTTTCTCAAAAATGTTGGAAACTTCCATGTCCACCAGAAGTTGAATGTGTGTCAACAATTTTGGGGCTGGGTTCGAAAATTTTGGGTTTGGGTTCGAAAAATAAAATTTCAAATCTTTCATTGTTCCTAAAATTACACTCGTTGCCCTTTTGACGAGTTTCGAAGACTTTCTTCTCATTTTCCACTTCAAATTTTTACGCTCCACCCTCCCCAATCCTGCGAATAATTTTTGCGTCCCAATCTGTTGGCTCGAAGGACAGTAACCGCTTGACCCTTACAGCTGCTGCCACACGCAGGCACTCGTAATTGTGTTGCCGTGTAAAGGCCGAATTCTTCAACTCGAAACGTCGCTCGTTTATCCCCCGACATCGTTCATGGTGATTTCTTCATCTGGTTTTCTCCGAAACACGCTGTTTAATTCGAAAAACCTGGCGTTTGCCCCGAGACAAACATAAACAACAGCCGCATACGTTAACATTACCATCTCAGACAAGACTTCTGTGTGCAGCACAATGTTTCCGTATCAAATGGGCATCAATCACTATTCATCCTATTGCTTTTCTATAAGCCCGATCACACTTTTTCATTTGTTGGTCATCTTGGTTTCCGAAACTGTAATTGACCACAATAAATAAATAAATAAACAGCGAACTGGCGGAATACAACTGTAGTTAAGTCCGTAGCTTCCGCTCGAGAAAAAAAATTGAATCTCCTACGCGGCTGGCGCGGTGGTTGCGTGCGCCGATCGGCTAATCGCAGCTGATCAGCTTAGATACCATACCGCCAGCCTTCGGGGAGATTTAAACTGCCCGCGCCAGCCGTGGGTGAGATTTAAATGTTTTTTTCCTTGAAGAAACAAGCCGCGGGCACGGACTGTACGAGTGTTTGAGTACGAGAAATTGTACTGTAATCATGCTAGGACCATGAGGTCCTGCCACAATTATATTCGAGAAATGTGCTGCGACAGCGGTTGTTCGCAACTGCGAACAGGATTTCTCTTTCCTTTCAGGCAGCAGACATACTGTCGTTCCCCTAGTCAAACTCCGGCCCGCATTTGCGGACAACGGCTGTTGCATCACGCCACAGTATGATAATCATGGTGGAACCACTTGGACCCGGCACGAATTACCTTTCCCCAGTACGAATATAATCGTGTCGCGTGATGCGACAGCCGTAGTTGGCAACTGCGGACCGCAATTTGGCTCCGAGAACGATAGTACAAACGTGCACCAAGTTTGCGCCAATAAGGAACGTAATGTATCAGACCGATTTTTGCAGATTGTAATTGTAAACTTTTAAAGGAGAAATATCCAGGCGATGACTAACGGGACAGTCGTCCAACAATCAAATCAAATCAAATCAAATTCGTAATCAATATCTATCAATGCAGAACACGTAAACGCTATTAAGTAACGAATGAACACAAGGTGGGAGAAGGCCTACAACCACATAGGCAGAGACTAGCCCTTAGGCCTAGTGCATACTTCCCGCGACGCGCGACAGCGACACTTCATATCATCCATATCGATTTTCGGTCGATATGTAGGACAGACACCATGTCGCGTCGTCCGTCGCGGGAAGTATGCTCTAGGCCTTAGGAGCGGGGGGGGGGGTGGAAAAGAGACCTAAACCTAGCCTCTGTCAAAAAAGCACCTATAGCACCCAGCAGAAGGGCAGCAGCGACTAACAATCGGTGCCCACGAACTCATCTTGATTTCTCTCGCCCGAATTCTACGCGATGTGATTGCGGAATTTTCGCCTACCCTACCCCGTAAATGCTTCTTGTTGCCGCAATGGAAGACCCCAAGCTGAGAACGGTTCCACGTAAGTTTATTCTACGAACAATCACAATAAGTGCTGCAATTCACGCAGAACAACGTGCAGAGATGCACGCTCTCGCGCTCAAACCGATCCGATGACCGATTCCGCGCCAACTTTAGATGCAAAACATCCTTTCTTCTAGGCTCTCGAAACGAAATAGCAAAGTTTTTTCAGCTCTTTTCCTAAGTTTTCTTGTCGACAGTACTGTTGTCTTCATGGCAGGCCTTAGTTTTGCAACAGCCCGTTGTAACCACTCCTGGGATGGAAAACGAAGTTTTCTCGACCTTGTTCTTACTGGGGCATGAAGTTGGAAAAGAAAACGAAGTGTTCGAATCATATGACTTAGAGGAGCGGGTGCTCAGAAAAAAATTCTCGGTTTCTGACAGGTATACATGCGTGTGGCCGCCTCCTCTCTCTCTCACGTATAGTCTGAAGAAGAATGTCTGCCCACGCGGTAGGCGTGCGTGTTGCGCGACCTTCGCTAAGGCATTGTTTGAACGAGATTCCGCACGGCTGCATACCGCTGACTGGGATATTATTCAATATGTAGTTATCAAATATTCCTGCCAACCAGTTTACGGTTCCGAAAGAATGTCTATGCTACGGCCGTTGAGCACGCACGCCGACCGCTTGGGCGGACGGTCTCTTTCGGACGAACTCCAAATACAGGCTATAAAACGGCAAAATTCACATGGTTCCTACGCGTGCTGGTGCGGAGCGGAGGTTAGAGACAGTGAGAGAGCGGAGGGCAGACGGAGTCCCAGGCGTCGCGCGCACCGCTCGCGCCTCGAAGGATGTGAATTGCGACGTTTTATAGGGGGTACGAACTGTTTGGAGTAATGTTTCATGTACATGTAGTAAGGATCGCACTGCTGCATTTATTGTGTGTTGGTGCAAACTTGGTGCACATATCTATGTCATATCTATACCACATGCGCACAGCGTTTGCGCCAATGCACACTAAAGGCAGCGTCGACTCAGAAAACCATATTTGGGTTTTTCTCCAAGGTTTGAACCAAGCGGAGATTGTGGGTGAAGCTTGAGACCTCAATGTTGCATATTCATAATGCCTTACTGTGCTTCTCTGGGCCAAATTCCGGCCCACAATTGCGTCTCGGCACGCTTTGCGGCCGCACGCGCTCGAGTCTTTCGTGTTTCCAGCGCCAAAGCCGACTTGATGTGGCTTTCTTATACAGTTTTCTTCAATTGTTTTTAGTTTCCAGTTTCCAAAACCCACCTAGAGTTAACAGATCGGAGGCTGCGGTCCTGGAAACTTCCGACTCGGAGGCGCGCGCCCGCAAAGCATGTCGAGACGCGATTGCGAACTGGAATTTGGCTAAGAGAAGCCCAGTAGGCTCATGAAAACTGCTTCGCGGTATGAAAACGCGTTTTCTTGGTCGCTCATCTCACACGAGGAACAGAGGCGCCACGACGGGCAGTGGAAATTCAAAATTCTATATGAGACGTGTGCAATAAAAGCTTCGTGTTTTCAGAGAATTTTCAACCACGGAAAGGCGAAAAGAATTGTGGAACCTACAAAGTTAAGGGGCTGTCTGCAGCTGGACACCCCTGCGGAAATGTACAACCGTCAATTCCGATGTGTCCGCAGCTACGGCCCACGTGCACCATACTGTACGCGCATTTTTCAAAAACGAAGTCAGTGAATAGGAAGTGTTTTCGAGAATTTTTAGCATAGAAGACTTTTTTTTCACAATGAATCATTATGAATTACTCTTGTGTCAACGTATTAGGGAGGAAGTGATCAAATTATTACTTATCTAACCTTGTAGTAAGCGAAGTGAGTTTTTTTCATCTTGAAGCGTTCAATAGAGAAACATGAGGAGCAGAACCAGACCATGTGATCCGATTTCCAGACCTTGAAAACATAAGGTGATCCGCGCGGCAGGGAGGAAAGCCCCGGGTGTGGGCTGATCTTTCACCCTAGCGATTCCGGGAGGTGCGAATCAGGGGAAATCCAAACTGGACGGTGCAGCTTTGTAATAACGATCATAAACACTGAATAAAAAACAACGTCCCTCCAGCTTTTCTATTCTTCTAGCCTTCAAGGCATTTTTGGTGTTTCGCCGTTTCTTCCACTCTTCTATAGTCTTGTACCTTCTGCTTGGTATAAATGATAAGAGTAAAAAATAGTGATTCCATGAAAAACTAATGACTGATATTTCGATTATTCCCTGGCATCAAATCAGGATTTTATCTCCTCAACCAACGCTGAAACTCCCTAAAAACACTATTTCTTCGTAGCGAAGCAGAAGAAACAAAAGAAAATAGAAGGGAAAGCAGGAAAAACGGAGAAAACACAAAAAAATGAGAAACACCGACGATCATCACTCCGCTACAATTAAAAGTTTTTGCGCGTGAATGGCGCGTTTCGTCGGTGCCTGCAGACAGTGCTCTCTGGTCGACGGTTGTACACTTCTGCGGGGTTGTCTATTTGGAAACACACAGTTAAGGTGGCTAATCCAATTCAGACGTTCAAGTTTCCAACATTTGTGTATTACACAAGACACACTGGACAGACGTGAAAAAAGGAAGTTGAATGCTCCGGGATTCTCGGCTGATGGTCGTAGTGTATTCCAAGCGCAAGAGACGCGGGGGAGAGTCCGTGTTCCTTCCAATCATGGGCTTGGCTCCTCCTCTGTCCGTCCAATCATGCGCGCCGCTCCTCATCCGTTTCCTCGTCTCTATCGCGTCTAAGATACATCGCGACCATCACCCGGGATTTTCGAACGAGTTTTTCTTCGAAGCTTGAGTGTTTTGGGTGGCCTCTTTGCGATATATCACAACTTGGTAGATTTACCTGCACTAAATGGTAAAAAAGATGAATACGGTTTTTTGCTCGTTCGCTACCTTTAAGGAACGCCATAAATCAGTGCGATCTGTACCGACTGTACAGTTCACGTAACAAATTTAGCCTGACGAATAGACGGGGTGCGACGGTAGATCGTCGCGCGCGAATCGAAACCCCGTTGGCCAGTGATGCCGAGTGATGAAGCCAACACCGCACGGCCAGCCGCCTGGTCCATGCGTCCGACTTAATCGGATACGAAAACCTTACAGTGCTTCTGTGGTTGTGCATCAGTCAATTATTGTGTTAGCAAGAAGTGTGGGAAGTCAGCTGTCCATCCCTCCCCTCAAATTATGGGGTCTGTAGAGTTGTTGTGAGCGGCGATTTGTCGCCGAGCGTCAGCCTTGACTTGGCGGCGAAATCGTTTTCGAGCATCCTCTTTTAGTCCATTATTAACGACATTGCATAATCCAAAAAAAAACATGGGTATCAGTTGGGTATGGACACGAAGCGTGATATTATGCCGAGTTTTCCATTTGAACACTAGGCAGTACAATATGGATATTGGTCATTGTAACGGCTGTTCTTTTTTTTCCACATTATGGTCGCGGCGTCGGCTGCCGCTCGCTAGCAGTCGCGGCTTCAAAACATTGCGGTCTTCTGTCGTAGCTTTTCACGCCGCGTCGGTCGCCACCGTCGCTCAGTTAGATCAATATTGCATCACCCAGCTATTTTCCTCGCTACGAGCAATGCCGCGACTTGAACTCTGGGGGACCACTTTAGTCAAAATATGCCGCGCACAACGCGCGTTTCCTTCTGGCTCTTTGTGAATCGCTATCGTTACAGCTACTCGTTTTAGAGTCCAGCGCCATACATTTTCAACTAAAATTTTCACTCTAGGAAGCTTTCTGCTAGAAGATATCAATGGGAGTCACTCGCCGTATCGATCACATCCGACCTATCAATGTGGAGGAGGAACTGAACGATGTCATCGACAGATTCAATTACGCAGAGTATGGTATTGTGGAATCAGATTTTTCTTCTGTTTCAACACAAAACAAAAATTCCATGTCGTGCGTTGGCTCGAACTCGGCGCACGTACGTGATAACACACACGCTCCAGGTTTGCGCCAACGCACAATATGGAACACGAAGTATGATTGCGATCCGTGCCGACTGTACCTCTCCTGTACCGGATTTAGGACACAGTATTCAAATTTTCGATATGATTCAGAATTATTTGCAGCGGCAGCATTCAATGAAGCAGTATCGATCATGCGAGGTCGCACGATCGATTCTCCTTCATTGCATGCTGCCGCTTAAAGGCACAATCCTACTTCAGGGGTAAAATTTGATATTATAGTCCGCCTACCGTGAATAGCAACCCTGCCAAACACGAGATCCTTCTAGGTGTTGGCCACACCGCTATCCAGGGTTGTCATAACCGTGGGTAGGTTCGTGCACGATGCGTTAGCATCGTGCTAGGTGACCATAAATCCCATACGCCTTTGAGCGGTGGGAATCTAATCAACCCCAGCAAAGGACTTGATTGGAGAGCAAAAAAAAACGAACTATAGTTAAGTTCCGCAATCGCGTTTAGTCCTCATTATCACAATCGTAGAAGCGAAGCGGTTGTTTTTGAGAAAATCAACTAGAATCATTCTAAAAACAACCGCTTCGCTTCTGTGTTTGTGATAATGAGACTTTGCGGACTGAACGCGATTGCGGAATTAGATCATACAGAGACACTCTTGAACAAAATAAAAGAAGATTTCCTTTTTTTGTGTTAGGGTTGACGGTCCACGCCGTACTGCGCACATTGTGCATTAATCTATACCCTCTATAAAACGTCGTAATTCACATCGTTTGAGGCGCGCGATGCTTCAGGAAGGCTACGGGCAGCTACAGTTTTGTGGCCACTTTGTATCACCTATCATTGCAGCGGGATTGTGGATTGGTACACGAAAAAGGAGGGGCCGTGGACGAGTTTTCCTGCATTGACGTCATCGCTAGAGCGCTTTTACTCCGGACCCCCAATAGTCCAACACAAGCCAGTAATGGTCAAAATTTCCAAGGGCTGCCCACGATTCACAGTACCCCTTTCCGTGGCGGGACCAGCATGGATTTTTGGCTCGCATGCACCCATGGATTCTCGGCACGGTTGTTCGATCAATATGCCACATATATTCGTCATCACAGTGTACGCCGTGGAAAACTGTTAAAATTAGACGTTTTTTTCGAAAACGGCTGAAATTCTGTCTGCAGGGCCATTTTCTCGTATGTGACGTCATTTTATCGACCGAATCGATGTTTGCTTGCAGATAGCAGAAATATTGAAGAAAAACTTGAACGACAAGACCTTTTCCGTGGTTAATGACATTTTTCACACATTTTAATCGTTTTACTCTTCTGTGGTGCCTCGAAAAAAAAAACGAATCGATCCACTTCAAATTTGCTTCTCTTCAATCCAGTATGTTATTTTAGTTTTATTTCATCTGTTCTTAAGGCCCTTCATTGGAAACACCTTGGAGAGTATGACCGCGAATAAAATGAACGAATTCTCATCGACGAAGACCGAACAGATGCGCCACGAATGCGTTCGCGTTAATCGTCAAGAAAGTTTTCGTAGAAGTTTTTGAAAGTTGTTTAAAGATAAAGTAATCTCAACGGAAAACACAAATTTAACATGCACTCTTACCGTTCGTACAGTGTTGAATCCACCATACATGAGCTTATGATTCTACACATCAATATGATTTATATTCCTTTAATGAATGACTTCACAAGAGAAGCGGCTGCAAGCGGGAAATTATTGGACATATCGATCGATCAAGTGTGCCAAGAATCCATGCGAGCCAAGAATCCATGCTGGTCCCGCCGCGAAAAGGGATACTGTGGATTGGGGGCAGCCCTTGGAAATTTTGACCGTTACTGGCTTGTTAAACCAACTACGAGCAGGCTGTGAAAACACGAAATTCCTGTATTATTCCTGTAGTTCATTTGCGTGCGGGTGTTGAGAGAATGTTAGAGATAGCAAGGAAGCGTGTGGCAGACGGAGCAGCAACGCGCGCCCACGCAACGCGTTGAAAGACGATAATTTCGCTTTTTCTACGGAGGATAAACGCAGTGGACATGCGCTGCGCCGCTTGTTGATCGATGTCACAGCTCACACCTGCGTGGCTCCCCTTTATCACTGCAGCGCACCTTGCAGCGGGGATCCGCGCCACAGTTAGTTGTGAATTCGATTAGCTAGTCCGCTGCGAGCGTCGCTTTATGGAGGCCAACCTCGGTCGCGGATCCTCGTTTCCCGTGTACTGGCTCCACAAGCCGGTGCGGCTTGAATCGCTTCTTTGCTGATTCCATATAAGGAACGGCGAGTGAAGTTCATTTCTCGAAATGGCAAATACATCCATTTTCAGTTTCGACTTCTCGGAAAGTGATACTGAGGTGACAGGTATCCGTCCGAATGATGACGTCTCCAACGTGTTCCCTGTCTCTCGATCGCGTAAGAACAAGGAGCGCAGAGCTGAGAAGAAGTGAGTGCATCTTTGTCCGTGGTCTCCCAGTGTCCCGCCGGTCACGAAAGTTAATTTTTACAGAATGCGCCGCTTTCTGGATCTAGAAAACAACGGGGTTCATCAGAAAAGCAACGCGGGTGCCAGGAAACTACGACAGTCGGAGAACGGTAGCTTTACCTGGCTTTTATCAGTTTTGTATTATTGTGCTATATTTTCTCTCGTTTTCTGCTCGTACACCCGCCTCCAAAAATGCGTCCAGTATGTCATAGCAGACATCGATGCGCTCGTCTAGCGATCTAAGCTTGTTGACCCAACACACGAAAAGGAAGGAGCCGTGGACGAGTTTTCCCTGTGTTCACGACGCCGCTAGAGCGTGTTCACCATAGGGTTTTGAAAAGAACATTGACGTGAAACCTTGTCCACGAATCCTCGCAAAGAGCGTATCCTCCGTTTCCGAGTGTGATTTATTTCCTTTCGTCGCGTGCGTCTGCGTGTGTACGCTGCGTCTCCTTCTCCCCACAATTTCTTGCTGTCTCTACCCTCGCTCCGCACAAGCGCGCGAGGGAGCAGAGTAAATCTGGCTCAGAACCAGAGGATATACAGTTCACCTCCGCACTGCCATTCTGTCCGCAAAGTGCACCCTGATTGCGAAATCTTGCTGCGGCGCGGTTGCGAACATCCTCAGACAAGGATATGGGATCACCCGGGCGCTTTTGGCCTTTGGTGCCCGGGTGATCCCACATCCCTGTCTGAGGATACTCGCAACCGCGCCGCAGCACGATTTCGCAATCAAGCGCACTTTGCGGACTGAACGGCAGTGCGGAAGTGAAGAATATATTCTTATACTTAAAGCAGTTATGTCCCGATGTTTGTATGTATGTATGTACAGTTCAAGTCCGCATTGCCGTTCAGTCCGCAAATTGCACGCTGATTGCGAAAGAGTGTTGCGGCGCGGTTGCGAGTATCCTCGGACAGGGGTGAGGGATCAACCGGGCGGAGGGATCACCCGGGCACCAAGGGCAAAAACCGCCCGGCTGATTCCACATCCGTGTCTGAGGGCACTCGCAACCGCGCCGCATCACTCTTTCGCAATCAGCGTGAACTTTGCGGACTGAACGGCAATGCGGAGTCGAACTGTACAACTCCGGGGCATCAGGTTGAATGCATTTTTGGAGTCAACTATTCTGTTATGCCTGCTTTGGATTCGTTCCAGTGCTATGTTGCAGCTCGCATCCTTATGAGCTTTGCTGATAAGGATGACATTTGTATGGACTTCTCCGACATCGTCCCTCATACCGTCACTGCATTTGAGAGGTTGTTCCTGGATCAGCAGAGCATGCAGGTAAGCATTTTTATGAAAGGTTTGATCTGTTAAAGTAAGCGTACACACTCGCAAACGTGATTGAGATAACTACGGAAATAGAATGGTATGGCTGAGAACACAACGCCTACGCATTTTGAAGCGCCAAAAACAACCCTCAATGACGCTACGCGAGTCAGTAGTTGGCTCCGCCTCTGTACCTGCCCGCCTCCTGTAATTGCGTATTCCTCTGAAACAGGGGTGCGGGGCCATTCCCACGGTCGGCGACGTTTGTAGGTGGTAGAATAGCTTCAATAGGTAAATAACGAACTTCGCCGACAATGGTAATGGCCCCGCACCCCTGTCTTGGAGAAGGACGCAAATACAAGGGCGGGGCCAACTTCTCACTCGTGTAGCGTCATTATGGGCGGTTTTTGAAGCTTTAAAATGCGCAGACTTTGTGCTCTCAGCCATACCATTCTATTTCCGTAGTTATCTCAATCACGGTTACGTTCGTGTATGCTGCCTTTAATATACCTGTGAATCACCCAGTTTCAAATCAGTTGCTTCCAAGTCGGTGACCAGCCGATGCAAAATTGTTCGTCGGAGTGTGTGGGGCGGCCTGCGTCTTTGCGTGTCTGGTTGCGGCGCAAAGTCAATATTTCTCTGGGAAAAATCGTCTTCGCGAACCGATCCATGTCAACCACACATCGGGTTGACATTGCCTTCCAATTACATCCGGCAGAGATAGCACTGATACCTTACGTTCCTTAAGGGGCCTGCAGAGTTGAAGTCGCGCTATTGCTCGTGGCGACTAACAGCGATAGGTTATGCAGTATCGATTACATTCAGCGATGGGGCGACCGACGCAGCGACGAGGGGGTACCGCAGAGTTCTTTGACGGCCCTGCGTCAACGCCAGCGAGCGACAGCCGACGCCGCGACGACAATGTTCGGAAACATTTTTGTCGTCGCGTCAAGGCTGAAGCTAGCGACCATTCTCCAGTCGCCGCAACTCTGCAGACCCCTTTAGGCTCTATCCATAGCCAACGACCAGCGTCAAGTCGCTGGAGCGCTCAAACGCTGGCGCATGCAACGTGTCCGAGAACGGCACGTTTTAACGATGGTATTGATAACATCAGTGACGGCCGCTACTGCTGCGATGCACCCCCCCCCCCGTCAGCGACGGGCAGGCTACAAGTCACATGCCACTAAAATACGCAGTCAATGGTCTTCTCACCCATCTATTGTGTGGCTCAGGAACTGATGACACGTCTCGTTATGGAGCGAGATTCAGCTCTGGAATTGTGGATAGATGTGCTTGCCGTCATAATCGCGTGCAGACCACGATGTAGATTCACCTAGAACGATGGCACTCGTGGTCCCATCAGGGTGTCGAAACCAGAAAGTTTCTAGGTGACGAAACTCTGAAAAGGACGAGGTTTCTGAACCCTCTCTTGTCCTGAGGCCGTGGCAACAAATGTCTACAAATGAGGATGTTCTTCTTCTTCTTTGCAGCCACAGGAAGGTTTATGTTAAAGGTTCAAGGAACGGGCGACTGAAACTAGATTCGTCAACAAATCCATTGTTGCCAGTGTCGTAGGAATCTTTGAGCAATCGAATAGGTGCTCAGTTGTGTGGCCACGGCTACCACAGTCCGAGCACTCGTCAGGCTTACTGCGATCGATCTTATGTAAGTATGACAACAGCATAGAGGAATGACGGCAGCGTAACGAGGCAAGGGTACTTATATGTCAATGTTAATGAGGATGTTAATTTGACTCCGAGATGGAGCTCACCTTGGTGGTGTCATGGGCGGCGGGTTCAATAAACGAATCACGGATAGCAATGGGTGGCGATGAGGTCCGAGTACGTCACCTGGCTTTAACAGAGCTATGGTGCACCAAACCCCGTTTTTTCTGGATATTTGTTTGGGAACAAATGCGAAGGATGTGTATGCATCTAGATTTGGAACGATTTCGTTCAATGTGATGAAGAGGAGCAGCGGCAAATTTTGGAAGGCAACAATGACAAAGTTTGTGGCTGGTTTATGGTCAGCAGCACAAGTAATACTCCGTCAAGATCGTCTCAAGGGGTCGACGGGCGAAAACGTGAGTCGTCTTACCTTCTATTTTAGTCGAAGATTTGTTGGTTCAGAGACTTAGCGTCGGTAAGCATCTATAGCAAGTGCTGATTATGTTTTTGAATAGTTTTCCTTGTTCAGACCATCCGGCTTATTGCGGAAGAGCTTGCTACGAGCGCATGGACAGGAGAAGCAAGCGGCTTTTGTCTGAAAAACGTCTTCCATGGGTGAGTTTTCTGCACAACACTGGGGTATGTCTCGTTATCTGCATTCCTTGATAAATTCAAGGGTGTTCGGTCGCTGGAGTATTTCCTCAAAATTCTCCATCCGTGAACAGCGCGTTTCCCGCCCTGCTAACCAGTACCGGTATGCGTGGACGCTAATGATAAGGCTGTACAGCCACACGGCGTTCTTTGCGTGGAGAGTCGAGTGGCTCCGGAGCATATGCCGTGCCCAGCGCGAAACGGATGCAACCACACAATGCTTCGTGAACCCCCTCTTTAACGCATTTTTTCCGCTTTCAATGGTGTTGGCTCAGTCTTGAATTTGCAAAGCGGATCAGGGCTTCAATCTCGTCACTTTGAATAGCTTGCATCTACATAAGTGAAAGCAAACACAACTCAAATTCGAAAAAAAAATCGTTCAACAGCGTGTGATTGGATCCGATACCCTTTAGGCACGACATATGCTTCGTGATCACTCCTAGCTCGACGCTTCGCGCAGAGAATGCGGGAAGGCTCTAGCCCTCTTGGTTAGCGTTCATGCGTGCCGCATCAGGATGAAGAACTATTGAGTGATTCGCTCAGACTGTTCTATTGTAGCCCTCCGAGCCCATTAAAAAATCCTTCACTCCTGGTTCTGAACCCCTTGCCCAAAGTCGGGGAGCGTCTTGCACCAACAGATTAGGGCGACGTTGATCGTTTGGGAGCTGAGAGCGGGACGCGGTCGTCCACCCAATCAGTCGGTTGTTTGATCGATCATAAATCTTATTCTTTTATCCGGGTTCCAGACTAACATTTCCATACGTTGCTGCAACGCAAAAAGCCCCATTCACATTTTTGAAAAATACTTGTGATTTTTTCATTACAATCTCGGACTTGAACTTTTTTCAAAATCACCTAGTGTAGCGATCCACAGCAACGGCTTCGTCCATGAGGTTTCGAGTACATTTTCATGTACGGACAGTCATTTTCTAAATGTGGTGTTCGTACCCGAAACTGCACCTGTCTGCCTACAGGGCATTGAAAGGGCTCCACCCACATAGTGTAGCGCCCCTCAGCTTTCGGCTGCGTCCATAAGTTGTTTCCTGCTTTACTGATGGAACAACCACGGGTATTAGACGGATATTTGAAAACCTCCCCCTTCGGTAGCGGTTATTATCTCCTAACATGGGGGGGGGGCTGAGGATATCACGGGAAAATTCTTTCGCCGTAGCCTGCAACGTTTCATACTTCACTACTTGCTTACCGTTTTCAGGCCTTCATCGATCATCTTGAAGAAGAAATGCTGTCCTTCTTCTGCTCGTCTTGTTCTTCTGGAAAGAAGGATGATGCTGTCTACATAAGTATTTTCGACAACTCTCTCCAGCGAGCTCTTGGTCATGCTGTGGCACAATTTCTAATGTTGAAATCTAGAAGTTCGTCTGCTTTTGTATAATTCTGTCCTACAGTCTTCTATTTGTTAGTGTGTCATGTTCATAACTCTTCACTTGCAGGTATCACAGTTCGAGGAAGTGGTGACCGCTTGACGGAATTTCGGAATCCTAGGCCGTACTACATACCACCTCGTATTCGTCTCATACCATTTTTATCCTCTATACGCTCAGAGCCAATTGAGTTGCCTTTCCAACCCTTAGGTGATGTTGGTGAAGCAGATGGGAGCCCTGACTCCTCCTTTTCTGAGATAGACGCTGGCCGTCTGGATTCTTAGGGAATTTATGGTTCATTCATGTAATCAAATAATTAGTAGTGTGTAGTTTGATTAGATAATTCGGAAGGATCCTGCAGATTTGGAGACCATGGGGAGCGAAAGTTGCTACTCTACCTAAAGTTTCGGTTCTTAGGCCAATATATTGCATTTTGTTGCTGATAAAACTCATTCAAATATAACATTTTTCAAAGAAGCTGTTCTTTCTCCATACAGCCCTTGTATAGAATGCGTTGCCAATAGGAGCCGTAGCGCATTCTTTGAAGAATTTAGTAGAGAAATTGCATAGAGATAGCTGCAAAATCCCTGTGTTCTGCGAAACAGTGTGGGAGTAGCCGAAAAATGCCTGACTTTTCCGAAATTACATGGAAACAGGCTGTAAATAAGTGGCTACCGCAAAAGAGATATTTGGCGGCGAAACAGCCTACATTTTACCGAAAGTTAGTCAAGTAGCTTCTTAAATCTAATGCACTTCCCCGGGCACCTCCTTAGGCGACTCCAGTGGTGAAGCTTTCCCAGTTGCTGACATAGAAGCGTACCTCCGGGGCAGGGGATGAACCCATATTTAGCCGGGAAATCGCTCACGTTTGGCTGGGCCGAGCTATTTCTCTGCTACTTCTATGCAAAATCTTTTTGACTTGCTTCGTAATAGAACTATAGTGGTTCTCTGGACAACTCACGTGAAAGAAGTCAGCTGTCGATAAAGGACATAGCACTAGGGAGGCACGAGGAGGGCGATATGATGTCACGCTACAACAATAATGTCTTGATTTCTACTTAGTAGTTTTTTTTAGCAATTCTCTGCGTTCGGTTCAAAAATTTTTATATATGATTCCTATTCAACTTCTTTTATTTTGACACGGCTATTAGGTGGCCCGCCGAATCCTAAATCCTTCTTGGGAGCGCCAGTATAAAAATTGAAAATCACGGACCAGATGCAGTTCCCTCCTTGTCCCAAGTCAGACACTCCCTGTCGACCTGAAATCTGCAGTTCTTCCAAATTACCTGATTATCACGTGTAGTAAGTATACTTTGGTGATCCTGAAATATCAAGTAGCCTGTACATGTCAGCCTGTTTTCCCTTTGGGTTATGTGGTGTTCTTTTTTGTCTCAGGCTTGATAGGAATGAATGCTTGTAAACATTCGTGATGTGCTAGCAACAGTGACTGATAAAGTGGGAGCAATTGTCGTTGTTATTCGTAGTGGCAAGTGTGAGATTGTTATTGGGTAGGCTGAGTTGTTATATGTAAAGCCTGCCTCGCCCCGGGTGGAGCAAGCAGCGGAACAATCTGTCATGGCAAAGTGATAAGGAGATTTTGACATGATGAGCTCGATAAGCTTCACTTCAAACGGTTGGAAATGGGGACAAGAGGATGTACGTACCTTAAGCGTTCCCTCTCCGTCTCTGACTACCATAGATCTCAACGCTGTATCCACCTTCTTGAACAGGAACGCTCTGTTGAAGAGACTTCGACAGCTGAAAGTTGTGTTTGCATAAAATGCAAACTCGTTGTGAACCATCATTAAAAAAGGTGGGGATGGTCGTGGCTTATCAGTTTCGTCAAGATAATGTTCCATTTTGCGCTGCTTCTTGAATCACTACCGCGCCAGAACTAAATAGCCCAAATGAGGCTGTTCTCCCACACGATCGAGGTGCCTATCGCGCGTACGTTACGAAGTAATCTGACGGATTGCTGTAGGAAACTGACTGGGATATTATTCAATATGTGTCTGATATTTTTGTCAAACGATTCACAGGGTCAAGAAATGCCTATGCCTCGGTCGCTCAACACGGACGCCGACCGCGTTTGCGGACAGTCTCATTCGGACGAATTTTAGGCAGTATGGTTAAAGGCAGTGTTCACGATAATCTTGAATTTTGAGATTATTCGCTATATGGATTAAGTGGCCTCTGGGTAGAACTAAAATGACGTGGAAATTGAGAAAAACGCACCAGAAGTACGCGAAATCCCTAAGTATCACCCCGCCTCTTAAGTATCATAGGAAGTGTTTGTTGTGAGAGCGAAATCTTTTGTGAGCCCGTCCTTTGCTATTCTCTACACTCTATTGCTCCGTTCTTTCCTTAGGGCCTTAACTCATCCTGCTTTGCATGAAATATTCTTCTATTTTCGATTTATCTAATTTTTCACCGTGGCAACCACCATGAGCATGTTCATCCAACCCGACAACTAGTCCATGTTATAGAATAATTTCACTGAAATACGACGTTTTAATGCGTTTCTCGCCGTTTCTTCGTAATTTTGGTAACACTTGGAGGAAAACGCATTGCTTTATGTTAAAGGCAGTGTTCACGATAATCTTGAATTCTGAGATTATTCGCTATATGGATTAAGTGGCCTCTGGGCAGAACTAAAATGACGTGGAAATTGAGAAAAACGCACCAGAAGTACGCGAAATCCCTAAGTATCACCCCGCCTCTTAAGTATCATAGGAAGTGTTTGTTGTGAGAGTGAAATCTTTTGTGAGCCTGTCCTTTGCTATTCTCTGCACTCTATTGCTCCGTTCTTTCCTTAGAGCCCTAACAAATCCTGATTTGCATAAAATATTCTTCTATTTTCGATTGACTCAATTTTCCACCGGTGGCAACCGCAATGAACATGTTTATCCAACCGGACAACTAGTCCATGCTATAGAATAATGCCACCGGAAGACGACGTTTTAATGCGTTTTTCGCCGTTTCTTCGTAATTTTGGTAACACTTGGAGGCCAAAGCATTGTTTTGTGTGGAAAACTCGGGGACGAAAATCATCGTGAACACTGCCTTTAAAACGGAATAGTGATAGTTCCTCCTCGTGGGTGTGCGGAGCAAGTCTTGCGATGATTTATGAAAATTTAGTTCTGACATAGGCAGTACACTCACTTTTGGAACGAAATTTACTCCATCCAATGCAGACCTGGACGGATACGTGGACAGGGAAGGTCGGCTGAGTTCATGGGACTCTGAAGGTCGAAAACTCGTACAGTAGTCAGAAGCCCAGTGGTAGCATATGTACCAATAATGACAATATTGAAAGATGGTTTATTTCGGGATTGTAAGATGAAATCAAGGGTAGCTACTAGCCGAACACGAGCCTAACAGCTGTGGTTCCACTCCATCACAATGTTTGTGTTTATTTCGAGTTCCAGGGACCATAGCAACAAGAGGTGAATTGGAAACAGCTGTTGCTTCTCTGTTGAACCTGAAGTGGCAGACGAAGCCTATTCGGTTACTAGTGCGCTTTCGTATGAGTGAAGTCAGTTCTGGTGACGGGAGTGGATAACTGTTGAGCTCTGGTCACGTTTTTCATGTCTGTCACTGAACTGACGGTTCTTATTGGGCAAGATAGACGGCACCAGAAATCTGCGGACGTTAAAGCACTCTTATCTCTGCCAGTTGGTGTTAGGTCGCACAATCCACCATCGGGGTTAACATTAGATGCTATGCTCCAGATAATGTCTGAAGCAATCATGGCAAATACGAAATCTCAGTTCGCCTAACAAATGAGATGCTACAAAGGAAGAACGGTCTACGCCCACAAAGTATGTAGAGTCTACAGCAACGGAAGTAGAGATTTGTGAGGTTGCGGACTCATCCTAACATACGGTAGTTTGTTAGTGGTTACACTCATTTTTCCGAAACGATTGTGATAGATCGGTGATTCTGTTTTTGCACCGATATGACTACATCTGTGGAAGCAATGAAAACAGGTGAAGATGTGAGAGTGCAAACACTCGCATAATCGCTGAGCAGCTAGGACACATCATGGAGGTTTCTAGGCCAAGGCCGTTCCCTAGCTGCTGAAAAAGTGGGCGTAACGGGGCGGAACCACCGCAGCATATGCTGCTGCCAGTTTTGCGTTTGAAACCCCAGTTCACGGGACATATGCTGCTCCCAGTCTTGGTATCCACGCCACATCTCGCGACTTATGCTGCTCCCAGCGCGCGTCCGAGTGCGACAAGGTGCGCTCTCCGTCGGCAGTGTTCCGAGACGCGCACCTTCACTAAAATTTCGCTGTGAGCGCACCATCACAAAAATTTTCCGGCCTGACATGCCCCGGGGACATGCCACTGTGGTAATCCGCTTTGGGGTCCCCAGAGGGGGGGGGGTCACCCCACTGCCACGGTCCGCAGTGGGTGCACCCCACCGTGGACCGTGGGGAGGTGAGCCGTGGGGAGCCTCTCCCCTCGGCGACAAAAATTATCCTCCGGTATCCGGTGGATCTTCTGGTTAGTGACTCGAGGCCACCTTCCAGGTCTGACTCCGAAGAGCCGACTGAAACACACTGTGAAATCAGAAGCCTTTTATACCAGCAACATTGTTAAAACTTTTGCCTAAACATGTCAGGATTAGACCAGTTAGGAAGAGGGGCGGGCGGAGCCATCCAATGGCGAGCGGCTGCTGGCTCTACTCGCATAATCTCTGAGCAGCTAGGACACATCATGGAGGTTTCTAGGCCAAGGCCGTTCCCTAGCTGCTGAAAAAGTAGGCATAACGGGGCGGAACCACCGCAGCATATCCTGCTGCCAGTTTTGCGTTTGAAACCCCAGTTCACGGGACATATGCTGCTCCCAGTCTTGGTATCCACGCCACATCTCGCGACTTATGCTGCTCCCAGCGCGCGTCCGAGTGCGACAAGGTGCGCTCTCCGTCGGCAGTGTTCCGAGACGCGCACCTTCACTAAAATTTCGCCGTGAGCGCACCATCACAAAAATTTTCCGGCCTGACATGCCCCGGGGACATGCCACTGTGGTAATCCGCTTTGGGGTCCCCAGAGGGGTGGTCACCCCACTGCCACGGTCCGCAGTGGGTGCACCCCACCGTGGACCGAGGGGAGGTGACCCCACAGTTGAGTACCACCCCCCCCCGAGCCGTGGGGAGCCCCTCTCCTCGGCGACAAAAATTATCCTCCGGTATCCGGTGGATTTTCTGGTGAGTGACTCGAGGCCACCTTCCAGGGGTGCGTTCCAAGAAGATTTCCATGGGAGGAAAATGGGTCTGATAAGATATAACGAATGATAATTTAACAGATAGGCTCATTTCATGCGGTCTCTCAATCTATCATTGGTCGGCTCTTATCAGATTTATTTTTCCTCCCGTGGAAATCTTCTTGGAACGCACCCCAGGTCCGACTTCGAAGAGTCGACTGAAACACTGTGAAATGAGAAGCCTTTTATACCAGCAATATTGTTAATACTTTTGTCTAAACATGTCAGGATTAGACCAGTTAGGAAGAGGGGTGGGCGGAGCCATCCAATGGCGAGCGGCCGCTGGCTCTAGGACATTTTTCTTCCGTGGGGCGCCGGAGTTCCGCGACATATGCTGCACCTCCAGCATCATGGAACGATATCCTGCGACGATGGGGTTTGTAACGCTGAGTCCATCAGCCAATCACAAACTGGTGGGCTGTCGTCAGCAGATATCTCCATGATGCTGCTCAGAAAATGAGAGGCCTTTTTAGTGCCCTAGCTGCTCAGCGAATATCTGAGCAAAAACTCACCGGCCAATCTCAGCTATTTCGAAAAAATGAGTGATAACACAATCAGACTACAGTATATTAGGGAGAGTCCGCAACCTCACCAGGTCCTATTTCCATTGCTGTAGACTATATCAGAAAGCGCCCCACACGCTGTTAGAGGGCTTCACCCACAGGTGGATTCGTTATCAGTGCAACACTTGACATAAAGCCTAGCTTGCTTGGATGAGTCAGGGCGGAGCAAGCAGTGGAGCGGTCGTTCATGGTAAAATATAACAGTAGTGAGATTTTGACATGATAAGCTCGAAAAGCCCCATTTCGATCGACTCAAAATGAAGGAACTAGGCTACACATTCAACTCATGCACTCCGGAGATTTTGAGAATGTTGCAAACACCGATTTCAACAATATACCAAAGTCTCCCGTGAGTTGTTGAAAACCATGCAACTTTTTCGGAGCTGATACGCAACTCTCCCATATGCTGCTTCCAACTTGACCCATCTTATTCAGTATCTAACACCTATTTTAAAATGTATAGCACACTGCAAAACATTACAAAAACCTTTCTGTAAGTTCTTCGTGCACATATTCGCCTAGCTCTTAAAGACGCATGTGATTTGCCTGCCGAATAGTGCTATTGGTACCTAACGAAAACTAAAGCACAAATTTCTCGACGCTTATAAAGACTATGGAAACATGATTTTAGCGATTTGAGGTGTTCGTAACTTTGTCGAAGACCAGAGCAGTGACAGAGCTCACGTTATCGTTTGTTGCAGAGCGTGCGACTTCTTGCCATACACTGCGTATCATAATCATACGACTCCCTAATTTTTCATGATGCCAAGTTTTATGGAAGGGATGGACTTTGTGTTTCAACAAAGGTGCAACCAGCACATAGGATAACCCCGGGAACCCTCTTTTTTTGTTTCGTTACAGCTTTCGTAGTCTTTAGGAAGATTTCTTAATGTTCCTTGCTTTGTATCATGATAACTATTCTAACATTTACGTTTATATTAAAGGCATCGTACGCTCTGAAAACCACTCACCGTTTTTTGAGTTTGAATCATTGGCTGGGCCCGCCTGAGAACGTGGGTAGAGCTTATCGGGTCACCGACGCATAATTGGGAAGATATGGAAGATCGAATGCCTCGAATTCCACTAAAAGAGTCCGGCCTTCCGACAGCCATGTGGCCTCCAATGAGAAAAGAAGGTAACCTATCAACAAATCATTCATCAACTTCCACTCATGTACGCGATATCGCTTGTTGAAAACCTTCTTTCTTTTTCATCTTATGCCACATGGCTGTCAGAAGGCCGGCCTCGTGTGGTGGAATTCGAGGCATTCGATCACCCATATCTTCCCAATATATATATATATATATATATATATATATATATTTATTTACACAAGTTTACACTCGTGTGGAAAAAAATAATGCTTCGGTGACCCGACAAACTCTACCCACGCTCTCAGGGGGCCCAGCCAATGATTCAAACTTAAAAAACGATGAGTGGTTTTCAGCGCGTACGATGCCTTTAAATCAACGCTGTCAAATCATATTTATCATGATTGATCGGTCCTTCGCAGCTCCTCATCACATGAAGTATCCAGTTTGGCACGGTTTTAACAAGAGTTTTGAGTGGTTTTCGCTCTGAATGCCGCGGGGCAATTTCACAGCAAAATACGGAAGCATCCCCAACGTAAACCCTGCTTTATTGCGAGCTACCAACGTGAATGAGTTGGCTACGACAACAAGAAATCGTTCAAACGTTCGAAACGTGCTTCTCAGCAGGATCGGAGAGAATCACGAAGGCATGCTTTCAACACCACCTCCGTGCTTTCTTGAATACTGGCTGATCATTACCTTACCATGTCCCATATGACAATCGGGATGTGAATCAGCAGAGACATAAGCATCATAAGAGAAGTTTGGTAGAAAGCCACAACTTTTACGGGTGCTTCCAGAGCTGTCCGGCTTCAATTTGCTCAAAGGCACAATCCAAGTTCAGGGGCGAAATCTGAGATTTCCACATTATTGTGAAGTATACCCACCCTGTATAACACCTGCCAAATGCGAGCTCTCAGTTCCCGTGGATAAGCGAGTTATGGGAGGAAGCCACTCCGAGGCCCCCCCCCCTCGAGAAGCCACTTTGGCACGCCCCTTTAACGATCTTTCGAGCTGATTAGTGGAGAGCTGAGCGATCATTTTTATTCAATATCCCCGTTCTTCCCTTTATTCTCAGCCTCTTTATCCATTCAGGTCCGCTCGCATACATCGGCTGCAAATGACGCAAGTTACAAGCCTCGGACAACTTGTCCATCATGCTTCCGTAGCTCAATTTTTGAGAGGCGATAAATCCTTTTCCAGGGGATCTTGTACGAATCCAGAGACATAATTGGAACCAGCGTGGGACCGTTCTTAAAATAGGCAGAAAAGCAGAGATGCGATTTTGAGATTGAACTGTGCCTTCAAGCAAACATGTTGACCAAGTGGCATAAGGTAGCAACTATCTACCTGTCAGACTGGTTATCAGTAAATCAAACTGATAAGACCATTTTCTCGAATGAGAATAAACTGTAACTCTATTTTTCTGATGGTCGGAAGTGCTACTGGAGAGATTCAAAATAAGATCCAGTTATCACAAGGTTGCTGTGTTGATTACAAAACTTAGGTGTCAGGCAGGAATCGAACCCGCATCGCATCGCTTTTCGGGCAAGAGTGTTACTATTACACTACCGACACCGCTCTGTATTCTTCAGCTAAAAAATTAGCTGAGGAATGCAGAGCGGTGTTGGTAGTGTAATGGTAACACTCTCACTCGGAAAGAAATGCGATGAGGTTTCGATTCCTGCCTAACACCTCAGTTTTGTATTCAACTCAGCAACCTTGTGATATCTTGTGATCATATACCATGCCATAAAAAAACATTAAATACTCAAAAACATAAGATCCAGTTTACTACAGCCGCAGAAACTGTGAAGGTGGATCTGTCATGGCATGCGGAGCATTCAGCTACGACGGACGACTTGAACTGGCTACCGCCAGCTGACCGATGCTTTCTCTTGAATACCATATGCTGTCCACACGCCTTTCGCTGTATTCAGGCGTTTCAGTAGGGCTTCAGTACACAGTTTAGAACAGGGAAACACGAATATGCATGTGAGCAGATCGCAGAAGAACTTCTTTGAACAGCACGATAGTTATGTCAGTTCTAGAGTGACGCAATCGCAACTCTGACCTGGTTTCCGTAGAAAACCAATGGGCCATTCTAACTAACCGCTTCTGGGCCCACTGTTGGGAGTACCATTTGGTTGCCGAGATTCAGCTAGCTGTCGTCGGCGCCTGAAGCGATATTGATTCTCAGACACGGAAGGCTCTCGTCAAAACTATGCCAGACCGGATATCCGATGTGATAAGAAACCGCTGAGGATCAGTCAACCAAGGAAAAATTGATTTGGCAGCGATGGTTTACAATCAGCATACTAGCTCGTAAACGTGATTGAAATAACTACGGAAATAGAATCGTATGGCTCAG
This sequence comes from Aplectana chamaeleonis, assembly GCA_029168955.1. Taxonomy (NCBI): domain Eukaryota; kingdom Metazoa; phylum Nematoda; class Chromadorea; order Rhabditida; family Cosmocercidae; genus Aplectana; species Aplectana chamaeleonis. Next base: position 394,762 of record JAPDOI010000218.1, on the reverse strand, counting down.
AACACAACGCCTACGCATTTGAAGCGTCAAAAACTACCCACAATGACGCTACATCAGTAAGAAGTCGGCCCCTCCCTGCCCCTGCCCGCCCCCTGTACTTGTTGTTCTCCTCCAAAACAGGGGTGCTGGGACATTCCCACACTTGTCGATGTATGTGGTTTACTTAATGTAATTATTGCACCACCCACAAACGTCTCTGATGGTGGGAATGGCCCAGAACCACTGTTTTGGAGGACGCAAATACAGGGGGCGGGAGACTCAGGGGTGGGGCCAACTTCTCACTGGTGTAGCGTCATTGTGGGTCGTTTTTGACGCTTCAAAATGCGTAGGCATTACGTTTTGTGCCATTCTATTCCAATCCGTAGTTATCTCAACCACGTTTACGAGCGTGTATGCTGCCGTTAACAATGGCTTCGCAAACGTAGAGATGTCGTATAATTATGTAAGATAAAACGCAAAGAAAATGAAGCAATGTCCTGAAGAACTACGACAGCCGCAACGAGTGAGGACATTTTCTGTGATGATTACAATGGTGATAACGAATAAAATTCATCTCTCCCGTAAAACTTGGTGTCGTGAAAAAATAGGGGTGTTGAATGATTATGATACGCAGTGTACATGTGCTTAGGGTTTGGAGCCTTTCCATACGTGTTTCTGGATCGTTTGGAAGGTTGTGGCAGGTTCGTTACAGTGGGCGCGCGGAGCATCATATCAAAAGTTGTCCCGATATTGTATCATGCAAGGCTGAACGAGAAAGGACCGACACTTCAAAGACGAAAAGAATGAAAAGAGAGTGGAGCTTATCCAGCCATGTTGTGAGTTTTCTGGAGCTATGAGTAACGAGGGCCTTGTGGTACAAGTTGCGTTTCCGAGAAGGTCCTCATCAAACTAATTTACTCGGAAATTTGTGTGCAGCCTCAGATTTCATGACTATTCCAGTAGGAAAAAAATTTATGACCATAAAAACAGCAAACTTGCCCTCTGAAACCGTGCTATTCATATGTAACTTATTACTGCACGGTTTTCTCGCCGTTGGAGGATTGCAGATCGTCACATGCTGCCCGCATTGCAGCGCCGTCTGCAATTACCGAAACGGGCCAGAAAAGATGGATATGCGACACGTGATAGCATTCTCTTCGACCTCGCATGGTGGACTTTGATACTGACGTCATTGCTATTCGCCGTCGGAAAATGTTTACGCACTCGCTAGCTATGCACCGCATTTATTACACTGTCCACGAAGAACGCGCTGCTGAAGAATTGCAATGGAGAAGTTCCTGAAACCAATCTGCACACAGATTGGCCGAGCTACACCACTCTTAAGTGCCTAACGTCGAATTTATTTACTCGCAACGATTTTTTCACCAGTGTTCGGCTCAGTGTATTAAGTTAACTAGCTATAACTTTGGAAGGAATTGCCTGGACCTTACCGAGATTTCACATCAAACTTCTCGCATTGGTGTCGGAGCGGAGCCGAAGCTGCAGATTCCCGGCAGATTTCGGGTAGAATTGAGAAAATGTCTTGATTCTACCGCGATCCCTCTGCCTCGAACAGGCAGATACGTATGCGGGGATTCTGCGGCGGATTTACCGTAAATTGTAATTTTGAATTTTTCGCTGTATACCGAGATTCGGACCATCAACCCATACATATGAATCCATTGCTTTGTAGTGCTCCGCGTTAACGACTGAGCCGACTCCGCTGCTGCACTAGGGTACTCTCATTGCTGTGATGGCACTGTTTTCGAGGCAAAGTTGCAGCCAACTTCTCGGTGAATTCCCGTCATTTTTTGGTTATTTCGCGGTATTTTTGCGGTGAATTCGCGGCCGGTGCCTCGTGTCAGATTCGGGTCAATCCCGCGGTATTTTCACGTCAATCTCGGTAAAATCCTGGTTCACTGTCAATTCTGGGTGAAATCCAGGGCTGCGTTCCAAAAACATTCCCATGGGAAAAAGTTCATGGAAACGTAGCCACGGCCGCGTGGAAGCAATTTACAGTTATAATTCATCGAAAGCAAACTTGTCCATGAGAAGGTTGTTTGTCTTCCCACGGCGTCGTGGGAACGTTCTTGGAACGCACCACAGAGAATACTTCCTCGGAAAGCGCCTTTCAAAAATATATTGTTCTCGCTCTACCAGTGGGCTAGAGATGATTTCTGACGTTCACGAAACACTTTCCCTGCACTATTGGAATACGTTATCTTTGGCTGACTTGCGTGTCAGGCAGAATTCTCAAAGACAAGAGATAAACACATTTTGCAACGTCAAATGGGTGCTTCATTTAGGGTTGTTTTACGATTTGTATACTAACTTGTTACGATGAAAATAGTTCAGTAGATATGTCGCAAACTTCGTGTTTTTGCCAGCCCTTACATTTTATGCCGGAAAATTAATCTTTGCAAAGTCTTCTCGCCAATTAACTTAACGTTTTTGTGTCAAGCGCTTTTAGTTTTTAGCTTATAATGGTGTACTCTGCAACTTATTTTCACATATGAAGTCCCGTAATGCCTACTTATTGTAGACGCCGAATAATTCGTCTGGTCCGTGTATGCTAGAGCAGGCTCCGTTTACGCGGTGTTTACTTATGTAACTATGTACTTGGCGTGCAGTCCTGTCTTTTTGAAAACACCAATCGGACGAACAATTGCTCGTCGCCTAGACTCATTAGTTCTTTTCTATAAAATTATTTTTAAAAGTTCTTCGTGATGAAATCCTCTGTGACCATTCACATGCTGTCCTCCGAGTGGAGAATTAGCGAATAGAATTCACGTGCATAATGAAGACCCAATATTACACCGTCAGAAGAAATTTTGTCGCCGGAGTATCCTTAGTATCTAGTGGCGCGTAGAGGGTATTCATACACGTCTGCCAGGCCCGTGCGTGACTTACGGCCGTTGAGGTGTTAAATTTTGAAGTAGCACGTCTTTAGGAAATCTTCACCGTTTCCCACTCAGGTATCCTAATGAACCTTTACCTCTCGGACCGCTCTCGCCACCCTAAACGTGCCTATGCGCTGCAGGATTCATTTCATCTTCCCTTAACTTTCAGCCAACTGAACTCAGTTGAGCAAAATGAAGATTGACACTGAGCATTCTTATAGGCTTAGGTTTAACACCTACTGTCGTCAAGCTCCGGATGGGGGACGCTGTTATGATAGCTTATCATAAAAGCAGAGCGGTTGTTTTCGAGAAAACAAAATGGTGAAAGTGGAGAAACAACAGCTCAGCTCCGAAGGTAATAATATGTATATGCAACGCGGCTTCCTACAGATAAAATACAATACCCACGCTAAGTTTTGTAAAAACGGGGAGCATTACCAAACTTGGCAAAAAAATCCGATGCTTGTAATTTTTTTAACGAAGACTATTTTGGGTTCCGAAAACGCTATCATACTCGCAGCTCAATTGTCTACCTAACTATGTATGTGCTTTGTGAACTGAAGTTTACTAAAATCGCTTTGTTTTTTAATTAAATTGTTTTTGCCGTCGTTTTTCGCGCGGCGAAACTTTGAATGGTAATTATACAAGTAATAGGAGAGCAATCTCTATGTTTCCTTCACGAACCTTATGCAGATGAGACAATCTCATGATTTTTGTAGGTACTGTTTTGGAATCCTTCATCAAACGCATTGGGGCTTGCACCACACCAATCAGACCTTACAGGAAGTTTCCAAGGGTGTTTATTGAAGGATTTCCGAAATTCTACCTGTACAAATTTTGAGATCGTCTCATCTGCATCTAATTCGTGAAGAAAACATAGAGAGTGCTCTTCTATTACTTGTATAATTACTATTAGAAGTTTCGCCGCTCCTCACCGCGCGCGACGTTTTTGAAAAAGCACTTCAAAAACAACTTCATTCAAAAACAGAGCGATTCTGCTTCACAAAGCACATAATTTGATAGACGATCGAGCTGTGAATATGATAGCGTTTTCGGAACTTAAAAAAGTCTTCGTTCAAGAAAAGTTACAAGCACTGGACGCTTTTTTGGCAAGTTTGGCAAATGCTCCCCGTTTTTACAAAACTTAGCGCGGGTATTGTACATACCATATACACATGTCATACAGATCCCTGGGGTTCTGGATCAAGATGGCATTAAATTTCGTTGCGCTCCGTGACGCTTTCTCGCAGTTGTTGCGTATTTTTCGGATACCTCACTTTAATTCGGGTTTTTAGAAGATTAAAGTGAATTTTAAATTTCTCGAGACGGGCCAATACGACGCGTTTGGATTAAGTTCGCAGTTTATACTTTTGCAGGACACAAGTTCGATCCCCATCCGCCTCTGCGAGCTCTATATAATTCGTAGATAGACAAATTGTTTACTCATACTGGTTTGTTAATACCGCTCGTAGGTTTTGGTCAAAATGCATGCAGCAGCACTTTTTCGGGGTTTTAACGACATTTTATAACGCCTTCCTTGAAAATCAATGTTTATCATATCTGAAAAATGATTTAGGATCCTGAAGACATGGGCTATTCAAAGCTATAGCGATTGCTAGGGTTGAAGCTCCAAAAGAAAAAATTGCGAGGATTTTTTCAGTGTGCCATGCAGCAAGCAAGTACAGCATGCAGCTGCACAATAAGTTCTGTAATACGATGTGGGAATGGAATCCTAAACATTTGTGATCAGACAGAAATCAAATTTTGTTTTTAGATCCCAGAAAAAAATATTTTTGAGCGATTCAATAAAAAACGTGCGCTGAAATAGCGAGAAAGCGCTCTGACCAAAATTACGAATGGTATAATAACTCTAGGTTCTTCTCGCACTATTTCAAGTAAACTGGAAACTTTTCTTTAAAATTCCTTTTCTATTGTAGGCTCAATTTTTCCAACGCAAAATTTAATTGCCACTTGTCTTCTACTGGAAATTTTGGCGTTCAGTAGGGTTTTCTTCTCCAATTGCGCTATGTTCGATTAATCTTCGGTTTCATGACTGTCAACGTTTTGTATCCTCTTGTTGTGTCTTGCATTTATTGAGACTGAAAACGGTGCTGGTTGTTCTGGAAAAATACCACTTATCTTGGAAAGTCTCCAATCTTGTCAGAAAAGGGGCAAAGTTCAAGTAGAATGATGCGTGACTTAACCCTTGTTCTTCTGGATCTCACATCTGTTTGGCTGATCTGTCTGTCAGTGCTATGCAATCATGACGTCGGTGTTCGGGACAGGTGACGAGACTGCCCTCTGGCAAAGGCTCTGACCCAAGAGTAGTCGGCAACCCTTGAGAGCCCGATCACTTGTCCACAGTCTAGTGGGATTATCGGGCTCACATGGATCTCGTTGCGTCTCTTCCTCGTCAGAGTGATGTTTGGTTTTTGGTCCCCGAATTCTCGTTATCGCAATGGATCCCACTGGAAGGGGACAGCAGCAGCATGCATGTGGCCGTCTGTCCGTGAGTACAACGAATCGTTGTTTGGTGTGAGAGAGCGCCAGCCCGCCCAGGCCGTACTTTGTACCCTGACAGCGTGTGTGCGTGGAATCACAACGACAACGTTCCCCCTTCATTCAGCAGTTTTGGGTTTTCGCCTCATGTCAGCTCTGTTTTGCTACCCTGAATACGCTTCTCTACTATTGATCATGTGCTGGTGTTTACGTTGTCGTCTCTTGCAGGCACCACACCCGGATCGAACGCATTCGTTGACAACGCTCTACCTCAACCCTTGGGATTTTGTTAAGCTCAGCTTCCTTCGGCAGCAGTTAGCCATCCTGAGCAACTATGGCTGAAGCGCATAGTGCTGTGGCACTTTCGTTCAGCGGTAAGTCTTCTTTGTATTCGCTGTGCAAATAGAACGAAACCTTTGTGCCTGTCACTTACCATGAAGCTCTTGAATACCGCACTGAAAGTTAAGAAAAAAACATCTGTAGATAGTTTGTCGATTTTTTGTATTTGCGGCCTATTTCGAGCTTGTATATGGGTTCCTAAGTAGTTCATCCACAAGACATTGTCATTCGATTTTCAGATGAATTAACAGCTCGAATATCGCATTTTTAGACTCGTCGAAAGGACAAAAAAAACGAAACTAGATGAAAATGAAGCTCAATGACGGGTTATCAGAATTATTGTAACTTTTCAAGCCACAAGCTTCCGAAAAATCGCGAATGCATGATATTATATTCCGAATATGGTCTTTTTGTTTTGGGATACGCGCTTTCGAAAATCCTTTTTTATTTAAAGGCAGTGTTCACGATGAAAAAATTTATCGTTTTTTTTTTCGAAAAAAAAACGTAAACTTTAGGTTCCAGTAAGAACGGTAAGAACGGAAGTACGAAAAAACGGCCAGTAAGTGGGCGAAAACCTCGTGGGTCAGCGGGCCCATTGGATTGCCCCGCCCACGTCATATAACAGTTGTCCTGCATTCGTTTCACCCAAGGAACAGTTGCCGAATTTTAAATATTTTTTATCGCGCAAGATTCTGACATCCCGACATTTGCATTGCCCCATCTTTTTTCTAAGGTTTCGGTGCAATAAACAGGATACAAAATCACTTACCTAAGAATTTTGAAGCGCAAAAGCATCTCCAACGTTAGGTTTGACGCTTTGTCCGCAGTCTCCCGAACAGGCGTAATTAAAATTTTCAGAGGTTTTTTTAAACAGTTTTTCGAAAGTGCTTAACCACCGGAGGCCGGCTGGCGTGACGCGTGCGACGAAAATCTGCGGCGCGCGCGTTTTTACGATTGGAGCACGATTATACACTCGATTGAAATCGTATACAGGTGAGAGAATGTGATATACAGGCGAAACGAAGCCTTGCTCTGCTTAATACACTACAGATGAGCCTCGGAAAGTAAAAACAATGCAATACGTGGTATAAATACTGAATTTCACACTTCTCTAAGGTTAAGGGGCGAAACTAGTCTAAGCTATTCCTATTACAGAAGCAACATCAATAACAAGGGATGGTTGCACATATAAGGTGGAGTTTCGAGATGCAACTTTGATATGTTCAAGGGGGAGGACAGTGCTCCAATATTCCATACTCAGAATCTGCTAAGTGCCTCAGATATTTACAGGAGAATTGCAAAAGTGGACATTTCCATAGCATAGCCAACAGAAAAGGCGTACACGAATGACAATTTTCAGGGCGTTTAAAAAAAATTCTCGGATTGAGCCTAAAACTCGTTTCTGGGGCTTGTTTTGGGTGCTAATTACGAATCTGAGGCCCACTTGTCAATATTTGAAAAATTTCATCTGACTCGGTCCGCAGCTTCGAAGTGGGTGAAACTTTGCTGCTCAAACGCGACTTTTGACGATTTCGAGAATGCTACGATCAAATCGCCTCAAAACTTGTACATAGGGGTTATTCGGGCTGTCTCACACTCCAAGTCTGGCGAGGAATGGACCCCAGATTTGGGTTCAGCGCCCTAAATAACACCAATTTGAATGTTTTGCGCCGATTCCGGAATTTTTTTCTGAACGCTCCGAAAAATCCCTGATACTTTACTTTTTTGTGACGCAATGTGAATGCCATTTTTGGAATCCGCGCAGTTAGTTAGCCAATTCCAAGCGCAGGTAATTTATTTTCTGTCACAGACCTACAGCAACGACAACATGGTTTTCCAAATCGCCACCGGAAGATGACTAGCCTCCCTTGTAACAGAACCCACGAGACCAATCTTAACAGCTGTTAAAAACTAGTCTATTGCTCCTCTGCTGTGCTCGGTTTATCTTTTCGAGACGGTTCCCCACTGTCAAGTAGTAGAATGTGAAAAGCATTGAGCGAATAAGGAATATTGAATGTTGTCTAACGAATCGTTTTTCATGCTCTTTCTAAGGCAGTGAGGCTTAGTCCCTCTCAAAAGCTCAGAGATTACGAGTAATACTGGAGCTCTGAAGGGTAAGGGGTGTAGTTCATGAGGTTTTGCTCTGCAGAAATATTTCTCAAAAAAACCATCAATCGAATCACCCAAGTTCCGCTTGTCTATCCAAGTTTGATGTTGCTACTAGCGTGATTCATTCCTAAGAAATCCGATCTCATATCTAGTTTTCTGAGGTTGAAATGTATCGAACTCAGGACGGGCTGTGATGATGGAGAAGAATAATCAGACTTTCTGCTAACAGGCAGGCTAGAAAATTTCCTATAGTTCTAGGACTGATTATTGACGGTGGAATGACCCTGCATGAGTGGAATCACTTATTTGAGAATTGGAAGAAAATGTTCTCCTTAAATCAGTTCAAAGGACGTTATTAATGGTCTGTTCTATACACTTTTAGCTCCTCATATGCTAATGAGATTGGTCTCGTGGGTTCTCACAGTGATGTTGCTTCTGAAATAGGAAGAGCTGAGATTAGTTTCGCCTCTTAACCTTAGAGAAGTGTGAAATTTAGTGTTCATACCATATTGTATTATTTTTACTTTCTGAGTTTCGTCAGTAGAGTATTAAGAAGAGCTAGGTACACGTTTCGCCTGTATATCACATTCTCTCGCACATACGGGATTTCGGTTGAGTGTATAATCGTGCTCCAATCGCACAAACGCGCGCGCCGCAGATTTGCGTCACATGCGCCGCGCCAGCCGGCCTCCGGTGGTTAAGCACTTTCCAGTTTTTCTCCGCTGTTCGAGAGCTTCGTTGGGACTTTTCTCAATTAACCTCTTCTTCGTGGTTTTGCTTACCTTAACACCTGGAAAAGAAGAATATGGTTTTTATCGTTTAAACTGCTTTTAATATGTTCGAAAAATTGCTTTCTATTGAAATTGAATAAATTTTCGGATGAATATTCTAATATCAACACTATTTTCAATAATCAATCTGGGGTCCTTGAATGATACTTGAAGAGGATCGAACAATGTTTTAGTGATCAATAAGATACGTGCATATCGCTTTTTCAAAATGACCGGATGTTCGGAAAATTTAATGTCTAGACTTTTATTCTAGATCGAGCATTTGAAAAACTATCAAATTCAACAATATACTCAGGATAGGAGTTATTCAAAATTTCCAAGGATGTGACTGCATTAGGCCATTGTTATACCAAAAGTTTGCGACAGCGACAGGTGTGGTCAACTGTTACAAATCGTGTCGGGACCAGACCCACACAGTGGAAAAATGCTGTGGCAAGAACAGTTTGCAGCACCTGTCGCGGTCGCTGGCTCGAAAGGGGCTCTTATGCCTGAAATGTGGAAACCGTGCGGTAATCGGTCGCTGTCGCGGCTGTCCGTCGCAGTGCGGGTGTCAGCGACAGCGACCCAGCCAAATCCAGTATCCTGCCGGGTGTTTTTTGGCAGTGAGCGACAGCGACGGCTGGCCCTCAGCGACAGCGACGTAGCAGTGCTCTGCGACCGCGACAGGCCTGTCGTGGGGTATAACAATGGCCTTAGCAGTGAAAGATGGGCGGAGATTCTCCTCACACCAAGAGGTCTCGAACAGAGTCATCTTGTGCTTTGGGACGTTGAAACCTACAAGCATCCAGCTTTACGAATAATTAATAGAGTTTGGATTTGAAAAAAAAACGTTTAAAAAATTTTTAAAGCTCGGATTTTTTGAAGTCTGGATCCTGCGAATTTGAGCCTCCCAAAAAAATCTATTAGTAAGACCTGTGACCACAGACGAAGCCCACTATATCATCGGCTTGAAAACTTGAACTCGACTAGGCTACCGGTACTGGTGGAGTCCGGGTGGGCGTAGCTTCTTTAACAGACGATTGGCATAGCTTTGGGAGGGGCTTGTGGACTGACTGCACGGAAAGGGTGAGGGCCCGGATGAGTCTGGTTGGCTAGACGCGGCGCGCGCTACGCTCTAGATTCAAAATGAATGCAACGACTTTCGCCACACTCATCGCGTATATCCAGCCAAACTCGTCTGAGGCTCTTCCTTTTTTCGTGTACTAAATCCACAAGTTCTTATGATGTTGGGAGACCTGTCCTGATAAGCTGATAGAGGAAATAAACCTGCTCCATACTTCTACCTCCCCTCTTACCGCAGACCCTCGTGCAGGGACAGGGGTTGTCTACACACCGAGGGAGGAGTTGTCCCGCTTTTGGCGGCTCTAATTCCACTTGGGACCAATTCGCTCGCGTTGAGTGGCGTGACGTTTCGAACTGCAATAACGGGACAACTTCTCCCTCGGTGTGTAGAGAGCCCCTGTCCCCTCGTGCAATCGCACGATTTTTGGTTAGGTTTTTTTTTTCGAAGTTAGAATTTAGTCTCGGAGAAATTCCGGTCCGCAGTTGCGGACAACCGCACCGCGATGCAATTGAAATTGTGCGGGTACCACGTGCAATAGTGCTAGGACCATGAGGTCACGGCAAGACTATCTTCGTGTCGCATGCAGCAAAAGCGGTTTTCCGCATCTCTGGACCTACTTTCGAACCGATAACGACACTACTCGTATTTACACTTCCTCGTGTTCCTGTATTGAAATTTGAATCATTCATATTAAGTTTGCAGTGCTTTTATAATCTATTTTTCCCCTGTACTCACTGGAAATTTAAATATCCGAAAACGGCGCTTATGACACGTGATTGGCCTCTGACCTTGGAGCGTGACCTTCGCGCGTGTTAGATTTTATGTTTTCCTATCGTTCAGAATGTTCATGATTATTACGCTGGTTTTGCTGAACCATCGGCACTGAGCTAACAAAGCATTACTTCACTTCGAATAGATGAAGTTTTACATATGCTCGGAAAATAGTGTGTACCTTGTGCAAAAGTGCGTGGGGAGTATCAGCTGATCCAAATTCTTATTCCCAACAGATTGTTTTTTTGTATTTCTTTGTGATTTTTGCGTAGCGTTGCTTATTCAGACTGATCTAATCACTAAGTACGACACTATGTGGGCCAGAATTCGGATTTTTTCCTTTAGACAAACAAACACCCTTAGGTCACCGGGGTGAGACGGGTGCGAGATGCCTGTATCCCAGGTGAAACATGGTTTCTTTTTCATCAGTTTCGGCCGAAATTTCCACAACTTCGTCTACCCGCGTTGGATACAAAACTCCGTTGAATTTGTTTTTAGACACTCGATTTTGACTATGGTCGGACTATTATATCCAAAATTCGACTTTTCGGACACTAGCAACTTATTAGATGTTGGACATTTTGGTAAAACCGCTTGGGAGTTTTCTATCTGTAGATTCGGATACCCAAGTGGCTTAAGAGCTAACTCTGCTGAACCATGCATGCACGTGAAGTCTGTCCGCCGACGCGGTCAGCGTGCGTGTCGAGCGGACGTTTAGTTTAGTTTTATTACGACCACATGAGGCAATCGTCAAAAAAAAGGCATACATAACAATACAACTACTAGAAAACTTGTAACAGATGCCAAGTATGTGAACAAATACTATGAGAAAATGTGCAGTCGATAACAAGAAAAAACTAGGATAACTCGTAACAGTGAAGAAGTTTGGACATCATACGCTTGAATTGAGCATAAGTCATATTAGTGGCTGGAGTACTTTTCGTGGCTTTGAGGAAGGCGCTGCCTGCTCTGAATGTGAACGATTTCGCGCGAATTGTGGTTTTCGGTCTAGACAACGTGATCTTAAAATAGCTCCCTCTAGTAGTGGTTGTCGTAGTTTGGAAAAAGTTTAAGACGTTGCTAAGGAATTTTTTGCACGAATTTTCACGAGGCTACAAATACCTGACTGGGATATTATACTCACTCTTCGTGAAATTTTCCCGCTAATCGATTTACTCGCCCGTAAAATTCCTTTGCGATTGTCTCCCGACACGCACGACGACCGCGTGTGCTGCGAATTCTATTCGTGCGGTTTTTAGGGTTTCGCAGAGGTCTGCCAACCTGCCATCGTATCCGAAAACGACCAGTATAGACATCTGAAGGCTAGCGTACATAAAAGTAACGGCACGCTTAGGCATTTATGTCATGAGTTGGTTTGAGCGAGGTGAGGGCAAAGGGCCGACTAGTGCATGAGCATAGTTTTGACCCCTGAAAAAAAGAAACATTACGCTGAAGTTTTCTTGCTAACCTGACAGCTACTCCTTTCAGTTACCCACGACGGGGTATCGGTGAGTTATGATCAGGAACTTCTTCACGATATCTGGCATGCCTTCCAGCGTGGATACAAGAGAAGGATTGGGCGTTTCAAGGTTTGTTTCTCATTCTAGTGAGCTTCTCCCACTCTCCTTTAGTGTCGTGTTCCAGAACAATTTCATGGCGGGTATGTTTCCTGCAAATACAATCACAATATCCATAGTTATCGGAGCCATTTCGTTATTTTCTATCTATCGTCGCGATCTGTCATTTGGAATATTGCCCTTCATCGAGTATCACATACTCTACTTTCTATTCGGGTGAGAACAGCTCATAATGTCACATATCATGGCCTATTTCGAATAGTTCCTTTTTCAGAGATGGCATGCTTGGTTTTTGCATATCGCTTCTAATTTCGGGATCTCTAATTTGGTTTGTTCTCGTCCAACTTATGAGGTTGAGCATAAAGGTTCTGTTGTCATATAAAGGCTGGATGTACGAAGCACCTGGAAAGCCGATATCGACTCCAACAAAGTTGTGGCTGGTAAGTCCTCCTAGCATTGTTACCCTTTGGGTGCTATGTGGGAAGGGCATGGGGATCGAATCCACACCGCGGGTGTGGCTAAGGAGCAGTTCGGCTGGTACACACGACGCGCGCGACGGTAAAACGCTGTGCGCACTCATCGTCCTTGGGGTGCGTTAACCGAGGGCACTCAAAAAGTTGTTGTTGTTGTTCCATTTTAGCCGTTCCCTTTTATCGTATATTGCATTTAGTTCATGTAGGTTGATGTGTCAGACGTAGGGTCGGCGTCGGAATCAATATTATCATATCACATTCCGCTCCAAGAAGCAAACAAAAAGAACTCTCAAAAAACTTTTATAAAAAGTGCGAATTCCATTGATAGGATGGTATGAGAATCATTACGTCTAAATAAGCACATTATAAACAAAAAAACATGAATTAGGTGCTAAAAATGATAAATGTGGACGTCTACAATGGGACAACGACAACTTTTTTCGAAGGCCCTCGGTTAACGCACCCCAAGGACGACGAGCGCTCACAGCGTTTTACCGTAGTGCGCGTCGCGTGGGCTAGCCGAACTGCTCCTTGGCCACACCGGCGGTGTGAATTCGATCCACATGCCTGTGTGAAGGGGGGGGGCATTATGGCGCGATGGACTTGGCCACGCCCATTTTACTGTGCCGCACTAAATTTGAGCACCTACCCGGGGTTTCCCTCCCCTGCCAAAATCAGGAGTCATTGCGGCACGGAAAAATGGGCGTGGCCAAGTGCGATACAACAGTGCCCCACATAGCACCACCCTTTGTTTCATAGGAATTCGTTTGAGGACACAGGGTTTATAACGCCGTCAGGCCGTTAGGCGCTATTCATACTACTCAACGACAGCGCGCTGGCGTGGCGTCGGAGTATGAATAGTTTACAAGCGTTCAGCGCGTTACGCGCTTGTGGAGACTACGAATACTTCAGCGGCGACGCCATGGCGGAGCGGGGAAAAGGGCCTTAACTTTTCCAAACAAGCAAATTCTGCACACGCGTTCACCATCACGATAGCACAGGATAGTAATGGAATTAATTGTTAGGAAACAGAATGAAATTGATGGTGAAAGTGAAAATGATGAAAAAGTCATTACAGCCGTCGCCGCCATGGCGGAGCGGGCGCCACGCGCGGGAGTGGCGTTAGGCCATTCATACTCTAACGCCACGCCCGTGGTCACGCGCGTACCGCGCTGGCGTTGAGTAGTATGAATAGTGCCTTAGGAGGATGTCGCTTAGGAGGGGGGGGAGTGTGAAAGTAATACGAGGGTTAGCATTCCAGAAGGTTCTTGGAAACCGTGTGGTCGCCTCAGAAGCGCTACTTCCGCTTGTAAGGGGCTTTTCATACTACTCAATGCCAGCGCGGCACGCGCGTGACGCCCGCTCCCGCTCCGCCATGGCGGCGACGGCCGTAACGACTTTTTCATCATTTTCATTATTAATCCATCATCAATTTTATTCCGTTTCATGATAATTAATTCCATTACTATTCTTGCAGTTTACCGCAATGTTAAAAGGACATGGTGCGGTTGCGGTCACAAATTAAAACTACGGCGGAAGACGCCAGATTTCATTATCGATCGACAGCACAGCCGATTTTCTGGTTAAGTTACGGTTTTTCTTTTCTTCCTTGTATGTTTTGACATTACTTTTGTTTCGAACTGTTTAAATATTGCGAATAGGAGCTATTCATAGTGCGTGAGGGGAACTAGCCGTTGGTTCGGACTTCGAAGTGTTTTTTTCAAAATTCTGTTTTGAAATCGGAAAAAAACGGCAAATTCCTCTCCACACTAAGGAAAGCCCCTATTCGTAATATTAAACGAGTCAGAAACAAAAATAGTGCCGAAGAAAACAAGAAAAAACGAAAAATCGTAACTTGTATTGTTACAGGTTTAATGCCACCTGCTTTAGTGATGGAGCAGTGAAGCTTGAAATTTGCTGCTTGCTTCGTGGTGCTGGCGTACCACGATGACCATCTATTATGCGTAATCGCACGCTCTCGCCACGTATGGACGGAGCCTTACGGTTGTTGCATAATGCGACACGTGATAATAGTGCTGGGAAAAAGGTGAATCTTGCCGAGACCAAGTGGTCCCAGCACGATTACCTTGTGTCGCATGATTCAACAGACGTAGTCCGCAAACGTAGTGTCGGTTGTGGCTCCCTCTTTTCGGTATACAAAGCTCTGGGCGCAAACTCGGTGCGCTTGTTTAGGTGGAGCGTAACGTTTCCGCCAGCGTGTCATGCGCCGACAAAGGGGAACCACAACCGAGACTGCAGTCTTCGTCGGTCTTGCAGTAGCTCGCAGAAGTCTTCGGACAAACGGCCCAAGTAGATCGTCGTGGAGGTATGACCCCTCATCGTGGTGACCGACATTTTCGTAAATTCTAAAGATCTTCTCTCGAAATATTCGTCCTGGGACTGAAATTGTGACGATAACCACCCGATGTGTTTCTTTTTCTAGCTAAAATTTTTGCGACCCCTAATCACTAGTTGAAAAGCCCTACTGGTTTTCCTTGTCTTGTCGAGTAGCCGACGTCTCCATAGAGTGGGTAGAAATTTCAGCGTGAAGACGAAGTTAGGAGGGATTGTCGCATCGTTTCCGTTAGAAGTTCAGATTACAAGGGAGAGGGGTCGTAGCTCCGCCGAGGTTCAAGGCAATGATCCGCTAGACTCTAAACTGTGAGCAGAGTGGGGCGACAACCAGGAGAGGTTGTGCGGGACGTCTTCGTAAAAGGAAGTCGGGCAGATCGCATACGCACACTAATGCGAATGCTAACGTTATCCAAAATCCTTTATTCCTTCAGAGTATACAATTTTACTAAGGCTTTTCCAGACCCTAAAATCTCATCCACTCCGGGTTTGCAACCTTTTTCTAAAACCGGGACTTGTTTCCGCCAATGAAGGTTCATGTGGCCCGTATGCCTTGTACAATAGATCTTAAGGGGTTTGGGTTGAGATGCCTAGCACATCCAGGCCTGCGACCCCTTTCCTTAATCTTTTCCTCCTTCTTGCTGCACATATTCTATTTTTGATGATATTCCAGGGTATATTGAATCTCATGTCCAAGTCAGGACCAATGCTTCACTCATATCAGGGAGCTTTGCCTCATCTTCCGCTACCGTCACTGGATGAAACCATCGAAAGGGTGGGCTTCTATTCTATCCCAACTGTCGATGCTTTTGTTAAACTAGGAACCACTTTCAGCACCTAATCTCGATGCGACCAATTCTGAATGATGAGGAGTTTGCTGAACTGGAGCACCTTTCTGAAATATTCCGCAAAGGTGTGGGACGACGTCTCCAGAGATATCTTTCCCTAAAGGCTTGGCTGAGTACCAACTATGTGAGATTTTTTCCGCTAAGCAGGTTTTCAATCATATCAGAAGCTGATGTTTAGGTGACAGATTGGTGGGAGGAATTCGTCTATATGCGCCAGCGTAGTCCAATCATGATCAACAGTAACTACTACGGTTTTGTAGGTTTTCTGAATATCTTCTATCAACTCTAAGGATCTGTCATTCTTCTTTGTTCTCAGGATACACTCAATCAGCATCCCACGCACAACCAAGGAGCTCGTGCCGCCAATGTCACACACTCAGCGCTGCAGTTCCGTCGTCAAGTGGAGAGGCAAGAAGTTACTCCTGTGAGTTATTGGCAACTTCTTTTTGTCATTTTTAATTGACTTTCAAGAGTTATTCCAAGGCCTTTCCAGTTCTCGGTTTCTCCTCGCTCTAAGGTTCCATTCTGTACGATGCAGTATGAGCGCTTGTTTAACAGTTGTCGTATTCCTGGTGATGAGGTTAGTTCTTTAAATTTTTTCCTGTTGTTTTTCTATTCTGTGGCTGTTCAATCATGAGCAATAATAATCAAGTGATTCCTATTCTTGCTTGAAAATCCTGATTCCGTGGCTCCTCTAGCCCTGAAAGCAAGATTGGCATGAAACTAGTTGAGGGGGGCACTCAAGAATCATAATGAAATGACTTACATGGAACCGTTTTAACACGTGATACGACACATTTAACACTTTTCCAACTCGTGTATCTGTGGAGAAAATCTCCATTTCTCTGAATGAATCTTGAGTGTCCCCCTCCCCCAACTAGTTTCAAGTCTCAATATCATTTCTGGAATCAAATTGAATCACAGTTCGCTCAGATAAGTGTTAACCTTCGAAATATTCTAGCGGTTGGGCAGCTGGCTGCCAACTATAGTATCTTTCCTTCTCTCTCATACAACATTCACGTATTCTTCCGAACCTAGGAAGGAAAACATACAGCCTGTTCTCAGAAAGAAGTCTAGCCGAAGCTAGGTGAGGCGAAGCGGGCGGACTTGTTTTGCGTTCAGAGCAGTTGATAAGTCTGGTTTCCTATTCTCGCCGATGACGTTTGTGTTATTGTAGGAGTGAATTCATGTTGTATTCTCTTCCTTTGGTAATAAATAATCCGAAAGAAATCTAAAAGGCTGATATCTAAAAAAGAAAATTTTGCTTGTGATCGGCCCTGAGTGCGCGACGCGGCCCGTTTCTTCACCGTTACCTAGCTCCGCCTAGACTTTTTCGGTACAGGCTGTGTCTCATTTGGTGAACTAAATCGACTCTTTAATTTTACTACGACACGAAAGGTGTGTCCCCATGTTTATGCAACAATCAACATGTTCAGATGGAGCAGTTACAGGAAGCGCTTCCTTCGGGATGAGAACACAAGTTCAAATCCTTTTCAATTCACATGCGATTAATTGCACACATGAGGTGAACAGTTCCCGGAGAAACTGGCAGGAGCAGGCCGGAATGATAACTTCACCAACAAAATTCCATTTAACGCAACATTGGAAGGTAGACTACTTCATTATAGATTGGAATACGGTCGGCATCGGGTCGGCCACGACTCGTTAAGGCTAGGCGTGTTTTTGACCAACAAAGACCGAGGCTTCAGCTGCAGTGACGAAATGGCCTTATACTTGCCGTAACCTGCCGGAATCTCGCAAAAACGACAATCACGACCTGATTTTTGTATTCAGTGCCTGAAATTATTTTCTGAACGAAGTTTGGGCCAGAAAAAATGCCGTAGAACCACGAGCATTTCTTTGTCTACACCTCCACCGTCCCCTATGAGACTTAGGAAATCGAAGTTTATTCCTGTCCCAAATCCATCATTCGAGGCGCTGAACACGAATACTAGGTCCGTCCGATTTCGGCGAGGTAGAGTAGGTATAAGACCATATCATTATTGTGGCTTGTGGCCAAAGACTCCATGACTCCTTAGGTACGGATCCTAAGGTGTTATGGAGCAGAGGCCTTGGTGTGCCGGACGGCGACACCTTTATGCAATGTGCGGGATACTTTCGCGATATAGTTGTGCACGCTATATCGCTCGAACGTTCCCTGTGTACACTCAAACATCTGCTGGGTTCAGTAGAAGCAGGGGCACCAACGAGCAGGTACCAACAGACTTGTATACACACCCCCCTGCAAATCCATCATTCGAGGCGCTGAACACGAATACTAGGTCCGTCCGATTTCGGCGAGGTAGAGTAGGTATAAGACCATATCATTATATTGACCTGAAAAAAAGCCTACACTGTTTAGCAGCAACTTAGTGCACTTATGGAGGGAAAATTTGATATAAACATCAAATTTGATCCTATAGTTGTAGACCTTCACTAAAATGGCCTTTTTTCCGTAGTGTACTTCCCCTGTCAGTTTTCACCGCGGAATCGGCCTGGATCTGTTGCCTCTAGCAAAGCATTTTAGTTGAAATTTTAGTGCGACAAGTTTTACCATTGGGATGACTCCAGACACGTTGCCGTCTATAACAGAGGTTGTTGGTTCAAAGTCATAACGCACAATGGAAAGCGGTTAGTTTATATACCTTTTTTTCCGCTGAAGTACGTCCTCATTTCTCGCATATCCTTCGTTTAGATATTTGGAACCAAGCGAGCTGCAGGTCCAATTCGATGCTATCCTCAACCAAGAAGTCGTGCCAGCTCTGGGCGAAGTATGCTATTCATTAAATGGTTATCATTCATCTTAAGAAACCAATATTTTCCAGGAAAAAGTGGCCGTATTGACAGCCGGAGAGCGTGAACATTGGGCTAAAACTCGTCGCGCGTATTTCCGCTCTGGAGTGAACAGAACAAGTCTAAACGCCATCGAGCGTGCTGCTTTTGTAGTCATTCTAGATGATGAGGAGGTTTCTTATGATGAGGTAATAGAGATCTTCCTCTGAAAGAGGCTCAATCCTGATTGAATCGTGTTTTCAGAATGATCCAAGTAAACTTGATCGATGGGCTCACAGTCTCTTGCACGGAAAGGGTTTTAATAGATGGTTCGACAAATCCTTCAACTTGATCATTTCTAAGAACGCTTATGTTGGCACAAATACTGAGCACTCCTGGTGCGTTCAAGCTTCAGAGCCTGTTTCTCAATATGCAGACTTTCGTTTGAAGAATATATTCCTTAACGAAGAACGGTTTCAGGGGTGATGCGGCAGTCACAGCGCATTTCATGGAATGGATGTTACTGCGTGACCTCATATTGGTGGGTTATGATGAGAATGGCAACACGAAGGGAGAACCTAAGCTTCATCTCAAGCCTGAGCGACTGAAGTGGGAGATTCCTGAGCCAGCGCTGGTGAAAATTTAACATTGTTTGACCTGCTGCATTGCGTCTTTTCATTAAAAGCTTGTAGGCGGCAATCGACGTTTCGATGAAAGTGGCTCAGGAGCTGATCGACGACGTTGAAATGGCCCTACTAGTGTGGACCGAGTATGGAAAGGGATTCATTAAGAAGCTGGGTGTGTCTCCAGATGCCTACCTTCAGATGGTCCTGCAGTATACTTACTACAAGGTGATTCCGAAAATGTTTTTGCCCATAGTGGTTAGAGAATTGCTCACAAATTTGCTGCATTCAATGCTTGGCGAATTCGCGAACGTAAACGCGAGCATCCATTCATATTGAGTGGTTCTATCGGAAGGACCCATGGTCAAATCAGCAAGATGTGCCACAAATTTTCATCGAAGATATACAGGGTGTTCCAAAATTATTGGCGCGCGAATTGGCTTCCATTTTATGAGGGGTTCAGAAGTTAAACTTCTTGCTATTTCAATTTCTTGGATTCCTTCGAGTCTCTGCTATGTATTTCTCATCACTGCTCTGTAAATATTGATTCCTAAGTTAGTACGATCGAGGCTAATCCGAAGTGCGGCGCCACCATCGCAACGCAAAATTTGACGCACTTGACGAGACACATCGCCAATCAGCTCAGACTTACCCTGAATACTATCAGTCGTCTTCATCAGCTTAGTACAATCTCTGACATAGCCTTGTAAAAGCATTAAGATCAGTACTAGCATATCTAAGGTTGTCAAGAGGGTGATTGCCTGAGTTTACCGCTATTCACGTCTGTCGATGACGTGGAAAGCTAGAGAAAGGAATGTGTGGTTGAGAGCCATCTGGAAACTCGTCGTAAGAAGCTGAATCTTTCTTCACAACATTTAGAGCAGACCCATCTGGTGTCCGCCGACAAGAAGCTGAAGTGAGACCGAAATTTCTGGAAACTCCTGCACCCTGTGCACTGGAGTCGCGCATTGCGTCATGGTGCTTTCAGATGGAACAAATCCTCAGTCTGAAGTTGATAAAGAAAGGCGGAAACGACTGGGTAGCAGCTAGAAGAACGAATAAGGTCTAACTGCGAGAAAATGTCACTGGCTGACCTGCTCATACGACCTCTGTAATAGGTTTTGGGAGGCATCGCTAGCGATAGTGGAACTCCATCGTTTTCCGTGGATTCTGACATGAAAATCAACAAGGAGGTTAGCAGGAAAACGAGTCTAGAGATTGTTTTGAACCGCTGTTGAAGTTTCCGATGCGGCAGCAGACTCTGCTGCTTCACACTAGGCCATGGATAAGCACACAAAATGAAATCAGTTCAAGAGTGGTGTCGAAGTGTGCTATCCTGAGTCAAACGCGCACAAAGAATTGCTGTCCTGCTCGAAGGACTTGCATCCGCCGGACTTTCTAGTGTGGTCCCTGATAGAGTCTGAGATCTGTGATCGTCGACATGAAAAAATGGCCCACCCGAAAGCCGTGTTCAAGGAAGCCTTGGATGAAATGAATGACGACTACCTCCGTGACTGCTGCGACGTCTTCCTGAGACTATTTCGAGCCGATATTCGAACAGATGGCAGATATTTCCAGATCTGGTCACTGTTCTGCTGTAACGCTAGTATGAATAATAGTATCCATTTCGATTATTCTCAAATTCCAGCGTAGGGTTTGAAAAACACATCAATATCTGCACGCAAATAATTATGGAACACCCTGTAAATACCAAGTTGTTCAATAAGTTTAGTCGTTCGATAAGAAAAACACATTTTTATGGTTCAAATACACTTTGTTATTCAGTATAATCTCCCTGAACATTAATACACTTAAAAAACAATAAAAAATCCCAAAAAAAAACAAGTCTCATCCCTAGTGATTAATCGACGCACGAAATCCACTTTATCCTTTTCAAAACGCTCCAAATGTTGCTGAGAAAGTCGCATTCGAATGAGTTTTCGTTCCATTGTTAGCGAATGCGGCACCCATTGTGCACACAGCTTTCTAAAACCCAAAATTACACATAAAATATGGCTCATACTGCCTAATGAGATGTGTAGAGCCTCTACTAAAACTCTCAGTCAATCGACGATCTTCCAAAACCATGTCCTGTATTTTGGCTGATTTCTGGTGTTGATGCGCTTTTTGGACGTCCTTCACGTGGATCGTCTTCAAGGCTTGTACGACCACGTTTAAATTCAGCAACCCATCTTTCTACTGTTCTAATTGTAGGTGAACAATCCTTATACACTTTTCACATTCGTTCGTGAATTTCTTCTGGTGCTACACCTTCCAAAAATAAGAATTTCATCACTGCACGATATTAAATTTTTTCCATTGCTGTGACGCGGCGACACTAAATGGCTTGTAAACAAAGAATGAATTGACAGATCGAAATGAAACTTCTTATACGTTCATATGAAAAGTGTACCAACAAAACAAAAAAAATTTGGGATAGTAGCAATGCCCTCTCTTATCGACCTATTGAACAACGTGGTAGAGCAGCTTACGCTCGCATGAGCACGATTTGAACCCGACCAAATTTCGCCTTGAATTGGGTGTTTGGTCGACGCAGAACCGTTGGTCGGGTCGGTGTTCTCTGCCAGATTACATGCGCCGCATACATGGACACGCAGAGACGCAGACAACACCGGCCTGATGAACCAATCCGCGTTGAATGTTTCGGAGTGAAATTTATTCCCGTTCGTCGCGTGCGTCTGCGCGCATATTCGTCTTCCCCTTCTTCCCACACTTTCTCATTGTCTCTATCCTCGTTCCGCACAAGCGCGCGAAGGAACATAGTAATTTTGGCTCTGACACAGAGGATACATGCATTTAATGTATTGGTTCTTGGAGTATGTGCTGTGATTTGGAGCAGGCTAGGAGGGTGTGCACTCTTCTAGTAGCACGTCCCCTCTCAGGCGATTCTCGGCCCCGAGCCGCACCGAACAGCATTCGGAGCCGCCTGACAGTTCGGCTCGTTCTCCCAATCTCCGGGCCATTGCTGTTGCTGTTCGGGCGAAGTGGAGCAGCCCGGACAGCAACAGCGGCGGCCCGTAAAGCAACCGCAGTGGCCCGTACAGCAACAGAAGTCGACTCACAGATTGGGAGAACGAGCCCAACTGTCAGGCGGCTCGGGGCCGAGAATCGCCTTAGCTCATCGTGCTGGAAACCGACTGGCAGACTCCAGTTGAATGCGTTTTTGATCGGCGTTGAATGCGCGAGTAACCCCAATCGTTGTTTGTGTGAAGCTGATCATATTTGAGTTTTTGTTCAGAATCAACACAAATTCTCCCTTACATACGAGGCGTCAATGACTCGTCTATTCCGCGAAGGACGCACTGAGACTGTACGATCTTGCACCACAAAGTCTTCGGAGTTCGTCCTCTCCATGTTGGACCCTTCGAAAACGGTGATCATTATTTTGTTAACCGTATGCCTAATTTTTCGAATGCAAAGCAATTAGTTTGTCTTTAGCGTGAACAACGGCTAGAACTTTTGAGAAGAGCTTGCGATTATCACCAAGAACTCTATCGAGACGCGATGTGTGGCAAAGGTATCGATCGCCATCTGTTTGCCTTGTAAGTTAGAAATTCTGCTCTATTTGCATATGACCATACAGTTCGGTACGTTGATTGCTGCCTCGTGGAAATCATTCCATATCACGCGGCTGCAGGTGCGCGCGGTAGCGCGCGACAGCCCGCTAATCAATTCATCGACTTGCCAGCTGATTGGCCCTAGATTCCCACTTACTTACGGATCCAAGATGTTCAACCTACGCGTGGTGGATCTGTGGAGTCGACGTATGGAGGCTCATCAAACGAACATCAATCACTCCATGTGGAGTTTTTTCGTATTGGGAGAGTAGATGGCTGGCCGCTACACTCCTCCGTATTCTACTTCTACGAGCTGGCGTCGAGAGGAATCCGGGACCGCGCAGCAAGGCACCGAGATATCCCTGCTGTCACTGCGGGCTATCTGCCCAACATGCGAGCATTCAATGTGGTGGTTGCCTTGGCTGGGTGCACCTCAAATGTTCGGGATTGTCCAGCTATGATGACTACACTCATGCTTACTGTTGTATGCCTTGCTCTGTAAATCCTCCTAGGGTTTCTCAACATTGTCTAAGCATTTATCAACTCAACATAAATGGCCTGCGTGCCAAACTTGCTGAACTCACACTGTATGTAGATCGCACTCAACCTGATGTCATTCTCTTGCAGGAGAGCAAGCTTAGCACATCTTCCTCCTCCTTCCCCCGTCTCCCCGGTTATTTATCCTATCACATTCCACGTACTTCCCATGGCGGTGGTGTTTCAACTTTTGTAAAATCATCTATCCCTTCTCACATTAGTGCTCTTCCCGATGATGATGTTGTTGAATGTCTCGGAGTTCATATTGTACTACAAAGTGGCCCCCTTGATATTGTCAATGTCTACATACCCCCCCCCCCACCACATCCTGTCCCAATGCGTTTGACCCCACAAATTCCTTACATGATGTCCATGCTGCCTTATCATCAAGTTCGGTTGTAATAGCTGGTGATTTTAATGCTCGTTCTCCTTCGTGGTTTTCTCCTCTAGAGCCTGACAATAGAGGTGAACTCATTGAGCTTTTCGCTGATGATTGTGATCTTGTTCCCATCAATGAGGATTCTCCCACTCGTCTTCCAGCGGTGGGCAGACCCTCCTCACCCGATATCACGTTTGTACCATCTTCGCTAGCTATTTCCTGTAACTGGTCTACTGATGTGGCGTTGGCCAGTGATCATCTTCCCATTATTACGTCATTGGATCTGTCACTTAATAGTTTGCTTGCTCCGTTCTCTGGCTCTCGTTGTAAGTCCTATTCTAATTATCGTAAGGCTAACTGGGACCTATTCAAAGAGGTGTTGCTCAGCGAAGTGGCCAGCTACCCGTGGAACGGCTCAATCCACGACAAGGAGAAGTTCATTGTCGATGCCATAGGACGTGCTTCCAAAGCTGCTAGTCCTACTGGACGTGTAAAGACTTTTCACCCAAACGTGCCCAGTGAAGTGCTTGAACTGATCACTATGAGAGATGACAAGCGAAGATCGGACCCCAATGATCCAACGATACAACAGCTGTCGGAAAACATCACCACACTGCTAAATCAGCACAAGCAGCAACGCTGGAAAGAGATCACCGAGTCGATCGATTTTGCCGTGGATGCCAAAAAAGCCTGGACCACCTTGAAGCGGCTTTCAGGCAAAAAGATGAGTACTGATCGCAACATGCTCGAGTTTCCGTCTGGAAGATTTGAGCACGGATACAAGGCTGCTTGTCTGCTCGGCAAACTATCTGCATCTGCGTCATCGCCCCGGGATAAGCAACACAGACGAACAATGCGAGCAATCAGGAAACTCAGTCGACTAGATGTCCCTATTATCTCTCCTTCCGCCATCGACAAGGTCATCAAATCGATGAAAAATTCGCGGGCTGAGGGACCCGACGGGATTTTGGCTGTTCATCTCAAACATATTCCTGATCCCTATTACGAACTGCTCTCTGATCTTATTCATTCGTCATTCAGTTCTGGTGTTATTCCGGCCCGCTGGAAACAAGCTGTCGTCATCCCTATTGCCGAGCCAGGCAAACCGCCTGATAAGGCTGCCTCCCACCGCCCCATTTCCCTTCTCTCCCCCCTTGCCAAGCTTGCGGAAAAAGTCGTCAATCCGCTCCTCCAAAACGCGTTGCAGCAAAACAATCACCAGCATGGTTTCAAGAAGGAGCATTCGACCATCACTGCCCTGACATCAATCACCGAGCATATCATTGCTGGATTTAATCGCAAGACTCCGGCTGGTAGAAGTCTCGTCGTTGCTATTGATCTCACGGCTGCGTTTGATAGCGTCAGTATCCCGCTTCTATCGAAATCCATAGTGGAATCGGATATACCCAGTTGGTCTAAAAGATGGATTAATAGCTTTGTCGAAAACCGTTCCATTCGTGTAAAGTTCGACGGACATCTGTCTTCTTCGGTCCCTTTGAAAGCCGGTGTCCCGCAAGGCGGGGTGTTATCCTCGAGCCTGTTTTCGCTGTTTCTGTCTGATATTCCTGAGCCATCAACTGGTATTCATCTGTGCCTGTACGCCGATGACATCACAATCGTTTGCACGGACTCAGTTATCGATCGAGCCACTGCTGCCATGAACGGCTACTAACGGACCCTGGCAGTGTACCCTAAATCAAAGTCGCTGACTGTCTCTGCCTCCAAATCAAGTGCTACACTTTGTACAACAGCTAATATCGAACATCGACTACATCCCAAACTCGTCTGGGATGGTCACGAGCTGCCACTGTCTAAGCATCCTCGACTATTAGAAGTTTTCCTGGACCCCTCGTCACGATTTCATGAGAACACGCGTATACGAGCTGCCACTGCCAACTCGCGCAACAACATTTTTCGCGCCTTGGCTGGAACCTCGTGGGGCAGCACGAAAGAAGTACTACGTACGACTTATAGAGCCATGGTTCAGCCGGTTTTGGAATATGGCGCCCTATTTGGACCCGACATCTCTCTGAATCCTCTTGGAGCAAGTCGCAGAGAGCACAGAATTCTGCCCTCAGGCTTGTTACTGGATGTCACAAGTCGACGCTTATTCCGCATCTTCATCAAGAAACCGGCCTACTCTCTGTAAAACAGCACTGCTTACTCCAGACGCCGCAGTTTCTCATAAGTATTGTCAAGAGCCCGACCCATCCAAACTACCATCTTCTGTCGTCCGGCCTCCAATCAAGAAACATATGCACGCCGCTCAATGCTTCCCTGTCTGCTGTCGATCAACAACGCTGGGCTACATCCGAGCTCTCCCGCAGAAGACTCCAGATGGCTGAGCATACGCGCTTTGTGGCAGAGTACCTGTCTGATGCTCAGCCCAATTCAATTTATGGCGGCGTACCCCCACGAGTCGACGACTGCGAAGCCGATCTACCGAGACGCACCCGAACAATCCTCGCTGGTCTGTGATGCGGTCACTCCACATATCTAAAGGCCTACGCCCATCGGATTGATCAGTTAGTCCCTGATAGATGCCCTGATTGTGAATGTGCTGGACATGATTCATTGCATCTATTTTCATGTCCGGCCAGACCTACGACGTTATCTGCTCGAGATCTATGGTAGAAACCGTGTGAGGTGGCTAGCTTCCTACGCCTTTGATGCGATGCTCTGTTCATGGCTGACAAGAAGAAGAAGAGATTCCCACTTACATTTCGTCGTGTTACTCATTTCCTTCTGCTATTATTGACTACAATAGACCGGTGGACGAATCCAACGCTATTCCCTCAGTTTTTGAACCTGTGACAATATCTTTTTGGCTGCAAATAAGAAGAAAAGCTACGCCTCTCTGCCGTATTTCTCTCGATTTTATAGGAACATTTGTCATATAGGCGTATTTTCATATTGAATCAGGTTTTAGAAGTGGTTCTGCTGGGATCATTGAAGGGCAGTGTTCACAATGAATACCATATTCGAGTTTGACGCAAAAATGGGGTCGTATGGTCGTGAGTTATCGAATAGTGAAGAAACAGCGGTTTTTAGCGGCCAGAATAGTCTAAAATAGCGGTTGTAACGTTCAGGGCGTGTACGAGCTCGCGGGCCCTGCTAGTTTCTGCAAGCACGCGCTAATGGCGAAATTAGCGCGAATCGATTAGGCTGGACGTTGCGGAGTTTCTTGGCGATTTGTCATCGAAAGCGTCCGCGGCGCCATAAGCTCGTCTCAATGGGGGGGGGGGAGCGGGATAAGTAGGCGTACTGGGATAACGAAACTTTACTTCGCCGTCGTTTTTATCGATATCTGGCTAATTTTCGATGCTTTCTTCGATCTAATGACCTCCAGCATCCGCCAGTGTAGTGTTTTACACTGAAAACTCAAAAATAAGACCTTTCGTGAGCACTATCTTCAAGAATGAATCGTCAGACTTATTCGTCACCGGCACTCTGGTGTTTTGAATCTAGAGCAAAAATTAGAGCTATAGCAGAACGGAAAGAAAAATAGAAATTTGAAAGAAACTAGTATACAAAAAACCTGAAGATTCAATCGGCTTTTTTGAAAATGGGGAACAGATTTGAGCAGAAGATTCTAAAAAAACAACCACCACAAAAATTAGACGCCTTTGTGATAGAATTTCCATAGAAAACGAGAAAAACTAGGGAGAGAGAGGAATGGCCGAAGAAAATGAGAGAAACGACGGAAAGAGCTGAGGAATGTGAGGTCGATCAGACCGCTGGCGCACGCGAAATCCCGCGTCAGCGGCTTGGTGATTTATAAGGGTAGTTTTCATGAGGCAGCAAGTTGCGGACCACTCTGTTTAATCTTCATGTTCCATTTGCAAACAATACTCCATTTATAGGTACGTGGTCAAACGGTACCTCGAAGAAGAATCTCCATTTTTTGACCGGATTTTCCCTCCTACGTATCTGCTGTCCACCAGTCAGACACCACTGAATCAAGTGGAGACTGATATGTATGGTTTAAGCGCTGAACAGAGGACGCGACTCACCACGGCTGGCGGTAAGTTGTAGTTGTTTATTACTAATGGAGAGTCAGCTATGTGTGAGTCAGAAATTAGACAATGTCAAAGTGATTATGCAATCCGGTTCTGTTTCGGTCCCTCATTTTCATGTTGATGATTCTTCAGGTGGCTTCGGACCAGTCGCTGATCGTGGATACGGAGTTTCATACATCGTCGCTGGAGAAAATCAGATCTCCTTCCACATCTCCAGCAAACGGTCTGCTGACAACACGGTGCGCATTGTTCAGACTTCCTTTCATAGCATATTTGGGATTTTTTGTTTAGTACACAGCGTTCCTTTCTGGATGATCGTTGAGAGCGGCGACTTCTTCAGTGTGTCGGCCGGTCATTAACTGAGCCAGTCATTGATTAAGCCTATGCTGTAGCAAGTTTACAAATCAACACCGTTTACGGTGACTACAAACACCTCTTATCCCACAAGTCTGGGGCCTCTCCATAAACATACGTCTCCAGTCTCCTCAATAAGGCTACATGATCGGTCATCCCGCGCATTTAGTCGATCGCAGACGAGTTGGGCCGCGGTCAGTGTTGGTCGATCGACTTAGTTCCACCCGGTCGATACGCAGCGAAATATTACATACGGGTGCAGAAAATCCACCCAATGAGTCCTTTTGCGACCGTCTGCAAGCCACACAGTCGATAGTGGTGTTCCACTCGCGCACACGGGCAGGGCCAACGCACTCGAGGTCGGTTTGACGGCCCCGGACTCGGTCGATTTTACGACCAGGTCTGACGGGGGCCGTACGCGGCGGCTTCTGGCGCTCGTGGGAAGTACGCTTACTGCCCCTCTTAGCCGGGCTGCATGTAGGAATAGAACTTGTATAATTCCAAAACAAGTCTAATGCTTGCTACTTCAGAAATCAGTAGCCTTCTGACGTAAACACTCGCGTTTCCTGGTCCCAGCTCGAAACGGTCCGACTCATCACTTGCCAGTCATTGCAAATTCATCTTGAGTCGTAGCCTTCAAATCCTTCCTCTTTCGAGCTTCCGATGCTATGACGTTGGGAAAGGGTGAAAAGTGCGATTTTCCCTCACTCAATTTCATTTGAAAGAGGTGCAGAGAAAAGGGAAAATATTCCGACTCGAGATTCGTCCAGATGAATTTCGAATCTGACCGTTTGGGTGGCTGAGAGTCACATGCATGATTGACGAGTAGAGGTCTTGCCCATTCTCGCCGCGGCACCATCGGTAAGCTGCAGTCTAGCCTGGGCTGGGAACGGCAAGCGGGCTTCCCCCTACATGTTGCCCTCCACTCAGACAGTCGGGGGCAGTACGTCGGCACAACAGGGGTTGCACTCCGCTACAAAGGAATTAGCAGATTTTTGTTGTAGCTACCGCTAACAGCAGGAGCTCCTGACAACTAGTAGAAGCTGTCGCTGCTTGTGCTTGTGCTGGGATACAACCCCTTTGTTTACCCTGGCACGCGTAATATTGGAACTCCGACCGAATCTTCAGGTTCTCTTAGAGTGTCTGCTGACGCTCTCCTCCATTGATTTGTCTGATACGAATGAACATTGCAGCATCGTCTTGTACGAAGGCGGCGGGTATATGTATAAGGCGGTCAGTCTCGCTGAGGGGGCAGTTGGCCGTTTGAGGCCGGTCTGAGAAGGTGTCCCTGCGTCACTTTTGGGACGTTCATTTTGGACGCTGAGGGGATCGTCCCCATGGGCCACCGCGAGGGAAGCCTCCTCGTTGCGGACCGTGGAGAGGTTGGCCTCCTTGCCGCTGGTCGTGACAAGGATCATGCCCAACACCGTTGAAGTGGGTGGTAGTCCAAATTTGTTCTTCGTTTGCAGAAGAGGCTGTCGATCACGAGAGGTTGAACCCCAGCATACGTCGGAAGCATATGCTGCTGTTAGCAGCAGCATCTGCTCATGAAGAAGGGTTGTATAGGATCTTTGCCCTGGAATGCAACCACTATTGTGCCGACGTACTACCCCCTTCCCCCCCTTCTCTGATTGTTTGAGCAACTACCATGTGAACTGTAGGTCAAGTCCGGATTTCGGTGGGTTGCCCAGATGTTTTGGGGTTTCTTGGTATTTTTTGCATGAGAAGAAAATCCCCGTTTAGTGAGAGAGGCACCTTGAGCGAAGAAAATGCGTAGAAGTGATTCAGTTCGAACATAATAAATTTTTCAGAGTTCGAAGGAGTTCCGAGAGGAGTTGAAGCGCTCATTAAAGGACATGCGTAGACTATTCGCTGATGGCTCAAAGTAGTCGGCCGTCGGCATTTTCCTCCTCTTACTTATGTAAATATTTTTATTTTGATCACCACTTCCATGTGCCATTGTGAATTTTCGGGAGTTAAGCGGTTTTCGATCATCTTTCGTCTGTATTCACAGGTATAAAGCATTTATGCTGTACGGTAATTTGCTCACTCGTCCTTTTAGTCAATTCGTGCCACTTTGATTCCTGATCACGCTCATAACTGAGGTTTTACATGAGAAGTTTGTAGTTCTGACCAAACATATTTGCCTCTCACATTTCGAAATGGCTCTTTGCACAAAGGATAGCCATAGGATTTGATTATTGTGGCAAGCAGTTTATGGTATGTGTTTGGTCCGTACTGCCCTCAACAAGCCCATGTAGCATGACATTTGGAGCCACAGCTTCACTGGTATCTTTTTGATTTTGTTATTTTTGTGCATAATTTTATGTGTAGCTTTAGATGTAATTGTTGAGGTTCATGAATTGGTCACTTTTATAGTCTACGCTTTGATGGGTAGGCCATATGGTTTGTTTTAGCGTTTTATTAGATAGTAGAATAAATAGATATGAGTAAATTTCAGCTGTCTTCAACAGTTGATGTTCTGCAAAAGTATTTTAGTCGAAACTGCCGCGCGGGTTTATTACTCAGGCATTCTTCAATGTGAAGTGTAGGCTGGTTCTTCTGGATTAAAGGCAGCATACACGCTCGTAAACGTGATTGAGATAGTTGCGAGAATGGATTGGTTTGGCTCCGATTACAACGCTTGCTCATTTGGAAGCGTTGAAATCGACCCACAATGCCGCTGCACGAGTAAGAAGTTGGCCTCGCCCCCGTATTTCTCCGGCCCTTGTAATTGCCGTTTTCATCCAAAACAGGGGTTGTGGACCATTCCCATCGTCGTCGATGTATGTGGTTCACTTATTCTACTTGTTGTACCTCCCACAAACGTCGCGGACGATGGGAATGGCCCAGCACCCAAGTTTTGGAGAATGATGGCAGATATAGGGGGCGGGGCTAACTTATTACTCGTATAGCGGCATTGTGGGTCGTTTTGGCGCTTTAAAATGCGTAGGCGTTGTGTTCTGACCCATACCATTCTACTCTCGTAGTTATATACAGTACCGTGGAAAAGCTATTCGCTTGGCATTCCCGCGAATAATGTTTTTATACAGATCTTGGCTTGCCCTCAGCGAAACGATGGAACATCAGTATGTTATGGGGCATCACAACCTTTGCTTTATACATACACAAAATTGGTTTTTGAGCGTGCAGTTTTTAAATATGGAATTTATTCGTCATTTTGTGGTGTTATCTCAAATTAGGACTATTCCTTCAAAGCATGACTATTACAATTCCAAACTCGTAGCAGTTATTCGCTATACGAAGGTCTTCGGAACCGTTGTATAACCTTGTTAAGAATTAATCTCCATCGGAAGTTTTTTAGAAATAAATTCGCAAGAAAATCGTGATATTGCACCTATTCAGTATTTCTCTTTGACGTTATCGAAAAAGAGCGAAATCTATGTTCGAGCTGTTGTTTGTCAAAGCTTATAAAGCACATTTTGTATCGGTTCTGGGGTGAAACATTTTATAGAGGTAAACTTCAAAAAATTGACTCCAACCTGTTCAATTTTCGATCTTCGAAAAATTCTGATAGAGACTGTTCTCTCACAAAGTTATACAACGGTTCCGAAGACCTTCGAATGGCGAACAACTGAATTGGGTTTGGAATTGTAATAGCCATGTTCTTAGGGAATAGTGCTAATTTTAAATATTACCACAAAATGTTAAATAAATACCGTATTTTGAATCTGCACGCTCAAAAACCAGTTTTGTGTATGTGTAAGGCAAGGGTTGTGATGCCCTATAACATACTAAAGTTTCAACAAGTTTCGCTAAGGGGAAGCCAAGATATGGTGGTCGTAATGTTTCCCAGCCGCGAAAGAGGCGTGGGAAACGGGGGAGGAGCGAAATACGTGATTGGAGGGAACATGGAGAGCCCATGCCTCGTCCAATCACGCACTTCGCTGTCACCCCTTTCCCTCGCTTCTTTTGAGGCTGGGAAACATTCACGCCGCCACCTGTTGTAGGGCTGTGACAGTGCATAAATAAGCCAAGCTCTAAATTTCCTAGATGCCGCCGAGGAATTCCCAAAAAGGTCGTTTTCATTGCTCGCGAGAAGGTAAGGGTACCCTTCTAAAGGCAGAGTCCACGATAAAATCGGTCTACGAGTTTTCACCGGAAATCAAGGGGTTCGAGCTCTGTTAAACCAGAAATGTTGAAAGAACGGCTAAGAACGAGCACCAACGAGCCGTGATGTTGCAGCAGAGAGACACTCTTTATGACATATCGAGCTATTCTGCTGCCTGCATTGGAGTATGCTGCACCTGTCTGGCAGCACATCATGTCGGACAGTTCCTGGACTAAGATGCAGCGAATTCAGAATGCTGCACTTCGAATTGCCACCGGATGTGCAAAAAGCTCCCCGATTGAGCACCTTCACGCCGAGGCCCGCATTTTGCTAGTGAAAGAGCATTGCCAACTCCAGGCTCAGCAGATATTCATTAATATCCTTAAGCAGCCTAATTATACGTCGAGAGGGCTATCAAATTCTGTTACAGAGAGATCGATCAGAGTGCCATTTGCCGATGCTCTGAACAAAGTGAATGTACAGAGATAGACCGACTCGAATCAAGAACGGCTCCGTCTCTTACACGCAGAGCACACCCGGTTCGTGAAGGATCATCTCGCCAAAGCGGCCGTCAGCCCTATTCTCGGTGATGTGCCGCCCAGGGTATGTGATACCGAGTCCGAGCTCGGTAGGCACGCCAGGTGTATCCTCGCTTCGTTGCGCAGCGGACATTCTCCATTGCTTATGTCTTGCCTGCACAGGATCGACAGTAGCCAGCCTGACGTGTGCCCGGACTGTGGAAACCAAGGCCACGACACTAAGCACCTATTTGATTGTCCGAAGAAGCCAACAACGCTCAGTACAATAGACTTGTGGACGAATCCAGTGCTGGTCGCCCAGTTTCTCAACTTGTGACGAAACCCCTCTCAGTGGCTGCAAGAAGAAGAAGACCAACGAGCCCTATACGGCCCTAATTTGAGTGTTCCGCTCACGCAACGCCCACTCCCTCAACGGCTACCGACAAAGCTGTCCAACTTAAAATTTCAGTACGAGAGGGTAATCGATCATCAAATGGGGTAAGTTTAGTTAAGTGGAGTGGACTATAGCCCCCTGAATGTATGCTGTTCCCTTAAAGGCAGTGTTCACGATAATCTTCGATTTTGAGATTAATAGCTAAATCGATTGTTTGGCCCCCGGGTCGAACAAAAATGACGAAGGAATCGAGAAAAATGCACCAGAAGGTCACGAAATACTTTACTCTCACCCCGCCTCTTTACTCTCACAGGAACTGTTCGTTGTGACAATGAAATCATTTGTGGGCCCGTCCTTTACAATTATTTGCTTTTTGTTGTTCCGTTCTTTTCTTCGGACCCAAACTAGTACTATTTTGCCTGGAATATTCTTCCATTCTCGACTGACCCACTTTTTCACTGGTGGCAACCACCGTGAACATGTTCATACAACTGGGCAACTAGTCCAGGCCAGAGATTATTGTCACTGAAATATGACGTTTAGGTGCGTTTCTCGCCGTTTCTTCGTAATTTCTGTAACACTCGGTGGCCAACGCTTGGTTTTGAGTGGAAAACTCGGGAACCAAAATCATCGTGAACACTGCCTTTAAGATGGGGTTTCCAGCTATTTACGGATCAGAGGCGGTTGAAAGGCGTGGGCGTTGCGTGAGCGGAACTCTTTAAATTTAGGGCCGTATATAGCTCTTCTGTGCTTGTTCCAAGCCGTTTTTTCAACATTACTGGTGAAGTTGGACTCGGGCCTCTCGATTTTCGGTGAAAACTCGGAAACTGATTTTATCGTGGACACTGCCTTTGAGATAAACGAGTTTTTGCTATGTTTCGATTTTTATGTCGGATTCGGTCGAAAACTTTCAACTTGAAGTTATTTAGGGCGCTGAACACGAAACTGGCGTCCGTTTGTCGCTAGTCCGAGGGTTGCTGGAAGTTACGGTAGGCAAAGTGCCTGTAAACTGGCGCAAACTTCCTACATATCTAGAAAAATCGACAATATGAACGTCAGATTTGTCTTTTGCGTCCCAAATAACACCCCAGAGAAATTTCGAGCCGAATCTGAGACTTGGGCCAAACTACCGTTTACCCATCGTTCTTCTTCTTCTTCTTTGCAGCCACGGAGAGGGGTCCCGTCACAGGTTCAGAAACTCGGCCACTAGCGTTGGGTTCATCCACAAATCCATTGTCGTCAATGTAGTCGGTC
Organism: Aplectana chamaeleonis; assembly: GCA_029168955.1. NCBI lineage: Eukaryota > Metazoa > Nematoda > Chromadorea > Rhabditida > Cosmocercidae > Aplectana > Aplectana chamaeleonis. The sequence continues at coordinate 360,561 of JAPDOI010000218.1, read as the reverse complement.
TCATCGGGCAGTTGAACAGGTGTGCAGTAGTATGCCCTTGACCACCGCAATCCGGGCACTCGTCAGGATTGCAGTTATTGATCCTATGCAGATATGACATCGGCATGAGGGAAAGTCCACAGTGTAACGAGGCAAGGGTGCACCTGGCACGCCTGCCAAGTTCCATCTCGGTCTCGCTGACCTTCGGAGGTGCGACTCCCAGGATGGAGTTTATGGCAACTCTGCTCGAGTGTTCCTTCACGAATCGGGTATGCTTCGCGCGCAAGAGATGGAGGCGTTCTTGTTGTGCTTCGATCCATCTCTGCACATCTACTTTCGACGGAGCATCGGCGAGCGGCTTTCTGATACACCCTGTCCCAAAGGAGATGGCAAGCCTAGAGTCCAAAGAAGCAGTGCGCCGCCCTCTGCGTCTCTGACATCATCAGCGGCCCGAAGCACCTGGATCGATGTTAAAGTTGTCTGAGACACTATAGAGACGGCAACCAAACAATAAAGGGAAATAATGGCCTCAGACAAGTAAAAACAGCTCGGTTGTAACGAGTTTACGGTGAAATCGACGGGTTAGACGACTCTGTGCGCTGCGACCTGAGTCGCCAGTAAACCTACAACAAAAACATTTGGCTGCTGGGCACCCGCGGGACCAAGAGGGGGTGTCGCCGTTGGATAGATTCGCGTTTTACTGTATTTCGTATTGGAGCACCTTTTCTTCTGCGCTCACACTCGTTTCGCTAGTGGTGACATTTGGTTTTTCCTTTGTTTCCGGGCATTTCTCACTGAAAGTTTGAGTTTGAATTCCAATACATAACAAAAGTGGTAGGCTCGACAAAAGGATGCATGGATTTCAAACATTTATGCTGAACAAGAAAGCGATATAAAAATGGGAAGAATAATATTTGCTGACCGTCTGAACCGAAGTAGCTTACGGATTGCGAAAACCCAGGCTCCTAAGCAGATTTACATTGCGAAATCACATGTCGTTTCTCACCTCAGTATCGCATTCGATGCGTATTTCTGGTTACAGTGCTCATGGCACGCAACTACCAATAAACCCTAGTTGATTCACATAGCACAAATCTAGTGAAATCAACTAAAGCTAACTGATTAGTTTGCCGTTAGGAGGAATGGGATGAAAAGGTAGCCAAGAGATGGAACACTGGCACTCATGCAGACCTCCTGGAAGAGGTTCCAGCTTCCTTTGTCACCATTGATGTACCACAAGCGCAGTGAAGGCTGATGTGGTAGGTTAACGGTGAGAAAGTAGGCAAGGAATCTACTAGCAGGAGGTCTAAGTCGGTCCCGTACAGGTTTCAGCAGAATATCTGGCATTTCAGGAGAATATTTGACGACTAGAGCCTGATTCCTCGGTTTTAGCAGAGTATCTGACGATCATAGCGTAATAGCAGTCGAGTCTTGGTAGTTATCAGTCCATTCGGATATCTGAAGAATAGAAAAACATGTTTTTATTTTGTAAAAAATCCGAAAACACTGATTGATTGAGTTCAGAGCATTTCAAAGTGAATAGAAGTGATTGAACTGATATCTGAACTCGAATTATACTAAAATGAAGTAAACGGCTATATAAAGTAGTGGAAAAGTTGGAACTTGTACGGTTCGCAGCTGAGCACTAGCGGAAACAGGTGCTCCAATGCGAAATACAGTAATACGCGAATCTATCCAACGGCCACACCCTCATGCTCCGCGGTGCCCATCAGCCAAATGTTTTTGTTGTAGGTTTACTGACGACTTGCGACCTGTTATCCATATCCTGAAAAACTTTCCCTGCCACGTGAAGAACAAAATATGTATCGAGTGTGAATATCACGAGCATTTTGAGAGAAAAGAAAGCAAAAAAGCAATGGAGTATGTAAGAAAATGAAGTGAGAAAGTTAAAAAACGTTCAAAAATAAAATGTCAGAGACGCAGAGGGCGGCACGCTGCTTCTTTGGACTCTACGCTTGCCATCTCATTTGGGACATGGTATACATCTCTCTCTCCTACTGGGTTTAATACTCTTCGCGACGGATGATTTGGGTGCTTAACGATTTTAATGAACATTTGTTGCGCCTGGAGTTGGAAGTGGTCTCTAACTGGCAATATGCGAGCTTCGGCGTGTAAGTGGTCAATTGGAGAGCTTCTAGGACAGCCCGTCGCTATTCGCAGAGCAGAATTTCGGACGCGCTTCAGCTTGGACCGAGATGTGTCCGACACGATGTGCTGCCAGACTGGCGCAGCATACTCCAAGACGGGTTGCACAATAGCCTTATACGTGGTCAGGATCGTTTCTTTATTGCATCCCCAGGACGTTCCACCGAGAGCACACAGGACGTTGAGTATTGTTTTCACTGTGGCTGGCTTCTGCTCAGTGTTCTTACATAAGAAACTTCAACGAAGGATCCAACACGAGTCCAAGCAGCTTGGGGAATCGGGTGGCCTGCAATTGAGTTTCGTCCCATTTCACTATAGGATGGGCACTGTGCTCTGCGTTATCAGTGGAAAAGACGGTGACGGATGATTTGGAGGCAGAGACTGTGAGCATTTTGCGATCGAAGAAACATTTCAACTCGATCAAGTAGTCATTGATCTTACTGGCGGCTACCTTAGTGTCGCGATCTCGGCACAGAATTGTAATATCATCCGCATATGCAACGACCTTGATGTCTTGAGGGGGAACGGGCAGATCTTCTAGATATAAACTGAAAAGTGCAGGCCATAAAACTCCTCCTTGAGGGACACCAGCGGCGATGGGGATGCTATTGGAAACATGTCCCTGGAATAGCACATTTGCCCCACGTCCTTTAGGGAAGGCAGTTATCCACCGCTTCTCCCATGGCTTAATGGTAGACTTCAACAGACTCTCTGATAGTAGGCCAAGATTGACAGTGTCAAATGCCTTTGTTAAGTCGAGAGCCACACCAACAGTACGTTGGGGTTTCATGGCATTGAAGCCGTCCAGAACATAGCTCACAATTTCCAACAAGGCCGTAGTGGTGGAATGTAATTTACGGAAACCATGTTGGTGCTGCTGTTCGCTGTTATGCTCGGCCAGCTCCTCCACAACCAGTTTTTCAGCAACTTTGGCAATGGCTGAGAGCAGGCTGATCGGCCGGTACCCTTTAGCCGCGGATGGTGATTTTCCCGTTTTTGGCAGTGGTATAACGCGAGCGACTTTCCAATTTTGGGGTAAAGTACATGTACGAAACGATGTGTTTATGACGTATGAATGCCCCCTACGTTTAAACGGTGTGAAGCTTCCTGTGCACGAGGTTATCAGGGACCTAGGTGTTCTCATTAGTTCGAATCTTAGCTGGAACTCCCATTGCAGAGAAATCTCCAAAAGAGCTACCTCGGTGGCTAACTATATTTTGAGATCCCTGAAACATCCGTCTTGTTCACTACAAGAAAGCATTCACCGTTTACTGCCGACCCCTACTGGAGTACTGTACTCAGGTTTGGTCACCTTCCACAGTGGAAGATGATGAGATCATTGAAAATGTGCAAAAACGATACTCTAGACGTGTGTTCACCAAAGTATTCCCAAACAGAGAAGTTCCAGATTATGCAGCTCGTTTGGATATGCTAGGGTTAAATACCCTACGATATCGCAGAGCTGAATTTGATTTACATCTGTGTTATAAGATCGTGCATGGTTTTTGCGACATTCCCTTTGACAGCCTTTTCGTGTTTACTCGCCACCATGTCCGTTCTCGCAAACATGGATTCCAACTTGAACGGAAATTCACCTCTAAAGGCAGCATATTGAATTCCTTTGCGTTCAGGGTTGTCAGAACTTGGAACAATTTGCCTGCAGAGATCGCTGAATCCGGAAACTTTTCTATCTTTCGAAGTAGATTATCCAAGTACGATCTCAGGTCATTACAAGGAACGAGTGAGCGTCCACTCTGATTAAAAGGGTATTACTAATAATCTGTGACGGGTTTTTCCAGCTTGTTGTGCTTTTCTTTGTCCCAGAAGCGGTGGCCTCAAGTATCTTGAGACAAGATGTCATTCGAATTGTAGAAAGAAAAATTTCCTCTGCAAAAAAAAAAAAAAATCATATTTTGTCCCCTTCTCACTTCTGCCATTGTTATGCATCTTTTTTTTTACTTTAACAAAGAATCTCATTCACATACGTGTATATGTATGTTTCTTTATTTCCACAATAAAGTCGTTGAATGAATGAATGAATGAATGAATGACGTCAGCAAGAAGGGGCAGTAGTTCACTGGGCAGTCTCTTCAGGACTGGTGGGCTCAAACCGTCTGGCCCTACTGCCTTCGAGTTACTCATCCCCTTTATCACCTTCTCGACCTGTGCAGGCGTGACTGCTTCATTCACATCCATGAGAGGCAATTTACAGAGTTCTCGCACAGTTACTCTATTCTGCTTCTCTCTTTTGGTTCTAGTAATGAAAAAATGCTTCCCAAGAGCATTTGCGGCCTCCTAACCTGACTTGAAGACTACACCTTCAAATTCAAACGTGGAATTGCTGCCGAGATGTCATACGTTCTTGCCGTGGCAGTGTGGAGGAAAGACGACCACCTCCGTGCAAACCGACGTCAATCTCTCCTCGGAGAGGGTTTTTGTCATGGGAGAGGTGCTGGCTGGCTGCAGCTCTCCTGAACAAATGACCCACCGTTACATACCCTAATCCAAGAAAAATCGATAAACGGAAAACATATTTATTTGTCTTAAACAGTTCAGATGTTTCCACAAAACTTTGAAGAAGTATTGTGGAAACTTCTCTGTAGCATTCTAGAAATCGGCGAATGTTGCGTTTGGCCAGCGAAACTTCACCCAGTGGGAAGCTTCGGTACAAAGCACCCAAAATCTCTGAAACATTGACAAAAGAGCGGCAGATTTGTAACCAGCACAAAAAACAACTAGAAAAAACTTTTGAGCCAGGTCTGAGAAAAACCTGAATTCCATTCAGAACATGGTTTTCTGCAACATCGAAGTGCATGTAAATTAAGCCTTAGTTACTGGAGCTATTTGTTCTGGCATCGATATATTTGTCTACCCGTTTCTATAATTCTCAACTCTTTGTTGCTCCTCTCTTCCGTTCGGATCCTAACTAATTTTGCGTAGCACATTCTTCCATTTCAATTAATCCCATTATTCATCGGTGGCAACAATCGAGAACTCGTTCATCGTATCGGACTAGTCCAGGCCAGAAAATTATCCCACCAAAGTGATGCGTTTCAGAGCACTTTTCGCGTTTTTGTGATTTTAGTAGGACATGGTGGCCAATGCACTGTTTGAGTGGGAAACTCGGAGATAAATGACCCTGGACTCTGCCTTTAACTGTTGGAAATCGCTTGAAATCAGAACACGTTTTAGGCTGTATACAAAGTTCCATAAAAACTCAAATTTCAGTGGGACGATGCGGATTTGCAGCCGCTTATGTTCACTTGTCCACTTTCACAATTTGCCACTTTGGTCTAATGAGATGAGAGCGGCCATAACAGCCAGCTGCCGTGTTACGCCTGCATTTATTACTGAAGCAGAGGAGGCTGAGCTCCTCAAAGAAGTTGAACCTCACATGAAGAGACTGCGTTATGAGAAGAATCACTGGGACGATGTAATTGCTCCTCTATGCCTAATTTCAATCTTTATGTCAAAACTTGATAGATTTAGCTAAATGTAAATATTCAGGCGATTCACCTTTACCGTGAACGGGAGCAGCGTAGGTGGTCACTGGCAAATGAATCTGTTTTACAGCGAATGCGGTATGCTTTTTTCTCGGAGGCGTACTAAAGTACAGCTCATTCTTGAAGGATTGTCTGCTTAAAGACTGTTTCGGCGCCCTTTTCAGGCTATGTCCGGTCTATATGTATTACTTTCCACCTGTTCTTTTTTTCAGAGATGTGTCGTTCCCAGCTGACGCTCATCATCTGACGTATGTCCATATTTTGGACCTCCACGAAGACGGTGTAATTAGGCCGCACATCGATAGCGTAAGAGTGAGTTTTCATTGAGATTTTGCTATGACGAATACATATGTCTTATTTGCAAGCTGAGGAGTTCCACTTTGCGTTTTTTGTGTGAAAATTATCAAAAAACTAGATGTGTCGTTGTGTTGGCATTCAGATACCCATGTCTGCCTTTGGAGAATAAATTTTTTTAAAAAAAATTGTGCATTTTTATGATTATGATTATGATTTGTCATTGGAAAGACAGGACAAAATTTACCATAATATTTGATGTGATATAAATTATATTAGCAGTGGAAAATAAGGTAATTAGCTAAAAAGGCTAAAAAGATTTTAAGTATTCTGATGGAAACATTTTTTGATTTATTAGCATTTTTAAAGTCTTAGCTTCTGGTGACCCTTCTTGACACTCGGAGGGAGGGACTCGTTGTCACGCCGAAGCCCTATAGAGCAGCCTTTATAATCGTGAAGCAGATAGCTACTCAGAAAATCGCCGCATTCAATGCATGCCGAATATGCATTCAACTCGAGTGACCACTGCCATCGAAAGGCTCTATCGCAGAGTCAAGCGCTGCAAACAGCATCACGTGCTGCAGAATTTCATAGCAGGAGCTGGCGCTATTGTGACAGCACACCGACACGCTATGTAGCCGGCACACCGACACGCGACTCAACCAGCTCGCCGAGCACTATCTGGGGCCGCCAGCGGCTGGGCTGGCCAAGTACCGCAAACTTGGGTTTACCCTGTCTCAAACGAGTCAGCGATCGTAGAATCCCGAGAAGCAGCGCCCCCTCTGCGTCTTCGGCGAACGCGCAACGTACGCAAATCACTCACACGACGCAGCATCTGTCTTTCTGTAATCTAAGAAACAGATTTCATGGATCATCTGCCATGTAAATAAGAGTAGCTGCATCAATTGTGAGTATCACGAGTATTTTGAAAGAAAATTGCGCAAAAATATTAATGAAGTATGCGAAAAATGGAAGTGAAAAAAAATCAATGAATTTTGTTTTTTGGATTATGGTATGATAGATGCTGCTTCACTTATGCGATTAGCGTGCGTTGAGCGCTCGTCAGAGACGCAGAGAGAGCGTTGCTGGTCTGGACTCTAAGATAGCTGACTTGTTTTGTACAGAGTATAACTGAACCCGCGACGCTGCCGACATCTGGGTCCGACCTCAAAAGTGCGTCGTAAACTTTCCTTTTTTTTGAAAAATAGTTTCGTCACCGAGTTGAATGTGTACCATGCACGCATTGAACGTCTCATGTGTGGATGCACCTGATCTAATTTGAAACACAATAGGGGTTTCCTAACTGTGCTCGAAAGCGCCTTGTTTTCGAGTTGAATGCATATTCGACATGCATTGAATGCGGCGATTGTCTGAGTAAGTAGTCTTTAATCATGGTTGTGGCGGCAGATAGCTGTAAATAAGGTCCAAAGCTTGTGCCTACGTGGTTTGGATCCAGTTAGTTTATAGTGGAACAATAAGTGGTATTTCACCGTCTTAAGGTCATTTAGAACTTTGTCATTATAGTACTGTGGCGATGTCATCACAGGGATTTGCCTTTTGTCGGATGCTGTAATGCGCCTGAGACACAAAGACAGAAAAGACGAGCTTGTTGTTGACCTTCTGATGCCACGAAGGTGTCTCTATCGCATGGGGTGAGCCTTTTGCTTTTAAATTTTTGTTTTATTCTATCTCCTCATTGCTTGCTATTCCTCGAAGGTAAATCTGACGCGAGCGGTAAATCTAGGTCAAAATCATACTTCCTGCCGCTGCGATTGGTCGCTGGTAATAGATGAGCCGAGAACGCTGAATGCGATAAGTACAAGCGCGGCGCGACAAAGCGGGCAGATGTTAATGGGTCTGCAGAGTTGCACCGATCCGGCGAGTGGTCGTCGAGCGTCAGCCTTGACGCGGTGACAAACATGTTTCTGAACATTATCGTCGCCGCATCGGTTGCCGCTCGCTGGCTGTGACGCAGGGTCATCGCAGCGTCAAAACACTGCGGTGTCCCCTCATCGCCCCTCACGCCGCTTCGGTCGCCATCGTCGCCGAATCTATTGCATCGTCGATAATGCCATCGTCGATATTGCATCACTTAGCGCTGTTCATCGCTGCGAGCAACGCCGAACTCTGCGGACCCTTTTACGTGCGATATCGATGAAGTGTCATACTTGTAGTTGACGCGCCTGCCGTTCAGCGTCATTATGCAGCAATTTATCGTCGCTATTCCTTGCTTGGCGACACAAGAACGCCACGACAACACCATAATCTTATCGCCGTGCAATTTAAGTCGAGGCGATCGAAGTAAAATCCCAGCTGAATGCGTTGCAGACGGCGCTTGCCCAGCGGTCTACTTAATATTTTAGTGGACAGTTCTCTATAATCAACCAGAATTTTAGGCGGTTGGAGGAGAACGAGATAGGTGAAAGCACTCTCAAAATTCTATGAAACTACATGATGAGGATAAGCCACATCAATCGATGGGCTATTGTACACGCCGACTGTCTGAACCAATCCGTACATGCGACCCATGTCGCAGACAGAACCATCGCTGCAGGCAGCCCTCTAGGAGTTTCACCCTTTCTAGTCGAGTGAATAGACAAGGCCGCGACGGTAGATCTTCGTTTGCGGTTGAAACCTCACTAAGTGGTGGTGTTGCGATTGCTGCACGGAATCGCGTCTAGTCTATTTGAACGACTAGATCAGGCAGAAGACCTATACCTCTTACTTCGTCTTTGTTAGTGTGGGACGGACCTTTCTCAAAGTGCCCGTATAAACCGTAGGGCCCCGCCATATTTGACCGAAGGCCGGACTGCGTCGTCCTCTCCCGTCCCTAGTGATCCTGCGCCGTCCTCTCCCGTCCTTAGTGATCCTGCGCCGTCCTCTCCCGTCCTCAGTGGTCGGCTGTATGTATATGTTTCAGATTCCCCAGTAACGGTTGAAATCTCGCGGCTTGCTCTCGATCTACAGTGTCCCTGTTCTTGGTGAGGCTGACATGGATTCGCGCAGGTCCCGTCAGGAACGGTGGCACTGTAGATCTGGGGTAAGATTTTACCGTTTCCGGCTCGTAGATTCTGCCACTGCTGTCTAGGGCGGCAACACGTGGGCGCTAGCTTGAATGCTAGGAGTGCGGTTTGGTATTATTGGTGGAGCTCAATGGACTCCGTGTACTGCCTCGGAAGAAATGCGGGACCAGCTCGCCAAAATATGTGCTAGCCCTTCGTGATATGATACTACGCCTAATGCGCTTGAAAACTCTTACGGATGGATGAGGTTGGCTACCTAGCGCTATGGAAGACAACGTGGACGTATTTGAGGTTTCATGTATTAAGGGTAAAGGTATTGCGGGTAGCAGCAGTTTGTAGTCCGCGGTCTGAGACAATCTCCATAAATTAGTCAAGGCGGCCAAGGGTTACGTGATCCCTCGTAGGTTTTCGTAGAATTCTCGTTAGCCGAGAGATACTCTCATAACACTTCTCCTGTATTTCGCGGCGGAGTATATTGCGGAAGCCGGGCTGCCGTTAGTCGGTGTAGGTACAGTAGACACGGATCGCAGAATGGTTCCCTTGGCGCGACCCCGCAGATTTTGGTACAAACCTCGAGCGCGTGACATATTCTCCTGCGCCGAGCTCGCGCAATAGTATTGAGCACCAACACAATGGAACTGCAGCCGATTCTGCGATCCGTGTCGACTGCACTGACTTTCTGCCAGCGACAATTGGAGGGTTTTGCGTCCTTGAGCAGCGTTCAGTGAGTTAGTGATGGATGCGCGCATGGTAGCGCTGCACATTTGATCCATTTCACCCGTTTTTATAGTGAGGAAGGTCGTTACGAGTTCACTCATGAAGTTCTTTCCAACGAAGAATCAGTGTTTGATGGGAAGAAGGTTCATAAGTCGAGGAGGATTTCCATCATATGCAGAGATTTACCGAAGCCCGAACACAGGATGGAGGCGAATGAATTGGAGTTCAAGCCTATTCCGGAATGAGAATGTATCTGGTTTTCCCCGGTGATAGATAGAATTGTTTTTGTTTTTAATATGTCACGACAAATTGTCATCCCCACATAGGAGAGCAATTATGTTGTCGGCTACCCACTTGCTAGCACGACATGCGAACAAGTCAGAAGGCAGTTAAACAAAAACAGCCCCTATAATCTGCTACTCATTCGTGCTTTTTGGAACTCTAGAATCTCTCAAAACATGTTCATCAAGTGGCGGTATCCTGATTGATTTGAAGTTTGGGGATTGTGATTTGCATACTTTGTTGTGTGGCATTGCGTTACTGTGTTGTTAGGTAAATGTAGATGATGTAGATTAATTGTAGATTCCGTTGTTGTTAATTAATGTTGTTTAGGTCACCTTAGTCTGTAAGAGGTTTTTTTCGCCATCTCGGTGTCATTTAGATGCTCGGGTGTATTGCGCAAGCTTCTTTCTAGTTTTGGTTTTTTCGCTAATGGTGTGCAGTAAACCTTTCGCTTTATTTTCTCATGATATAAGTTTCATGTAGCCTTATTCCGAGGTTTCGGGCCGGTCAGCGTGAATTGCGATGCCGAAGTATCGTTATCAACTGTTTCAAACCAAAGATGTTTTGTGAACATTCGAAGGAAGAGTTCTCGATAAAGATTTTTATATTGTGTTCTTGGACTGGCAGGATTTCTTTTGATGGTGATTTCAAAATGCTTCACTAAAGGCGTTTTGACGTTTCATATAGTGATAGATTCCCATTATTAATCATTTAAGCATCTTCAACGTTTGCGTGAGGAGGTCGAGAAGCTGACTGCAGATGCTCACCTCATCGCGGCTCTCGCACTTTGCACCAGAGTGGCTGCATCGAGCGGAAAACGGCTTCTAGAAGGCAAGAGGCTGCGAGTAGACCTCAGAAAGCTTGGCCAGGTGTCAGAATGTCTGAATAGACGAGACCTTTGGAAAAATAGAAATAGCATAGCATTTTTCTGTGCCTAGTCGACTTTGGTACGGGCTACGATTGCCCACAGAAGAAGAGCCACTGCTAATACCTGATGAAATCACCCAACGCAGTCCATTTCGTCTCTGATATGACAATCGAATGGAAAAAGCCAGGGTCTTGATTTGTTGTAGAAGGCTGACTAGGGTGGCCCGTGAAGTTGTGTACAGCTGATGTGGCACAGATTTTCCGCAGCGATTTGCCTTTCCAAGCAAATGAAGGTATTTGGCGAAGGTGGAGTAGGAACTTCCGGAAGCCAAAAGAAGTTCCTGTGAAGATTGAGCTAGATCCGACTCACTGGCAGCTTTCAATAAATTGTCGTTCAAAGCTTGTGGCATTTTTCCGTAGTCTTCGTCTTCCAGAGTTGCTTCGCCAATCTGGAATCGCTGAAACGACGACATCAATAGCTTCGGAATAGCACATCCTCTTCGGAAGCTGCACAGAGCTTTCCGCGAGAATCGGCCTCGTTTTCACCTTCCTATACTCTGTCCCGATCGGGTCAGCCAACGAAGACTTCAAAGAAGCAGAATTCCCCTTCTGCATCTCTGCGGGTAGGTAATAACGTTACGACGCGTAATCCAGAGAATCAATTTCTCAGAGGCTGTTACCCTGAAAAACTGTACAAACCGCAATCGAAGCTCAAGGCTAACTCACAGCCGTGCACTCTGCCAAACAGATCGGGCTGGCAAATCGTGTACAAGCCATAAAACGGCCAAAGTCTCACCGTCGACTGCGTACCACGCGCTGCGCGACCGCACGCGCGTCGAACGCACACGAGTTTTGCCCGCCGCGCGACGAGTTCCGCCCGCCGCACGACGTTTCGGCCTCCGCGCGGCGGCCGAAACTCGTCGCGCGGCGGCCAAAACTCGTCTGCTTCCGACGCGCGTGCGGTCGCGCAGCGCGTGGTACGCAGTCGACGGTGAGACTTTGGCCGTTTTATGGCCTGTACAGGCTGTAAAACCGTGAAATTCTAATGGTTTCAACGCGTGCTGGTGCGGAGCGGAGGTTAGAGACAGCGAGAAAGCGTATGACAAATGTAGGGAGCAGCTTCGCGCGCCCCGCTCGCGCCATGATGGATGAGAATTAAAATTTTCTACAGAGGATACCCTCAATAACCGTCGATTTTGCATAATCGCGCGCTCTCGCAAGGAGTGGACGCTGCCTGACTGCGCACCCGCAGGATCCAGGGAGAAATTTCTGCTTTTCATATTCTTATTTCTCTAAATAGGTGAGGATAGAGTATGGAAGTCGCACAATATATATCCTCTATTCCGAAACCACATTTACTCTGTTAAGTCGCGTGCGTGTGCGAAGACAGGGTAGAGACAGAGAGAGTGTGGGGGAGAAGGAGACGCAGCATACGCGCATACACGCACGAGACTGACGGAAAATTTTCACTCCGAAATAGAGGATACGTGATCGCTGTACTAACATATAGTCGGCACGGATCGAGCGGATACTTTAGCCCCCCTATCGAGGGTTGGCGCATACTCGGTGCACGTTTGCTATAATATACGTGCAGTGAATTCGTGCCAATCGCCGGGAGAGTAATAGAAGTATCTGTGCGACCCGTGTAGACTGTACGCGTCCATTAATTCTTCTCAAGTGATTCTCCTACTAGAAGTTCTGCAGCATAAAAAAATAAAAAGAAGAGCGCAAGCGCAACTATCCGGTGATTGAGAGGCGCCACGGCCTCATCTCGCGAGATTTCTCGGTGACGTCGATTGTCAAGGTCGGAGCCGCTCTTCGGAACCATTCAGGGGGTCCAAATGAGTTCTCTATACGAGAGACACTTATGCACCTGTACTACGGCATCAGTTCTGCTGTGAAAAACTTCGTACGATTGCGCTGTTGTCTCTGTCTTATCATACGTATTATATATATTTACTAGTGGCCCGTGGACCAACTGTGAGTGCGTTCGAAAGTAGGTTAATACAATAACTGAGCATAGTGTAGTGTAGAAAAACGTGCACATTTATCTACATGTGTATAAGCCAGCTGCTCACGCCGGCCAGCGCAGCTGGCGGACCGGCAACGCCGTTTCTGTGGTTCCTGTTCCAGATAGCCCATTCAGATGAAACAGAAAATGGGACGATTCTGTTACTAAGGAACGGTTTTGCCAGTGAACACGATATATCTTTAATCAAAGCATCTTTGCTGAAAACAGTTTCCACGACGTCGAAATCTGTGTGTTGGCCTGGCCAAACGATAGGCCGGCTTTCCTCCTTCAACCATGTATAGAATTCGCTTCATTTCGCTGGGCCCTAGGCCGGGTAGAGTCGGCACGAACCATACTGGTCGTTTGTTTCCCTCCTGATAGTGTAGTTTGCGTCAGCTCAGACCGTGTGCACGTGTTTCTGAACATATATCCCCCGAGATTTCGCCAAAGAAAGGTGAACCAAGAGGAACCAAAGCGATCAGTGCTATCCGTGCCGACTGAACCCACCGACGTCGCGTAATCGTGGGACGCAAAGAATGTACAGGCTGTAGGACCGCGAAATTCCATGGTTTCTACGCGTAATTCTCACGACTCATGGAGCGAGCGGCGTGCGCGATGCTGCTCCCCCCGTCCGTCATGCGCTCTCTCGCTGTCTCTAACCTCAGCTCCGTTAGAGACGGCGAGAGAGCGCGTGATGGACGGAGCAGCATCGCTCGCGCCATGAGTCGAGAATTACGACTTTACAAAGGATAGGTGAATTGGAAACAGATTGAACCAAATGAACACTTTCAGCACGAAGGAGGAATCCCTGAAGTCAGTTCCATTGCACATGTCTTTTAATCAAATTCTGATTATTTATCCAAATGCACAATACTACAATGAGGAAACAAAAATATATCACTGGATTACACGTGAACTATCATCTCCGTTGAAGTCATATTAGCAGTCTCTGATCCACCTGGAATGAGAAATGCATGGTTAAAAAATTTATGTATTCCCTTGAAGCTTCAATATTTGCAATAGAAGCAACTTTGTCATTCATGAAGAAGAATAGAATGAGATTGTCGAAGTAACATACTGTCGTTATCAAAGCGAAATTCCGGTCACGCATTCGCGGACAACGGGTGTTGTATCACGCAACACTATGATAATCGTGGATGGGCCCCGGCACGAATAACCTTTTTCAGAACGACGATCATCGTGTTCTGAGTTGCCGCAGCGGTCGTCCGCAAAAGTGGACCGGATTTTCGCTAGAAACGATAACAACACCAACTACTCCCATTCCAACACCTGTTGCGAAACAGTACCCTTCGACTCTTGCTGGACACAAGAATCTCCGGACACCTTTTCATAGTGTGAACTGTAACACAAATAAACCGTCCTGCGGTTTTTGATGCTGCGCGCTTGAGCTTCTACCACAACACTCCGTTTCTGTGTCCCTCCCTCCTCCTTCGCGTTGCGATCGCGCAGGTTAGGATTATCACAAGCAACCTATGTCATAAAATTATTTTCCCATGTAACACCAAAACTCAGGAAAGTCGCATTCTGGGCGAACTGCCCTGTAGCCCACTTCCCCCACGGACACCTACATCTCTCTCCCTCCTTCTCGTTCCCATCTTACCTCCGGAGAACTTCAGAAAGGATAAGGCAAGGCATACCGTTACCAGTTTTTAAGACGTTCCCTTAACTATGACTTCTGACTAAAATATGGGAAAGTAAACAAGAAGAAATGCGGTCAATCAGTATCAGGAGCTGCGCGCTTGGCCACGTCAGAAACTGTTATGACCTTTTTTCGAAACAAGGCGCCTTTCCAGGCTGCATACCAAACACAATATTTTCGAAAGAAGGCTTACCTTGACTTCAAATAGTTCAACGGCTCCATAATTATGTGAAATCCTGTTTCCTCTGCGGTATTTCTCCCTGGGTTCACCTTATTTTCTTCCGCATAATGCATTCCATGTCAGAGTGAGAAATGAGTTAATGCACCTGAATGATCCAAAATAATCTACAGTAGAAGTAGACATGGTACAGACTCAATTTGAGCTGTCTTTGTGTATTACCGTGGCTGTGAATAGCCCATCGACCGAAACAAATTATTTCTATGCCGCTAGCCCCATAAAGATGCCGAGTGGAATTCCTAACGACACAATCCTAAGCAAGCCCTTGTAAAAGAGAAGTCTAGATAACACCACGTAGAGGGTGATCTTATTATTGACTGAAATTTCAAGGGGCTGCGGCAATTTTCGGCGGAGCTACGACCCTTGTTCACTCAGATTTTTTAAAATTTTCCAAAGTTTAATTATCCCCGCACGGAATGAAAAATTCTTTCAGTTGAAACATTCAGAATAGTGATGGTCCATAGCAGTTTTTCTTCCGCACTGTTTACGACCCCCTCCATTTCATTTTTTACAAAACTTTTCCAAAAAATTATACAACACCCGTTGCCCAAT
Source organism: Aplectana chamaeleonis (assembly GCA_029168955.1). NCBI lineage: Eukaryota > Metazoa > Nematoda > Chromadorea > Rhabditida > Cosmocercidae > Aplectana > Aplectana chamaeleonis. The sequence continues at coordinate 345,269 of JAPDOI010000218.1, read as the reverse complement.
GTCGCAACATTGCTTCGGCTGCACCGCCCCGCAAAGGAAGGAAACCCCGGGTGTAGGCTCATCTTACTGTTGGCAAACATTCGGTGTGGTTACAGTCACTCGAAACCCAAAATGGACGTCCGGCAAGAGAGAAGAACCCCGGGTGTGGGCTCACCTTACTGTTAGCTAAAATTCGATGGGGTTCAAGTTACTCGAAACCCAAAAAGGACGTTCGGCAAGGGAGGAAACCCCCGAGGGTGGGTTGATATTCCCGTGGAGCCAAATCCTAGGAGGTGCAAATGGGTTGAAACCCAGAATGGACAGTGCAGCCTGCGGCTGCACTGTGGGCAGGGGAGGGAATCCCCGGATGTGGGCTGATATTCCCGTGAAGCCAAATTCTAGGAGGTGCGAATTGGTCGAAACCCAGAAAGGACGGTGCAGCCTGCGGCTGCACTGTATGCGGGGGGAGGAAATCCCGGGGTGTGGGCTGATATTCCCGTGAAGCCAAAATCTGGGAGGGGCAAATCGGTTGCAACTCAGAATGGACGGTGCAGCCTGCGGCTGCACTGTGGGCAGGAGAGGAAATCCCCGGATGCGAGCTAATATTCCCGTGAAGCCAAAATCTGGCACGGGCAAATCGGTTGCAACCCAGAATGGACGATGCAGCCTGCGGCTGCACTGTATGCGGGGGGAGGAAATCCCCGGGAGTGGGCTGATATTCCCGTGAAGCCAAATTCTAGGGGGTGCCAATTGGTCGAAACCCAGAGCGAAAGGTTTAAACTCTATTTGGACGATGCAGCCTGCGGCTGCACCGTCGCTCAGGAGAAATCCCCTGCGCGCAGGCTAAATCTGTCGTGTATCGGGTATTTCGGGAGTGGAAATCAGTTCAAACTCTATTTGGACGATGCAGCCTGCGGCTGCACCGTCGCTCAGGAAGAAAATCCCTGCGTGGAGCCTGAATCTGTCGTGTATCGGGTATTTCGGGAGTGGAAATCAGTTTAAACTCTATTTGGACGATGCAGCCTGCGGCTCCACACCGCCGCTAATGGGAAGAAAATACCGTGGGTGGAGGCTAAATCTGTCGTGTGTCGGGTATTTCGGGAGTGGAAATCAGTTTAAACTCTATTTGGACGATGCAGCCTGCGGCTGCACCGCCGCTAAGGGGAGAAAATACCGTGGGTGGAGGCTAAATCTGTCGTGTGTCGGGTATTTCGGGAGTGGAAATCAGTTTAAACTCTATTTGGACGATGCAGCCTGCGGCTGCACCGTCGCTCAGGGGAGAAAATACCGTGGGTGGAGGCTAAATCTGTCGTGTATCGGGTATTTCGGGAGTGGAAATCAGTTTAAACTCTATTTGGACGATGCAGCCTGCGGCTGCACCGCCGCTAATGGGAGAAAATACCGTGGGTGGAGGCTAAATCTGTCGTGTGTCGGGTATTTCGGGAGTGGAAATCAGTTTAAACTCTATTTGGACGATGCAGCCTGCGGCTGCACCGTCGATCAGGGGAGAAAATCCCCTGCGTGCAGGCTAAATCTGTCGTGTACCGGGTATTTCGGGAGTGGAAATCAGTTCAAACTCTATTTGGACGATGCAGCCTGCGGCTGCACCGCCGCTCAGGGAAGAAAATCTCCCTGCGTGGAGGCTAAATCTGTCGTGTATCGGGTATTTCGGGAGTGGGAATCAGTTTAAACTCTATTTGGACGATGCAGCCTGCGGCTGCACCGCCGCTAAGGGGAGAAAATACCGTGGGTGGAGGCTAAATCTGTCGTGTGTCGGGAATTTCGGGAGTGGAAATCAGTTTAAACTCTATTTGGACGATGCAGCCTGCGGCTGCCGTCGATCAGGGAGAAAATCCCCTGCGTGGAGCCTAAATCTGTCGTGTATCGGGTATTTCGGGAGTGGAAATCAGTTTAAACTCTATTTGGACGATGCAGCCTGCGGCTGCACCGCCGCTGATGGGAGAAAATACCGTGGGTGGAGGCTAAATCTGTCGTGTATCGGGTATTTCGGGAGTGGAAATCAGTTTAAACTCTATTTGGACGATGCAGCCTGCGGCTCCACCGCCGCTAATGGGAGAAAATACCGTGGGTGGAGGCTAAATCTGTCGTGTATCGGGTATTTCGGAAGTGGAAATCAGTTTAAACTCTATTTGGACGATGCAGCCTGCGGCTCCACCGCCGCTAATGGGAGAAAATACCGTGGGTGGAGGCTAAATCTGTCGTGTATCGGGTATTTCGGGAGTGGAAATCAGTTTAAACTCTATTTGGACGATGCAGCCTGCGGCTGCGCCGCCGCTAAGGGAGAAAATACCGTGGGTGGAGGCTAAATCTGTCGTGTGTCGGGTATTTCGGGAGTGGAAATCAGTTTAAACTCTATTTGGACGATGCAGCCTGCGGCTGCACCGTCACTCAGGGGAGAAAATACCCTGCGTGGAGGCTAAATCTGTCGTGTGTCGGGTATTTCGGGAGTGGAAATCAGTTTAAACTCTATTTGGACGATGCAGCCTGCGGCTGCACCGTCGATCAGGGGAGAAAATCCCCTGCGTGGAGCCTAAATCTGTCGTGTATCGGGTATTTCGGAAGTGGAAATCAGTTTAAACTCTATTTGGACGATGCAGCCTGCGGCTGCACCGCCGCTCAGGGGAAGAAATCCCCTGCGTGGAGGCTAAATCTGTCGTGTATCGGGTATTTCGGAAGTGGAAATCAGTTTAAACTCTATTTGGACGATGCAGCCTGCGGCTGCACCGCCGCTAATGGGAGAAAATACCGTGGGTGGAGGCTAAATCTGTCGTGTGTCGGGTATTTCGGGAGTGGAAATCAGTTTAAACTCTATTTGGACGATGCAGCCTGCGGCTGCACCGTCGATCAGGGGAGAAAATCCCCTGCGTGGAGCCTAAATCTGTCGTGTATCGGGTATTTCGGGAGTGGAAATCAGTTTAAACTCTATTTGGACGATGCAGCCTGCGGCTGCACCGCCGCTCAGGGGAGGAAATCCCCTGCGTGGAGGCTAAATCTGTCGTGTATCGGGTATTTCGGGAGTGGAAATCAGTTTAAACTCTATTTGGACGATGCAGCCTGCGGCTGCACCGCCGCTAATGGGAGAAAATACCGTGGGTGGAGGCTAAATCTGTCGTGTATCGGGTATTTCGGAAGTGGAAATCAGTTTAAACTCTATTTGGACGATGCAGCCTGCGGCTGCACCGCCGCTCAGGGGAAGAAATCCCCTGCGTGGAGGCTAAATCTGTCGTGTATCGGGTATTTCGGAAGTGGAAATCAGTTTAAACTCTATTTGGACGATGCAGCCTGCGGCTGCACCGCCGCTAATGGGAGAAAATACCGTGGGTGGAGGCTAAATCTGTCGTGTGTCGGGTATTTCGGGAGTGGAAATCAGTTTAAACTCTATTTGGACGATGCAGCCTGCGGCTGCACCGTCGCTCAGGGGAGAAAATCCCCTGCGTGGAGCCTAAATCTGCCGTGTATCGGGTATTTCGGGAGTGGAAATCAGTTTAAACTCTATTTGGACGATGCAGCCTGCGGCTGCACCGCCGCTAAGGGGAGAAAATACCGTGGGTGGAGGCTAAATCTGTCGTGTGTCGGGTATTTCGGGAGTGGAAATCAGTTTAAACTCTATTTGGACGATGCAGCCTGCGGCTGCACCGCCGCTCAGGGGAGGAAATCCCTGCGTGGAGGCTAAATCTGTCGTGTATCGGGTATTTCGGGGTGGAAATCAGTTTAAGCTCCATTTGGACGATGCAGCCTGCGGCTGCACCGCCGCTAAGGGGAGAAAATACCGTGGGTGGAGGCTAAATCTGTCGTGTCGTGTATTTCGGGAGTGGAAATCAGTTTAAACTCTATTTGGACGATGCAGCCTGCGGCTGCACCGCCGCTAATGGGAGAAAATACCGTGGGTGGAGGCTAAATCTGTCGTGTATCGGGTATTTCGGGAGTGGAAATCAGTTTAAACTCTATTTGGACGATGCAGCCTGCGGCTGCACCGCCGCTCAGGGGAGGAAATCCCCTGCGTTGAGGCTAAATCTGTCGTGTATCGGGTATTTCGGGAGTGGAAATCAGTTTAAACTCTATTTGGACGATGCAGCCTGCGGCTGCACCGTCGCTCAGGGGAGAAAATACCCTGCGTGGAGGCTAAATCTGTCGTGTATCGGGTATTTCGGGAGTGGAAATCAGTTTAAACTCTATTTGGACGATGCAGCCTGCGGCTGCACCGCCGCTAAGGGAAGAAAATACCCTGGGTGGAGGCTAAATCTGTCGTGTGTCGGGTATTTCGGGAGTGGAAATCAGTTTAAACTCTATTTGGACGATGCAGCCTGCGGCTGCACCGCCGCTAAGGGAAGAAAATACCCTGGGTGGAGGCTAAATCTGTCGTGTGTCGGGTATTTCGGGAGTGGAAATCAGTTTAAACTCTATTTGGACGATGCAGCCTGCGGCTGCACCGCCGCTAAGGGGAGAAAATACCGTGGGTGGAGGCTAAATCTGTCATGTGTCGGGTATTTCGGGAGTGGAAATCAGTTTAAACTCTATTTGGACGATGCAGCCTGCGGCACCTCAAACGTCACTCAGGGAGGAAATCCCCTGCGTGGAGGCTAAATCTGTCGTGTATCGGGTATTTCGGAAGTGGAAATCAGTTTAAACTCTATTTGGACGATGCAGCCTGCGGCTGCACCGTCGCTCAGGGGAGAAAATACCCTGGGTGGAGGCTAAATCTGTCGTGTATCGGGTATTTCGGGAGTGGAAATCAGTTTAAACTCTATTTGGACGATGCAGCCTGCGGCTGCACCGCCGCTAAGGGGAGAAAATCCCCTGCGTGAAGGCTAAATCTGTCATGTGTCGGGTATTTCGGGAGTGGAAATCAGTTTAAACTCTATTTGGACGATGCAGTCTGCGGCTGCACCGTCGCTCAGGGGAGAAAATACCCTGGGTGGAGGCTAAATCTGTCGTGTATCGGGTATTTCGGGAGTGGAAATCAGTTTAAACTCTATTTGGACGATGCAGCCTGCGGCTGCACCGCCGCTAAGGGGAGGAAATCCCCTGCGTGGAGGCTAAATCTGTCGTGTATCGGGTATTTCGGAAGTAGAAATCAGTTTAAACTCTATTTGGACGATGCAGCCTGCGGCTGCACCGTCGCTCAGGGGAGAAAATACCCTGGGTGGAGGCTAAATCTGTCGTGTGTCGGGTATTTCGGGAGTGGAAATCAGTTTAAACTCTATTTGGACGATGCAGCCTGCGGCTGCACCGTCGCTCAGGGGAGAAAATACCCTGGGTGGAGGCTAAATCTGTCGTGTATCGGGTATTTCGGGAGTGGAAATCAGTTTAAACTCTATTTGGACGATGCAGCCTGCGGCTGCACCGTCGCTCAGGAGAAAATACCCTGCGTGGAGGCTAAATCTGTCGTGTGTCGGGTATTTCGGAAGTGGAAATCAGTTTAAACTCTATTTGGACGATGCAGCCTGCGGCTGCACCGCCGCTAAGGGGAGAAAATACCGTGGGTGGAGGCTAAATCTGTCATGTGTCGGGTATTTCGGGAGTGGAAATCAGTTTAAACTCTATTTGGACGATGCAGCCTGCGGCTGCACCGCCGCTCAGGGGAGAAATCCCTGCGTGAAGGCTAAATCTGTCGTGTATCGGGTATTTCGGGAGTGGAAATCAGTTTAAACTCTATTTGGACGATGCAGCCTGCGGCTGCACCGCCGCTAAGGGGAGGAAATACCTGCGTGGAGGCCAAATCTGTCGTGTATCGGATCTTTGGGGAGTGGAGATCAGTTTAAACTCTATTTGGACGATGCAGCCTGCGGCTGCACCGCCGCTAAGGGGAGGAAATCCCCTGCGTGGAGGCTAAATCTGTCGTGTATCGGGTATTTCGGAAGTGGAAATCAGTTTAAACTCTATTTGGACGATGCAGCCTGCGGCTGCACCGCCGCTAAGGGGAGGAAATCCCCTGCGTGAAGGCTAAATCTGTCGTGTATCGGGTATTTCGGGAGTGGAAATCAGTTTAAACTCTATTTGGACGATGCAGCCTGCGGCTGCACCGTCGCTCAGGGGAGAAAATACCCTGGGTGGAGGCTAAATCTGTCGTGTGTCGGGTATTTCGGGAGTGGAAATCAGTTTAAACTCTATTTGGACGATGCAGCCTGCGGCTGCACCGTCGATCAGGGGAGAAAATACCCTGGGTGGAGGCTAAATCTGTCGTGTATCGGGTATTTCGGGAGTGGAAATCAGTTTAAACTCTATTTGGACGATGCAGCCTGCGGCTGCACCGTCGCTCAGGGGAGAAAATACCCTGGGTGGAGGCTAAATCTGTCGTGTATCGGGTATTTCGGAAGTGGAAATCAGTTTAAACTCTATTTGGACGATGCAGCCTGCGGCTGCACCGCCGCTAAGGGGAGAAAATACCGTGGGTGGAGGCTAAATCTGTCATGTGTCGGGTATTTCGGGAGTGGAAATTAGTTTAAACTCTATTTGGACGATGCAGCCTGCGGCTGCACCGCCGCTAAGGGGAGGAAATCCCCTGCGTGAAGGCTAAATCTGTCATGTGTCGGGTATTTCGGGAGTGGAAATCAGTTTAAACTCTATTTGGACGATGCAGCCTGCGGCTGCACCGTCACTCAGGGGAGAAAATACCCTGCGTGAAGGCTAAATCTGTCGTGTATCGGGTATTTCGGGAGTGGAAATCAGTTTAAGCTCCATTTGGACGATGCAGCCTGCGGCTGCACCGCCGCTAAGGGGAGAAAATACCGTGGGTGGAGGCTAAATCTATCATGTGTCGGGTATTTCGGGAGTGGAAATCAGTTTAAACTCTATTTGGACGATGCAGCCTGCGGCTGCACCGCCGCTAAGGGGAGGAAATCCCCTGCGTGAAGGCTAAATCTGTCGTGTATCGGGTATTTCGGGAGTGGAAATCAGTTTAAACTCTATTTGGACGATGCAGCCTGCGGCTGCACCGCCGCTAAGGGAGAAATCCCTGCGTGAAGGCTAAATCTGTCGTGTATCGGGTATTTCGGGAGTGGAAATCAGTCTAAGCTCCATTCGGACGATGCAGCCTGCGGCTGCACCGTCGCTCAGGGGAGAAAATACCCTGGGTGGAGGCTAAATCTGTCATGTGTCGGGTATTTCGGGAGTGGAAATCAGTTTAAACTCTATTTGGACGATGCAGCCTGCGGCTGCACCGTCACTCAGGGGAGAAAATACCCTGCGTGAAGGCTAAATCTGTCGTGTATCGGGTATTTCAGGAGTGGAAATCAGTTTAAGCTCCATTTGGACGATGCAGCCTGCGGCTGCACCGCCGCTCAGGGGAGGAAATCCCCTGCTTGGAGGCTAAATCTGTCGTGTATCGGGTATTTCGGAAGTGGAAATCAGTTTAAACTCTATTTGGACGATGCAGCCTGCGGCTGCACCGTCGCTCAGGGGAGAAAATACCCTGGGTGGAGGCTAAATCTGTCGTGTGTCGGGTATTTCGGGAGTGGAAATCAGTTTAAACTCTATTTGGACGATGCAGCCTGCGGCTGCACCGTCGCTCAGGGGAGAAAATACCCTGGGTGGAGGCTAAATCTGTCGTGTGTCGGGTATTTCGGGAGTGGAAATCAGTTTGAACTCTATTTGGACGATGCAGCCTGCGGCTGCACCGTCGCTCAGGGGAGAAAATACCCTGGGTGGAGGCTAAATCTGTCGTGTATCGGGTATTTCGGGAGTGGAAATCAGTTTAAACTCTATTTGGACGATGCAGCCTGCGGCTGCACCGCCGCTAAGGGGAGGAAATCCCCTGCGTGAAGGCTAAATCTGTCGTGTATCGGGTATTTCAGGAGTGGAAATCAGTTTAAGCTCCATTTGGACGATGCAGCCTGCGGCTGCACCGCCGCTCAGGGGAGGAAATCCCCTGCGTGAAGGCTAAATCTGTCGTGTATCGGGTATTTCGGGAGTGGAAATCAGTTTAAGCTCCATTTGGACGATGCAGCCTGCGGCTGCACCGTCGCTAAGGGGAGAAAATACCCTGGGTGGAGGCTAAATCTATCATGTGTCGGGTATTTCGGGAGTGGAAATCAGTTTAAACTCTATTTGGACGATGCAGCCTGCGGCTGCACCGTCGCTCAGGGGAGAAAATACCCTGGGTGGAGGCTAAATCTGTCGTGTGTCGGGTATTTCGGGAGTGGAAATCAGTTTAAACTCTATTTGGACGATGCAGCCTGCGGCTGCACCGTCGCTCAGGGAGGAAATCCTGCGTGAAGGCTAAATCTGTCGTGTATCGGGTATTTCGGAAGTGGAAATCAGTTTAAACTCTATTTGGACGATGCAGCCTGCGGCTGCACCGTCGCTCAGGGGAGAAAATACCCTGGGTGGAGGCTAAATCTGTCATGTGTCGGGTATTTCGGGAGTGGAAATCAGTTTAAACTCTATTTGGACGATGCAGCCTGCGGCTGCACCGTCGCTCAGGGGAGAAAATACCCTGGGTGGAGGCTAAATCTATCATGTGTCGGGTATTTCGGGAGTGGAAATCAGTTTAAACTCTATTTGGACGATGCAGCCTGCGGCTGCACCGCCGCTAAGGGGAGAAAATCCCCTGCGTGGAGGCTAAATCTGTCGTGTATCGGGTATTTCGGAGTGGAAATCAGTTTAAACTCTATTTGGACGATGCAGCCTGCGGCTGCACCGTCGCTCAGGGGAGAAAATACCCTGGGTGGAGGCTAAATCTATCATGTGTCGGGTATTTCGGGAGTGGAAATCAGTTTAAACTCTATTTGGACGATGCAGCCTGCGGCTGCACCGCCGCTAAGGGGAGGAAATCCCCTGCGTGAAGGCTAAATCTGTCGTGTATCGGGTATTTCAGGAGTGGAAATCAGTTTAAGCTCCATTTGGACGATGCAGCCTGCGGCTGCACCGCCGCTCAGGGGAGGAAATCCCCTGCGTGAAGGCTAAATCTGTCGTGTATCGGGTATTTCGGGAGTGGAAATCAGTTTAAACTCTATTTGGACGATGCAGCCTGCGGCTGCACCGTCGCTAAGGGGAGGAAATCCCCTGCGTGAAGGCTAAATCTGTCGTGTATCGGGTATTTCGGGAGTGGAAATCAGTTTAAACTCTATTTGGACGATGCAGCCTGCGGCTGCACCGCCGCTAAGGGGAGGAAATCCCCTGCGTGAAGGCTAAATCTGTCGTGTATCGGGTATTTCGGGAGTGGAAATCAGTTTGAACTCTATTTGGACGATGCAGCCTGCGGCTGCACCGTCGCTCAGGGGAGAAAATACCCTGGGTGGAGGCTAAATCTATCATGTGTCGGGTATTTCGGGAGTGGAAATCAGTTTAAACTCTATTTGGACGATGCAGCCTGCGGCTGCACCGTCGCTCAGGGGAGAAAATACCCTGGGTGGAGGCTAAATCTGTCGTGTATCGGGTATTTCGGGAGTGGAAATCAGTTTAAACTCTATTTGGACGATGCAGCCTGCGGCTGCACCGCCGCTAAGGGGAGGAAATCCCCTGCGTGAAGGCTAAATCTGTCGTGTATCCGGGTATTTCGGGAGTGGAAATCAGTTTAAACTCCATTTGGACGATGCAGCCTGCGGCTGCACCGCCGCTCAGGAGAGAAAATACCCTGGGTGGAGGCTAAATCTGTCGTGTATCGGGTATTTCGGGAGTGGAAATCAGTTTAAACTCTATTTGGACGATGCAGCCTGCGGCTGCACCGCCGCTAAGGGGAGGAAATACCCTGGGTGGAGGCTAAATCTGTCGTGTATCGGGTATTTCGGGAGTGGAAATCAGTTTAAACTCTATTTGGACGATGCAGCCTGCGGCTGCACCGCCGCTAAGGGGAGGAAATCCCCTGCGTGAAGGCTAAATCTGTCGTGTATCGGGTATTTCGGGAGTGGAAATCAGTTTAAACTCTATTTGGACGATGCAGCCTGCGGCTGCACCGCCGCTAAGGGGAGAAAATACCCTGGGTGGAGGCTAAATCTGTCGTGTGTCGGGTATTTCGGGAGTGGAAATCAGTTTAAACTCTATTTGGACGATGCAGCCTGCGGCTGCACCGTCGCTCAGGGGAGAAAATCCCCTGCGTGGAGCCTAAATCTGTCATGTATCGGGTACTTCGGGAGTGGAAATCAGTTTAAACTCTATTTGGACGATGCAGCCTGCGGCTGCACCGCCGCTAAGGGGAGGAAATCCCCTGCGTGAAGGCTAAATCTGTCGTGTGTCGGGTATTTCGGGAGTGGAAATCAGTTTAAACTCTATTTGGACGATGCAGCCTGCGGCTGCACCGCCGCTAAGGGGAGAAAATACCGTGGGTGGAGGCTAAATCTGTCGTGTGTCGGGTATTTCGGGAGTGGAAATCAGTTTAAACTCTATTTGGACGATGCAGCCTGCGGCTGCACCGCCGCTCAGGGAGAAAATACCTGGGTGGAGGCTAAATCTGTCGTGTATCGGGTATTTCAGGAGTGGAAATCAGTTTAAACTCTATTTGGACGATGCAGCCTGCGGCTGCACCGCCGCTCAGGGAGAAAATACCCTGCGTGGAGGCTAAATCTGTCGTGTATCGGGTATTTCGGAGTGGAAATCAGTTTGAACTCTATTTGGACGATGCAGCCTGCGGCTGCACCGTCGCTCAGGGGAGAAAATACCCTGGGTGGAGGCTAAATCTGTCGTGTATCGGGTATTTCGGGAGTGGAAATCAGTTTGAACTCTATTTGGACGATGCAGCCTGCGGCTGCACCGTCGCTCAGGGGAGAAAATACCCTGGGTGGAGGCTAAATCTGTCGTGTATCGGGTATTTCGGGAGTGGAAATCAGTTTAAACTCTATTTGGACGATGCAGCCTGCGGCTGCACCGTCGCTCAGGGGAGAAAATACCCTGGGTGGAGGCTAAATCTGTCGTGTATCGGGTATTTCGGGAGTGGAAATCAGTTTAAACTCTATTTGGACGATGCAGCCTGCGGCTGCACCGCCGCTAAGGGGAGGAAATCCCCTGCGTGAAGGCTAAATCTGTCGTGTATCGGGTATTTCGGGAGTGGAAATCAGTTTAAACTCTATTTGGACGATGCAGCCTGCGGCTGCACCGCCGCTAAGGGGAGAAAATACCGTGGGTGGAGGCTAAATCTGTCATGTGTCGGGTATTTCGGGAGTGGAAATCAGTTTAAACTCTATTTGGACGATGCAGCCTGCGGCTGCACCGCCGCTAAGGGGAGGAAATCCCCTGCGTGGAGGCTAAATCTGTCGTGTATCGGGTATTTCGGAAGTGGAAATCAGTTTAAACTCTATTTGGACGATGCAGCCTGCGGCTGCACCGCCGCTAAGGAGAAAATACCGTGGGTGGAGGCTAAATCTGTCGTGTGTCGGGTATTTCGGGAGTGGAAATCAGTTTAAACTCTATTTGGACGATGCAGCCTGCGGCTGCACCGCCGCTAAGGGGAGAAAATACCGTGGGTGGAGGCTAAATCTGTCATGTGTCGGGTATTTCGGGAGTGGAAATCAGTTTAAACTCTATTTGGACGATGCAGCCTGCGGCTGCACCGTCACTCAGGGGAGAAAATACCCTGCGTGAAGGCTAAATCTGTCGTGTATCGGGTATTTCGGGAGTGGAAATCAGTTTAAGCTCCATTTGGACGATGCAGCCTGCGGCTGCACCGCCGCTAAGGGGAGAAAATACCGTGGGTGGAGGCTAAATCTATCATGTGTCGGGTATTTCGGGAGTGGAAATCAGTTTAAACTCTATTTGGACGATGCAGCCTGCGGCTGCACCGCCGCTAAGGGGAGGAAATCCCCTGCGTGAAGGCTAAATCTGTCGTGTATCGGGTATTTCGGGAGTGGAAATCAGTTTAAACTCTATTTGGACGATGCAGCCTGCGGCTGCACCGCCGCTCAGGGGAGGAAATCCCCTGCTGGGAGGCTAAATCTGTCGTGTATCGGGTATTTCGGAAGTGGAAATCAGTTTAAACTCTATTTGGACGATGCAGCCTGCGGCTGCACCGTCGCTCAGGGGAGAAAATACCCTGGGTGGAGGCTAAATCTGTCGTGTGTCGGGTATTTCGGGAGTGGAAATCAGTTTGAACTCTATTTGGACGATGCAGCCTGCGGCTGCACCGTCGCTCAGGGGAGAAAATACCCTGGGTGGAGGCTAAATCTGTCGTGTATCGGGTATTTCGGGAGTGGAAATCAGTTTAAACTCTATTTGGACGATGCAGCCTGCGGCTGCACCGCCGCTAAGGGGAGGAAATCCCCTGCTGGGAGGCTAAATCTGTCGTGTATCGGGTATTTCGGGAGTGGAAATCAGTTTAAACTCTATTTGGACGATGCAGCCTGCGGCTGCACCGTCGCTCAGGGGAGAAAATACCCTGGGTGGAGGCTAAATCTGTCGTGTATCGGGTATTTCGGGAGTGGAAATCAGTTTAAACTCTATTTGGACGATGCAGCCTGCGGCTGCCCCGCCGCTAAGGGGAGGAAATCCCCTGCGTGAAGGCTAAATCTGTCGTGTATCGGGTATTTCGGGAGTGGAAATCAGTTTAAACTCTATTTGGACGATGCAGCCTGCGGCTGCACCGCCGCTAAGGGAGAAAATACCGTGGGTGGAGGCTAAATCTGTCATGTATCGGGTACTTCGGGAGTGGAAATCAGTTTAAACTCTATTTGGACGATGCAGCCTGCGGCTGCACCGTCACTCAGGGAGAAAATACCGTGGGTGGAGGCTAAATCTATCATGTGTCGGGTATTTCGGGAGTGGAAATCAGTTTAAGCTCCATTTGGACGATGCAGCCTGCGGCATGGCCTTGAACTCTAGCTATCTAGAAAACGGGATTCCCTCAAAATATTCTAGCAAAAAACAATTAAAAAGCTGATTAGAGGAATTCAATAAAAAGGATAGCTCACTTGTCAATCGCGGTGTCCACATCGAACCGACATTCAGAGTCCTTCGAAAAATAGTATATATTTAACCCAGACAGAACATCACAGAGAAACATATATATGAGAGAAACGGCAAAAAAGTGTTGCCAACATTCATTCATTCAATCATTCAACGACTTTATTGTGGGAATAAATTTACCCAATTCCTAAGAATTCCATAGCTGCGTCAGTCGATAGAAAAGTACAGAACATGTTTTTCAACAAACTGTGGTGGAGAATTTTCTTTAAAAAAAAATGATACGATTCTATTCATTCAATCACATTAGTGATGAAAACCTGATGAGCTTTGAGGTTAATACTTCCACAGTTAAATTCACGTGCAGCCCTGTTCTGTGCCTCTAATAGAATGTTTTCATCGAACATTGATAACCGTCTTCTTTCCATTAGTTTTCCGTAAATGGAACGCAGTATTGCACAAAAGATTCGAAAATTTCTGTCAACCCCCTAATCCATCATCAATATAAGGGGCGCCGGAGAAATTAGGCCTCTTTAAGGCCAGGTGAAATGTGATGACACCAGAGCGAGAAAGAGATGACAAAAATGACAAAAAAAAACAAAAAAAAATGTGCTGTTGCGGCGGTCTTCGTTAATGGCGCGCTCTACTGCCAAAACACAGACGAGGCCTGGACGATAAACTCGTCCATGCCTCGTCTCTTTACTCACAGATATTCGTGATTTGCTGTTTAAAACTCAGTTTCTGCGTGGGCTGGTATCCTATTAGACCTTCGAGCACTACTGCTTTTTGGAAACTGGAGAAATTCATGCCTGTCGTAGTTTTGATGGGTGGAAAATGAAGGAGTGGACGAGTTTGGGCACAACACACGTGTGGTCCCGCTTAGATTGCCCTGTTCGACATGTACCACCGACAAAGGATTTCTTTTCCGTTTTTTATTATTAAAGGATTTACACAAGTTTACACTCGTGTGGAGAAAAAAAAAGAGAAAACATAAAAACAAACTATCAACCTCAAACAGAATATTCAGAGCAAAGATACTGTAAACCAATGAAACGAGACCAACGATGGATCAGTCCCACGAATACCACAGGGAAACGAGCACCCCAGCACTACGGAGGGTCACTGCGCCGCTGCCCTCGGAAGCCAGTTTCATGTGCACTAAGTTCTTATAGGCGCCGAAGTTTATAGGAATAGTATCGTTCCTACTCGAGATCTTCGAATACCGTGGAACAATTCTATTAGGTGAAAAGCAGCGCCGACACTCAAGATTTGACACGGTACGGTGGAATCTTAATCGGACCCCCCCGGGTTACCGAATCCCTCGTTCTCACGAAATCCCCAGGCCTAAGACCAAACTTGCCATTGAAAAGGATATGATGGAATAGAAACAAATCGTTCTTTTTCCTTCTGAGAGCCAAAGCGCTCTAGGCCAAAGAGTGCATTTCTGTCAGCAGCGGAGGGCAATTGTCCAGTAAATGAAGCCATGCTGTCTGGATAAGAACTCTTCTAGTAAAATTGTTCTGTATCTTTCCAATTCTATTAAATGTTCTTGAGTTTGGCGGTTGGAATACCGGGGTACCGTACTCGAGTAGAGGCCTAATACATACGTGGTGTAAGCTCTGATAAGCACAGAGGGGATTGCAAGTTGACAAACCTCTCCTGAAAATATTATTATTCATAGCAAAAAGTTGCTTTATTCGAGATAGATTCACAGTGTTTATCAAACTCAGACTTTTAGTAATAGTGAAACCTAAATCAGTTATTATTTGGTCAACTTTCTTGGATCTGACAGCTTCACTGATACAGTATATTTACTGTTGGCATTAAGCTATTACCCAAGTGGAGAACCTTCGTTTTTCTCTTTTGTCAACGGGAGATTCCAATCGCGAGACCAAGTACTAATAATGTCAACAGACTGTTGTAGCAAGATACAGTTCTCCGGTTGGGAAACGTCCCGATAGGATCTTGATATCATCCGCAAATGCACTGAAACCCGGTGCCACAGGAAGTGACAAGACCGGCGATTTCCGTGGAGTGTATATGTTGGAAAAGTATGGGCGACAATACCTCCTGCCTTGTGGTACAGCCTCACTCAGGACTGGCCTTGGAGTTGAGAAAGTGAGAAGAGTCAACACAGACCGAGAACGTCCTGTCAGTTAGGAACGAACGTATCCATGAAACTATTCGCGGATGGATACCAACCATTGAGAGTTTTTTGCAATAATTCTGGTCATGAGGAACCTTATCAAAAGCCTTAGCAAAACTTCAAAATAGACAAACATCAACACTCTTCCCAAACATCTAGGAAAGCCGTCCACTCTGTTTAGTGCTTCTATGGTTGCTGTCACAGTGGACTTCCTCCCTGGAAACCATGTTGGAAGGGAGGAGATAACCTGATTTGCTTCCCCAAGTGAGTCAAACGATCTTCTCTTCTTCAGAATTTTTTCGAACAGCCGTGAGAAAATAGATGTTATACTGATTGGCCTGAAATTAGCAGGCAGTCTGTGAAAGGGGGCTTGAATGGGGGTAACAAAATGATTGCCTCCATTTGATGGGGACTCTTCCACCAGACATGAAGCTCAGATTGAAAATGAACTCCAGGGGACCTGGCAATATCAAGAGCGATCTGCTTGGACAAAGCTGAGTGGTATGGCGTCTGGAGTGATACAGAGTTGGATGAGGGCCAGGCAAGAAGTTCCTTGATAATTTCATCTTTGTAAAAACCAACATGAATCAGCCATAACAGCGAAAGAATTTGGAGACAGGTAGACTGTCCATAGAAGAGACGGGTCAGAAAACGACATTTTGAAATACGTGTCCGCCAACAACCTTGCCAGCTCTATCACTACCAGCATTCCTCACCAATGCCCCATTTGGGCTTTTGAGAACCCCAACACCTCGTGGTTTTTCCCCAGTTTAGAGTGCTGATAAATCTGGAAGAAGGAATGTTTATCACTTGGATTCCGTTACAGCTTTTTTCTCAGTATTATGGTTATTATACTTCCTTCAATTTATTAGCAAAACGTTCACTAACTTTTTTGAACCGTTCCCAGAACTCAGCACAGTCCTGAGTTTGCAGTAGCCAAATGCCACGCTCTCAGATCTCAACCGCGTCAAGGTTGGTTAAATGGGGTGGGAGCCTTGCTTCACTACGGTAACACGGTTCAAGGGGGACGAAAGTATCAATGTGTAATGATGGATGATAGAAAGAAAAAGCTCGTACTTCTCGTCCACACTGACAACAGTGCCCAAGGAACCAGAACCAGTCTACATGAAGTAAAATGATTGCGAATAGCATCGAGATTTACTTCTTCCTAAAATTCCTTCTATATACAACGGGAGCATTACACCTTGGAAGGTTAAGTGCAAAAATGAACGATAGAGTGGATCACTGGACCCCAACGGTGGAGAAATGCTTACTGAATTGACCATACAATTATCATTACACAGAACTAGAAGTCAAGAACATGACCACCACGGGTCGATGCCCTAACAAATTGCTCCAAGGCTATGACTCGAGCAATACAGGTTAAAAACTTTCTTGAGATGGAACTCACATTGGCAAAAGCAGATGGTTCATTCCAATTGATATCCGGGAGTGTTAAAATCGCCTGTGATGATAGAAGGTCAGCTACAAGAAATGAGGTCGCCGATGGTACTGAACAGTTGCTCAGACAAATTCGAAGTACAAGATGGTGTCCTGTAGATGCACAACCAGAAACCGTATGGGTTTCAAGTCAATTCAAGTGGGCCCAAATCTCGTGCAAAGGATTTCATATGTGCATCAGGGACCGAATCCTGGAACACAAGAACTGGACAAAAAAGTTTCCTAGCCAGAAAAAGAACCTCTCCACCCTTTTATGCGGAAGACGGTCCGACCTCAAAACTTCGTAATGCGAGCACCAGTCACCCAGTAGAGAAACCGACCCAACCCCACCGTTCAACCATGTTTCCAGTTAAAGAGATAATGTCCGTGTCGAATTTTTTGAAGCAAGAATTTCACCGCGTCTACGTTCTCTTACTAGTGAGCGAAATGTTAAAAAGTGGCAATACATGTAAGGCGGCACAAATTTATCCGGGGAGAGTTTAGCAGTTTCCTGAGCTCGTAGGGGCTTGGGTCACTCCAGGGAAGATGCAGAAGGATCAGTTACAATGTTCGAGGTGCTGGCATGACTCTATCTACTTTAGTTAGGAGCAAACGATATTCCCAATAATGACTAGAGTTGGGACGCTGCCGTTGGGCCCTGACCCTGTCCTCTCTCCTCCTTTGAAAGAGAGGGCCTTATAAAGACCCCCTGGAGTGAGAAAGATTTGAGCCAGTGGGTTCCTGACGACAGACTATTCCGGATTAGCGTGAAACGTTGTAGGCAAGACCAACTTTAATCAAGCGTGACCTCCTCCCCAGAATTCGGCTTTACCCGATCCGGATAAATGGATGTGGGCCTCCGCACTCAACCTCCAAATGATCTAATATCTTAACAATACAATTTCATCATGTAATACTCCTTAACCGATGATGTGACATCGGAAGACTTCATCAATGCTCAGAGATCACTACTGACCGCTTCCTCTCACGTTCCTCAAACGTGCAATCACAGTTATTAGTAGGCCTAACAGGAGAAGATGAGCGCACAGTTAAGTTGTGGGAAAGCTTCAGGACTTGAGAGTAACAATTCTCAGCTTGTAATACGGCATTATCCTGAAGTAGCTGGGCATTCTTAGCGGCTAATGACCTATTCTCATCTACAAAGTTCAAGATTCTTCGACATGATTAAATCAAACTTTCTCCTCATAGACGACGAATTCGCTTACCACAAGCTTCAGTATGCTGTTGGAAGTGTTTCATCCTTTCATCAATTCCACAACAGCACTAGCAAAATCCAACGGTGCTTGTAGGATCCAACTTCTCCGCTGCGACTTGTTGATGCTCGGCGTCTGAAACAGGAGAGCGGCGAAACACGGTTGGGCAAGTATACTTACGAAGCAGATGAGTTGAAGCTTAATAGACCTGTGATGGTGGCTTGTTGAAAAGTCGAGTATATGATTTCGCACCCCGCCACAGAGGTACTTCGCAAAGTTAGTGAGATCGTTGACAACAGACATCAAGAGCAGTATATATAAACGTCGGCTGCTTGACGAGATACGTGCGATTCAATAGCGCATTTGATATCCAACCATCAAGTATACGAGTGGTAGGCCGGAGAACAGCAAGGTACCTCAAACTTGGGTAATTAAACCAAGTATTAGGGTCAACGAAGTTGAAGGCATCGTGCACGCTGAAAATCATTTTTAATTTTATGTGTACAATCAAACAATTCGAGCTAGCTGACAACACCTACGAATTCTGAGGCTCCGAAAATGTGCCCCTTACAAGTTAGGACCACCTAAAAACTGCTGTGGGGTCGATCATCTAGCACTTCTGGGTCGCTCATCTAACACTTTTTCATGAAATGCTGATGTGGCCGTCAAACAGCATAGAAAACAATTGTGGTACGAACTCGAGATGCAGGAAAACTTCAAAAATGGCAGTGACCATGTCCCCAAACGCGGAAAAAGCTCAAAAACCATTTTGGCGCGAAATTCAAGTCCACATTTACAGTGTATTCAAACCGATTTTTCTTTCAAAATAAAGGTTTTTGAGGGACTCTATCGACGTCCTCGTCCGCTAAAGAGCCCATGCTATGCAAAAACACAAAAAAATAATATATGGTTCTCGGCGCGGACGTTGCCTTTGAGGATGAAGATTTAGGCACGTAGTAAAGCAGGCGAAAGTGCGCTCGAAACTGTTATAAGGAGCAAAGGAATAACTTAAATAATTGAGCAGAGATATCGGCTTATCAATGTATCAATATCAATATCAGCTTCCATGAAACAAACAGCATTTCACTTATTACGAAACGGAGCATGGAGTTGGTCGAATAGTGAACGGCCACGTAGAGAATAATGGCCGGTTGTTCTCATCATCACAGGTACCAGCATGTTCCCATCATCATGGATTTGTGAGACCGACCACTTGAATGCAATCTATCACTCAATACAATTTCTTTCGTACTCGTCTGATTGTGAGCCCTGTCTGAATACTTTCGGGCTCGTCTTATCACCAACTCAAATGATCCTGAGTGGTGGGTTTACTACGGGCTGTAGTAATCCCCCTCAAAATAAAGTTAAGATAATCTTAAACGATCGTGTGAAGAAATGTTGGAATGATCTGTCAGCTTATCTTGATGATATGGTGAAGGATATGAATCTCACCTGGGGTCGTATTCGCCAACAACCCGCCGAGGGAAGTGGAAGGGAAGCGGAAGGGATGATACCGCGCGCGGCAGAGGAGCGGATCAACCCATCTTACACCATGTAAGATGGAAATGCAAACTGTGTTACGTATCGATATCACTGCAAAAAGATAAAGATTCCATCGCAAAGCGGCCATTCTTCAGCTATGCGATTCAAAAAATCCTGGCGGTCGCGAGGGAAGCCAAGGGAGGCGAGAGGTGGCCGGAGCGCGCGTTTTGTACTGAAATTTCACCTATTTGGCTCCTTTCGACTACCCGGCGGGTTATTGGCGAATACGACCCCTGTAAGCGCATCATTCAGATGATGAACATTTTTGAGATGATGCTAATTTCATCAGGGGTAGTATTCGCCAACAACCCGCCGAGGGTAGTCGAAGGGAAGCGGAAGGGATGATACCGCGCGCGGCAGAGGAACAGACCGACCCATCTCACACGCTGTAAGATGGAAATGAACGTATTGGATCGATTACCCTTCGAATTCTTCTGTGGACTTCCCTTTGAGAATATTGTGTAATTTTTCATTTTTTCGTTCGGGATTCTTTCACATTTTTAGGGACCTCGTTTCTAGAATAAGAATATTGAAAACTGATTTCCTTTGTTGCAGAAACAAATAGTATAGCATGTTTTACTGGGTTTTATTCGTCAGTTCTAGTAAATCGGCGCTCTTAAAGCTCGCTGTGTTCTGGACTTTAAAACTTTATAATTCAAGTATTATGGACAGTGGCTCATCAAAATGAGACTTCTTTATACCACACAAATGGATCGGTCTTTCAAATTCAATATTCACATTTAAAAACTGAAACCTGGCAGAATAAAGATCGCGTTATTTCGCGGCACACTGTCTATAATACTTGGACATAAAAGATGAGAGCCCACAGCCTGTTTCTGGATAGATTATTAAATGTGGCATAAATCGCTTTTCAATTTTTTTTTGGTAAAAATTCAATGAAACGTGCGAAAAAATAGCAAAAAAATGAATAGTTCACTACGTCAAAAACGTACAATTGTAACGAAAAAGGATCTGAGAGTAACCAATGAAAAGGAAAACAAAAGACAGGAATCGCACTTTGGAAATTGAGAAAATGAGGGTTCAAGAAATCAAAATGAATGAATCTGACGTCTCTTCCGTGCAATTTGCAATAAATTTCGCCGCGATGCGGCCAATTTTCCCGAGAAGCGATGCAAAAACTTCCGGCGGTCGCGAGGGAAGCCAAGGGAGGCGAGAGGTAGCCGTGGAGCGCGCGTTTTGTACTGAAATTTCACTTCACTTACCCTTCGACTACCCGGCGGGTTATTGGCGAATACGACCCCAGATGAAATACCAGTTATCGTTATCAGCTTTCACAAAACAACAAGCATCTCATTTCATTCATTGAGAAGGAAAGCATGGAGTTGGTCGATTAGAGAATGACCACTTACAGAATGAGGGCCGGTTTTCCTTTTTCTCACAGGTATAATCATGTGTTATCATATCATGAATATCCGAGGACGATCGCTTTAAGCGCCTTTCACAGTCTGCCGGACGACGCCGTCCTGTACGTTACAAGATAGGACTGCGGCGTCGGTGAGGCCCGCACTGCGGTATCGGCCGACCGACGTCGCCGTGCGGTGAAGTCATTGACACGACGTCGGAGCAAGTTATGACGGGTCAAAACGTGTTGGTTTCGCCTTACATTTTGTACTGATAAGTCGGAACTGACGGTTGTTCACCGCAGCTTCCCTCGCACTGCGGCATCTTATAACGTGCCGGACGTCGTCGTCCGGCAGACTGTGAAAAGCGCTTTAGGGTGAATCACCGCTAATGGAATGAATACGGGCGTAAGTTCAGCGACCTGTTGTGACTGATAGCGATAATTATGAATCAATACGAAATCAAGATCATCTGAAACTTGTCTGGAAGAATATCAGATTATTTTATCGAAATAATATTAGACCATTTGATAGGGGTGGTTTTCTACAGCCCTACGGGCCTTAATCTTCCTTGGAGCTGGAAGTGCCTGATAAGTGTGTATCACCAGAAGAACAACGGGTGGAGCAATTGACTTTACTCTTTCTAAGTATATATTCAGTTTTTCGAACAAAATATTTTCTCTATGTACTTATCAGCAGTCACGAGTACTCCTTTTCCCAATCATAAGGAAACTCCTTAACGCCTTTTCTCTTCATCGCCTTCCTCAGGGTTGTATAGATCAAGTCATAATTCGGCTCGGCAAAAAATTGCAGGCTATCAATGTGTCTGAAATCTTTTCAAATCCATGTGTAACAGACTATCGAATACTTTCGCATTCTAGAAACTTAGAAGCCAGCTTACTCTAGCACAAGCTGATATTCCTCTCTTGCACACAGTTTCATAAAGTCGGTAAGAAGAGGCTCCTGACGTGAGTCCATTTTTGTTTTCCCTACCTGGAATGAATTTACTTGGTACAAGAACGCCACATTGAAAGCAAGATTGCTCCCACGTCTTTGATACTTGTAACTCCCTTCCATGGCAGTTGTGCGTTTGTGAAATCAACTAGCATGTAGAACCTTAACTATTGGTGTTCATCTAGAGAGGGAGTCATATTACGGAAGAGGTCTGGTCTCATGTTGTTTAATGAACTATGCTTATTAGAGCGGAAGACTAGACCGAAGTCAGACGTCGAGATCATAGCACGATTATCAACGCCAGCGCGTTACGGGCGTGGTGCGCGTGCGTGGAGTTGGGGTATGGATGGTCTGACCCCACACCCGCGCGTGACATTAGTTAAATCATGCCGGCGACGGCCGTAAGAAGTTTTGCATAATTTTCATTAATGGTCCTCCATCAATTTCATTCTTTTCCATAAAAACTAATCCCACTACTTCCTTCTGCTGCTTTAGCTAGTGAAGAACCCGTAAACAGATACTGTTCGACAAAGCTAAGGCTCACTTCAATCAGCTCTGTTATAATGTCGTCGCTGGAGAATTTATAGTCTCTGCAAGCGCGCCACGCCCTTGACGCTCGTGGAAAGTATTCATACTTCAACACCACGCCAGCGCGTTACGCGTTGACGTAGAAGAGTGCGAATATCGCCTGATTACAGCAGCAAATGCTGAGAAACTCTGCATTTTGCCAAGTGTTGCGCAGTGAAAAGTTGCAAAAACCTTTCTTCTAGCATAGATGTCGCGCTTCAGATGCTCACTAATTTCCTCTCCTACTTGTGAGTAAAGGGAGCTGAACTGCAAGTTTCTTCACGCAGATAGAAGCCTGTCAATACATTTCTGAAAGTTGGGCCCCGCAGAAAAGGTAAAGGATTTGGCTTTGCTCTAAAATGTTGTCAAATTGTTTAATTAGATTTGGCTATCAAACTGATTTCCTAACTGTGGTGAAATTGTTGAATCGATTTGGCTGTTGTTGGTATATGCAGATAACATAATCATTAAGTGTAGTGAAAATGTTGCAAACGGATTTGGCAGGAGCTCTATGAATTATCACAGTCAAATCACGCGTCAGAAGGTCCTCTGGCGAGCGAATCAAGACAAAAAATAAAAAAAAATAATCCTCAGCCAACAATTCTGAACGAAACGTGGTCTTATGGGCCAGAAATAAGGTTTTCGAGTGTTATTCTGCCTTTTCAGTGTAGCTCCCACTAAGGTACCAGACCTTCTCTCACCGATTAGATAAAAATGAAAACGAAATCTAACGCAATTTATTAGCTACTAACGCTATGCCTTCGTGTCCTCGATGCTTTCACGGTTCACATTGTATGGCAACATGTTTGTCGCTAGACTTATTCTTGTTCTGATTTGATCCAAATTACGCTTGACGCAAAACCCCTTCTGATGCGTGATTTGACTCTGATAATTCATAGAGCTCCTGCCAAATCTGTTTGCAACAATTTCACTACACTTAATGATTATGTTATCTGCATTTACCAACAACAGCCAAATCGATTCAACAATTTCACTACATTTAAGAAATCAGTTTGATAGCCAAATCTATTGAAACAATTTCACGACATTTTAGATCAATGCCAAATCCTTGAACTTTTTTGCGGAGCCCAACTTTCAGAAATTTAACAACCTTTTCCAAGGGTTTCCCTTCTAAAACATCGACAATCTCTAAAAGTCAAGTTGTTGTTTTTTTTTCGAAAACATAGTGGAAGAAATGAAGAAACAACCGCTCCGCAGCTAAGACTGTAAGATAAAAGTTGCAACGCGGCTTCCTACAAATAAGATACAAGGCATATACCTTTTGAATTTGAAAGTCTAAGAAATGAAGAAATGAGTTTTAAAATGACCCAATTCTAAAGGGTCCAGGCACTATCCTTGACGGGGAGAAACCCACCATTCAAGACAGAAATGAAATGAACCACCGATTGGTAAAGCTACCAGTCGAAGTATTTCCAGAGAGCTCTTATAAAAACAATGATTTAAAGCGCAGTATCAGGCATCTTTTATCAGAGTTTTTCATCATTTCTATGAGTAACTTCACCGCTCCATGCCGACGTGGCTCGTCTGCGCCGGCCCATATGTCTGATTCGGAACAAGAACGATAGTTAAGTGCGCCCGAAGAGGACTACCGTAACCTTAGGAATGATGTTATTCGGCTCTCTTAAACAAATTTGATGATACCCAATTGATCAATGATAAAGATAAAAGAAGTGAAGAGCGGTGTGTCTTCATTCACACACCGTCCTTCTCCAGAGGTCAGCAGTTGAGGATCTGCCTGGACTACAAAGCAGGAAAACAGCACCACCGGTGGTGAAGATGTAGCGAATTTGGAGTCAGATCTTATAAAATTTTGGAGCCAACTCGAGTGAGATTACGGTGGCCCTGTTCTGGCGCACTTATAGTTTACAGCAATAGAAGTAGGACCTGGTGAGGTTGCGGACTCGTCCTAACATACGGTAGTTTGTTAGTGATATCACTCATTTCTCCCAAAAAGCTGTAATAGATCGGCGAGTCTGTGTTTTCACCGATATGACCACATTTGTGGAAGCAATGAAAACAGGTGAAAATGTTAGAGTAGAAGTGAAAACTCACCGACCAATTTCAGCTATTTCGAAAAAATGAGTTATGACACAATCAGACTACAGCATGTTTGGAACAGTCCGCAAACCACCAGGTCCTACTTCCATTGCTGTAGACTATAACTACCGTTCTTGTTGATTCGGAGGCATGGTTTGCATACAGTGTCGTGAACAATAAACTGAGGTCATGCGCACGTCCCTTGATGTCCTGCGCACTCCTACTGAGATCCAGCACACATTCCATGACGTGCTGCTCATCCTTACAGGGGTCCTGCACAAGCTTCATGATGTCCTGCACATTTTTAGTGAGGTCCTTTACACATTCTACGACGTCCTGCACACCCGTACTGGGGTCTTGCCCACGTTCCATGATGTCCTGTTCACTGGACGAAAAATACCGTGCGGTACCGATTGCCACAAAGCCTTAAAATGCTCTGCAATTTTCATCCTCGAGTTTGAGTCGGTCGGTCTGATATAGCAATGCAACTGATATCATCATTTCATGCCCTTGTGGTAATCGGTACCGCACGGTATTTGGAGTTTATTGTCCTGCTCATCCCTACTGGGGTCTTGCACACGTTCCATGATGTCCTGCGCACCTGTATTGGGATTCTACACACGTTCCAAGATGTCCTGCACACTCCTTCTGAGGTCCTGCACGTTCCATGATTTTCTGCACACTCCTACTGAGGTCCTGTACACATTCCATGACGTCCTGCTCATCCCTACTGGGGTCTTGCACACGTTCCATGATGTCCTGCACACCTCTACTGGGATCCTACACAAGTTCCATGATGTCCTTCGCACCTGTATTGGGATCCTGCACACGTTCCATGATGTCCTGCACACTCCTTCTGAGGTCCTGCACGTTCCATGATGTCCTGCACACCTCTATTGGGATCCTGCACACGTTCCATGATGTCCTGCACACTCCTTCTGAGGTCCTGCACACGTTCCGTGATTTTCTGCACACTCCTACTGAGGTCCTGTACACATTCCATGACGTCCTGCTCATCCCTACTGGGGTCTTGCACACGTTCCATGATGTCCTGCACACCTCTATTGGGATCCTACACAAGTTCCATGATGTCCTTCACACCTGTATTGGGATCCTGCACACGTTCCATGATGTCCTGCACACTCCTTTTGAGGTCCTGCACACGTTCCGTGATTTTCTGCACACTCCTACTGAGGTCCTGAACACATTCCATGACGTCCTGCTCATCCCTACTGGGGTCTTGCACACGTTCCATGATGTCCTGCACACCTCTATTGGGATCCTACACAATTTCCATGATGTCCTTCACACCTGTATTGGGATCCTGCACACGTTCCATGATGTCCTGCACACTGCTTTGAGGTCCTGCACACGTTTCGTGATTTTCTGCACACTCCTACTGAGGTCCTGAACACATTCCATGACGTCCTGCTCATCCCTACTGGGGTCCTGCACACGTTCCATGAAGTCCTGCACACCTCTATTGGTATCCTACACACGTTCCATGATGTCCTGCACACCTTTATTGGGATCCTGCACACATTCTACGGCGTTCTGCGCACCCCTACTGGGGTCCTGCTGTAGTTACATGACGTCCTGCATTCTCCTAGTGCGGTCTCGCATAGTCAACCGACACTTTAGCACACCCTGCGACGCCTTCTTATCGATGGTGCGCATGGAACGAACACGCGCCGCGCTCAAGAAGACCCCTCCCGCACAGCATCCTCTTCCGAGCCAAACGTTTAGGCCCCGGTCAGAGTTGGTGCTATTTGCATCTGCAACCCACCGACTCTCCCCCAACACCTCCCGCCCCCCCGCACCCCCCAACACCCCCAACACCCACCCGGTCGATACGTATAGTGGAGTCCACCAAGAGTCTCATTTACTTATCAATAAGAGGCGATCGGCTGGGGATCAATGTGCATGAATCCCGTACCAGCACGCTCGATACCGATTAAGCGAGAGCGGTTGTGCTGCAATGAGTTTCATATTCCTGAAAGTTTAGGTTCCTGGCAAAAGTGAAGATTTGGCATGGCCATAGAAATATACTCAGTTAAAAAAGGAAAATAAAGAAAAATGAAAAAAAGGTCTTGATATATTCCTGAGAACGACTTGGCGTAGAATATTTTTTTTTCGGGAAATGAAGTGAAATAGTTGAAGGAATGATTTGGCAGTCGAGTTTGAACCAACTATTGATAAGAGTTGTGCAAAACGAGAGATCGCCTTGTCTGTGCCTATCCGTAAAACATCAAAGCGAAATCACGCGTGAAGTGGGAAGCATCAAAACTTTTTCGGGAGCTGTAATGCGGCGGTCTTCACGTATTAGGTGAAGTAAAATCAACACGCGTGATTTCGCTTTGATATGTTCTACGGATAAGCACAGACAAGGCGATCTCTCGTTCTGCACAACTCTTATCAATAGCTGGTTCAAACTCGACTGCCAAATCATACTTTCAACTATTTCACTTCATTTCCCGAAAAACAAATTATTCTACGCCAAATCGTTCTCAGGAATATATCAAGACCTTTTTTCATTTTTCTTTACTTTCCCTTTTTAACTGAGTATATTTCTATGACCATGCCAAATCTTCACTTTTGCCAGGAACCTAAACTTTCAGGAATTTCATTTATTTTTCCTAAAGGTTTCCTTTTTAACATGATCTATGCCTGGTGGTGTTAGATGAAAGTAAACCCACTGATTTCTTGCTCGCCTCCCCTTCTATGACGTCCTGCGCACTCCAACTGATGTCCTGCACACTCCCTCTGATGTCCTGCACACTTTCTATGACATCCTGCACACTCCCACTGATGTCCTGCACACTTTCTACGGCGTTCTGCGTGCACCCATTTGGGTCACAAGCACGCTCATGCCGATCATTTTTCCGCAGGGCTACCGTTGCCCTCCTCCAAAAATTTTCTGAGTGTCAGCTTGGATATGAGCACATCGTAATAGCCAACAAACGTGTTTGCACAATTTCGACCTCCTCAGCCACTTCCCGGCGGCTTCTCGAAGAGAACGGTGTGTGAATGAATGCATACCGCTCCACTGCCCTTTTATACCCCGCATGTTATGAGCGTGTGTTATCGTTCGTTATCATGTTTTGCTCAAGAATGGTTACGGTAGCCCTGCGGAAAAAATGATCGGCATGGGCGTGCTTCTATTTGGGTCCCGCACACTTTCTACGGCGTCTTGCGCACTTTCGTTTTGTCACCGCACACCTTCTACGGCGTTCTGTGCACGCCCATTTGGGTCCCGCACACTTTCTACGGCGTCCGGCGCACTCTCATTTGGGTCTCACACAATTACTACGGCGTCTCAGACGTTCGCTGTTGTTCACAGGACACGAGTGAGATGTCACCTCACGCAATGCTCCCTGTAGACATCCAAAAGGGGCATGGATCGCCCCTCGAGAACTGCCCGTCGCCCCCCTCCTTGGTGCCGTAGACATCCCATCGGAGGAGGATCTCCATCCCCGATTCCGCGTTCACATCCTATCAACACCCTGTAGACCTGATATTACCATCCCAGTGAAGCATCAACCGCTTTATGACGTCACTCCTTAAGGGCAGCATACACACTCACAAACATGGTGGAGGTAACAGCATAAATAGGACCGCACGGCTCCTACCATGTCGTCTACGACGTTTGAAGCGCCAAAAACCATCCAGGATGACAATATGTGACAATGTTTGAGCAATCTTGCCTTCCACGTCTGTATTTCCCACCCGTTCGAGTACAAGAATTAGAA
Source organism: Aplectana chamaeleonis (assembly GCA_029168955.1). Taxonomy (NCBI): domain Eukaryota; kingdom Metazoa; phylum Nematoda; class Chromadorea; order Rhabditida; family Cosmocercidae; genus Aplectana; species Aplectana chamaeleonis. The sequence continues at coordinate 317,410 of JAPDOI010000218.1, read as the reverse complement.
ATGAAACTTGAGAAAACATGTGATAAGATAGAGTGATAGCACTATATCATGGGAGCGCACGAGAGAAATAGCTTGATTTGCTTGAATGTAACATGTCTGCATACCGATTAACTCTCGTCCATTTTTGAGAATGCCGCTCTACTTTGGCTGACTTTTTGAAATGTTGTTTCTCTCGTGCATTCCCATTTGGTAATGCTATCACTCTAACTTATCACATGTTTTCTCAAGTTTCTTTTCTCATTCTCGTACTCGAATGGGTGGGAAAACACTGGCGTGGAAGGCAAGATTGCTCAAAAATTGACAAGTATATCCTGTTTCCGAGTGTGATTTATTTCCGTTCGTCGCGTGCGTCTGCGTGCGTACGCTGCGTCTCCTTCTCCCCACAATTTCTCGCTGTCTCTACCTTCGCTCCGCACAAGCGCGCGAGAGAACAGAGTAATTACGGCTCGGAACCAGAGGATATTGCCATCCTGGATGGTTTTTGGCGCTTCAAACATATTTGACGACATGGTAGGGGCCGTGCGGTCCTATTTATGCTGTTATCTCGACCACGTTTGTGAGCGTGTATGCTGCCTTTAAACGGCGGTATGCCTTCTTTCGAAACTTGATGATGAGGCCCGATTTTCCTTATTTCAGTTCTAGTCTAAGCGGAACAGAGAAATTGGACCCTCTCAATCAATTTTTCTAGAGAAAAACTAACATTGGCGTGGATCCTAATGAGACTTTTCGTTCCTCTTTGGAGGTTCGCGCAAACTCGGTGCACCTACGTAATAGCATATGACACCGAGTTTGCGCCAACCTTCGAGAGTAAACGCAAGGTCTCATTAGGATCTATACCGACGTTACATTATTTTAATAATGATGTCCTTATGCGGACAACACTCTACTGCTTCCAAATGAACTACTATAAGTTATACAAACCATTCCGAATGAAATGTACTTTTTTTAGAGCCAGTTTCGGACATAGAGTCAAAATGCACTTTGCAGCTGCCTAGAGTCACCCTGGAAAACGTTATAGCAGATTTTTTCTCCGATTTTTGTACCTATTGTACCCTCAAAAAAGCGCATTAATTTTATGAAAATCCGGAAACAGACCTCATAATCGTGTTCGGGGCCCGAAACAGCCCCCCAAGGCAAAGTTTGGGTGGAAGCGCATTCTCCGAGCTATGTGCAGACTGATGGCGTTCTTGACTTGTATGGATTTTCGGTTCAGCGTTCAATTATATCAAGGCACGGGGTACAGAAAGCGTTGAAAAAATTTTTTCTCCAGATTTGACTCAAAATTCAACCTGGGGGTGATTTGTGGTGCTGATCATGAATCTGAGGTGTACCTGTGGTTTTTCTTAAGTTCGACTAAATTTTTCCAAAGCTTCCCACCGGCAGAAAAATTTGACGGCAAAATCGACTTTCGACGATTTCTGGAATGTGACAAAAGATGTGGCTCAAATCGTTCTTTAGGGGTTTATTTGAAGTGCTCAACACGAATCTGATGTCAGTTTATGGATTTTTGACAGCTTACGATAGATTACGTTGGGTATACGGTATAGTTGTACACGAACGAAATTTTTGAAAAAATTTTCGATATTTTTTTCGTTCGTTCGAAAATTCGTCGAACGTAATTTTTTCAAATTCCGTTCGTTCAAAATTTCGTCGAACGATTATTTTTCAATTTTCGTTCGTTCGAAATTTCGTCGAACGAATTTTTTTCAAATTGCATTCGTTCGAAATTTTTTTTCGAAATTGTACAGCTATACGGTAGTTCGATCAATGTCACAGATTTGCCTCAAAGTTTCTATGTGGGAGTTTTTTGGGGTGCTGAATACGAATTCTATGCCCATTTGTCTGTTTTCAAACTATTAAGTTCTGCCTCCTGAATAACATGTTACCTACCGTATCCTACAGTAAACCTATAAATTCCGACAAGCGAACCCCAGATTCGTGTTCAGCAGTACATGTTTATCGCAGTATCCGGAGAAAAATAAAAAACACCTCAAAAATTCCATGGTGGACAACATGGATGGGAATCAGGGTAAATGAACACCCCCGAATGATCAGAGATTCCTGACAAACAACTAAAAATGACGCAAATGACACTCATAAAGGGATGGAAAAAATCAAAATCTGCCTACGAAGGCAGTTGCTGAAAACTCCGTAAACCACGGAAACCTTCGGGTCCATCACGGGGAACTCCGCGAGGTGCATCTCTCGGCATGCCACCAAAGCCCCTTCCACGGGAAGAAGTTATTAAAAAACGAATCACAGATCTCTTATAACTAAAGAGAAGAATTACCATAGAAGTCTACAGCATCATCAAAAAATAAAACGAAATGCAAATCTCATATAACCGAAAATGAGAGCTTGGACGACACGATCTTCGTGATACATCGATTGATGGAAGCTGCCACCGCCCCTCCCGCGAATGTTCTGTAGAACAGCCCATCGACCTGCGCAGCCGTAGACATCCCGAATTGACGTCCTGTGGACATCAACTCGGTCTGCGTCGATTTAAAGCACTCGGCGGGATTGCCGGTCGATGGGCTGTTTAACAGCCCGTCGCCCCCTGCTCAACAGCACACCGGGACGACCCCGCGTAGAGCTGCCTGTTCGCCAGCGGTGACTCGTTCTGGGCGGATCGACGTCCTGTAGACAACAGCGAACGTCTGAGGTTGTGCGCACACCCATTTGGGTCCCGCACACTTTATACGGTGTCCGGCGCACTCCCACGTGGGTCCCGCACACTTTCTACGGCGTCCGGCGCACTCTCATTTGGGTCCCGCACACTTTCGATGGCGTCCGGCGCACTCTTATTCGGGTCCCACACAATTACTACGGCGTCCTGCGCACACCCATTTGGGTCCCCCACACTTTATACGGCGTCCGGCGCACTCCCATTTGAGTCCCGAAAACTTTCTACGGCGTCCGGCGCACTCCAATTTGGGCCCCGCACACTTTTTACGGCGTTCTGCGCACGCCCATTCGGGTCCCGCACACTTTCTACGGCGTCCGGCGCACTCCCACTTGGGTCCCGCACGCTTTCTACGGCGTGTGGCGCACTCTCATTTGGGTCCCGCACACTTTCTACGGCGTCCGGCGCACTCCCACTTGAGTCCCGCACACTTTATACGGCGTGCGGCACACTTCCACGTGGGTACCGCACACTTTCTACGGCGTCCGGCGCACTCTCATTTAGGTCCCACACACTTTCTACGGCGTTCTGCGCACACCCATTTGGGTCCCGCACACTTTCTGCGGCGTCCGGCGCACTCCCACTTGGGTCCCGCACACTTTCTACGGCGTTCTGCGCACACCCACTTGGGTCCGGCACGCTTTCTACGGCGTGTGGCGCACTCTCATTTGGGTCCCGCACACTTTCTACGGCGTCCGGCGCACTCCCACTTGAGTCCCGCACACTTTATACGGCGTGCGGCACACTCCCGCGTGGGTCCCGCACACTTTCTACGGCGTCCGGCGCACTCTCATTTAGGTTCCACATATTTTCTACGGCGTTCTGCGCACACCCATTTGGGTCCCGCACACTTTCTATGGCGTCCGGCGCACTCCCACTTGGGTCCCGCACACTTTCTACGGCGTTCTGCGCACACCCATTTGGGTCCCGCACACTTTCTACGGCGTCCGGTGCACTCCCACTTGGGTCCCGCACACTTTCTACGGCGTTCTGTGGCGCACTTCTGAGTCACACCGTGCCGCGTTCCAAAAAGTACTTCCGACTTTCCTGCCGTATTGATTGAAGCGTTGCCCCGTAAAATCCTGAGCAAAAGCCTATCAGTAACGGTGTTTATTTCACTAGTTCATTTTTACGAATAAGTAAACGTCGGATGGTTTATAATAACATGTTTACGTGTTTTTGTCTTTCCTGACCCTCAATTTCGAGGTTCCACAAAAATTGAGCTACCAACTTCAAATTTTGACAGGAGCTAGGTGCAAACAAAACCAGCTCCCTGGCCCAAAATGAGCTCTCTAGCTCAACGATAAGTGTTCCAACAAGATCGTGAACGCCAACTGAAAAAAAAAGGAGATGAACATTTTTTCGACCAAAATGACGTGGTTTTGACACTTTTTCTCGAATCTCAGGTAACCATTTCGGACCATTTTTTGAACAGTTATTGAACTTTCTAAAGTATATTAAATGCAAAAAGAACGGTTTTCCTACGTTTACTCTGGACCCTGATACTGAGATCAGGGGGATGCGCGATGGCGAATCAAAGCCAAATCTGGTGAGCGCTTCGCGCTCACCACAATTCATTGATCTCCAATTGACCGCTTCTAATTGATAAGTAAATGAGACACTCTTGGCGGACCACACTATATGTTTAAAATGATGGAGTGAGGTCGAGAAAATCACTCGGTGTATCCAACTAGATATGACGATGATTACGTGGTCAACAGGATTGCACCTGTTCAGAGAAATAGTGAAGGAGAGCATAGTGAAGGAACGGAGGTATCAGTAAGGTTACCTTTCTAGTGATACGCAATGTTTTATCATAGGCCCGCCCACCCGGTGATTTTCTCATCCGCCGTCATCCACGTATTGCATGGATATCGACCGCGTCGGATACACAGAGTGATTTTCTCAACCTCACTCCATCATTTTAAACATACGTATCGACCGGGTGGGTGTTGGGGGATGTTTGGGGTGCGGGGGGTGTTAGAGGGTGTTGGGGGGTGCGGGGGGATACACCGAGTGATTTTTGCATCCCATTTCCAATGCATTCTGTGCGTATCGACCGGGCTGGAGACGTCGGCTTATCCAACTATGACCGGGGCCTTAAAGTACACCACCCTAGAGAACAAGGTGCTTATATGGAGTCTAAGAAAACAATGACTGATAACGAAAAAAAACCATCATTCTCATAAAGTAACCCTGAGAGGCTGGTTTCCGAGTTTGAACCGCCCGTTAGGGACCCAGAAGTCATCATGGTGAGTTCTGCCAATTATTTTCGGCATTCCCGTGGCCGATTACCCCTAGTCACAAATTTTCAAGCGATTTGGTTCACGCCTTCCAAAAAAATGGAATTCGACCTCAATTATTTTAGTATTTCAAGTTGTGCGCCACTTTATTAGAAACTTCAGGGTAGGTGCGTCGTCGCTACCTCGTTGCGCGTTGCCGCAAACTCGGTGCGCATGCATATGTTATGACATAAACTCTGGTACCGCCGTAGTGACCTGTTAATTTCGATTATCACAGCGCGGAGCGGTGGCTTTTTCGTCGGAACCTCCTTGTCACTAGTTATATTTCACCGAGGCCCACCGCTCCGCTGCTGGTATTGATTGAAATCAACAGGTCACTAGGGCGGTACCAGAGTTTACGTGCCCCGAGTTCGCGCCAACGCACAATAAGGAACACAAAGTATCAGTGCGATCCATGAAGGCTGCGCCGTGAATACAAGCGGAGTCGGGCTCATATGGCAAAGAGCGCGAAATTCGCGTTCGAAATTCGCTCCAACCTCAACCCTGGCGGCTCTCCCAGAGGCATTGCTCACGATAAACTTTGTTTCTAAATTTCCAGTGGAAAACAGTTGCGATAGCTCTCAGAATGTTAACAGTGCTAAACGAACGAGGTCAAAGATCCTCTAAAGGGTTCTGCAAAGTTGAACCGGCCGGCGAGTTGTCGCCGAGCATCAGTTTTAACGCGGCGACAAAATTGTACGAAACATTATCGTCACCGCGTTAGTTAACGCTCGCTGGCAGTGATGCAGGGTCGCCGCAGCGTCAAAACATTCTGTGGTGCCCCTTGTTGCCTTTCACGCTGCTGCGATCACCCTCGTCCTCGAATGTAATCGATATTGCATCACCCAGCGTTCGTCGCCACGAGCAAGGTCGCGACTTCAACTCTGCAGACCCTTTATGTCTAATAAAAACATGTAATCTTGACTCGCTGCGTTTGCCGCTGCGGCGAGGCATGTTCATGGTTTTGGACGCACCAGCTCTCAACGTCATCCTTTCGACAGTGTTCTTTGCCCATGTGTGAAGCGATCGGTGCGTATCGAGGAGTTCCGCGGAATGGTGCTTTTTTTCGAGGTTGTAGCATCACGTTCTAAATGTGAAGACAGTAATCGAAGACCTTACCGTGATTTTCCATAGTGGCAGTCGTCCAGCGAAGAAGCGGCAATAGTCTTTTTCATTTATTTAAAATACAGCGCTAAAACTAGCCTTGTTATCCACGAATTTCCGGCACATCCCGAAGTCAAGTATGTACAGCTTTCGAAGCTCTCCATCTTCCGCTCGACCAACCACAAAGTTTCCTGGTTTTACGTCCCTGCAAGAAGGATGCATGTGGAAAATGATTCAGTCGTGATAAGGCGGATGAATTCGCCCATTCTCCACCGCGTTATCGTTGGTGTCCCACAGAGAGATAGCCGCGCTCCGCAGTTGGGCGCGAAATCGTTCGATCAATAGCCGCCCTCCCTTCGTTTCCCTGCGCGCAATTCTCCCCGCCAAGCAGCGTCGCGGCGATCCCCCATTCAGTGATTGACGATATGTATATAGAATCGAATAAGTCCCATGTCATCCTTGCCAGGTTCGACATAGTCGCAAAGGAGAAGAAACGTTGAACAACCTGTGAAGAAATCCTGCCCAATGCAATTCTTCAATCGCCTCAAGACACTGAATCGCACAACTTATGGCCGGTCCCAAAGACAGATGCAGGTCAGGACCTGTTTTCTTAGCCTCCTAAACATATCAAGTTGTTAGGAAAGTCCTGCATCATATGCTTGTCAGTGAATATTCTCCCGTCCATCTGTGGCTTTTCGATACAAGAACGATTTTAGTGTGCTAGCGGAGGTTTCGTACAGTAATCGTTCCCGTGAAATTAAATGCATTCGTAGTATTGGCTGCGGGCAAAACAACTGAATGGACGGCAATTAATGATTTTTAAACCCTCATAATCTCTTGTGGGCTTTTTGAAGAGGTTCGTTCACCAATAGGCCGGGTGTTATCGCAGCAGAGGGGGGGGAGCACTTGGCTATCGCACTTGGCCACGCCCATTTTTTTCCGTGTGGGAACGAATCTATAAAACCAACCCGTGTTTTCCTCCCCTTCCAAAATCAGTACAGCCGTTGCGGAACGGAAAAATGGGCGTAGCCAAACGCAACAGCCATGTGCCCTCCCTATGGCGATAGCACCAATTCCAAAATTAAGTTTCGGATACTGTAGCACCACATTTTATTAGAGTGCAACGGTCCGTCCCTCCATACTCATCAAAAAACACATGGAGCAATAAAAAGGTGAAAAAATTATCAGTTGCCGTCTAACCAAAACCTTTTCCAAACCACGACAACCAGTACTAGAGGGAGCTATTTCAAGATCACGTTGTCTAGACCGAAAACCACAATTCGCGCGAAATCGTTTACATTCAGAGCAGGCAGCGCCTTCCTCAAAGCCACGAAAAGTAATTCAGCCACTAATATGACTTATGCTCAGTTCAAGCGTATGATGTCTAAATTTCTTCACTGCTACGAGTTATCTTAGTTTTTGTCTTGTTATCGACTGCACATTTCTCATTTTCTCATAGAATTTCTTCTTATACTTGACGTCTGTTACAAGTTTTCTAGTAGTTGCATTGTTATGTATGCTTTTTTAACGATTGCCTCATGTGGTCGTAATAAAACTAAACTAAACTAACTAATTAGTTGTTTGCAAACAACAGCGGCTGAGCATTTAATTTCGCAGCAAAGATTACGGTACCTACTCTCCGCTAGCACACTAAAATCGTTCTTGTCTTTAAAGGCATCGTACGCGCAGGAAACCGTATTCTATTTTTTTATGTTTTTGTGTAGCTTGGCCTCTCTAGTCAACGAAAATGTCGAAGGCGCCTCTGAAAAACTTCCATTTTTGAAGAAAATTAATTCGGAACACATTGTAAATACGAATTTCAATTTCGCGCCAAAATCGTTTTTGAGGTTTTTCTGTATTTGGGGGCCTCGTAATTGTTATTTTCTAAGTTTTTCTACATGTGGAGTTTGTGCAGTAACTGTTTTTCATGTTGTTTGCCGGTCGGATCTACATTCTATGAAAAAGTGCTAGATGACTGGTGAGAACTGGTGGCGGATCCTAATCTTCAACCTCTTTCAACCTCATAACCCTAGGTTTTTGAAGCGCCAAAATTCACCGGTGTGGTCCACCGGGCTCATTCATGGAATTGAGCCCAAAAAATGGAAATCGATTTTCAGCGCGATCGATGCCTTTAAGGTTAGGTATGGTGGAATAGTGTTGGAAAGTGCAACTCTTCTTCCGTCTACATAGCGGCGTTTATCTACTCTGAAAACTGGACCTTCTTCGAATATTACATCAAAACGTATACAGTTTTTTGCACCAGAAATTTTGATATGCCTCTCCTCCTCTTCGTTCTTTCCGTAAAGCCTGGCATGTTCATAGAACCAACAAACATTGTGAGAACTTCACTATTGTACTGAAACGGACCAATGAAGGTAAACCAATGGGGCGAAATCCGCATTTTTCGGAAATTTTCATCATCAGATAAAACAGTGTCCACGGAAGTCAACCTGAAATTTGATCCTCTGGAGTCAATGGATAATGAAGATATGACAGAAGCTGTCTCTTTGAACAATTCTAGAAATACAAAACTTTCTGGTTTGCGTGAGCTCGTTTTGGTGCTATAATATAGGTATCGTAAAAGAGAGGCATTTGGAGTTTTGCGGTGCCAAAAACATTCTAAATTGTGTTGCAAATTCAAAGCACTTATTCCTGAAAGTTTAGGTTCCTGGCAAAAGTAAAGATTTGGCATGGCCATAGAAATATACTCAGTTAAAGAGGGAAAATAAAGAAAAACGAAAAAAGGTTTTGAAATATTCCTGAGAACGATTTGGCGTAGAATATATTGTTTTTCGGGGAATGAAGTGAAATAGTTGAAAGTATGATTTGGCAGTCGAGTTTGTACCAACTATTGATAAGAGTTGTGCAAAATGAGAGATCGCATTGTATAAGCTTATCCGTAGAACATATCGAAGCAAAATCACGCGTGAAGTGGGAAGCATCAAAACTTTTTCAGGAGCTGTAATGCGGCGGTCTTCACGTATTAGGTGATGTAAAATCAACACGCGTGATTTCGCTGTGATGTTTTACGGATAGGCACAGACAGGCGATCTCTCGTTTTGCACAACTCTTATCAATAGTTTGTTCAAACTCGACTGCCAAATCATACTTTCAACTATTTCACTTCATTCCCCGAAAAACAATATATTCTACGCCAAATCGTTCTCAGGAATATTTCAAAACCTTTTTTCATTTTTCTTTATTTTCCCTCTTTAACTGAGTATATTTCTATGGCCATGCCAAATCTTTACTTTTGCCAGGAACCTAAACTTTCAGGAATTTCATTTATTTTTCCGAAAGGTTTCCTTTCTAACATGATTTATGCCTGATGGTGTTAGGTGAAAGTAAACCCACTGATGTCCTGCCCCCCCCCCCTTCTGTGACGTCCTGCGCACTCCAGTTGATGGCCTGCACACTTTCTTTGACGTCCTTCACACGCCCACTGATGTCCTGCACATCCTTCTGATGTCCTGCACACTTTCTATGATGTCCTGCACACTCCCACTAATGTCCAGCACCCTTTCACTGATGTCCTACACACTTTCTATGAGGTGCTGCACACTCCCACTAATGTCCTGCACACTCCCACGAATGTCCTGCAATCTTCCACTGATGTCATACACACTTTATATGAGGTGCTGCACGCTCCCACTATAGTCCTGCACGCTCCCACTGATGTCCTGCACACTTTCTATGTCATCCTGCGCACTCACACTAATGTCCACCGCACATTCTGTTACATCTTGCACACTCCCACTGATGTCCTGCACACTTTCTACGGCGTCCGGCGCACTCTCATTCGGGTCCCGCACACTTTCTACGGCGGTCTGCGCACGCCCATTTGGGTCCCGCACACTTTCTACGGCGTCCGGCGCACTCCCACTTTGGTCCCGCGAGCTTTCTACGGCGTCTGGCGCACTCTCATTTGGGTCCCGCACACTTTCTAGGCGTCCGGCGCACTCTCAATCAAGTCCTGCACACTTTCTACGGTGTCCGGCGCACTCCCATTTGGGTCCCGCACACTTTCTACGGCATCCGGCGCATTCCCACTTGGGTACCTCACACTTTCTACGGCGTCCGACGCTCTCTCATTTGGGTCCCGCTCACTTTCTACGGCGTTTTGCGCACTTTCACTTTGTCACCGCACACTTTCTACGGCGTCCGGCGCACTCTCATTTGGGTCCCGCACACTTTATACGGCGTCCGGCGCACTCCCACGTGGGTCCCGCACTTTCCTACGGCGTCCGGCGCACTCTCATTTGGGTCACGCACACTTTCGACGGCGTCCGGCGCACTCTCATTTGGGTTCCACACACTTTCTACGGCGTCCGACGCTCTCTCATTTGGGTCCCGCACACTTTCTTCGACGTCTGGTGCACCCTCACTTGGGTCCCGCACTTTTTATACTGCCTTCTGCGCACACCCATTTGGGTCCCACACACTTTCTACGGCGTTCTGCGCACACCCATTTGGGTCCCGCACACTTTCTACGGCGTCCGGCCCACTCCCACTTGGGTCCCGCACACTTTCTACGGCGTCTTTCGCACTTCTGCTGGGGTCCCGCACACTATCTACGGCGTTCTGTGGCGCACTTCTGAGTCACACGGTGCGGCGTTCCAAAAAGTACTTGCGAGATCCCGCCGTATCGATTGAAGCGTTGCCCCGTCAAATCCTGAGCAAAAGCCTATCAGTAACGGTGTTAATTTCACTAGTTCATTTTTACGAATAAGTAAACGCCGGATGGTTTATAATAACATGTTTACGTGTTTTTGTCTGTCTTGACCCTCAATTTTGAGGTTCCGCAAAAATTGAGCTACCAACTCCAAAATTTGACAGGAGCTAGGTGCAAACAAAACCAGCTTCCTGGCCAAAAATGAGCTCTCTAGCTCAACGATAAGTGTTCCAACAAGATCGTGAACGCCAACTGAAAAAAGAAAAGGAGATGAACATTTTTTCGACCTAAATGACGTGGTTTTGACACTTTTTCTCGTAGCTCAGGTTACCATTCCGGACTTTTTTGAACAGTTCTTCATCTTTCTAAAGTATATCAAATGCAAAAAGAACGGTCTTCCTACGTTTACTCTGGACCCTGATACTGAGATCAGGGCGTTGCGCGATGGCGAATCAAAGCCAAATCTGGTGAGCGCTTCGCGCTCACCACAATTATCAGAGTTTTCTGAGTAGCGATGAACGCTAATATATATGCTTACAGTTCGGAGAACCACGCTTGATCGGAAGATCACAGATGGACAGAAGAAGATTCTTTGACCAGCATTTGTTGCAGTACTTTCTTAACGGCCTAGTATTGAGTTCAACATTGTGTGAGGAACAGTTTTCACCTGCAGTGACTTTCCGAGTAACTTCATTATAATGTAATTGAAATTTTCGAATTGGCCTTTGTCGATAAGATCCGGCATGTGCACAGCGTTCCTCGCTTGAAGACGTTGCATGACGAGAAGTTCCAGACGAAGAAGCTGAAGTGGGCAGAGATGCTTAATAGTACGGAATCTTCGATTGCTTAGTGATTGCCTCTCTAAAAATTCGAATAAAATGTTAAAAATCGTTTCCCAGCTGTTAATTATTATATAGTGGAGTCCACCAAAAGTGTCTCATTTACTTATCAATGAGAAGCGGCCGATTGGAGGTCAACGAACATGAAACTCGTTGCAGCACAACCGCTCTCGCTCAATCGGTATCGAGCGTGCTAGTATGGGATTCATGCACACTGATCCCAAGCCGAACGCTTCTTATTGATAAGTAAATAAGACACTCTTGGTGAAATCCAGTATACGAGTATTTACCAAATGGAATCCGGTGATTCACTTAGAGAGTCGCTACGCTTGAGCTGCACTTAGGCCCCTGTCAGAGTTGGTTGCAAAAATCACCGTGGCCAGCCCGGTCGATACGTATGAGAAACATAGATGATGGAGGTTGCAAAAAACACCCGGTGTATCCATGTGTGTCTGATGCGGTCAATATGTATGAAATATGTAGAACGATATCATGGATATCATTCATTTCTTACCTTATATCATGCGAACATCGGTCGAGTCAGCCACATCGGGTGTTTTTTGCATCCCACCTCATGCATGTCTTTCATGATTATCGACCGGGCTAGCTACACCGATCATCCAACTATGACCAAGGCCTTACTCGCTTTTCATACTTTTGCGATTGCGGCAAATGCCGCTTTTTTGGCAACGGCAAAACTGGAGTTTGGGGATGCTAATTGGGGATGTTTGGGGATCCTTTGCACATGAGAATGCTAGCGGAATGCCCAAATCGGCATTGGGTCCCCGACGAACCCGATACATTCATGATGAAACGCGGCATACGCCGCTAACGTAGTGATAATGGTCTTGATCATAATTGCCGCCATAGCGGCATTTGCCGCTTTTTACTGTACCGGTGCTAGTTTAGTAAGGGGATCCTTGGCCTATCTGGGCATTCTACCAGCATTCTCATCAGCAAAGAAGTCAGTAATCAACCTCCTTCCAAATTCTTAGCATTTCCAAACACCGGTTTCGCCGTAGCTCAAAAAGCGGCATTTGCCGCAATCGCAAAAGTATGAAAAGCGAGTTAGGTTCTGAATCGTCCTACCAAGAAACTGTTTCACTTCTACAAATGGAATAATGTTATACAGCCCACCCCCCCCCCCATTTGGCTCTTGTAAACAAAGTCAGTGATATCCAATTGTTAAAGGGTAGGGTATAAAAGAAGTGGAGAGCGGTGTGTCTTCATTCTCGCACCGTCCTCCTCCAGGGTTCAGCAGTTGAGGCTCCGTACGGGCAAGAACTTAGGAAAACAACACCACCGGTGCTCAAGATATGCCAAAATTGTAGTGAAAACTTAGAAAAATTCAGAGCCATATAGAGGGAGCCGATCGCGGGGGGGGTGTTGGGCCGTATAAGAGCACCCATACAAGTGGTGGGAGCTAGAGCGGCTTCTATCGTCGATCACTGGTCGAGAGATCGCCGCGTCGAACACATGTGTAACGCACGCAAGCGAGGAGGTAATGATAGGATCGCCAAGGGTGAATTTACCGCCGTTGCTGACATCTCAGGAATTACTAAACAAGTGAAAACATCTCAGTGGAAACATGATAAAACGACTGATAACGTTTCGATGTGTTTACTATGAGCACAGCCGGTATAAAAGCGGCCTCATCTCACCAGAGTCCTCATTTGGCATTCTGATGCCGGCTCTGAAAGGTGACTTCGGGTCACTCTCCAGAGGCCAGCATAATTTTGGCTGCTGGGAGGATACAGTGGGTATCCTACCGGCGGGGGGGGCGAGCTACCCCGCGGTCCGCAAAGGGTGGCTCCTCACCGCAGACCCCGGTGGAGATTACGCCCATGTTGTGGACAAGGCGGGGCTTCCTGTGCTGTGTACCTTCAAATTCGTGAGATTTTCGAGACAAACTCACCCATTTTTCGATTTAAATTCACCTCATTTTCGCGGCAAATTGGACCCTCTCTCGCTGCAGGTTCGCACCATTTTCACGGAATATTCACCCCATTCTCACCTATCCTACCGTCAAATTCACCCATACAGTGAATTTGAAGCGGCAAGTTAAGGCTTCATGCAGAACTTGTACATGAGTATCAAGTCTCTTTTGCTGAGGCAGCAAGTCTCGAATTGGCAGAGAACATGTTAATGCATATCAGTTGTTGAGCGGCTGGATATCACTCACAAGGGAAGTATAAAAAGCGTAGGTCGGATCTGCGAAAACGACAAGTATGGTTAGTATCTCTTCTGGCTCAATAGTAAAAATGCGCAGTATCCCGCCCCGAGCCGAAGGCTCAAAAAAGTTATGAGCAATTTTCGAGCCTGGCGAAAAGGCAAGGCATTTTTTTTGGAGTTTCAAAAAATTTTCTTGGATTTAGCTCAAAAGTTTTATGTAGGGGTAATCTAGGATGGCGAATACGAATCTGGAGTCCGTTTGTCGAAATTTTTAGGTTTACTGTAGGTTACGGTAGGTAACATGTCATTTAGGGGTCAAAACCCACCTTGGTATTTTGAAAATCGACAAACGGACGTTAAATGCGTATTCTCCACCCCGAATAACCCCCGTATACAAATTTTGAGTAAAATCTGAGATTTTTACCAAACTACCGTATACCCACCGTAATCTACCGTAATCCGCATAAGATCGATAAACGGACTTCAGATTCGTGTTTAGCACTCCAAACAACCCTCAGAGAATGATTTTGAGACATATCTATCGTAGAAAACCGGAAATCTCGAAAGTGGCGTTTTTCCCTCGAAATTTTCCCCAGTTGCGAAGCTTCAAACGAAATTAGCCGAAAACATTGGAAAATCGACTAATAAATCACAGAATCGTGATCAGCGATCCGAAAAACCTGCCTGGGAGAATTTTAAGTCAAGTCTGGACAATTTTTCTAAAACGCTTCCGGAGTTCTCAATTGGTAGAAATAAGCGCCCAACCGAAAATCCGTACTCCTCAATTGGTAGAAATAAGCGCCCAACCGAAAATCCGTACTCCTCAATTGGTAGAAATAAGCGCCCAACCGAAAATCCGTACTCCTCAATTGGTAGAAATAAGCGCCCAACCGAAAATCCGTACAAGTCCAAAACGCTGTTAGTCTGGACAAAGTACGGAAAATTTGCCTTCACTCAAACTTTGCTAAGGGGGTTAGATTTTGACGCTGAACACATTTATAAGGCCCGTTTCCGGATTTTCCGAAGACTAAAGCACTTTTTGGAAGGTACAAAACGCACAAAAAATGAGCTTTTTAAGCTTGTAACTTCTTGGAACCTGCGGCTCGGGGCGGGATACTGAGAAGTTCTACTATTGAGCCACAAGAGATATTAACGACACTAGTCGTTTTGGCAGATCCGACCTACGCTTTGTATACTTCCCTTGTCAGCGCAAAGGGTGAATTTACCGCCGGTGCTGACATCTCAGAAATTTGTAAACAAGTGAAAACATCTCAGTGGAAACATGATAAAACGACTGATCACGTCTCAGTGTGTTTACCATGAGCAGAGCCGGTATAAAATCCGCCCTATCTCACTAGAGTCCTCAATCGGCATTTTGAGTCCGGCCCTGGAAGGTGACTTCGGGGTTCGTATTCGCCAATAACCCGCCGGGTACCCGCCGGGTAGTCGAAGAGTAAATGAGGTGAAATTTCAGTACAAAACGCGCGCTCCACGGCCACCTCTCGCCTCCCTTGGCTTCCCTCGCGACCGCCGGAATTTTTCGAACAGCATAGCTGAAGAATGGCCGCTTCGCGATGGAATCTTTATCTTTTTGCAGTGATATCGATACGTAACACAGTTTGCATTTCCATCTTACATGGTGTAAGATGGGTTGATCTGCTCCTCTGCCGCGCGCGGTATCATCCCTTCCGCTTCCCTTCGACTACCCTCGGCGGGTTGTTGGCGAATACGACCCCGGGTCACTCTCCAGAGGCAAGCATAATTTTGGCTGCTGGGAGGATACAGTGGGTATCCTCACAGTAAACTCTAAATACAGTGCGGTACCGATTGCCACAAGGGCATGATATGATGATATCAGTTGCATTGCTAGACCAGACCGACCGACTCAAGTTCTCAAATTAAAATTGCAGAGTATTTTATGGTTCTGCGGCGATCGGTACCGCACGGTATTTTTTGTCTAGTTATCCTCACGGCGGGGGGAGGGCAAGTTAGGCCCCGGTCATAGCCGGCCGATCAGCTGCAGCCACCCCGGTCGATACGTATGCAATGCATTGGTTATCAGGTGGGAAAATCCCCCCGATTGGTCCGGAGTGCACCCTCCCGTGCATTCTGTCCCGTCCGAGTCCGTCCCGGTCGATACGTATGCAATGCATTGCTCAATGAGGTGGAAAATCCCCCAGTTAGGGCCGGACAGCGCCGTCCGCAGTGTGCTCGAGAGACGATTATAAATTGCCATCGGCACAAAATTCTCAGGGAAAACAAAATTGATGATACCCATTTGATAAGGGGTAGGGTATAGAAGAAATTGAGAGTGGTATGGTTTCATTCACACAGTCTTTCTCGGTAAGTGAGCGGCTGATGCTGAACAGACTAGGGATTAGGGAAACAGCCTTACCGTTGATAAAGATATCATGATATCGCAGCCTAAACATGGAAAGCTCAGGCAAGAAAAACTAAAACACCACCGTGAGAATTTTGTGCCGGTGGCAAATTATGCACTTGTGTGCTCGAGTGCTTCCGCCTAATCGATTTGCACTCAGCCGACATACCAGGGACGACGCTGGATCACAAGGGACCTGAGAGGACGGCTTAGGATCACTCGGGGCGGGGGAAGACGGCGCGATCCGGCTTTCGGCCGAATATGACGGGGGCCTTACGCCGCGGTCCGCAGAGGGTGGCTCCTCAACGCAGATCTTGGTGAAGATTACGCCCATGTTGCGGACAGGGCGGGGCTTGCTGTGCTGTGGACTTTCAAATTCGTTAGATTTTCGAGGTAAACTCACCCATTTTTCGAGGTAAATTCACCTCATTTTCGCGGTAAGTTGGACCCTTTCTCGCACTCGAACGCTAATGTCGCACAGGGAACGAGATTCTCATGCTGTAAAATAGCGTGTTTTGATGTGTCGATAGCGTCCAACACTACTCGTTTTACCACATTATGGAAATTTTTGCTACATCGGGGAATTCATTCCTGGACTTCCTTGTTCTATTTTAAAAGAAAACATAAGTTACATGATAATTTACGTATCAGGATATTAGAATGACAAAGCATTTCCAATTTAGGCTGAGTTTCAGTGAGTACAGGCAAATTAGAGGAGCATTGTTGTCGATTTTTTTCATGATGTCGTAGAATGAGTAGTGTTGGACGCAATCGACACACCTAAACACGCTATTTTACGGCATGAGAATTTCGTTCCCTGTCCGAGGTTAGCGTTCGAGTCTTTCTCGCTGCAAGTTCGCACCATTTTCACGGGATATTCACCCCATTCTCACCTATCCTAGCGGCAAATTCACCCATACAGTGAATTTAACGCGGGAAATTGACACTTCAGGGGCGGCATGCATGAACGCAGCGAACGGTGTCAGGAAGCCGCTCCGCGTGTCATGCGCGCAGCGTCGAGCAACGGGGCGGCCCCGGGTGGTGGCCATCGTGTATCAACACTCCTGAGGAGGCGGGAGAAACGGGGGAGGAGCGAGGTTCCTGATTGGACGCAACACGGGCTAGCCCCGGCCCCCGGCTGTTGCGTCCAATCAGGACCCTCGCTCCTCCCCTGTTTCTCCCGCCTCCTCAGGAGTGTTGATACACGATGGCCACCACCCGGCGGCCCCGAATTTCGTGGCTTGTATTGATGTGCCTGATTTTCGGGGCCGCCCCGTTGCTCGACGCTGCGCGCATGGCACGCGGAGCGGCTCCCTGACACCGTCCGCTGCGTTCTTGCATGCCGCCCCAGGCCGACTTGTCCATGAGCATCAAGTCTCTTTTCTGAGGCATCAAGTCTCGAATTGGCAGAGTAAGAATTGAGAGAGCACTTGGTTTTTTTGCGTATTTAAAGGCAAGGTCCGGTCAAATCTTGACACTACCGAAATTTGGGTTAAATAGATTGGGCTGGCCTAGCTGAACATCGTCTGAACGTTTCACGAACTCCGAGTCCTTAGTTCTGGAGAAAACAGCCACAAAGACACAGCACTTTTGAAGAATGCGTGGACAACTGCTAAAATATGGACGATGGCCACACTTTTCTGACTTTTCTGGATCATCGGCTCACGGAAGTGGCTGGAATAACTTGAAGAAGACCGGTTTTTGCGCAGTTTCGCATGTTCCTTGGGACTACCTGTAGCAAGAGCACCGATTTAGCGGGAAATCTCAAAATCGAAATTCTGCCCGGACCCTGCCTTTAAGCAAATTGGCTCTATCTTAAGGAGGTGGGGCCACTCAAGATTCAAGTCAGAAATGAAAGTGAACCCTACTTTCAACTAAGACCCAACAAAATATCTAGAACAAAAACATTTGCTATCACAGTGGTACGAAATGATCTTGTGAGTGACTGTGGCATAATCTTTTCATTTCTATGAGGCCCCCCCTCCTTAGGATAGGGCCGGCGAATTTAGGTACATACGAATGACGAAAATATGAGTTACCCTAGACCCGTCGCAGTCACCCTGACGGCCAGCCTCGACAAGAACGATTGTTAGGTGCGCCAGAATGGGGCTACCGTGATCTTAGAAATAATGTTATACAGCCGCCCCATTCGGCTCTCGTAAACAAAATTGATGATACCCAATTGATATAGGGTAGAATATAAAAGAAAAGGAGAGCGGTGTGTCTCCTTCACACACCGCCTTTCTCCAGGGGTCAGGCGTTGAGGATCTGCTCTGCCAATTCGAGACTTGATGCCTCAGCAAAAGAGACTTGATGTTCATGTACAAGTCGGCATGAAGTCATAACTTGCCGCGTTAAATTCACTGTATGGGTGAATTTGCCGCTAGGATAGGTGAGAATGGGGTGAATAACCCGTGAAAATGGTGCGAACTGGCAGCGAGAGAGGGTCCGATTCACCGCGAAAATGAGGTGAATTTACCTCGACAAATGGGTGAGTTTACCTCGGAAATTTCACGGATTTAGGTCCACAGCACAGCCTTGTCTGTAACATGGGCGTAATCTTCACCGAGGTCTGCGGTGAGGAGCCACCCTCTGCGGACCCCGGCGTAACTCGCCCTCCCCCGGGCCGTGAGGATCAGGGGTGTGCGGAAAATTATTTCCGGTAAAGTTTTTACCGAAAGTTTTTGCTGAATTTTTTTTTCGCGGTAAATAAGGTAAGAACGGAAAATTCGGTCAAAATTTTGATCTCGATTTTGGTACATACCCCATTCGATAACACAAATGACCAATATTACTGTGCTTAGCTGGGCCAAATTCTGGTCCGCAATTGCGTCTCGACACGCATTGTGGCCGCGCGCTTCCGAGTCAGAAGAGCTTCCAGCGCCGCAGCCGCCGATCTGCTGATTCTAGGTGGGTTTTGGAAACTGGAAACTAAGGAAAATTTGAGAAAATTGTTTGAAAAAGCCACATTGAGTCGGCTTTGGCGCTGGAAACCCGAATGACTCGAGCGCGTGCGGCTGCAAAGCGTGTCCAGACGCAATCGCGGACCGGAATTTGGCCCAGATAAGCACAGTATTCATGTATCATTTTCAATAGTGCATGAGGATAGTGCAAACAATGAGTGAGTTTTACACATTACACTGAGCTCAACGGCTGAACCCGATCAGCGGGACGTTGATTTTGAGAAAAAGTAACAGTTTAAAATTTTTTGGTGTCAAGGGCTTTCTGTAGTTACTCAAAATCAGGCCAGCTGAGAAAAACACCCTCCCCGCCCCAACTGTGCCAGGAGGCGCGCAAAAGTACTTATTGGTCAATGAGGAAAGGTGCGGGTACGATGATTTCACAATGGAGTCGTTCCAGAACTGTAAAGGATTCAGTGTCGTATCCGGGGCTCCATGTGATACAAAAGGTGGAGAGATCGTTTGAACATTCAAAAAGTAAGCCAAAGTTTAAAAAAGAGTAGAAATGGAAGGATGAAAAGGTTATCGCGCTAAGGGAATCTCATAGCAGTAGCGAACCCATGAAATACGAGTAAGAAGTAGGCCGATTGGGCGAAAAACACCCAATTTTTATTTTCTGTAAATTTCGAGAAAAATTCGGTAATACGGTAGACCAGAATTACTCGCAGCTAACCCTCACGGCGGCTGCGGGGTGTAACTCGTCCAAACGCACCCGCTACCCGTGGATTTCCTTCAGGAATTGAAACGTACGGGAGTGAAAAACCATTGTATGAAGTGCACACCTTCACAGCTATGAAATAGAATCTGATCCGCGTTGTGTTGCCTTGCAGCGTTGTGAAGAGAGCGAGGTGGACGAGTTGTCCGCCACCCCGAAAACGCAAGAAGCGAACAGTCCTCTCCTTCAAAACACAATGAAACCAATTTTCTTCAGACAGAGATCAAGTGAGGTTCCTGTTCTCCTGAATGTGAGCTATTCCCGATGGTAAGACACGAATTAGTGGGAAAATAGGGACAGCATGTGGTGATTCGACGAGCTAACTCACGCAGCCGCCGTGAGGGTTAGCTTCGAGTCCGAAATTCACCGAAAAACACCGGTAAATCCGGAAAATCGGTAAATCGATAAAAGGAAAATGCACACCCCTGGGGCCGGATTCATCAACGATAAAACCATGGTTTTAGGGTAGAATTTACTCCGTGGGTAAATTCTTGCGATTCATCAAAAAATAAACCCCAATTTTTGGGATATGTATGGGAGTATCCGATACATACATTTGGGGTTTATTTTGGGGTATGGAGTGGAGTTAATTAAACTCGGGGTATAAATTACCCCCAAATTTCATTGATGAACCCGGCCCCTGGTGAGGATACCCGCTGTACCCTCCCATCAGCCGAAATTATGTTGGCCTCCGGAGAGTGACACGAAGTCACCTTCCAGGGCCAGCATCATAATGCCGAATGAGGACTCCAGTGAGATGAGGCGGCTTTTTTAGCGGCTGTGCTCACGGTAAACACACTGAGACGTGATCAATCGTTTTATCATATTTTCACTAAGATGTTTTCACTTTTCAGAAATTTCTGAAATGGGCGGTAGTTTCACCCTTTGCGCTGATTGATATCAAGCCGCTCAACAACTGATATGCATCAAAGGCACCATCCAACCTCGTAATCGTTTACTGGTTTTCTTGCTTATTCTCGGGTCTGATTTTCCAGGTCGTTCGCAGTCATCGCGCCGGAGCAGATCACAATGTGTAGCTAGACCAATAACTAATGGAAGAACGTAGATTTGGATCTGAAATCTATGGCGCTTATCATCGCTATTCAGACCGATAACCCTGAAGTGGGCGGAGCGAGTGGGTGCCGGTTTGGGGAGCGGAGAGAGTGAGGGGTCGATTTTTCTTGCTTATTCTGAAGAGCTGAGATTCCGGTTTGGCAGGGTTGCTACACACAGCGGCCGGGCCATAATATAAAATTTTACCCACAAGCTTGGACTGTGCCTTTAACATGTTAGAGCTGGCGGTATTTTCACTCTTTGCGCTGACTGATATCCAACCGCTCAGCAAATTCACCCTTTGCGCGGATAACCCTTGATGACGGCGCTAAAGGTGAATTTAATGCTTCATGATAACAGAGTGTGATAAAGGCCGCTTTCCCCGAAGCATCAAGTCTCGAATCGGCAGTGCCTGGGGTCATATTCGCCAACAACCCGCCGAGGGAATGCGAAGGGAAGCGGAAGGGATGATACCGCGCGCGGCAGAGGAACCGATCAACCCATATTACGCTATGTAGGATTAAAATGCAAACTGTGTTACGTATCGATATCACTGCGAAAAGATAAAGATTCCATCGCGAAGCGGCCATTCTTCAGTTATGCTATTCGAAAAATTCCGGCGGTCGCGGGGGAAGCCAAGGGAGGCGAGAGTTGGCCGTGGAGCGCGCGTTTTGTATTGAAATTTTACCTTATCTACCCTTCGACTACCCGGCGGGTTGATGGCGAATACGGCCCCTGGACTACAAAGTAGGAAAACAGCAACAACGGTGGTCAAGATGTAGTGAAATCGAAGTCAAAGCATATAGGCCCGTAGTAAAGCCGTCGAAAATTTTAGTTCAGCCTATCTGAATCCATGTTCTGAAAAGGATTCAGATGAGCGGCACACTTTTCAAACGTACGTGTTGTAGAATAGCGACCTAGGCTAAACAGAGAAAGTCAGCAACAAACAAGTTAAGCTGAATCACTCAGTCAGATCTGACTGAATTGATTCAGTCAGATCTGACTGACTTCTTGGCTAGAGAAGAAAGAAACAGCGTGCCATGGCAGGGGTGCGCTCGAGACTGTTCTAAGGAGCAAAGGAGTAACTTAAATAATTCAGCTGAGATTTCGGCTTATCAATGTATCAATATCAATATCAGCTTCCACGAAACAAACAGCATTTGATTTATTGAGAAACGGAGCATGGAGTTGGTCGATCCGTGAACGACCACGTAGAGAATAATGGCCTGTTGTTCTTGTCATCACAGGTATAATCATAACCCCATCATCATGGCTTTGCAAGACCGACCGCTTGAATGCAATCTATCGCTCGGTACGATTTCAGACTCGTCTGAACCCTGTCTGAATCGTTTCGGGCTCATCTTATCACCCATTCAGATAATCCTGACTGAGTGGTGGGTTTACTACGGGCCATAGAATTTCAGAGATAACTCGAGTGAGATTACGGTAGCCCCCTCCTGGCGCACTTAACTATCGTTCTTGTCTAGCCTCGAGTGCCTGGTTGCGCTTGACAAAAGCTTCCATCTACGTGAGAGACTGATAAGTTGGAAACACCCACCAGTTTCGCCGGAAGCCCGAGGGAAGTGCCGTCTAGCCGAGTAGCGCGTGGATCCTCAAGTGTTAATTGTCAAAAAGAACCCACCGGTACTTTTTCGCCAACGTTCTCTGCTTTGAGAGCATACTGTTTGCCATTGGAGTCCTCTACCTGACCAAATCACAGTCTATCGGAGCGTCATTGCATCAGCGAGGGCTTACCTTGTAAACAGCTCCGAAAGCACCTTCTCCAAGCTTTTCCACAACGGTGTACTTGTCGACAGTTCTGCCTAATGAGAGATGGATTACGCCTGAGCTGGGTTCTACCATTGCACACATGGCGCTAACAAAAAATGAACCTCCGAAACGGAAACCAATTTATTTTTTCGAATATTTGTGAACATCAATCACTGGTGATACCGTGCTAATGGTGAACAGTCATATCAACCTTGTACACTAACTTGGTGTGAAAGTCGAGGAGGGGAGCTCACAGTGTTTTACGCCGCGGCGGTTCTGCGCCAACGCCAGCGAGCGGCAACTGACGCTGCGACTACACCTGATGAATTTTTTTTGTCGCCGCGCTTTCTGTAGGACCGCCTTTATGTTTGCTACATATCTCTGATGAAGCAGCCTTGAGATTAGGGGCAATTTATACGATAATCTTCATTTTCGGGAGCTGAAATAGTGTTTTCACGGGCATCAGGAAGGCAGCCGATCAGAAAATTATCATTGCGTCGGTGGTAGTGGCAAACAGGCCTGATCATTCCCTCACGAGAGGACGTGTTTGTTGTAACAACGAATTTCTTGGTTGACCCGTCCCTTAATATTCTGTACTCTGTGCTGCTCCGTTCTTTCCTTCGGATCCAAACAAGCAATAAAACTCGCTCAGGTCGGAAGATTATTGCTCTAAAATAAGGAGTTCCAGTGCGTTTTCCGCTGTTTTTTGGTGATTTCAGTAGCACATGACTACCGACGGGTCTCACAATCAGGACAATCCACAAGTGAATTTGAGTCGCTCGGAATTTTACCACCCTCGTAGTGCACTCTCCTCGCCATATGCCCCTCGCCCAGCGCCCGGCCCGAAAGCGCTAGACCACAGAGAAACGAGGCACGCTCGTGGATCAGGATGAATATTGGGTTGCAGCACCCAAACTGGCATAGGTGAGGTATGCAGTAGAGTGAGGACCGAATATTCGAGTTCGAATAAATATTCGAATTTTTCGAACGAATTTTTATTCGAACATTCGAATATTCTAAAAAAGTGAATATTCGAACATTATTCGAGTTCGACTATTCGCAAAAGGTGAATATTCGACTATTCGGAAAAGGTGAATACTCGAATATTATTCGAATTCGAC
The DNA here is from genome assembly GCA_029168955.1 of Aplectana chamaeleonis. Classification (NCBI taxonomy): domain Eukaryota; kingdom Metazoa; phylum Nematoda; class Chromadorea; order Rhabditida; family Cosmocercidae; genus Aplectana; species Aplectana chamaeleonis. Next base: position 293,656 of record JAPDOI010000218.1, on the reverse strand, counting down.
TATTCGGAAAAGGTGAATTTTTGAATATTATTCGAATTCGACTATTCGCAAAAGGTGAATATTCGAACATTATTAAAATTTGATTATTCGCAGAGGTGAATATTCAAACGTTATTCGAATTTGAATACCCGAGCTGATTTAACAAAAAATATGAAAATCAGCTCTAATGCATGAAGGAATCGACATACCTTTCAAGACTGAATTCATTTTCTTCATTACTCCATTGTCTCAATTTTCCGAACGCAAGAGCTAATTTATTCCCCACACCGTCTGATGAGGCTACTAGGGCGGTTCTAACAGGGGGAGCCACATGGCAATCGCACTTGGCCACGCACATTTTTTCATGCCGCTGCGCAATGAAAACACCAACCATAGCTTCGTTGGGTGGAGCCATGTACTCCACCAACCTTCACCTCTGAGCAGGTGGAGGGGGAACATCATTGGGAAAACCAGTGACAACCGGTGAAACGCCCCGAAAAAGAATGAAAGTGACCCAACACCCATGCAAGTCATTTTCAAGATTGGGTGGGTGTCACTGCCGGTTTTTCGTCCATAACTTTTTTGTGCTTGGAGATATAATTCTGCGTCAACTTGTGCTTCCAGTTTGGAAAAACATTTTCTCGATTTCTGATGATGTTGTACTCGACACGAGGTTGGTATATCTTCTTTATGGCCCTCTCTCACACCCACGCGGGGGAAATTTGGGCTCTCGAATCGGTAAGTTTAAGGCGACGTTTGATCGAGTAAGCGCAAATCTTATTCGATCCTTTCAGGCTCTGAAGAAGGAGGTTTCTCCGAAACGTCTGAATCGTGGGCCATAAAGAAGATATACCAACCTCGTGTCGAGTACAACATCATCAGACATCTAGATTATTACCATGCCGAGGTTTATGGAGAGTCGCACATGGAGATTTTCTCGATTTTTCAGCCTAATTCATTTTACGAAACACCGGTTTTTCGCCTATAACTCTTTATCCTGGGTGAAGGTTGTTTTTGAAATCCACGTTAAATTCTGCGCCGAATGATATATCGGGTTCCTAACTTGGCTCGCTCCATAAGCCGGCCAGGTCGGTGGAGCCGAGCCCCGTTGTTGGCTCCAGCAGAACTCTACGCCTATCATCTGAACCATAGAGGCGAGAGCACCCTATGGAGATAACTATGGAGCTCGGCCCAACCGATCTGGCTGGCTTATGGGGCAAACAAAGTTAGTTAGGCATCTCGAATAAGCTCCTTAGGCTAAGTTAGAGCGGAAAGTTGATTTTGCAGCTTTCTTTGCCCTGTAGCCCGTACAGGTTTAGAGATGAGTCGTGTCTCATTAATTTCAACTGTAGGTGGAAATGAAGCTCTAGAAGAAGAATTCAACTTGTTATTGCCGCTCACTTCGTAGTTGCGCGATATTGCTATGGACGCTTAAATTATTCGTCATTTGAATACTCGAATTTCGAATATTCGTTCGTTCGAAATAAAAAATGAACGAATTTATTCGAAATTCGTTCGTTCGGTCTCTTTTCAAAAAGTCCTCACTCTAGTATGCAGCCATCGTAACCAACGAGATTAGGATTGCAGGAACTAAATTTGCTCTGCAGTGTGAAGCATTTGACATTTCTCTAAACGTAGAAAAAAGTAGTGTGTAGCACCTAAATTTCAAGTGTAAAGCTGATTTTTAGCGGCATTAAGTGATTCAGAATCCATGACAGTTCAAGTCAAACTTTTAGATTTCAAAGCATGAATGGATTGCGTGTCATGTAGATATACTGTGCTTCTCTGAGCCGAATTCCGGTACGCAATTGCGTCTCGACACGCCTTGCGACCGCGCGCGCTCGAGTCAGTCGAGTTTCCAGCGCCAAGGCCGACTCGATTTGGCTTTTTTTATACAGTTTTCTCTAATTTTGTTTAGTTTCCAGTTTCCAAAACCCACCTAGAGTCAACAGATCGGTGGCAGCGGCGCTGGAAACTCTTCCGACTCGAATGCGCGCGGCCGCAAAGCGTGTCGAGACGCAACTGCGGACCGGAATTTGGCCCAGGTAAGCACAGTATAGCATAAGCTTTTCTAAATAAATAGGAAATCAAAATATGGCCACAACATTACATAATCTACATGGCGAAAAATTAAAATTCTAAATATTTAAAGGCAGTGGTCACGATGAAAACGTTATCGAAAAAACTACAAAATCAGCTTAGATATAAAACAGCTTAAAAACTATGAAGGTAGCGCGGTGAAAAACGGGCTAGAATTAGAGTTATTAAGACCCTAAATTTCCAGTTCGTGCACACGTGCACAGAAAGATCACAGTCTCATGCCAAGCAGTCAACAATCATCGACACTCAGAGGAAGAAGTAAATGCAAATTTACCTAATAAAACAGTTGAACAATGAAAGCAAGCACTTCAACCAATGTTTTTGACTAGATGTCTACATAAATATCGTGGCGCCAGGTGGTTAGAAAAGTTGCCGAATGACGTATTAAGTGCACCTAACATCGCAACATTCCGTAACAGATTGAAACAGTTAAATCTACTTACACTGCTGAACATTCAGGACTTTTGATGAGTTGATTTACTATGTTTCTCCGTATGGTTCATAAATGGACACTCTGTCAATGGAGGTTTGCTGGATACTGTGCAAACTTTTTTTCTGGACATATCGGCTCTATGGTATGCTTGATTGACTTGGCGAACGCTTTTCTGTTTCGATTCCTTCAGTATAAAGATGCTCTCGGCGACGTATTCAACGGTGTCAATCATCAGTCTAGTTCCCTTTTTGATTATTGATAAGGTATTCGTTGTTCAAGCTCCGAGCCATGTATTTGCCCACTCTCCGTATACATCGTTCGTGAAACTCTTACAATATATTGAGCTAGAATGCGGTAATAAAGGATCCAATCGAGCATAGAATACCTACAACCAGCCCCTACATATCAATACCTTCTGGAACTCTATATAAAGAATTATTGCCCAGATACCTATCAGTGGTGGGAGGACACATCGTCCTAGGAATACACGTGGGTAGGGCCTACAAATGCAATGACTCGTATATCATAGATCACGATGGTTTTTCAATTCGAAACTCATTTTAATTGAATTAAGAACTGCTTGATTACAGTCTTCCTGCATATCCATTCTAGCTCTCGAAATTCAATTTACCCAGATTCAACTCAGAATGGCTCAGTCCATAACAACTAATGACCGTGATATTTTTGCTCTACGTACTTTCCTGATGATACACTCTTGATTCGTGGCCCTCTTTATTAGCTCCAAATCGCAATTGTTGACTAACTGCCGTGTGTATTTTATTACTGTAATTGTTTTGACCTGCCTACGGCGGGTATTTGTATTCTGTGCGCGTCGGCAACGACGTGATATAATAATAAATAAATAAATAAATAAATAAATAAATAAATAAATAAATAAATAAATAAATAAATAAATCCAAAAGTTCATTGATTGAAAATCAAGTTCAAGCCAGCTGATGTTCTTGATATTAGAGATCATCGATGCCGATGATGTGGGGTGGACTCGTCCACCATCAAAAGACAGGAAAGTTCAGGCCTCGAATTTGGCCCAGAACAGCTATTTTTTTATAGGTTCTAGTACTCTATACCCAGAGAAGGGTTCAGAGAGAAAAAGAAGACGAGCATATTTGAGCGCGACCACTGCCTTTAAAGGCAGTTAAATCAACTGAACACCAGTAAGATGAAACTTCGTTTCATGCACTTCGATGAATGCCTTATTGAATTTGTTCTATTTATACACACTTAGAGTATAAGCAAACAATTAATGAGACTGTAATTACAATAATGTAATCTTCCATTCACGAATCATATTCAGAGGCAAAAGTGCAAGTGTCGGAGCCTTGGTTTGGTAAATGGAACACATCACTAATTGCTTCACGGATTCATCCTTTAAATAAAAACTAGCAATAAATAAATACTGAGATACATGAAATTTAGCTGATTTATTGACGCTCCTTAATATTAGTTTCTGTCTTGTGACGTGGCCGCAAAAACGCATGATTTCCTGTTCTATTTCATTGTTAGTGCGACTAGGAACCTCTAAATCTATTCTCGACGCTATCCAGTATAACTGTACAATTTCGAAAAAAATGTCGAACTAACGAAAATTGAAATATTTCCCATCGAAAAAATGTCAAACGAAGGAAATTTGAAAAAAAAATCGTTCGACGAAATTTCGAACGAACGAAATTTGAAAAAAAATTCGTTCAACGAATTTTCGAACGAACGAAATTTCAAGAAAAAAAATTCGTTCGACTACTTTTCGAACGAACGAAAACCAACGAAAAAAGTTTTGGAAAATCTTCGAAAATTTCGTTCGTGTTCAACTATACTATTCAGTGAAGCCAGTCACAGGCTGAGATTGGAAGCCGTTGACGAATGCTGACGACCAGATCTCGCGCGAGAGCGCATAGACGGTGTGAGCGAAGTCATACTTCGAGCCCAACCTCACCAGTAATGTTGAAAAACGGCTTGGAACAAGCACAGAGGAGCCCTGTACGGCCCTAAACTTGAATGTTCCACTCACTCCTTTCAAACGCCTCTGATCCAGAGAAAATTGGAAAACTCATTTTGAGGAAACGGCATACATTCAGGTGGCCATAGTCGACTTCACTGAACTGAACTTACCCCATTTGATGATCGATTACCTTCTCGAACTGAAATTTTGGGTTGGACAACTTTATCGGTAACCGTTGAGGGTGTGGGCGTTGCGTGAGCGGAACACTCAAATTAGGGCCGTATAGATCTCGTCGTGCTCGTTCTTGGCCGTTTTTTCAATGTTTCTGGTTAATTAGGGCTCGGACCTCTTGAAACTCGGAGACTGATTTTATCGTGGGCACTGCCTATATGTAGGAAACTCGAGAACGAAAATATCCGTGAACTCGCCCATTCTCACCCTGACAATTGCAGCGTGATTTGTAGATTAAGTGCAGATTCCCACTAAGAGCCAGTAATTACTATTATTATTTATTGACGTGAAAGCATTGTCATACGTTTGAATGGATGCATAAAGAAAAGAAGTAAACCAGAAAAGACAATGATCACGAAAAAAATTAGACAATTACGCTGTTCCTGTGAGGATCATGAGTTGAGAATCAGCGTCTTAAATTTATGAGAAGACATTAACAACACTTCATCATTTTGGCCCAATAAATATTCTATTCCAAAAAGATTGATGTTCTGTGAGTTGTTCCTGGGCTTCCCAACTAGTTGTGTTTGACAATATTCCTAGACTTCCCAACCAGTTGTGCTTGACTATGCTAGATGCTCTCCTATTTGTGTGAGAGTTAACGTAGGCCATGAGGTTGATTTATTGCATGATGAGGAAAGGTGTGTCTGAGGCAGCGTCCATACGTGGCGAGAGCGGGCGCTCCCGCTATTGTGCGCCTCTCGACGCTGCCTGCATATTAACACAGGCAAACACCCCTGTCTCGTGTTGATTCGATTGAAAACGTTTGATCGGGTGATCAAGCGCTGAAATCATCGCAACGGCTGATGATTTCCCACGGTTTTCAACGTCCGTGGTGAGATTATGAAAAACAAGGGGAGCGGTTTTGATACAGGCTTAGTGCCACCTGTTTTAGTGATGGGGCAGTGAGCTTGAAACTTGCTGCTTGCTTCGTGGCGCTGGCGCGCGAGAAGGAGCGCCTGTGAGCGGCGAGCGAATCGTGTGCCCACGATGACCATCGATTTTGCGTAATCGCACGCTCTCGCCCTTTTTTACGGAGCCTGACAGAGCACGATCGACGTCTCATACGAGTCGTCGTCACCATTCGGGCAGTAATGGTGTAGTTTGGACGGTCTCCATGACAGCTTTGCAGGAATGAACGTTGGAGAAGCTGGAAGGATCGTTATAGGGTGACCACAGTCGGTTATAAGAGCAGTCCACTTCGCATATGCATTTCTGCTCCATCCTGATATCAGTTTCTCCTAGGCTCTACATTCATTTATGCAGAATTTTTCAATTTCTAAAGTTATTCCAGCCACTTCTGTTAACCGCCATGTCAGAAAAGTGTGTTCATCGCCCACATATTTTACCCATCGTCCACGCATCCTTCTGTGAATGGCGGCGTTCTGATCATTATTATTCTGCTACAATAACCGTAAACCTGGCTTGAAGACTGTTTTCTACAAAAGTAGGGGCTAATAATTTGTGGAACGCCCAGACGATGCTCAGTAAGGCCAGCAAAATCTATCTAACCCGGATTCCGGTAGAGTCAAAACTGCTAGATCTCCGATCTAATTTCAGAAATCCACTCAATATCACCCTAGTAGAATTCACTTTTTTCGAGCTGCATTGTCACGGCAGCGTATACTGGCCCTGCTGGTCGTGCTTCGGTGGAAGATCCCAAGCCAAGGAGCTGCACGAGGTGAGGAGGAGGTCAATTTTACTCAGAATCCTTCCCGATGAGTTGATTTGGGCAACTTTCCGGTGATTATCTCGGACCCTCTCCCGGAAGCGTAACGATTTTTTGGTGATTTTCTCAGGTCTCACCCAGAAGTATGACCTGGTCTGCTTTTTTGCCAAAATTCAGATAGTAGAAAAATTAATAAAAAACAATGTGTTAAAACTCAATTAGATCACTAATGAGAGTTCTCACACGGTGTACTTGAAGTTGCCCACGTTCCGCAGCTCAGAGCCCCTTTGGAGCTCCACGCCCCACGCCGAACCCTGTCTGAGGCCATACAGATTTCCAGGCAGTATATGCTGCAGAGCTTCTATAGATGATAGTATACCACGCGTAAACCGTAACATGTTCTGCGAAGCCCATATGCCGAGGAGATGTGCAAACTAGCGCGGCCTGCGGCACGAGAAAGAGCCTTACAAGGGAACTACTGTTAGTCAGCCTGGCCGTTCCGGATGAAATCTACTTCTCTAGAACCGTTTTTGACGTAGAATCCGAATATGATCTTCGCAGCTGCCTAAACCCACTCTGAAAAAAGTTATAGGCGTTTCTTCGCCAAATTTTCGTACCTACATATCGTACTGCTCAAATCGCGCACTGGTCTTTGGAAAACTCGGAAACGGCCCTCATAAGTGTGTTCAGCGCTTGAAACGACCCCCCTGAGCATAGTTTGGGGGAACGTCCATTTCCAAACTCTGCGCAGACTGATAGCGTTTTGGACTTGGGCGGATTTTGGGTTGGGCGCTTACTTCTACCAATTACAAAGCTCTGAAAGTGTTTGAAAAAATTTTCCAGATTTGACTTAAAATTCTTCTAGGTAGGTTATTTGGGGCGCTGATCACGAATTTGGGGTTTATTGATCGTGTTCCGAAATTTTCGACTTGATTCGTTTAAAGCTTCCCGTCGGGGCAAAATTTAATGGCAAATCGCGACTTTTGACGATTATCGGAGTGATTGGATAGACATTGCCCAAATTGTTTCTCTAGGGGTTATTCAGAGTGCTATACACAAATCTGAGGTCCTTTTATCGTTTTTCTACAGATTACGGTAGATGACGGTGGGTATACTGTAGTTCGGTCAAAGACTCAGATTTGACTCAAAATTTGAATGCTGGGTTATCGGGGTGGTGAATTCGAACTTAATATCCATTTGTGGATTTTAGAAAGACTGAGGTAGGTTTAGCCCCTTAAATGGCATGGTATTTACCGTAACCCGCAGTAAACTTTAAAACTACCACAAACGGACACCCTAGAATACCCCTGCGTACAAATGTTGAACCGAATCCGAATTTTTTTTTCAAAACGCTTTAAAAAATTTCATGGGGATTAAGTACCCTTGCCTTGCCGCCAGCCCTTTAAAGGCAGTGTTCACGATGAATATCGCACTCGAGTTCGACCCAAAAATGGGATTGCTTGGTCGTGAGGTAACTAATAGTGAAGAAACAGCGAAGAGAAACGTCTAGAATAAGTCAAAATAACGGTTTCCAAGTTCAGGGCGTGGACGAGAATCATGGGCCCTGCTGATTTCGGCAAGCGCGCGCTAATCCCGAAATCTGCGCGGATCGATAATGCTAACTGCGGCAGAGTTGCTTTGCAATTCGCCATCGAGATGTGTGCGGCGCCACAAGCTCGTCCGATTGGGGGGCGGGCCGGGATAGGTAGGCGCACCAGGAGAGCTTTCAAAGCAGTTTGTATTTATTTCTGGCCAGTTTTCGTCGCTTTCTTCTACCATATTCTCTACAGCACCTGCCGACTTAGTGTTTCACACCGAGACCTCGAGAACGAGTTTTCTCCTGAACACTGCCTTTAAAAACGTGTGTAACTTTTTTTCAGAGTAGTTTTGGGCAACAGCGAAGATCAAAATCGGATTCTACGCCAAAAACGGTTTAAGAAAAGTACATTTCATCCGGAATGGCCAGGCTGATTAAAACAGCTCCCTTGTTAGTGCCTCGTGTTGTTTGGTTTTCCACATTTGACCGAGTGATCACCGGAGTCGGTTTTTTAAAGTCGGTCCGAATGAGAACGTCCGCCCACGCGGTCGGCATGCGTGTCCAGTTGTAAATTGAATAGCAGGAATAATAGACAGATAGTGATTGATATCCCAGTTAGTTGTGCGCAGCAGCGGAAAGGTTCGTCTGAAAAAAAAAATGGCTGCACAATAGTTGCTCGATACGTCGTATGCACGCCGACCGCGTTGGCGGACAGCCTCGTTCAGACAGACCCTAATTCGTGATCTCCCACGGTTGTGGCATGACGGGGTACGAGCACATTAATTTTGAAGCGAGTTTAGAACATGCTACTTCCTTGCTGAAGTAGGGAGCCCAAGTGTTGATGATTCGTGCCTGGAGAGCACACTTGGCATATTACCGGGGGATTCACAGAAGATGCTGTAGTGCATTTAAAAGCAGTGTCCACGATCAAAATCATGTCTGATTTTTTAGTGGAGATCGGCAGGTGCGGGGCCTAGCTAGACCCTAACGTTGAAAAAAAAACTAAGAAAAATGAGCTCGGAACGGTCCCCTACGGCCCCAAGGTTGGAAACCCGTCAGCTCGTCACACCCTCTGATGCACTTTCCACGCCCACCGACGTGAACAAATGAATGCTCGAGATTTTGAGATGAGCGATGGTTTCCGATCTATAGCTCCGTTCTTCCCTTCATTTTCAACTTCTCTCTCTACTCAGGTCAGCTCGCATACATCGGCTGCAAAAGACGGAAGTTACAAGCCTCGGACAACTCGTCCACCATGCTTTCCTAGCTAAATTTCTAAGAGACCATACCTCCGTTCCTACAAGGTCTTGCACGATACCAAAAACATCATTGGAATCAGCATGGGACCGCCTTCAAGATAGGCAAAAAAGCAGGAAAACTATTCTTATCGTGAACACTGCCTTTAACATTATCACTGCAACATGAGCTGCAATCAGGGCAGGATATGTCGTGCGAGAACTCAGCATTTTTTTAGTACCAACTCCGTAGCCCTGCCCGTGATTATGTCTCGATACGAGAAAGAAATAGAGCGAATTCCTGAGATAATGAACACTCGAGAGCTGTCAATCTTACGAATTCTCTGCTCAACAAACACATCGACCAATCTCGATTCTGAATTGATGAGTACGTGTATGATGTAAGGTTATATGTGTGTATCGCAAGGAAGACTGAGTCGTGACGCGAACCCGTGAAAAGCTCTAAGAAAGTGATATCTGTTTTTGTAAGCCGATGTGAATTGACTGCATTGGTATACATATAGCGGCTTCAAAAATTTCAGTCTAGTCAATGAGATGCGTGCGAGTGGTCTGCTTTCGTCCAACGGCACAAGCGCGGCGGAGATCACACACACGCTTTTCAATAGATTGAATTTTCTAAAGCGACGGCAGGTTTTGGGAAGGGAGTAGAAACGTCGTCACCGATACTTTGGAACTCGATATTCGTACTTTTGAAAACTGGGTCATTCAATTCCATTCGCTATTCGTCCTTCTGGTTAAAGAATAGCTGAAAAACGAATGACAAAACGAGAGCATATTCTTCACCGGACTTATGTTTTTATCGTCCCTGTATGGAAGTTTATGAGACCAGCCAGGTTGATATTATTTGGTACGCGTTCAAAACTGAATACAATTGTGCGTGAGCTCCCATATGCCCTATCGCCTGCATTGATAGTCTTAAAATGGAATGATTAGCATTTATATTGCGTGATGTATAAATTTATTGATTGTACGCCCTTGCCGACGTGCTCAAAAATCAACAAGCAGTAAGTCAGAAACATGCAAACGAATACAAAAACACAAATAAAAACACAGGTAAATTTTTGGCGCAACGCTTCAACAGCCGACCACAAGACCACTGATCTGATTAGAGAATAATCGAAATGGCGGCACTAGCTAAAGTCAGGAGCTTTTAAAGGTTGTGGGGGGCACCAAGGAAAAAAAAAACCAAAGTAGTGCTAGAAGCTTGGAACCGGTTCATATTTCCTATTCCGCAAAATAAATTCATAGCAATTCGTGTTCTATTATAGTAGCGGTGTTGAAAGCGGCTCTACCTTCCTAGGATGCATATGGTCCTCCGACCACTGTTAGGTATCTGGGCGATGTATCTTGAGTAGTTCCAAATGTCAGTGGTTGATAAGGGTAGTTGACCGGTTAAGGCGATTACGTTCTTACTTGCAGGCCTGTAGCACCACACTTGAGATAGGCAGAAACTTGAAAGATGAAGGAAAAATAAATATATGGCTCCGACCCCAGGTAGTGACAACCTTATGAGACATGGGATGGGGACTCGGTCAATGATCGGCATAGCTAAATACGTTGCTGGGGACATAAATAAACAGCTAACAAAACAACGTCTGCCATGCCAGGAACGATAACGACCAGCACTTGTGAACAGCTTGGAGTGGGAGAAGCACTGCATAACCATTTAGCCATTGCCATGAGTCCATGCTTCTTCACGGGGACGAGAAAATCCCACACCATGGTTGTGCAGTAATTATTTCATGCCACTGTGATTCTGGGAGAGTTCAGCTAGGCCTGGAATAGAACGGATCGAGCATTATATTGCACAAGTTCGTGTTCATCACCGAGAATAATCAATTAATCTGTATCTTCAAAGTCATCGATTCGTCAGTCGTGAAATCGAAAGCAATTTGATTTTCTTGAGTCGATTCCTGAAGATGTTAAGAGTAGGTGCATCCGTTATGTCAGATATGAGCATTTGCAACCACTTGGCACCACGGAAGAAAAGAGAATTGATGATTTTCGAGTAATACTTTTTTGTAACCTTAGGACATTGTAGAGCAATAGTGCAAGTTCTCCCTCGACAAGGCTTCAAAGTCCAGTATTTTCCGGCCCTTGGCTTCAGCTCGCTTCTGAATAACTTGAAGCAAAATATGAGGTCACTGTAAACACGTCGATAGAAATGACTTTGTAGGTTGAGGTGTCTCAAACGTTAATAACAGTTGGGTAAAGAAAATGGGTAATTGGGATCAGGTATACATCTGTAGAACACAATTTTTGTGAAAACTTGTTGAACCTTCTCTAGCTTATTTGTTAATTTTTTAGAAGATGGATTCCAAACCTGTGAGCTATACTCCAAAATCGGAAGAACATAGGCCTTATAGAGTTTCAACAGTATTGAGGAATCATTACACTGGATGTTCCTACAGATTTCAAAGAGATCAGCGAATGCCTTTTTAACAATGATGTCAACTTGAGGGGCGAAATCCAACTCAGAGGTAATGTGGACCCCAAATCACGTATATTCAGCGTACTTTCCAAAACAAGGTCCCCATATTTGTAGTCCATGATTTTACCGCCGCCTAAATGCAGGACTGATGTCTTTGCGAGGATTACAGGTATCTGCCAGGTTGCAGCCCACTCCATCATTTTAGAGATGGAACGGAATAATGCTTGGTAGACATCACTACGGCTTTCATCATCGTAAATTCCGTATATATTAATGTCATCTGCATACATTTGTATTTTAATCTTCTGATGTGTAGCCAACAGAGCCGGCAACTCGTGGATTTAGGCGAGAAATAGCGAAGGTGATAACACGCCTCCCTGCGGTAGTCCGCTGGAGCAGAAATAACGTTTTGAGAATGCATTTCCTACCTTCACACACATATATCTATCCTTCAAGAATCCAGTTTAGTAAATTCCCTTGTACACCCATTCCGTATAGCTTGGACAGTAATTTTTGATGATTCGCTTTATGAAAAGCTTTTGATAGATTAAAATAGATGACATCGACAAAGTTTCCATTATTCAGTGCGGAGATCCAATCAAAAACACAGTCTGACAATGGCGTCGTAGCAGAAGCGCCAGCCGTGAAACCGTGCTGCTGAATGGGAATAGATTCGCTCCTAGTTGATGCTGAAGGCAATTGATCACGGATGAATTTTTCCATAACTTTTCCTGCTGTTGCGGTGATACTAATAGGCCGGAAAGACGAAACTAGATAGGAGTTGGGGGTTTTGGGAATTGCAGTTACTATGGACTCCTTCCAAATTTTTGGAACTTAAGAGAACATGAATAAAACGTTTATAATCATCGTTGAAGGCTTGTAAAGAGAAAGTGCGCATTTCTTGAACACAATTTGTGGAATGCCATCAAAAGTTGAGGGAGTGGAATTTTTTAAAGACTTCAAAATTTTGAGCACAGAGTGTGGACATATTGCAAAGTCCGGTTCAGAGCTCGTTGATGGAGTAAAAAACGGAATATCAGTAGATGAAGGACCACTAGACGACAGTGTAGAAGTAGAACTGACGACAGAAGAGAAAAATAAATGGAAGCGAAAAGTTTCTAATTCATGGAGAGGAGGCCGTTTTTCGTGGGAGGGCGGAGGCTTTTTTCGTCATGGAAATTTGGTTCATACGGTATAGCTACTCGATCAATTCGTCTTCGTTCCACTTTGCTCGGCTTGAAAAATTTCTTGTTCTGTTTCTTGGCGGCTGTTACGATGAGCGCTGAGTCAAACTACCCTTTCACCAGGCCTGATGTCGAATTGTTCTTCAAAATAATTTAAATCAAAAAATTTCCATCCTTTTGTGTTCATTCAAAAAGGACACGTTGACTATTGCTGTCTCTGTTTGCTGTACGGCGCAGGTGTGATTCTATGTATGTATGCGCATGCCTCTTGGTATCCCCTTTGTTTTAAAAAAGGACACTAACTGTTTCGCTGGTTCACAGACATCGCCTAGTCCAGAATGGGTTGTGACATGAATTTGACTTTGAGCTGAGCTATTCAATTTTATGTTCATTTTTTGCATATTTCAATCGCCTCCTTTCAAGTTGATGCCTTGGATTAGGTTGAAGCAGAACCTTCCAGCCCGAATCGACTCTGAAGATTTCCAAACCCTTCAGCGTTGGTACTTCGGTCAAGTGTGATATAACGATCGGAAGCACAATTTTTTCTATCTAACTTTGCTCTCCACTCAGGTCAAGGTATGCTCATTTGCGAAATAGGTATATGCTATAATTCAATAGCAATCTTCAGTACTGAGCTTTTTTGAGTGCTTCTAATTAGTTTGTAGCGAACCACCAAACCTGCCAGGGTTGACAGGATATCTGAGCTACCATAGAACTAAATGATAGCGTTTGTAGAAAATTTCGAAGGAGCTTAAAGGCATCGTCCACGATGAAAACCGAATTTGGGTTTATGCGCTCATTCGGACTAGTGGGCCATGACAATGTCACTCAGAAAGTTTGGAGTTACAAAACCGTCTCTGAGTGAAGATTCGCTTACCTCAAAATGGCATCCTGGGTTTGGGGGGCCGGCTTTGGGGTCGATCCGTTGTTACAAGGAACAAAACTCCTGGGTTGCTGACGGCGGGCGCGCCTTGACGCGTCGTAGGGCGCAATACACACGCCAGTCGATTTCGAATTCGGCATCGATCGAAAGCAGCCGGCAGCACTGGACGCAGCAGGTGGGTAGCCCATTTTAATTTCGCTGAAGTCGTAGTTGAGCGGCATCCTCGATGAATTGCTTCCAACGCTGCGCCAAGGAACGAAGCGTAAAACTGTTCCTTGCATTCTCTGCGCAACTATCACAAGTTGGTGCCGGCGCGAAATTCAAATTTGCTATAAACTTTCTAAAAATGAGTTTTTCTCAAAAAGTTGACGTTTTTGAGGGGGCGTTTTGCTACGGTTAGTCACTATAGGGATAGTACAACACGAAAACATCAAAAACCCAAATATGGTTTTCATCGTGTACGATACTTTAATCATCGATTTTCAGCTGATTTTGTGATTTTTCGACTTCGGCTTTTTCTGGCTTATCTTATAAGTTTTGGCCTCAAAAGTGAAGTATAATGGCCAAGTCCCTACTCAAGAGCATTTTTTTCGTCAATTATCGATTTTTTAAATCGATGAAATTGGCGAAAATCGAATTTTCAAAAAAAAGATCGATAATTGACAAAAAAAACTATTGAGTGGGTACTTAGCCATTTTACTTCACTTTTAGCTTCGAGTTCGAAACTTCTTGGATAAGCCAGAAAATAGCGAAGTTGCAAAATCACAAAATCCGCTGAAAATCGATGCGTACGGCTCCGTCGAAATTATTCGCAAACACTATCGTCTAGCACTCAGGTGGCTCAAAAATCCTGTCAACTTTGGCAGGTTTGGTGGTTGATCTCAAAGTAAATACAGCATTAGATTACTTAGAAGCACTCAAAGATGCTCAGTGTTGGGGATTACCACTGAACTATAGCATCTATTTCGCAGAGGAGTAGGCTTTGGCCCACGTGGAAGGCAGTGTTAGATAGAAGAGGATTTGTGCATTCGATCGGTATATCGCACTTGGCCGAAGGACCAACGCTGAAAGTTAAATCGTCAAAGTCAAGTCGAGGGAAGCTTTCGCTACAACCGAATAGATGCAATGCTTCTCTTTTGACTGTGTCTCACAGCGGTTTTTTTCGACGACTCCTTTTCCTTGTGGATCGCCGCATTTGAATCGTTTTGTTTCAGGCAGGTAGGTGTCCCTCAGAATCCTGTCGGAGCATGCCAAGTGGTTGCCTCTTCTCTACATTCCGCTTTCTAGCCTTTCCCTCCCTGTGTCTCAATTTCTATTATTTGCGAAAAATAGAAGGACAGAAGCCTCGTGTTCCCAGCACAGCCCCACACCGCAACAAGCGTTCATATGCGGAACTATTATCGTGTGATCCGATCATCGTCCTTTCCATAACAAAAACAACCCACATCACATAGTACTTTTTTTCGAAAAACAAAATTGTACTGAATTTTCACTCTTCCATGTTTGTTTGATTTGATCTGTTATGATAATCGTTGCGTTTAGAGGTTGCAAATCGGTGGTGAGGGCCATTGGCCGGTTCTAATCTAGTGAAAGAACGGGGCCGATGTATCTCAGAAGCCCCTCGATTCACTAAACTTGATTCTTTAAAAGAACTCCAGCTATGGGTCTTGCTTCGCGAAGCAGGACTCAGCCGCAAGAAACGAGAAGTTTGTGGCAATGACTGTTCGGACTCCCCTGCTTTTGTATTCTGTTGTTGGTGCGACGAAAGACTATACGCTCTATTTCGGGATGGAATCTACCTTGTTCCCTCGCTTGTGTGCGTGCAGAGCGAGGTGAGAGACTGAGGGAGAGTGCGCGAGAGGCGAAGCAGCATCTGCACGCGATGAACGGGGATAAATTCTCAAAAATATGCGGAGGGTACTTCGAAAAGGATCATTGCATACTGAGGCCATTCCAAATGAAATACGCGTTTCTAAGATCAATTTTCGAAGCTTTTCAGAATTCGAAGTTTATATTGCAGCTGCGAATAGTTTTTCTCAACGAATTTTCATCGTGAATGTCTCATCCCCATGGCTGGCTTTTCACTGTGAAAATAATTGGACTTGTACCAATTGCTACGAGCAGAGCACATGTGTTAAGTGTGCACAAAATGTTCAAAACAAAGGATCGTCTCACAATAAGAATAGCGAATCAAGTGGACTTTCGAACAATCATTCGAATCGTACAGGCCTACTAATTGAGGAAGGAAACTACTCAGCCAGACTTTACTAGATGTGCTAATACACACAAGCTGTGGGCAGAATATTACAAGAGAAATCGCTCGAGGAGTCAGGTTGGAGTGAGCGCGGGCGGACAAAAATCAATATTGATCGGGAGATCACGGCCTCGAAAAATTGGGCTGACCTGATGCAAATGCCACAAGCACCTAGTTTCTCAAAAAAAGCTCTTTTATGGAGAACTACACTAGGGTATAATAGCCAAAATACCATATTCCTAACGTAACCTACAATAGTCAACTTGAGTATCGGAAAAGAACCTCATAATAGTGTTCAGCGCTCCAACCCACCCCCCCCTATACAACGTTTGGGCGGAAAAATTCCACCTTCGCAGCCTCACTCAGGCGGATAACACAATCCCACTTCTGGGGGTCCGAAGGTCAAAAAAACTTTTTGCTCCGAATTTGTCCAGGGGGTTTTGGGGTGCTGAACACGAATATGAGGTCCGTTTTCGTTTTTTTGGAAGATTTCTGAAGGTTACGGCAGGTGTAATGGCATTTGCTATAGAAATATATCGTTCATCACTGGATGAGGGATCGCCGCGACGCTCTCAGACGAATATGAGGACCGACCGCGCGCAACAATAGGCCCGACTTCGGGATCGGCGACGTTCCGACCGCACCATTGCGCGCGTTCCAACCGGTATACCGGCGCACTACTGGCTGTTATACTCTAACAGCCTGCAGTGGAGATCATACCATGCTGGCGTGTTGCAGAAGATAATGCAATGTTCAGACTTACAAATTTATTTATAAAGTAACCACTGGATAATACATGAGTAAATACTGAAACGATAATAGTACAACAAATTCTTCCTCACACAGGAACAGCTACAAAGATGAAGTACATATTTCCCATGCCATCACATAAGAATAGTTCATGTCGAGATTAGTTTATTTTTCATACGTGAAAGTGCATGTATATAAACTTACCTATCTAGAAAAGGTTGCGCTCAAACAGCGAACGTTGTTTTCAAATACTCAAATTAACCCTCTGATTCATATATTCGAACATCAGAAAACATTAACTGACGGAAACATATCCACCACAAACGGTGGCTCTATCATATCGGTGGCTCATCATTAGGCGCGCGTCGCGACGTCGACAGAACTGTTGGATGCTCAACGCAAGCTAGCTGGGAAGGGCTTAGCGCACAGTCTTAACTCAGAGCGAACTGAGATTTCACGTATTTAAATGTAGACCTTCACCCCTTAACCCTGGCGCGAGCAGCTCTGGATTCCTCCAAGATTTTCTGTCGTGGGATATAATATGGATCCTAGTGTGTTGATCGCAATCGCACCACGCCTTTTCCCGAACTGTATTTTCATGTTATGACCTTGAAAGGACTTTTCATATTTTTATAGGTTCTGACCTTAAATATTGTCAACCATGCTTTGAAAAATGTGGCAAGTACATGTATAATATAAACTGAAAATTGACAACGGAGCAGTACCCCACCAAGAGCTGATGTGTTCAAGCAGTTTATCTAGCAGGTTTACATACCACGAACGTTTCACTGCAGTAAAATTTCTCTTGTCGTATTTAAATGGTAAGTAGGAAAAGTTGTGCGCGGGAAAACGAAGGGAGAATAGCTATTGATCGCGCAAACATTTCCGCCAAGCAGCGACGCGGCGATCCCTCATCCAGTGATGGACGGTTTATGAAAACAGCCCATAACTCCGTCCAGAGAAACGTTTTGCGGCTGCCATGCAAAATTTGAATTCTACGACAAAAATCGTTTCTATATACTCGAGATATGTTTCTAGATATTTCATCGGCTATGGCCACGGCATGTAATGATCCTCCCCTTGTTAGTGAGACTTTGCGTTCCCAATTGAAGGTTGACGCAAACTCGGTGCGAAATGGTGTAATATAGGTGCATCATGTCTGCGCCAACCTTCAATGCGGAACGCGAAGTATCACTAGGATTCATGCCGACTGTTCATAATTTCATACACTGTTTTTAATAGTTGTACGGAGAGTGCAACACTTTGGCACAACAGAATCCCCATATTGATTCAGTGAATTCTACAAACAATGGGGGATGCGAAACTTTTGAAATTGAGAGAAAAATGTGCAGAAAATGTCCGAGAATTCCACTTATTTATTTATTTATTTATACGTGACATAAATTGACACTTCAAACACAAAACGCAAAAAATAGTAATTTAAACAGTGACACTTTTTGGTATTGTCGTAACTTCCTCTCTTGGTGAGCTTTCACTTCTCTCTTCTTCAGTAGAAGTTTAATTGTAGATGATTTGACTGGTGAGGAGGCATCGTCATTCTCTGTTGTTCTATGTCAACTGTAATGAATTCGTATAATCCATTTCATCAAAACTCACTGGAAAAAGCTATGACTTTTAACGATTGAGCGTCTTCTCGAGTTCTAATTTTTGCTCTGCTATCAGTGATGGTGTTGCTGCCCAATTGTTGAGAGCGGTTAAACATGCCTCCAACTCAGATTTACGGAGTCATTCTGACTTGTTTTCAATGCCTCCAACGAAGCTGGCTATCCTTCGAAAGCCGTACGGTTCAATTGGTTTTTACTGCTACCTCAGCCGCGCTTCCGCTTAATGTATCATTTGTGTCATTCCATTAGGCAGCCGCACTGAGATATTGGGCACAAATTTATTGAATCGATAGTCATAAGTCCTTTATTGTCCCGCGCGCCAATTTTCTCGTCGATCCACATTACGACTTCCCAGCTTAATGAAACGGACCGTGTGTAGCACAAGTATGGAGGATGTAAGGCCTATGGTATACTTTGTCGCTGTAATGAGCGACAGGCATGCAATCTAACACAAATCGTGGCGGGACCCGCATCGGAGCAAGGGCAACGGTCGTCCTAGGAACAGATGCCGCGTGTGGGTCGCAGCGACGTGTCGCGGAGGGCTGACGTACTGTAAATGTGCCATAGCCTGTCGCTACCACTGTCGCTGTCACCGTGCAGTGCACTGCGACAGCGACAGATTTAAAGGACGGGAGGCGGTCGCTGTCGCTGTGCACAGCGACGCGACCGTGTGTCGCAAAAGTATACCATACCCCTAACGCATCGGAGCAACGGCACGCATGGGAACAGTTGTCGCGTGTCCGTCGCAGCGACCTGTCGCGGAGTGCTGACATACTGCAAATGCGCAGAAGCTCGTCGCTGCCAGTGTCACTGTCACTGCGCAGCGCACTGGGACAGCGACAGGCTGTCGCTGAGCAGAGCGACGCGGCCGTGTGTCGCAAAAGTATATTATACCCCTAATGCAAGTAGGAAGGTGCGACGCTGCATAGCGGGAAAATTTTCACACGGGAAAAAAAGGAGAAGATGGTTGTCGCTCCGACGATTTCGCGCACAACCACTAAGTGCAGCTTTCTATCTCAATAACACGGATGATTCACACTTCTGTCGGTGGGGATAATGCCTCAGGATACGACAGTCCAACGATCATATAGTTCAAGATGCACAGCTTTTCAGAGATGCCCCAGAATAAATTGCTTCACGTTTGACTGATGTCTTGTTTTAATCAAATTACCAGTGTTATCTGACAATTGAAGTCCTACTCCAAGTTCCCTACCCTTCGGCTTCTTTAGCTTTGCAACGCAGTCCTTGCGCCAAATTCCACCAGTGTCCTAATAGAACCCAACTATGGATTATAGTTTGAAAAACGGTGAGTGATTTGATGCGTTAGCAATGTCTCAAGCATATAAAAATTATCCGGGATTTCCTACTGACCACTGTGTAGTTTCTTCCTATTCCTGCTGTTTTCCCACTATCCTTCGGTATTTTCCCACTACCTGAGGTACGTCCTGTGGCCTGATTCATCAACGTTGAACCCTCGGGTGAGGTTTGAGTTTCACTCGAATTCGTTGCACTTTACTGTGCTCGACATCTTCGTCTAGCCATCTTGATGACTTAATCGTTGATGAATTCGCACTCGAGTTCGACCCAAAAATGGGATTATTTGGTCGTGAGGTAACTAATAGTGAAGAAACAGGGAAGAAAAACGTCCAGAATAACTCAAAATAACGTTTTCTGAATTCAGGGCGTGGACGAGAATCATGGGCCCTGCTGATTTCGGCAAGCGCGCGCTAATCGCGAAATCTGCGCTAATCGATTATGCTAATTGCGGCAGAGTTGCTTGGCAATTTGCCATCGAAACGTGTGCCGCGCCACAAGCTCGTACGATTGGGGGGCGGACCGGGATAGTTAGGCGCACCGGGAGATATTTCAAAGCCGTTTGTATTTATTTCTGGCCAGTTTTCGTTGCTTTCTTCGACCCTATCCTCTACAGCACCTGCCAACATAGTCTTTCACTCCGAAACCTCGAGAACGAGATTTATCGTGAACACTGCCTTTAAGTTGCGGGCAATCGTCTCTCGCTGAGCAGGAATCAATGACCAAAATAGAGTCGGATCGAATTTTTAGATTTTGCCAATTCTGCGAATTTGGCTGAGGCGGATGCTGGCACAAAAAATCTGTATAACGGGTTCTGTCCGTAACGAGAATCTTCCACCGCATCGGATATCGGATTCCACCAGATAAATCATATGAAAAACCGGTAAATTTCTTGGTAGTGTCGAAGGTCCGAGTCCATGCATCCGATCGGCAGCGGCACTCTACCACTACGATTATTTTCCTATCATCATTTCGTGAAAATTACAAGCAAACCAACAGCGGTTGCGTCGGAACTCGTCCGCGTCGCGATCGTAGCACTCGACAAACTTTGCACCAACATGGGGTTCCCCTCCTTTTTCAAAACCAACATAGTTCATAGACTTAGGAAGGGTATCTACAACACAAACTCACATTTCCAGATTGAGCATGAACCAGGTTTCAGAGCCAACTGAAAGTTGTGGATCCGATCAAGTTCCTGTGCAATCCGTGGATTGAAAGTTTTAAATTTGGCGCCGATGTGGCGTCAATGTACAGACGGCATGGGTCCTCGTGACACTATGCGTTCCCTATTGAAGGTTGGCGCAAGTCGGTGCCATATGCTATCACATAGGTGCACCGAGCGTGCGCCAACCTTGAACAGGGAACGCGATGCATCACTAGGATCCATGCCGCCGGTACGCGCGTGCGTGTAAATCAGAAGCCCCATATACGCCAAGCACGCTGGCGGAAGCCACTGCTTTTAATTTTGAATGAAGCAAAAACAATAGACAGTGGATCGCGAATTAGCTATGGGGCGCGATTGTTGAATGAAACGAAATGAACTCGATTCTATCCGGTTTTCAACCGATTTTGATTCGATCGATTCTCCGCTTCAGGCCGTTATTATCCGATTATCCGGTTCGCTGATCGAATCCCCCGATTTTCACTTTTCCGGATATCGAACATCTCGTTTTTTTGACTGGAATGTACATTAGGACTACCTAGCAGGAGTGTGCGTTAATGGAAAATATTTTCTTGTTAAAGGCATCGTCCACGATGAAAACCGAACTTGGGTTTATGCGTTCATTCGGACTAGTGGGCCATGACAATGTCACTTAGAAAGCTTGGAGTTACAAAACTCCACGTGTCGGCCTCCCACCGACCCTGCAATGCCACGTCAGAGTTGAGCCGTTCTCTCCGAAAACTCTGCCCAATCACCTCCCACCGACCACTCAGACTCGTATTTACACCAGAAGTTTCGCCTGATCGCCTCCCACCAACCACCGCCTACCACATCTGCGGTCGCGTGCGTCGGTGGCAGGTTGAGAGGCAAGATTTTCAATTCAGCTTGCCACCGACGCCCGCCAGAGCGTCGATATCCCGCCCAATGTCAGCCGTGACAAGTACAAACACCTCACATTCCAGTGAAGCGTATACATTGTGGGCTGCCATTTCCGCGCTCTACACGATAGCGTGTTAGAGAGAAACAGTGCGGACACTGCAACATGTTGCCCCGAAAACTCCGCCAGCTACAAGGCATAACCACGAAAGCTTCGGCAGTTATGAGTCTTGCCGAAACCTCCGCCGATCAGCCAGACTCGATCAATTCGATTGGGAAAGGGGCGTTTTAACCGGCCACCTACCCCCGCGATTGCCTGAGCATGGGAGAAATCGATTTTGACAAAAAAAGGACAGACTTTTTCTAGTTTCCTTATATTCCCTGCATCAAATTTTTATACGAAAGTCATAATTATAGTGATTGACAAAAGAAATTATTATCGTATATTTTGCTACCCTCTATAAAACGCCCTAATTCACATCATTCGAGGCGCGAGCGGCGCGCGCGACGCCTCGGCCTCCGTTTGCCCTACGCTCTCTTTCTGTCTCTAACCTCCGCTTCGCACCAGCACGCGTATGAACCACGTGAATTTCGCCGTTTTATAGCCTGTATTTTTGAACCGTTTATAGCAAAAGTAGTACCAAGGGGTTTAAAACTGTTCCAAAATTTTTTTACAAGAAACCTGGCGAAAAGTATCTTGATTGGTTTCAACGATTTCCAGAACTATGCGGTTGCCCGATCCCCGCAGGTCGCTGGAAACTTCGATTACCCTGAACACAGAGGCGCCCATTTGGAGCACGTTTGTTGAATACCCTTATAGACCAAACCCGAAACTTCAATTATTAGCCCATGAACTGATACCTCTGAGAAAAAATGGGATCGAAAGAACTATTGGCTTCCGTATAAACTTATGACGTGGGGACTTTGCAAATGCTTCAGACAAACTGAGAAAAAAAACGTGGCACGCAGGAAAGCTTGTGGAACTCCACTACAGGCCCCTCTACGCTGGAATACAAGGTGTTTATTCTTACCGGAAACGTCTTTTTCAAGAAAATCTTGGATCCAAAGAATTATTCGCTGAGGTTTTACCGTTATGGTGAGCTTTGGTATAGATTATGATGTGGGACTTTGCAAATGCTTCAGACAAATCGAAAAAAAAACTACGTCAACTGTACACAACGGTCCGTGTTGTTCACTTACGAGTCCGTGACGCCGCTTGGCGGGAAACGTGACCCGGGGGAAAGCGAGGAGGTAATGGCTATCGATCGAATGCTTCCTCACCTGATAATCGAGTGCGAGTTCATACTATGAGAGAACTGGCCGCACTAGTACCGCAGCCGTGTCTCAGCGTACCCAGCCGGAGCCGTACCCGCCGCAATCGCCTGCAGTCGTACCGCAATAGAGCCTCCGTCACAGCTTCGGCGCCGCTACTGAGCCTATAACGTTGTTTCTGAACCATTTCTGCTATCACTAAGCCATTAATGACCACAGCCATGATTCTTACACAATATCTACTGAACAATGCATATTCCCGTGACCCATGGATTCATTTCAGTGGCATTATACACATACTGGACGTCGAAAAAACGACGGCCTAGACCAAGGATGCGTGCAATGTATGAAGTTACTTTTTCACTATAGTTCACGAGAAAACATAGAATGCTCGTACACAAAACATTTATCTAGAATGTGACTTACGTATCAATATCAGAAAAACAGAGTATAAAATCGGAATGAGATCAAGGATTTTTCACGCATATTTAGGCGTTGTCATGATGCCACCCAGCGGTGGCAGCGGCGTAGTCCATTGCCAAGTTGGACTGGTGAGTGCGCCGCTTGGGTGACATCGATCTACAAATTGAGTCATAAAAGAGACAACCATGCACAACTGATTATTTTCAGCAGAAAAAAAACTCACAGAATGTAATGAATCTCATCGTACATGACGGAAACCCAATTTTCGGGAGCTACTTCGTTCTTAGGAACAAATACAAGCTCTGCTGCATGTTTTCAAACGGAGATCATTTTAATTAGTGAAGCTGTAAAGGATGACATAATGCGATTTATTCTGGAGTACTAGGAATACACTAAGAAGGAACACAGCTTACTAGCTGTGTTCCTTCTTCAAAACTTACTAGCTATTTTGCTTTTGCCGCCTGCAGGAGATGGAGTCAAATCTCCCCTCATTATCGTAGCTGTTGTGTAATTTGTTTCGCAGCCGAAAGGCAAAAGCTAAACAGTCAAAATCATTCTTCACTTCTTTCCAAAACTAGTGTTTCGTTATTACCTGAGCTATTATATTCGTAACTGATCGGCGATTTGTGTCGTTCATCCCCTTGTTACGCTGCGAGGCGGTCTTGCTGGCCTCAAAGACAGCAGCTCGGACGTTGCACGCCCCTAAGAGCGCATGCTTGAACACACAGTCGTTTCCTGACAAATCGTGCCTTGCCGTCAGTTCGTACATATCAGGAATGATTGGCGGTCTCTTTACTGGGGATCTCTGAGTGGTCTTCGTGATAGTAAACGTCTCATCCACCGTAGACGTATCATCTGCTATTGCAGTTTTGAGCATACCAATCTGAAATACGTCTGGGTAGAGTGATTTTCTGTGACGACTTCTGTGTTCTCTCAAAATATTGCTTGTCGCTGTTCCTGTTGTTGTTAATAACAGCTTCAAAGACCTGTGAATCTCGCATCCTCTCGAGCCCCGTTAGGTGGTTCTGCTGCATCTGCGACCTCATTAGCTTTTGAATCAGATATGTTATTGTTGACTGCCCAAAATCGTTACAGGGAATTGGGGAGATATCACCTTTCAACATTGCGATACAATGCTTGTCGCTGTTCATAAACTGCACTCCTTCAGTAAAAACTATCGAAAATCTGTGTTCCACCATTTTCCGTTACAACAGGACCATCGAGATTTTCCCTTACAGGGGTGGTATCACAAGTTGCTGGTACTACATTCAAAATTCGTCGTCGCCTATGAAGCGTTTTTCTGTAAGACACTCGGAAGTTTCAGAAAAATAGCGACAAGTACCATAGTGTAAGAGTGCAAACTAGCCCTCTAAACAACAACACTCCCTGATAGTGTCTCCTATTCATCTTTGAGCTACCACCTAGAAAAGCACTGGAAAATGATTTCGTATGAAGAGTGAACAGTGAACTCAGTGAGCATGATTGACTGGAAATTTAAGGACGGTATGACAAATAATATTCATAGAAGACTCGAAAGACGAAGAGGAATGGAAGAGAAGAGGGGCACTCCGGGTGGAGAGGATCGATAACTGGCATGGCTGGTTTCAGCGGCTTTGGGTTTTCACCGCAGAGGCTCCGCACTAGTACCGCAATCATTGTGGCGCTATTGCGGTATTTGACACAAATGCGAGCCCACTGCATCGTCATCGCGGTACGATTGCGGGACTATTGAGGACTACGGCACGGCCGCGGTACTACCGAGGACTGCGGCACGGCCGCGGTACTACTGCGGGCAGTTCTAAGAGTAATTGAATGGCGCGACAATATCTCAGTCTAGACGAGAGATCTAGCTGTTTGAGAGTTTAGTCGTAACTGTTCCAGTGTAAACTGATTTTGTCTGATGCTAGCCTAGCCTAGCTGATTCTTTTGCAGATGGCCCGACATTGTTCGATGCTCTGGTCTATTAGAATGTGTGAATGAATCGGAATAAGAAGCTTTCCAAAATACTTTGTGTTGAAGAACATAAATCTCCGGTTAGCTCGATGTAAGATTGCCTTGAAGCACTGTAGAGAGCAATGAAATAGCGTGCGCGGTAACCCAATAAAGTCAGACGATGTTGCCCTCACTGGAAAGTTATCACGGGCTTTTGAGAAGTTCAGTGGATGACAGGCAAGAACAGAAGATGTCTGTTGAGACAATCACTTGTTTTTCTAGCATTCGTTGAAAGCCGTTAACACCCTCTGTAGCTAATTTGAAGTTATTCAAATTTTCGAATCACGCACATATGTATTAGGGAGACCGGAACGTAATTTTTATTTATTAGTACGCCCCCAACGGAAGCTCCAGTCCAGACAGTAAAAAACTGAGCAGTAAAGAGACAGCTGAAGTCAATAGAAAAACAGGAAAGAAGAAACAAAAAACCAAAACCAGCAGCAGAAAACCTGGCCACACGTATTCGTGCACAATCACTAGTTATAGGTGAGTGCTCTGACGTAGAATCCCTCTACGTCAGAGCAACCTACTTTAGTGAAAAAATATGTGACAAATTGCAATACATGGTCATCCAAGGGGAGTTGTGGCCATGTCAGCCAGCTATGGCACATGAAATACTTGCCGGAACTTCGGAACATGGGTTTACTGGCGCCCCACATGGGACCGGCGAATCGGCCAATTCTGCCTGTGACATGTAAACATGAAGCTCGTAGTAATGGAGAAGTGTAAAATTCCATATAGGAACGCCTTCATCCGACGTTTTAAACCATAACTAGAAGTGTGGGGAACTTTGGTTAAAAAACAACAACAAATATGAGCTGATCCGTTGTAATGTCGTTTTCTTACGTTCAATACAAACACATATTGCTCTGCTTACTTTCCAATGTGCTTCGAATGTTCTTGGATGGTCGACCAAAGTTGCTTAAAGGCACAGTCCAACCTCAGAGGTAATTTTTGATATTATGGTCCTGTCGCCGCCTATAGCGACCCTGCCGAGCGCGAAATCTCAATTCGCTCAAATAACCGAGAAAAAGCGAGGAAAAAGTCGGCCACGCCCCTTTGAAGAAAAAATGGGTAACGCCCCCTGCCTGGTTTTGGACCTCAATAGGGAAGAGACGCGCGAATGATTTCATTCAAGACTTATGTTCTTCGATTTGTTTTCGGTCTGGCTTTTTATTGTGGCCTGCTGCAGAACGATGGCTGCGAATAACCAGAAAATACAGGCTCGAGACAACTCGTCCGCGAACTTTTAGCCGTTCAAGATCGAAGTGTTTGAGGAGCCGTAACTCCGTTCGTAGTGAGTTCTGAGCTATTCTGGGGACACCATTGTGATCAGCGTGAAATTCTCTTCAAGATAGGCAGAGAAAGAAAAAATCGATTCTGAGGTTGGACTGTGTCTTTAAGACTATTTGACAAATTCTCGAAAGTCTGACACGGATTTGCTTTCACTTCGCCCTTAACACGTCGTTGTCTAACGTTGATGGTCTTTCTGATACCCGATTTAAACTTGGAAATCACTTTTGGCATTTACAAACGTCCAGTGCATTTGGAGGGACATCACAAATGTTTTCGGTAGCAACTGTTGCCTTACTTTCCCTGCAAAACTCAAAAAGCATGCAATGCCTGATGTGTACCTCTTCTGGTATTTGGCTGGCCATTTTTCCCCAAATTACAATTTTTTTAAAATTTAATTGTGTATGAGTATAGAAGCCACTATAAGTTCACAATGTACCAGGTTGTCCAATAATTCTTGTCCAAAAATTTCACCATTTTTGATTTTTTTCAACTTTATTGAAAAACAAGTCTAATCAACAATATAATCACCACAGTTATCCACAACAGTGGCCCATCGATTGGGCAGGTCGCCGAAGCCCTTCGCCCAGAACTACGGGGGCTGCGACTCGAAGAAGTCCGCGATGTCGGATTTGAGGTTGTCGTAGTTGTTGAATTTTCTTACGGCCAAATGGTGCTTTAGCGGGCGGAACAAGTGGTAGTCGGAGGGGGCGAGGTTTGGGGAATACGGCAGATGGGCAACCGTCTCCCAGCCGAGCGTCGCCAACTTCTGCTGGATCTCCTTCGCCACGTGGGGGCGCGCGTTGTCGTGCAGCAGGTGGACTGAGGCCCGTCGGGGACGCTTTTCTCGGATGGCGGCGGCTAGTTTCTCGAGCTGATCGGTGTAGATGGAGGCGGTGACCGTCCTGTCTTGCGGGAGTAGCTCGAAGTACAGCATGCCCTTGGTGTCCCACCAGCAGCAGAGCATGATCTTCAGCGGTTGCAGGCCGGCTTTCGGCGTAGTCGGCTGCTCTTCTCCGCGCGGGATCCAGACGGCACGGGGCGACGTTGTCGTAGAGGACTCAGCTCTCATCCCCAGTGTCTAGGTCCTCGAGAAACTCATTGCGATGCGGACGAAGGAGGAGGGACTGGCAGACGGCCACGCGGCTCTGCTTGTGGCGTCCGTCAGACGGTGGGGGATCCAACGGGCCAGAACTTTGTGGTAGCCGAGTAAGTTGAGTCGATTGTGGATGGTGGAGTTGCTGCAGCCGAGCGTCGTCGCCAGTTCACGGGTGGTGGCTTCCGGCTTCTCCTTGATACAGCGACGGACTTCGTCATCATCCACCATAGAAGGCCTCCCGCTGTGCTCCCGGCCCTCGAGGCTCGTGTCGCTCCTCTCGAAACGAATGAACCAGCGGCTGATTGTGCGTTGAGACACTGCATCCTCCTTGCACGCTCTGCAGATGCTGGCGACCGCGGTGCCCGTGTCGTTGCCCAGCAGCCACTCGTAGTACACGAACGTACGAATTCGACCTTGGTCCATTTTAGCTTGTACTGGCAGCTAGACGCGGCGACTGCGCCTCATACACCCCTAGCGTAGAACTTTGGAGAACCTTCTAGAAGGTTCCTACACTTGCCTGATATTTTAACACTTCTAAGGAAAATTATAGAATTTTGAAAATTTTCGGACAGGAATTATTGGACGGCCTGGTATTTGGCACGCTTCTCAACATTATTTTCCGGTCCCCGTTATAGTGAAAGGCAAGCGGTTATGATGGTATTTGCGATTTGTTGTACATGACTTTTACACTGTCTCTAAACCTGTGAGGCACCATGAATGAGAAAGCGGACAAAAACTTAAAATTTGCAATCCAACCTAATTTGCACTAGTCAAAAGAACTTAACGTCAATGTCCGCATGTGCGTAGTAGCTGTTGAATCGAATCGATCATTAGGTTCTCATTAGGTTCGATTGCACAAGCAAAGGTGTTGTAAAAGGGGAATTTCGCACACACGCCGAAATTCGTTCACCCCACGGATCCAACACCTTGTGTAAAATTATGGAAAGCTTTGCAGCGGATTGAATTCTACCGTCGATGCGAATATTTTTTAGGCTCTTCATTATGTGTAAGTATTACAATCATGATAAGCACATAGCTCAAGGCGAAGGGTTTCTTTTATTCCCAAATTTTTTCTATCTAATTTTTGAGAAAGCATTACCGCGGGGTTGGATTTGGTGTGAGCCATTATTTTCGGATCCCGGCCTGAACTGTAAAGCAGAATCGCTAGGGAAGATACGAACAGCCAATGCTTTAATTGCGCATCACGGGAGGAATCGATGTATGAATAGCTGGTATGGCGCAGTCTTTCACAACGTTAGAGAGCTTCCCTATGCGGCTGCTCTTTTCCAGTGCAACAATGCTTTCATTCTAAACCCTTCTTCCTACTTCCTTAACGCAAAAGCTAGGATAATTACTAGAGTGTTTGAACGAATAGTATTTTTTAAATATTCGAATAAACGAATAGTTCGAATAATTCACTTCTTTGAATATTCGATTATTCTAATAAACGAAAATTCCACTTCTTTGAATATTCTATTCGTATAAACTAATAATCCACTTCTCTGCATATTCGATTATTCGAACAAATCGAATAATCCACTTCTTTGAATATTCAAATATTTATTTGAAATTTAGCAGAAAAAAAAACACGAAAACTGGCGAAAGATCATCGTATATGTGCGCTGAAACGCTCCGAAAAGGACAACGAAACATTCTCAAACTCTTTATTCATGAGTAATCCGCTTTTCAACCTACATACATCGCAGTTGGACCTCTATATCTACTTTCTCTACTTTACTCATTCTATTTCACCAATAGAAGATCACACTACATACTTCAAATTGCGATCACAACATTCACATTTCAAAAATATCAATACATCTCAATGGACATAGAACGTTTTGGAAAATTCCTAAAAATCGCAGTAATCTTCGTGAACTTTCTCGCTGTCTCCGTCATCGTCATGCGAGCTGTAATCCTGATCGTTGATTCAGTCGAAACTCTCCATGTGATCCTGCGACCATCCTCTGCACTCTCTAATTGAGTCACTTATTGTCAGTTCTCGTAACAGTCATTGTAAGCCTCTAGTGGTGATACTAACCTTGCGAAATGATCTGGGTGGTCGATAACCCTGAATTGAATGAAAAGCTCGACCGGGATAACAGAATAACACGTTCCAGGGCCATCGACCATCCAGACCATTTCAAAACAAGAAAATGAGTAGCTGAAAAAGTAAACCCGGTTACACCCACAAGAAAATCGTTAGAAATAAGCAACAACAGAAAAAATCAAAAAGATTGCGTGAGAAAACAGCAAGAGTAGAAAGACTAATGATCTCAAACCAGCCCAAACAAAAAATGGTGCACTGCAGTCAGGCGAATCCGTTCGGGACCCAACTCCACCGAACAGAAAGGCAGATGGAATATCGATCTTTGCCGCGCTGGGAATCAGTGCAAGATGGGGTGCAACCTTGTCGAATAATCAAATTCGAGTATTCGAATAAAGCGAATACATCACTTCCTTGAGTATTAGATTATTCGAATAAACGAATATTCCACTTCTTTGAATATTCGATTATTCGAATAGACCGAATAATCCACTTTTTTGAATATTCGAATTATTCGAAGATTCAAATCGAATAATATTCAAATCGAAGAATAATATTCAATTAAACGATTATTCGGGCAACACTCTAATAATTTCCAAGTTCGACTCTCGATAAACCTCGGCATCAGGTGTTGAACGTTTGTCTGTAGTTTTTTATACTTCTGTATGCCTTCGAGGTTTTTAGGTGGTACGCTTTATTTTCTGGCCTTACGTTTCGACACGGTCGTCGTCATCAGAGGCGCGTCAAACCACCAAACGAGCAGCGCGTGGCCTGCCTCGAACGAAACCAGTAGACCGAAAAGTGGATTATTCGGTCTACTGGTTTCGTTCGAACAGGCCACGCGCTGCTCGTTTGGGAATCGGTTTGACGCGCCTCTGATGACGACGACCGTGTCAAAACTAAACCAGAAAATAAAGCGCACCACCTAAAAACCTCGAAGGCATACAGAAGTATAAAAAACAGGATAAACGAATCATGCCGAGGTTGCAAGACAGGAGAAGTTGGAGACTGTTTGTCTGTAGCACGCACGAGGTGGTAGGATGACTTTATTGACTAACGTTTCGGCAGATTCGCCCCCGTCGGAGTCTGAAACGGTCAAATTTACGTGTAAAATCAATCGGCCAAATGTAGATACTATCCTATAGAAATTCAGACAAATTTTCCAAAACGAATGGCGCGGAAACATAGAACTGAGTGGCATACCTGTTCAAAAGTCCTCAGAAAACCGTGTGATCAGTAGAACAGCAAAGCGGGGGCCAGAGTGACAGAAAGTACCCTAATCAGAAGCCGAGTCTGATGTAGGGTTGGAGTTCCCGTGTTATATTTATACCCTCGTCCTTCCGGTTGATCTTGGGATCTCTCGCACTGATCCAGAACGCTTCCAGCGCTTTTCGCGCACTAGTTTGGGCCTCCCGCGCTAGGATCTCCACTCTCACCTCAAAATCATCTCCCTCATGGCAATCAACCCTGTGGCAGCCCAGTGGAGTGCCGACCCGCGACCGTTCTTTACCATCTAAGTGTTCCTTAATTCGCACATGTAAGGGGCGAGCCGTTTCGCCGATATACTCTTCATCGCAGCTCTTGCTAGCCAAATTGCGACACTCAACGGCTACGAAACACATTTAGGAAGGACTAGGCCCACCCACGGCGACCATTGGGCCGGAACATGCAGCAAAGCGATAAAACCCTTTTCAAATGCCCATCATTTCGGAAGAGGTGAGCAGCGCTATCAGAAAATGCTTGCGCGTGGCGGGATTCGAAGATTCTGTATCTTTACTGACCATCCCTCCCAGTAATTTGAAGCAGCAGTCGGTTCGCAATCGCCAATATGACCGCGCATGCGTTACCCCACATTGCGTTATCTGCTCAGCAGGCAAGGAGGGCGACTGCGCTGCTTCGAGCGTCATCTACATTATCACATGTCAGAGCTGCGGTGAAGAGTATATCGGCGAAACGGCTCGCCCCTTACATGTGCGAAATAAGGAACACCTGGATGGTAAAGAAGGGTCGCGGGTCGGCACTGCACTGGGCTGCCACAGGGTTAATTGTCATGAGGGAGATGATTTTGAGGTGAGAGTGGAGATCCTAGCACGGGAGGCCCAAACTAGTGCGCGAAAAGCGCTGGAAGCGTTCTGGATCAGTGCGAGAGATCCCAAGACCAACCGGAAGGACGAGGGTATAAATATAACACGGGAACTCCAACCCTACATCAGACTCGGCTTCTGATTAGGGTACTTTCTGTCACTCTGGTCCCCGCTTTGCTGTTCTACTGATCACATGGTTTTTTGAGGACTTTTGAACAGGTATGCCACTCAGTTCTATGTTTCCGCGCCATTCGTTTTGGAAAATTTGTCTGAATTTCTATAGGATAGTATCTACATTTGGCCGATTGATTTTACACGTAAATTTGACCGTTTCAGACTCCGACGGGGGCGAATCTGCCGAAACGTTAGTCAATAAAGTCATCCTACCACCTCGTGCGTGCTACAGACAAACGTTCAACACTCTAATAATTACTAATAAGAATTTTTCGAAAGCTTTTTTGTGTCTCAGAAAGTTCATGGACAGGAGGCTACTATCAAACAATGATATGTAAACGGTCTTTAGATAATCTCTCTGCAGACAGATTTTCTGCATTTGTTGGAATAGAAAAACTATTATCATGTCAAAATGTACACACCATGCTGACCTCATACCCGCCCGCTCGGTCATAACAGGATTATTTCTGTGAGATCATACCCATAACACTCTTCCTCCCTGAAGATGTTCAGTTGACTCTTGCCCGAATGTTGTATGTTTTCGATGGGAAGTCACAGCAACTCGTTTGAGAGCCATGCGTTCGCAGAATGATCTTATGAGGGCGTGAGTCTGTGACCATAACTCGTCGAGTAACTTCGCTTGGAGTTGCGTGTCGAGTGAGGGCTCGGAGGCACTAAAGTTTGGGTAACAGGCCTGAAGAAGGGCTTAGCGCTTGGTTCGAGCCTTCGAGTAGTATTTGCTTGCGCATGCATGCACCACCTGTATTTCGAGGCATTATTCAAGCATACGTCGTAGTTGGGCCAAGAAGACTCGAATAAACTTTGGATTTTCCTAACCGGAGATTGACATCTGTAATTGCAGACAACCGCTTTTGTAGCACGCCTCTCACATAGAGTTTCGTTTTGGGATCTTGGCGCTACAGCAGCCGTTCGCAACTGTGGATTTGAATTGCCTCCGATGTGGACATTGAAAGGTTCATCCAGTAGAAACCTCGTCGATTTTGTACTCACACAGGCTCCCGCATCGGAAATGAATACGATCTTCAGAGGCAGCATGAACGACAAATTGTGTCGGTGGCTTCTGTTTGCCGTATGTACTGCAGTTCTCGGAGCCAATTACCGGTCCGCAATCGCAGACTGGGGCTTTTGTATCATGCGACAAGATCATAATCGTGCTAAGAGAAAGGTGAGTCGTGCCGGGACCAAGTGGTCCCAGCACTGTTATCATCCTGTTGTGTGATGTAAGAGCCGTTGTTGGCAAATGCGGAGTGGAATTATGCTCCGAGAACGACAGTACGATGCCAGGCTTTCACATTGATGACTGTCAGAACGGATCAATGACTAACCGTTTACCGCTGTACATGCAATTCGTTCATACGGGCCCTTTACACTCCGATTTGGGGAGTGACTACTGATTATTTGTTTATTTATTTTTTTTATACGTGGAGCACCACGGGTGAACAGAAAGGCACGAAAAAGCATGACAGAAAAACTACCAACACGGTAACGGAAAGTGTTATAATGTGAGAAATGATCAAACGGTTCAGTAAAAATGAGTGAGAAAGTATACAGTGAAGTAAACTAAGCAGTCCCTTGGGAGTACTTGTCAAACAGCTGTTTGCATTGGGCTAGCCAATTTATTGGGAAGAAGCATAATTATGCAACGTTTTTGTTAACTCTTTATTATTTCTTTAGTTAAATTTGGGGTTTCGTCATCAATATTTTAAATAATCCTCAATATGTAGTTTAAAGAATGCGTCTCGAAAATCACACTCATATTCGCCATATTATGCTCTACCACTACGAGAAAGGATGGACCGCAGCCCAGTCATTTTGCGATCAACCTTTTTGGCAAAGGTACAATTACTGAGAGCGCAGTACGAAAGTGGTTTATTCGCTTCAAATCAGGAGACACTAGTCTGGAGGATAAAGAAGGAAGAGGTCGGCCATCGGATTTAGATGATCAAGCACTTCTGACAGCCGTGGAAGAGCACGAAAGCCTGATATGCAAATGCTGGCTGAAGACTATGTCAATCAATCAACGATCGTTCGACGCCTGAAGAAGCTTGTAAAGGTATAGAAATTGACTGGGTGGGTGCCCCACGAGCTCTCCGACAACAACAAAGCTGAACTCTTCTAATTTTCACCGATTTACTGCCACGAAACGAACAAACCCCATTTATAGAGAATCTTGTCACTGGGGATGAGTCATGGCCTCTCTTCGAAAACATTAAAAGGAAGAAGATCTGCGTTTCGCCAAGTATTTCCCACAAAGGAATACCGTGAGACGTGCACTGTGAGAAGGCTATTTCGGGTGTGTGGTGGGACAGAAGCTGAATCATCCATTGGGAAATCGTTTCTAATGGCATTTGTTACTGATTTAACGATGCAGATGAAAGGCAACAGTTAATAATCCCCGACAGAAATGGCAAGCGGCAATTCATCATCAACAGCGACGTCTATCTGGCTCAGCTTGATCGTCTTCACGCTGCAATCGAGACGAAAAAACCGCGCGAGAAAAACCACATGGTGCTCCATCACGATAACGCCCGTCCACGTGTTGAGAACCGTGTAATCGAATCTGTCGCAAATAAGGGATGGGATCTGCTCCCACATCCGCCGTACTCACCGACAGAAGCACCAACGGACTATCATGTCAATCGCTCTTTGAAAAACTGGTAAACAAACAAAGTCTACGATGACTTGGAGGACTTGGTGGCTGGTATCAAAGCGTGGAATGCCTCCAAGAATCGTGACTTCTTCGCTCGTGGAATCATCCGACTGCCAAACAAACGGGAAGCAGTTCTTGAAGTGGATGGTGACTATGCTCTCAATAGATCATTTGAACATGTTTTGATCAAATATTGTAATTGTTCTTGTTGATTAAAAATATTTTTTTCGAGAAACGTTCCATAGTCATGCATAAATCCAATAGTGATGGACCTTTCTTGAAAAACTTGGAAAATTTACTGTCGGCTCATTGAGTGTAAACTCTGGGTCTGATACAGGTTGTGGCTTTTCAAAAAACTAAGCTTGGGAGGACCACCTCTCGTGTCTGAAAAGGGGCACGTATAAAATTGTCGATTCAAGTACTCAGATACTCGCGGCTTAGTAAGGCAGCACGAGGGGATTACTAACGCATTTACTCGTCGAGGTGTAAGCCCCTTTCGTTCCCCCAACTGCTGCCCAGGGCAGCACGTTGTGTCCTCTTGCTCCGCTGACTGCCCCAACTGCTGCTCGTATAGTTGCCCCACCTGCTGCTACAGTTGCCCCAACTGCTCCAGTCGTCGCCCCAACTGCTGCTCTTCAATGTGGCCCCAACTGCTGCTCCTCATTGTGGCCCCAACTGCTGCTCTTTATTCTCGCCCCAACTGCTGCTCCTCATTTATGATCTTTTCTTTTTTCTTGTATTTTTTATTTCGCAGGTGATATGTCGCTTTCAGCAGCAGCGCTGCAGCGACCCATCAAAGATAAAGACCCCAGGAAGGCCTATTGATATCCCTAACGGGAGTTTCATCCTTGATTATATCCTCTCATCTTCGCCACCCATCGAGCAAATGATGCTCGCACTGCCGACTGCCTCATGCCCATGTAAGACTGCCTCGTATCTGGCACGAGTTTGCGAGGGCCGTTCAACACAGGCCTCGGTCGGTAGTGAATGTGCGTGTCCCAAAAACATTCCTCAACAGAGATATTCTCTATCCCTAAACAAGAAATTTCACTCGGTTTTGTGACCGTAAAGATAAGAATTAGGCACAATATTCTGTTTTTCTCGATTTTAAAGACGAATCATGGCTTTCTTCGGGAAAAACGTTATACCCACATATTCCAAAGATGGAAGTTTCCCCAAAATATTCTTAATTTACTAAAATTCGCACTGGTTAGAGGAATGTCTGGGGCGAACGAAATTGCAAATATCAGAGTATCCATCATTTGGCGATCTCTCTATAAATGGTGATTTTTTCCTTCCGAACAAGCAATGATTCAATAAAAATGTTTTCTTCTTTCAAAATTATTGTCGTGAACTTTCTCAGGATGGTTTAAAATTGTTGAATTAAATGCAAAGTAAATTTTGAGAACTGTCTGCTTTGAATATTGTGGAGCATAGTGTTTTTCGTGGAGAAAACGTATTGGCCATTTCGTTCCATTTTCGGCAAAACCATTGCCGCTCAACATTTGAAAATACAAGTCCTCGTGGTCCTTGTCCAAAATCAAAAATATGTTTCACTGGAAAATGCGAGTAAAGTTCAAAGTCATGAAAACGAATTTTAAAGTAAGAACGTGATTTTCCAAAGTTTTCGACATACCTTCAAGATTCGAAAAAACTCAAGTTGTTGTCGAATCTTGTAGAACACACTGGATAAATTATTTCAAAAGGGTTGAACGTTTTTCAAATTTTCGGTCAGTTCCACACAAGTATCATCCTATGAGAATGACGACTCATCATCTTTTTCAGTATAATTCATCAGCCTTTGACCGAGCTGGACCATTCACATTGCTCATAAGGAACTACTTTACCCGAATGTACCATCTCAAACCTAACGAAAATCCTTTTTTTCTAGACGGTGTTCGATTTGATGATCAATTAAGTACCAGATTTTTTTTTGAAAGACTTGATGCAACGAAAATGTGAATTTTGCATAAAATTATTACCACCTTTGAGGTGGCCGCGCAGGTAAACAGGTAAATCGCTCACGATTGGAACTGAAAAGTGTACGGGCAAGACCTCAGACTCAGACCGTGCCAAAAACTCCGCGTGTCCGCCTCCCGCCGGGCGCATGTTGTGCGCGCCCCACCCTGCTTATCCGATCTGAAAGCACACTTGAATGCATTCTTCCTGGATTTCGATGGAAATGATTAAAAATCACTTGAACATGTTTGGTAATATACAGATTTCCTAGTTTACTTCAGATTTAATGATTTATATGCTCTCTATTTTTATTCTACTGTGAACAACCTAATCTTTGGGGGTACTTGTATAGAGCTCAGGATTTCTATTATCAAAAACAGCGGAATACTGAGACATGGAGAAATATAGCGGTGCACATCCAATCATTTAATGATATGCTTACCGATTAAAAAGGCAGGTGCGCCCTAATTCCTTGCGATGGCATACTGTCTCATGAAAAAGGACGTTTTTGGTGGATCTTAGAATAGATTTCGAGCAGAGTATTGGTGGTTAAAGTTTAGCGAGTAGGAGTAGGCACGCATCCCCCGAAATCTAGATACGCGTACGATACTTATGAAGCAGTCCTCACACTTTCTTTTCTTACATAACTATTCCCAAATTTGATATCCGTTCTGTGTCTTTTCTGGAAGATGGCTGCAAAGATACTCGACTTCATCTGTGGTTTGCTTTCCCTTCATACAGGCTTCTGCCAAGCTTTCTCATATGCGACAGTACACTCTGTACGAATTCGACATGGATAATTCGTAATGCGTCGTCTCAGAAAACGCGGTGAGAACACCTAACCCCCCCACACCCCCCACCAAACAAGCCGTTGTGTACCTTGAAGTCACACTACACCCTCACATATGAATTTTGTGATTTTATTTGATAGTCTAGTAGACCCCTCTTTTATAAGACGTGCCAAGTGCGAGATCTCAATTCCTCCGAATAAGCGAAATATAGGCGACCACCTTAGGCCCGACCTGCTTCGCTCACCTGCACGGGCCACACCCCTCACCAGATTTCCAAACTCTGTAGCTGCTAGATGAATGACTGAATTCTCAACAATTCGTCGTTCTTCAGACCATAGTCAGACTGTCTCCTTATCCTGGCTCGCTCTCAGGCAACGATTGCGAATGAAGAGAAGAAACAACTCATCCGCCAATTTTTCACCCTTTAAATATAGGCATCTTTAATAAGCCATAACTCTGTTCATAGGGGGTCTTGTACGAAAAAAAGAGATACCACTGTGATCAGAGTGTGACCCTCCTTAAGACCAGCATAAAAACTAAAAAAAATCATCTTCTGGGTGTTCTGTGCCTTTGAAGGCAGCTTCCTTTTTTAAGGCGGAAATCCGCATTTGGGGTTTTCTTCTCGCTCCAATATTTGAACCAAGTGGAGATAGCGAAACTTGAGACCTCAGTGTCGCGCATATGCATTTTTCGATGCACTTCTTGCGTTCAATCTAATGTTTTCCAATACTTTCGTATAAAAAAAAGATACCACTGTGATCAGAGGACTCAATGAAAGCAATATAGAAATTACTCCAAAATTGAAATCGGACCACTTTGAAGCAAGTTATAGCGATGCAGCGCTTTGTGAGCGCAAAAAAAAACGCCGCAAAATGCTTTTTCTGCGAAAAAATTGTGCGGGACTCTACCTAAGGGGTAAAATTCGGTATTATAGTCCGCCCACCATGTATAGCAACCCTGTCAAGCTCGAGAACTCAATTCTATCAAAAAAGTGAGAAACTACACGGAAAAAGTCGACCCCGCTCACAACACCATAAAAGCTTAATCAAGCGTTTCGACCTCGAAAAGATAACCCAAATTTTTGCAAACGGAAAATTTAGTTTGTGTGGCGATGCTCAAAAGCAAAATGTACAATAGCAGAGCTCTTGGTTCTCTTTCCGGGGCGATGCAGTTAGGCTTTTGGGGCGGAGCCGACTTTTTCCTTGAAGTTTCTCATTTATTACAGCGAATTGAGATCTCGCGCTTGGCATGGTTGCTACTCACGCTGGGCGGGCTATAATATCAAATTTTACTCCTGATGTTGCACTGTGCCTTCAAGGCTGTTTAGCGCAGCGAGGCACTGCTCTGTAATTCAAATAATCCATAGATCTTAAAGCACGCTGACAAGTACGCCGCGAAGCGGCGTGGGTGTGCACCTTGTATACAGATATCCGGAAGTCTAAATGTTTATGCTCAGAAGAAATAACTCTCCAAGCTGATTATCAATGTCCTTGTAGCTGCCCAAATGAACCGCTTTGAGCAAAGTTACCACACTGCGCTGGCCAAAACGGAGAGCAGCAGCTGAGGCGACGAAAGGAGCACGAGGGCAGCACGTGCTGCTAAGAGCAGCACAAAGGCAGCACGTGCTGCTCGAGCAGCAGCTCTTCCCCTCGTGCTGCCCTCGCTATCCTCGTCGAGGTGAAAGCCTATTGTGCTCCATTACGACCCCGCGATCCTCTGAGTAGGTGTTGCACCGCTGATTAAAGGCAACGTTCTCGATGATCATCCTCGTTGATTTTGTGAAATGATAGGCGAGAAGGATCCTAGGCTCCCAGTGTCGAAAGAACGGTAGAAAACGAGCCAGGAGCTGCAAAATAACGGCTGCAAACAAGCGTTTTGGTGTACCAGAACCGCCCTGCGCCCCAGATCCACCCCCTCGGAATGAACAAACGAAGACTCAGATTACAGGAATGATTAAGTACAGGAAGTGCTGATAAGTGAGCTGCTCGCTTCATTGCACTGATAGGCATCATCTTTCTAGCGGTCGATTCCTCCACGCTCAAAAATCAACGTAAACAAGAGAGGGCCTATTTTTGCTCGAAAACGCGTCTTCCGTGTCCTTTCAAGCATGCCTTGCTATATAGGGCACCAGACCTTCCGTAAGCCGTGGAGATATCGGAAGTGAACATTATCGTGAACACTGCATTTAATTTGCAAATCATAACGAGATAGTATTTCTTTCTCCGATGTATGTAGTAGGGTCGGATTATTGAACGACTTGTAACAGACAGAAGCTAATGCAGTTTTAGTGTACAGTTTACCGCAATGTTAAAAGGACATGGTGCGGTTGCGGTCACACAATAAAACTACGGTGGAAAACCTGGCTCATTTCCAGGGGTGGTAGTAAATGGGGTATTAAACGTGAACAAACCCTCACTTGTAAGCCGCCAACATACCGCGACATAAATGCCGTAGAGCCGCCAAGCTAAAGCAAACAAACCTCCAGCTCTTGGCCGGCTACTAACCGCGACATAGGTGCCAATCTTTGTTGCCGGTTTAACGAAAGCAGCCTTCTGCTTACACATACATTATGCGTGATCTTCGTCCGCATAAGTATTTTCTACACTTGGACACGAACGACGTTTACGGTGGAAAGATGGGGGTCGGAAAGATTATACAAGTAATGCTATTTATTTTATTCATTAGGAAGAGCATTCAAAGAAAACTTCCTAATATTTCGCTTGTTCGAAAAACGATCGGAACGCAATTTTTTAAAATTTTCTTTGGAAATTCTAAATTTCGTAATTTTCTATAAGCTCCGTGAGTTTTCAGGACCACTCTCGAAAACACATGTTAGGTTAATCATTAGCCTAAATCACCAAATGCGTGTGATCTGACAAAATTTAGCATTTATAGTAACTTTGTTAAAGTTTTTAAAATTTTTTTTGAAAACAAAAAATTTCTCCAAACGGAATTTTGAGCGAACCAAAATTTCTGGATGAATCGATCAGAAGGTGTTTTTGGGAAGGTAACGCTGGCTGGGTGCGAAAAAGACCTTCCGAAACTCGTCGAGTAATGCATAAATTTAAATAATGTCCTGCATTCAACTGAAATGGATAGGTAAAAACCTATAAGAATGATGATAAAATAGATAGTCTATTTTCGTTCTTGAAAAAAATTTAAGTGTTTTTTGGAAGCGTGCAACTGAAATCTGGCGTCCGAGATTGGGGTAATGGTGTGGTTTCGGTCATTGATGCAGTTGAATTTGTGAAGTGTTTGCAGCCTTCTCAAAATGAATCTTATCCCCCGCCCGCAATTAGTGTTGAAAATATATAGAAACACTGTTACACACTCATATGCGCATCATGCAAGAACAAGATTTTGTGCACATATTGCAAAGTAAGAATTTGAAACACTTCGAGTGGCTCTACCAATGCACCAAAGCAAGTGCGTCGCGGACCCTCAAAAAAGAGGCCAACGATGGCACTGATCTGGCAATGAAAGAGGAGTATTCGAATCTTGCAGAAAAAGGAGAACAAATACAGTTAGACTTGAGAAACAAGTTCGCATTTCTTTCCCATAAAACTCGCCCGATACGCCCAGACTAATGCAGATTAAACATTACTAAAGCATCAAATCACATAAAAATCAGTCGCTCGGAAACTTTTCTGCACTAAAAAAAGTTTTGGAAACCCTTTCGAAACGAGAGCAAGCAAATAAATTACTACATACTCCTCATAGCCTGTGCTATGCAATGAATTATGAAAATGAAGCTAACCTGATAACAGCGAAGCGAATGAATTTGGGAAGAGAATAAACAAAATGGGAGGTGTCGGCGAAAAACGCCAAAAAATAAACAGCTGATCGGGAGGGATTGATTAGTGCCACCGTAGAAGACGGCGATCATGTTTCAACAATGACCTCTCATTTGTTTTTGATACACCATCGCCTGTTTCCGTGGCGGTAGACGTTATAAGATTATCCCTTCCATCACCTCTCAGCTTTGAAGATTGCCTGCCGTTTTAGAGTCAGAATTACTGACCCTGCTCTCATGTTTCCTTTACCCACGGCATTAATTGAACCTACACTTGCCCCTCAGCACAGTTGGTCAAAACTCTTTCGATCGCGTCCTGCTAGCCGCATCCAAAAACTCCTCGGGAGGAGTTCCTCTCGCGTTTCAGCACCATTTCCGTGCTCTCTGCAAGAGGATGTTAAACTCGAACTTACCGATAGGACGCCACATGTCGGAAATGTTGAGAAAAAACAGCCCTGAAAACGTTTCGAAGTCGCTATTTTCCTTGCAAAGGTTACAACTGTCGCTTGCTTCGAGGCGTTTTCACACGCAGTGTATCGAATGCCTACCACTGAGGGATGTTAGGGTGAAACTATAGCGAATTCTCCCTTAATTATCAACAGCACTCCTTAGAATCTGGTGTGGTTAAACTCGCGTTAAACGCGAATTTAACGCCTGGTATCTCGCGTTTAAAGGACGCATTCACGATGATCAACACCGGCGACTTTCCGCAGGGAAATGATAGGCGAGAAGGAGGGAGTGTCAGAGGAACGGTGGAAAACGAGCCAGGAGTGACAAAATAACGGCTGCGAACAAGCGTTTTGGAGTACCAGAACCGCCCCTTACTCCATATCCGACGCCTCGATATGAACAAATGAAGACTCAGATTACAGGAATGATCAAGTCAAGGAAGTGCTGATAAGTGAGCTGATCGCTTGAATGCATGGAATTCTATCATCCTTCATAGCGGTCAATTCCTCCACGCTCAAAAATCAACGTAAACAAGGGAGGACTTATCTTGGCTCGAAAACGCGACTTTCGCGTCCTTTTCAAGCGTGCTTCGCTATATAGGGCACCAGACCTTCTTTAAACCATGGAGATATTGGAAAAAAATTTATAGTGAACACTGCCTTTAAGGCCCCAATTACTACCACCCCAGATTTCGTTATCGATCGACAGTGCAGCTGGCTTTCTGAGTGAGTTACGATTTTTCTTTTTTTTTCGTTTGTTTCTAGTTGTTTCTGCTTAATTTTTGTTTCTGGCTCTTATAATATTACGAATAAAGGCTTTTCTAAGTGTTCGAGAGGAATTCGCCATTTTTTTGCTTCAGAACAGAATTTTGAAAAAAAGACAAGTCGAAGCCCGAACAAACGGCTAATTTCCCTCACGCACTAAAAATAGCCCTATTGAGAATATTTGAACGGCCAGAAACAAAAAAACAAA
The DNA here is from genome assembly GCA_029168955.1 of Aplectana chamaeleonis. Classification (NCBI taxonomy): domain Eukaryota; kingdom Metazoa; phylum Nematoda; class Chromadorea; order Rhabditida; family Cosmocercidae; genus Aplectana; species Aplectana chamaeleonis. Next base: position 250,995 of record JAPDOI010000218.1, on the reverse strand, counting down.
CAAGAAAAATGAACAGAAAAACCATAACTCACCCAGAAAAGCAGCTGTGCAGTCGATCGATAATGAAATCTGGCAAAGAGCCAGGTTTTTCACCGTAGTTTTAGCGTGTGACCGGAACTACACCATGTCTTTTTAACATTGCGGTAAAGTGTGATCCATGTATTTCCCATGTAATCGCAAAGCCTTCTAGTTAAGTTATTTTGAACTACTTCGAGTCTCAGAATGTATCGTTCCGAGTTTGAACTGAATACGGCACAATGATATTTTAACAAGGGACCAATGTGCAATTTGTAGGCTAGAATAAGGTGTTCAACTAATTCGTAGACACTTCTGCTTACGACTTCCTCTTTCAAAGGATTAGTGGCTAGCTTTTTGTTGCACTTATTGTTAGTTGCATAATCTTCGTCAAGCCTATGGAATTGCATCTGCATAACAGCGAAACATAACAACACGGAAATACTGATCTATGGAATGACCTTGGCTGCTCAACAAGAACTGCTCTACGGGCTGCGATTTTGTCTTTTAAGTGCAACACGTAACGAATAAGGCTAATCTGGGCATCCCTAGCAATCTGACACCGATTCAAATCCGATAGGAGCTCCTCTACTTTGGCTACATTTGCTGAGGCATGTGCTAGTAACGGTGAAAAGAGTCTCGTAGGAATCCGACTAACATGATATGATTGGTCTCGTTTTCAGAAAGCTACCTTTAACACAATTAAAATCAACTTCTTTGGAGATTTTATGTGCTTCGACAAATTCCTCAAATGTGGGAGTGATTGGGTGTGGGAAACTACGAAATGCTGAGCGGTTCTTGATTCCGAGGCCTTGCTCAAGGGCAGTGTTCACGACGATTTTCGTCCCTGAGTTTCTCACACAGAACAATGCGTTGGCCTCCAAGTGTTACCTAAATTTCGAAAAAACGGCGGGAAACGCATTAAAACGTCGTATTTCAGCGACATTATTCTATAACATGGACTAGTTGTCCGGTTGGATGAACGTGTTCATAGTGGTCGTCACCGGTGGAAAATTGAGTCAATCGAAAATAGAAGAATATTTTATGCATAGCGGGATTATTTAGGTCTCTAAGGAAAGAACGCAACAATAGAGAGCAGAGAATTTTAAAGGACGAGTCCACAAAAGATTTCATTCTCACAACAAACACTTCCTGTGATACGTAAGAGGCAGGGTGAACCTAAAAGGCAGTGTTCACGATGATTTTCGTCCTCGAGTTTTCCACTCAAAACAATGCCTTGGCTACCAAGTGTTACGAAAATTACGAAGAAACGGCGAGAAACGCACTAAATCGTCATATTTCAGAGATATTATTCTCTGGCTTGGACTAGTTGTCCGGTTGGATGAACATGTTCATGGTGGTTTTTACCGGTAAAAAATGGGACTAATCGAAAATGGAAGAATTTTTTGGGCCTAACAGTATTAGTTAGGGTCCGAAGGAAAAAACGGAACAACACAGAAAATAGAATTGCAAAAGACGGGTCCACAAAAGATATCATTTTCGCAACAATCAGTTCCACTGGGAGTAAAAAAGTGCGGTGAGAGTAAAGGATTTCATGCCCTTCCAATCTGTTTTTCTCGTTTTTTTTTGTTATTTCTGTTCTACTCGGGGGCCAAACAATCGATTTAGCGATCAATCGAAGATTATCGTGAACACTGCCTCCAAAGATTTTGTGTACTTCTGGTGCGTTTTTCTCAATTTTTACGTCATTTTATTCCTACCAGGGGGCTACTTAATCAGTATAGCGAATAATCTAAAATTGAAGACTATCGTGAACACTGCCTTTAAAGGCAGCGGACGCGCTTGAAAAAGTTGTTGAGGTAAATACGTTACTGGGGTCGCATGGCCCCTAGTAGAAGGCTTGCGCCGATAAAAGCGTCACAAACGAGTTAAAGTTCTAAATCTGAGCAATGCATGTCGAAAAATTCATTTACTCGCATCGAGGGGGCGGAAATGGGGCACGGGGCGGTTCTGGCACTCCAAAACGCTTGTTTGCAGCCGTTACTTTGTCACTCCTGACTCGTTTTCTACCGTTCTTTCGGCACTGGGAGCCTAGGATCCTTCTCGCCTATCATTTCACTGTGGAAAGTCACCGACGATGATCATCGTGAACGCTGCCTTTAAACCCCATTCATATTTCGCACCTATGTCGAGTTAGAGTTTACCATCACGGCGTTTACCCGTGTATTTTCATAAATTTGTTTCGCTCTTTTAGGCTCTGAGAAAGTCGAAACCGCCGAAACATCAGTCGAATGGCTTCATTCAATTTCCTCACAAGGGAAGTAAGCAAAGCGTATGTCGGATCTGCGGAAACGAATAGTATTGGTAGTCTCTTAGGCATATATAGTAAAGCTGCGCAGTACTCCGTCCCGAGCCGCAGGTTCAGAGATGTTAAAAGACAAAACGGTCGATTTTTGCGATTTTTGTACCTTTCAAAACGCGCATTAGTCTATAAAAAATCCGGAAGCAGATCTCATAACTGTGTTCAGCGCCCAAAACTACTCCCCTGAGCAAAGTTTGGGGAGAAGCCCATTTTCCGTATTTTGCGCAGACTGATAGCGTTTTGGACTTCTACGGATTTTCGGTTGGGCGCTTATTTATACCAATCAGAGGCTCTCGAAGCGTTTTAGAAAATATTCCAGATTTGACTAAAAATTCGGTTTGGGGGATTATTTGGGGTGCTGATCACGAATCTGAGGTTCATTTATCGATTTTCCGAAGTTTTCGACTGTATTCGTTCACAGATTCCCATCGGGGGAGAATTTGATGGCAAATCGCGACTTTTGACGATTTTCGGAGTGCTTCTATATGCTCAAGTTATTTCTCTGGGGGTTATTTGTAGTGCTGAACACGAATTTGATGTCGGTTTATCGATTTTTGGCAGCTTACGGTAGATTACGGTGGGTATACGGTAGTTTGGTAAAAGTCTCAGATTCGTCTCAAAGTTTCTATGTGGGGGATAATTGGGGTGCTGATTGTTGATTTGATGATGAATTGGGGTGATTTGATGTCCATTTGTCGATTATCGGGATATTTAGGTACGTTTTGCCTCCTAAATGGCATGTTACCTACCGTAACCCACAGTAAACCTTGAAATTTGGGCAAGCAAACCCAAGATTCGTGCTCAGCACCCCAGATTATTTATAAACACCCTAAAAATTCCATGGGGGGTGGGTGGGTGGTACCCATACGTTGCCGCGAAGCTTTAAAAAAAACGCTCATAACTTTTTTCGGAGTGGGCCTAGGGAGCTGCGATGGGCATATTCGGACATTTCGTCCGAAACTGGTTCTAGAAAAGTACATTTCATTTGGAATGGTCACTATGACTTATTGTGGTTCCCTTGTTAGCCAAGTTTCCAGTCTTCCAGAGAAAATTCGAAATGTGTCATTTCCGAAGATGATGGTGAAATAACTGGGAACGCTCAAAATGCTTGACCACTGTGATTGCAAATGGGCCACATGATAAAGAGCCTATTTATAGCCAAGCAAGACCCCAAGTCTCGAAACTTCAAATAATATCATGTTTTATGGAGTGGATGCGCAGTGTGTACACGCGGTCCCTGAAGTGTTAGAGGCAGTGTTCACGACAATCTTCCATTTTGAGATTATTCGCTTAATCGATTAATTGGCCCCGTATAGAATCGAAATAACGGAGAAATTGAAAAAAAAACGCAGCACCAGAAGTATACGAAATTGTTTACCCTCACCCCTTCTCTTTACTCCTACAGAAATTGTTTGTTGTGACAATGGAATCTTTTGAACCCGTCTTCCGCAATTCTCTACCCTGTCTCCGTTTTTTCCTTCGGACTGTAACTAATGCTGTTTTAGTTGTATTATTGAACTGGACTACGAGGTCGGTTGAAGTTTTATTGGCTTAGGCACGTTTCGGCGGGATCGCCGTCTTCAGAGCCTGAAAGAAACAAATCAGAAATGTGCTTATTCGGCCAAATGTCGACTAAACCTGACTAAAACTCGAGAGAGATTCTTTCAAGACGTGGTCAATAGCAGAGGAACGAAGAAGTTACCGCACCTTGCCAGGAAATTCGCTAGAGGATCAGCAGCATAGAACGGTTCGCGGAAAGCAGAGCACAGATCGAAACCGCTACCTCTCGACGTTAGAATGCGAGTCTGAGGTAGGGATTGAGCCCTCCAGCTAAATATAGGCGCTCCCCCTTCCGGTTGATTTTTGGGTCGCTCGCCTGGATCCAAAATGCCTACAGGGTTTTTCTGGCAGGGGTATGGGTTTCCCGCGCAACTACCTTGACCTCGACGTGGTAATTATCGCCGTTGCGGGCGTTAACACGGTGATACCCCAGAACTGTTGATACTCGCAGCTTATCCTTGCCGTCTATGTAAGTGCTCTTTGATTCTAACCCACAGCGGCCGCGAAGTCTCACCAATATATTGCTCGCCGCACAGCTGGCACGAGATCCTGTAGACCACACCGCATGCAGTGCAATCTCCCTCTTTACCAGTTGTGCAGACTACACAATTTGGAGTTGTGCAAATACGGTCATACAGACGGTTTCGGATGAGGCGGCTTCTGAGGTTATTCGGAGAGATGTCAGCAATGGCGATAGAGCTTTCCAGACCGGCTTTGCGTAGGCATTTTCGCAGAGAATTGCTCACTTAATCCGAAATGAAGGGCATTTTTAAGGGAATTTTGCCATCAACTGCTGATTCCTGCTCTTCGCGGTGTGCGGCCGAGCCTCTGGGCTTGCGCAGGACCACACTGGGGGAGATATCCGTTCAGCGCAGCAATTTCTTGCCCCATTTGAACAGATTCTTTTTGCTCGTTTTCTCCGGTAGACACATTTCGCCGTTCGATGCAAATTTTTAACAACTTTCCTTTTTGTTTGTAAGGGGTGTGCTGATTGGTAATAAACAAATATGTTTTTGTTACTTGGTTTACGACACCATTTTGTAGCTAAAATGCCCCCCGAATAATTTCTTTGGACATTCAGGGAAAGAAAGTCAGTTTACTACCGGTTTTTCCCGGGTAAATTTCACATTTTCCGACTGGTTGTTGATAAGTGCGAAACACTGATCCATTTCCTCCTGGGTGTGGCAGACGACCAAGCAGTCGTCTATGTACCTACAGTATAGCATTGGGAGCCGTGCCAGCATTCTTCCATTTTTGATACACCCGATTTTTCAACGGTGACAGTCGCCGAGAACATGTTCATACAACCGGACAACTAGTCCAGGCCAGAAATTAATGCCACTGAATTAAAACGTTTGAGTGATTTTCTCGCTGCTTCTTCGTAATTTTGGTTACACTTGGTGGCCAAGGCATTTTTTAAAGTGAAAAACTCGTGACGAAAACCATCGTAGACGCCGCCTTCAATAAACCTGGAGCACACCCATAACGAATAACTAAAGGAAGTGGTCGGACTTGTGCATCCCTTTAATCGCTTTTGATTCGAGATGTTGAAATGTGGAAAACAAGCTGCTATTGTATCTCTTGCTGGAAATGACCCGAGCAACCTGCAAATTTAAAACATATCTAAACGGAAAGTAGCATTCTTAGTTATGATCTCCCTTTTCATGATTTTATAAGAGTTACAGAAATTTTTATCATGGTTTGTTATGAGGTATCTAACACTGTGCTAATGATGCACGAAACGATTACAATTTCCATGGCTTGCTCCGCTATGGAGCCAGCTAAGGGATTGACCTGAAAACGTACTTCGACGGACTCCACGTAAACTACGTATGGGATGTTCTGACTTGTGCCATTATATATTTTATCGTATTAGGACTCTGCAGTATGGGCCTGCCTGAAAAATGTGAATCTACTCAACCATTAGACTACTATTCATCGAATAGGATGTTCGCGAACCTTGGTTTTATATCTATCTATCTATCAATGATCCATTCAATAGCCAGTACTATGTGGATACTTCCAGGCGATTCACTCCAATCTGTCCAGATCGGGGAGGCTCTTAGGCATTCCCTTCAATGCCTTAATTTGAATTATACTCAGGCCAAACGTTCAGGTCACGCTCCCTTTCATTACTATCGTTAGCAGGCGTTCCTGTGCGATAAATAAGGCAGTTGCTCAACTTTAACTCCGTATCACGTCAACCACTTTGAACCGCTTCGTACTGTAGGCACACCTGAGTCAGTGCCATGCGGGACTGGACAGACGTCCCGGATAACCTTGGGGGGAAGGTGCATATTGGACATGGCAAAAAGGGCAATGAGGGTGCCTAGACCGAATACCCTAAAGGAAAAAACGATGTGCCTGTTTTTTCGGTTTTCTTTTTTGGGAAAAATAATAGACCCGTATTTCTTTTAATTTGTCACGTCTTCTTTCTGAGACGAATACTTAAAGGCAGTGTTCACGATGGAATGAATGGGCGTGCTGGCTGTTCATTGTTTTTGATTATGAATGACGATTAGAGCATGATGAGCTTTTCTATTGACTAGAACAAGCTACAGTATCCATTATCATCATCAGTAGATTAGGATAATGAACAGCCATCACGCCTATTCATTTTATCATGAACATTGCTCTTAATACAGATTTTTGATATATATGCAGGTTCTTTTTGATATAATTTTTAGCTTCGGTCGAATATTCTTTCCAATTGATATAGGGCTTTTCCGCAGCTACACAACGCACACTGGAATGGATGCGCTCACAATAATAATTAAAAAAATAATTTATCATAAAACGGGGAGGAGAAAAGCAATGAATTGTACAATTTTAATTCATTTAAACAAAGTTGGAGCGGGGGTTTAGTTATTTGGACTTGCTAAGGTTCATTCAAATTAACCCAGTTGATCAAAAACAGCATAAAACATAGGAATCAAGAACATTAGGAGAGAGAGAGGAGAATCTGACGAACACCCTAACATAAATGTGTTTGATATTTAATGTGATCTAAGAACTTTAAACGATTTTGCCCCCGTTTTCGGAGTGAAACCGGGACGAGATTCAAGGTTCTTAAATTACATTAAATATCGAACTTATTAAAGTATAGTTAGGCCCGTGGCCTGTGTCTTCAAGAGACACAGGAACCGCCAGCCGCGGTTTGAATTTGCACGTTTTTTTTGAGGAAAGAGGCCGCGGATCTAACCATAGAAATGTTCGCCAGATTTTCTCCCAATTCCTTTTCCTCTGATGATTATTGTTATTTGTGATCAACTAGGTTCGTTTGAATGAACCTTACCAAGCTCAAATAATTACCTTAGTTCATTTACATTAAATGCCTACAATGTGTATCTACATCGTAAGTTCCCTAAAGCGCGTCCATTCCAGTGTGTGTTGTGTTGGTGCGGAAAAACCCCGTATCGCATGGCTAGTTGAGTTCTAACAAATCGCAGCATCCCAGGAGGATAAAATTAGGGTTTTTTCCCGTCCTGACGCACCACATATATATTAGCTTGTTTCCCACCTGACGGAAGAATATGTATTTATTTCTTTATCAGAAGTCATTTTCAGAATAACTAATCCTTCATCGATTAGTGAAAACGTTCGACAGAAAGGATTGTTCCTCGCAATAGTAGGTGTTTGTACCGTCGCTCTTTGGATGGGGAAGCCGCCACGCTGGGTGGTAAAGAATGCGCGCGGGAAAACGAAGGGAGGATGGTTTTTGATTGAATGATTTTGCGCATTATTGCTGAGAGCGACTTCCTACTTTAGAGACACTGACGATAATTTTTTGAATTCTTTTAAGACAAAAACTGTCTCACAATTTTTCTTCATGGGATTCCACTAAAGTTTCACAATTACACTATCTTTTTTGATGAAAATTTCGAAATTTTCTCTATTCAGTGATTTTTTAAAACCTGTTTAATAATACAAGGAAGTTAAATTCATAGCAGCTGTGCCCGACTGCTAGGGAAACAGCCTGTTTCGATTTCCCAAGGGGGAGAAGTGCCTAAAAAGGTACCGAGCTAATTGTAAGGGAGGGGGGTGAATGTTCAAAATCGCCATCCCGGAACGTGAGCCCAGCCCTGCACCCAAGTCAATAATTGTAGCCGGGTGAAGGCGGTAATAATCGGTGAACGAATGGCTGCTTCAAACCGATGCAGACGATCCTAAAAAAAGGAAAAACATTAACAAAGAACGCTCTACCGGAGATTTGTCGCGTTCAATACCATTTCACCCTTTCTCAAAAGGTTTATCGTGTCCGATAAATGGCTGATAAGCTTCATTTCATGGACTCAGAAGTGCAAAGGGAGAGCCTCTATCTGTTCTCTGTCGTTTCAAAAGGGTTTATATGAGTCACAAATCCCAGTCTGCTCCACGTCGTTTTCTTCCATGTGCACATCGGGGTACAGAAAGCTTCCATTGAGAGTGGGAGGTGGATGCACACATTCAGGGGCTTGATTGAACTACATTTCGAAATTCCATGATGTTAGTGCTGGTGTTCATGATAGTGACGAGTGTCTTTGAACTTTGTACGTATTTCTCTCCCAATACTCAGTGTTTTTCCTTTTCTTATTTATAAATACATTGCAGCCAAGTTGTCTTCGTATGCGTCGTGTGTTTGTCTTCGTTGCTTCCCTAGTCATCTTTTCCATTATCATGCTGTTAACCGTTCTTGATCGGAATCGTTTGCCAAAGATGAATGTCAGCTATGAGGGAATATTGAATATATGGAACAAAACGCCAACATACATAGGTAAGGTAAAAAATTATCTCCAATTATTCTCAAATAATCCTACTGCACGCAGCCTCAACAATTAATACGCAGGCTTGCAAGTTGCATTTTTGTCTCATGTGTCATTCCTTACCTGTGAGCATTTTTGAGCACTACTTTGATGCATTCAGACCTGTCGGAAGGTCTTGTACTCATTTTTTGCTCCAATGGTTTACATTCAAATATTGAAAAAATTGGTACCCGGTAATTTACCTTGTTTTGACTTCATTTCTTTTCGTTTTAAAATGCTTAATTCCATTTCTTTCTAAAAGTTGTTGTTCAATGGTTTGTGTAGTTTGTGTTTTTTCTCACGTCTGCCTTATGCCCTCGTAATAAACTTATAACTTATAACGTTTTCCCGTCCACCTAAACCCGCCTAGCATGATGCAGAAAGCTGTTTCACAATTTTCGCGTTAGCACCAGCACGCGTAGGAACCATGTGAATTTCGCCGTTTTATAGCCTGTACATGGAAAACGTGCGCAGAACATTTGCTTGTAAATCTATCTGGGGTGGTAGTAATTTTGCCAAACTACGATGTTAACCAGGGCTTTTAACATCGATGTTAACTATGAGGTTATCAGTCTTGACTGAAATCGGCGTACTAATACCTAGAGCCAAAATAAATTACTATAAAAAATCTTGGAGGAAAGTTCAGTTACTGCTCCTTAACTTCCTTGTTACCCCCCTTGAAACTCACGATCGCGAACATTGATGTTCGCTCATTAATCGGCGCCTTTCACATGTCAATGATGAGACACTGGGCATGTTGAGGAGTGCGTTTGACGGCGATGGCGGGTTAGGCTAAAAAGTCCTCGAGAGGACTTTAGCGTAACCCGCCAACTCAGTTTCTCACCATCATCACTGGAGCCGTGATTGGGCCAAGAACTGTGTAAATATACGCCAGTCCCAACGGCTGGCGCACCGTTCGTCATGCGCAGTGATAACGCGATCAATAGCCAATTATTGCTTCCCTCGTTCAGCTGACTGCTTCCCTCTAATTCATTTTCTTTGCTGAGCATTTTGCGTGCTCGATTTTTTTGTGTTCTTCGATTTTACGAGGACTACAAATTGAGGTTATTGTGACCGAGAAACCTGTCAGTGGATTAACTAGACCAGAACGCTCAGAAATTTGATGTTGAAGTCTCTAACTCTTAATTTCAGATCTTTTTTGTTTTCCTTCAAATAAATTTATGGGAAATTTAATATTCACTTTTGTTGTGATCATGTATTTTTGTTTTTTCGGGTTTTATTTTGTTTTCTTTTCTATGCAAAATTCAAAAAGAGAGAAAACTTATGCCTTGTCATTTCAATCTCCGCAGTATCGACTAGAATGTAAACCGGAACCATCAATTAGTCCAATACCTTGATTACTTGAATGTTTTATTCATTCGGAGATTTTAATTTTATGTTTTTTCGATTATTCAGTTCATCTTGTTATTTCAATTAATCGTTTTTATAATATTCGATACATTCGGGATTCTTGAGTAATCGATTCATTAGATGTTTCAGTTATTCGGTTTCTCGAATACGTGGCCAACATAACGGCACATTTGAGCGTCCCGAATTCGGAGCTGAAAACATTCACTGCTTTTCTTCGGAGAAAACGTGTGAGGCATTAATCGAAGTTGTTCAAGCATTCAGAACTTTCGAAAAGGCTTCATTGACTGGGTTCAATCATTAAAAATTTTCGCAGTAGAGATTAATCGAAGTCTTTTTGGATAAGTACGAAATTTATCTTTTTCGAGCATGTGATTTCAAAAAATTATTTGCGAAGTACTTTTCGAGAACTCGTGAATGAATATATTTTTCAACAAAAGTATTTGAAAAAATCTCGGATTGAGAAGCCTCAAATTTGCCTAGTGAATAATTAATTCCGAAAACCGAATCTCCATGTGACTGGATTGAATATCAGGAAATTCCTCGCACTTATCCGAGAAAATGTTTGAAATAACAAAGAATAACCGAACCAGAAAAGTACTTTAATTTTAAGCTGTTTTCATGGAAAGTTTGGAATTCTTTTTCAATTTCAATGAAAAGGTTTCATTCTGCAAGGGTTTTTTTTCAAAAGTATTTTTCAGACAGGCTTTGAAGGAGTAAAAATACTGCGGAGGCAGAAATGACAATGTGTGTGTTTTCTCATTTCTCTAGCTACTCGAGAAAGTAAATATCGAATGGCCACCACAAAAGTGAGTTGTAAGGTTCTCATAATCAATGATTGAGAAAAACATGGTAGACCTGAAATTTTGAAACAAGGACTTTCATGTCAACCTGGCAGCAAGTTTTAGCCTAGCTATTCCTGTGACAGGTTTCTCCGGCCAGTTTCACCTGAGTTCACGTTTCTCGTTAAATTGAAAACATCGACGAGAAAAATCATTATCGCATGATACTCATTAGAACTAGATAAAGAAAAAGCAAACAGAGGTAAAACATTCAGCTGAATGGATCAATCAACGAAAGTAAGGCGAGAAGACGAGAAGGAGTGACTCTACACAGAACAAGCATATACTGTCCAAGAGAAATTGCAAGTTAATCGGAAACTAGTATTTCTGCTCTAATCATTTTCACAGCTACTGTGTCCACTGAGAAAGTGTTAATTGTTGATTTATGAGGAGCAGGGTTCAAGAACCTAGGAGAGCCTCTACAAAGTCTCTCAGTCCGTGAATGCATGGCGTAGTGCGATGTCGCGCTGCCCTTGTCAGTGCGACCACGGGTTCAGATCCGCACTCATCGAATTTTACACATGCATGTGCATAAGTTCATGATGAGAATTAGCTCTCGTGCGTTGAGATCAAAGCACTTTGGTGCAGAGCGATGTGTCGCTGTTGATATACCGGCGTTCGCGGGTTCGTTTACCAGTGGCAGCCATTTTTGCGAACGATTATGTGGCAGTTCCCTGTTGGATCGAGGGTAACTTCGATGTCTCACACCTCAATTCTTCTTGGTTATCGTGACATGATCATGGTTCGTAACTCTCAGTTTCGGCTAGTTTACTACCACCCCTGCGTCCCTCCGTAGCGTAGCCAACCCGGCCGATTATAGCGATTAACACCCAAACCCTACATGAGAACACTCCCTACGGTGCGTGTCAGCCGCACAAGTCCTGGTCCTTGTGATCAGGAAGATCATCAATTCAAAGAAGACGTGTAGAGGAGGGAAGTGGAAGCAAATCTGCGTCAGACGATCAAAAAATTGTCAAATAGTCTTAGGCAATCTTTGTTGACCATCCAAGAACATCCAAAGCCGATTGGAAAAGTAAGCGGAGAAGTACTCCGCCAACGCGTAGCTAGATGCCTCACGCGGAGATCAGAGATGCCCAGGGTTTCGGAGGCATCTGGTCTAATTTTGACACGAGAATTTACGTAAGTACGGAAAGTTTAGCCTCAGTTGGTGAAATTTTAGCTGCAGCACCCGCATATTCCACGCTTATTCTCGTTGCAGCACTCCGTCGATCGACCCACCCGGTCCTGATCCATACTAGAAGGCGATCCCCGCTGCGATCGAGCGCATCGCCGTTTCTTACCTACGGCCTGCAGCATCCCAGCGGCCAAAATTATCCCTAGCAGGGTCTTCCAGAGAGCGACACGGGGTCAACCTCCACGACCACCCACAGAGTGTCAGGTTATCCGTGGGTTGACTGGGCCAACACTGTTCGAACGGCATCCCTGCGTTCCGCGTAGCCAGCGCGGGTTTGAGATTGCATTTCAACACAGGCTGTCGCTAAATCCGTAGATTCTCGCTACAAAATTATAGCGAGAATATACGGGTTTAGCGTCAAAGAGATCAGTGTTTCGAATTTAGCCTTCGTTTTTACGTAGAATACGCGCAGAATTTGCATCCTTGTAGCCTCGACACGAGAATGTGCAGGTTTTAGCTATCGTAGCCAAAACCCGTAATTTACTGCTACATGGGATGGAACGGCGTTTCAGGCCGCGCCCTCGGAGGCATCTAGCTACACGTTGGCAGAGTATGTGTCTGTATTTAGCGTACGAAAACGGCATTACTTTCCGGCCCCCTAATAGTAGGGGCAGAGCGTTTTGAACAACTCCTCATCTACTCCGAACAATAATCGCTTTGCGGACCAGTACGAACTCATACATACCTTCCAGATGTAACATTTCAGAATCTTCCCGAAAGTAATCGCAAACTTATCCATCGATTGTGGTTGAAAAAGCTCCATATTTCCTGGGTCAACAACATTGGAACATCCTCACTGACAATGAGTGCTGCGTTCAAAGAATCGATATGGGCACCAAGGCAATTTCGAGTGAGAAAAGAGAAATAATAGGGGGAAGAAAGAAGGTTCATTTGCTTGTTAGGCTTCCTTTATATTTCCATCGACGAGCGCTGCGATAGTACATATGCTTTAAATGAGAATCGACGTGTGACGTGATCGCGAGCAATGCTCGTGATTATCATGCTATCGCAAAATCAAATATTAATTTTTTTCCAACTGGTAATTGCAATTCTGTGCATGCATGGGTGTCTACACTGGCCACGGTTATGAAAGCTTCACCCCTGTCTCGGCCTCAGGAACCCAAAGCCAGCTCAAACCGGTCTGATGTGGAAGCGAAAAATTGTTAGACTGAAGTGTAGCAGGTACTTCAGAAACCCACCGTAGTAAACAAAGTAATGCCAAATATTCGATAGTTCAAATAACGGCTGTTATCTCTTTCAACGTCGCCGACTAACCATGATTCATCTAGAATAGACGCCCGTGAGCGAAAAAAATGTTTGACAAGGGAACTGTTTTTGGTAAAATGGCCATTTTGATTTAAAAATTTACTTTTATATGTAGAACCTTTTTTTGGATGTAGGGTTCGAATATACCGTTCGCAGCTGACCACAACAGCTCAGCAATTAGGTATGAACGTTTTTCAAGCGTCGTGGTATGTAAGAGTGTGTAAAGCCTGCCCGAATGAGACTGTCTGCATAAGCAGTCGGCGTGTGGGTCGCGTGCCGTCGCGAAGACATTTTTTGGATGAGCCTTCCTATGGCTGCGAACAGCTGACTGATAATCTGCGTCCCAGCAGTATCATCTTTGATCAGCTTGCTGCAATAGATGTTGTCTGCAACTGCGGGCCGGACTTTCATTCCTATGTGAGGAGTGCATTTCTTTTTTATGTTTAGAACTTTTGCATATCACAATCTTTCGAAATTGTTCCGTGACTTATTCCACTGTCTATGAATCACCGTGTTAATTTCAACAGATTTCTCATATGACAACTTTCACTTTCTACCTTCATCGAAACTGTTAACATGTACCATTGAACGCTGTGTTGTTTATCCTCGGAATGCTTGCTTTCTCTTTCCACAGCGGCCGATACGAAACGAAAGAACTGTCATTTGTCAAATGTAAGGCCTCTTTCAGAGTTCGATCGCTCTGCGACGCGATCGTGGGCACGGCAACGCGACCGTCGCCGTGCCCACGATCGCGTCGCAGAGCATGGGCACGAAAGCCGAATCGCCGTGTGCCCAATCGCGGAAGTTGACTACCACGCACTTTTACGTACACATTCTAATCGACGCCTATTAAATGGCAGCTTGCACGCTCGCAAAAGTTGTTGAGATAGCTGCACTAGTGGGATCGTACGGGCCCTAGACGAGCCCTCACGAAGTTGGAAGAGTTGAAAACCAGCTAAAATTACCGTATTTGAGCCGAATCGGGTCACAAAATCATCCTTTCTCCGCCCATCGATACGGGCTCCGCCCCTCAATGTAAATGTTCAATGCTCGATTACGGCGATTTCGGTTCATTTTTTACGATTCTAACGGCGTAAGCGTTCCAGAAAGGGCCGTATGAGTACATTAGCGTCGTTATCCCAACACATTTGTCGCTAACTCCGCTATTTCAGCCAATGCGGTACAACTCGTCCTTTTCCGGGCCAATATAGAACGAACCGATATATCTTCAATTCACTTGATTTTTTTTCGGTTTTCTCGTTATTTCTCAACATTAACAACTTCAGACCTTCGACTCATTCCATAAAATTGATATCATTTTTGAGCATGTATGCTGCCTTTAATGTTCGCGGTGTCGCGCAATTGGTTAGTAGAGTATATCAAACGAATAAAAACCTTCGAATATTCGAATAAACGAATAAATCGAAAAATTGACTTTTGCGAATATTCGAATTATTTGAATATTCAATTATTCGTTTATTCGCCCGAATATTCGTTTTCCGAATATTCGTTGACATACTCTATTGGTTAGCCATTTATGATGAAGTGGTGCATTGTGGTTTGTCATTTTATGATAATAATTGTTTTGTATTATGATTGTTTTGCCTACTTGTCTGCTGGAATTTTTTCAACTCATCAACCAGCGAATGTCATCATCATCATAAAGTTGACTTCGATTAGTAATTCTGTGGATGTGACGAATTCTGCTCTGACTTCACTTGAACTTCCCCTTATCTGGTTGTTGGAAACCAAGGTTGGGGCAATGAATTGAAAAAAGAATGGTTTATAGGATTATTCGATTTTGTTTGGTCCTTACTATAGTCCTTAATAAATCCTGAAGTTTTTGTGCGTGTTGATCCAATACACATTGTGGGAGGCGCCTTCTTTCGAAAACTTTTCGTTAGATTCAAAGACTCTACATCAAAAGGGAACTTGGAAAATCTCCGACTCTTCAAAATTTTCTTGGTGCTATCGCAGAACTAATAAAAATAGAAGAATCAACGTGAAAAAAACAGGAGTTTGAAGGAGGACATTTGAAGCGGTCGCCGCGATCGGGCGCGTCGCCGTGCACTGCACGGCGACGCGATCTGGCCATCTCAGTCGCCCAATCGCGCGATTGGGCGACTTTACCCGCGATCTTGTCTGAAAGGCCGGCGACCTGATCGCGCGACGCGACCAGGTCGATACACAGTATTTTCATTTGGTCGCTTCGCAGAGCGATCGAACTCTGAAAGAGGCCTAAGGTTCACAGGGAGGGGAGGGTACTCACGCGTTATGCTGAAAACACTTTCTGGAATGTGGAAGCTGCAGTGGGTCGCTCTTTGGTACGCCTAACCGTTGCTAAGTTTTTGGCGTCAAAAAGTGGTTTTCAATAATAAAACTAAGCTTTTCTGTAATGGCAGTTTGATTCCTTTTCTCCATAATAATAATCTTTAGCGTTTTCTTAATAACTTCCTTCAAACCGGATTTTTTTTGATCTGAATTATAATTTAAGCTCCCGGTGAGAAGGGCTCTCTAACAATGTATATACTGTAGAGGTTTCAGTTCAAGCCAAAGAGTTGAGGGTGGTCTTCAGTGTGCCGCACAGTATAACAAATACAGTGCGCAACGATATGTGTACAGTAGATATAATGAACTGGAAATCACATTGTTCGTAATGTATTTCAACCGCAAGAGAGGCGGGGATTAGTTCGTTTTCCTTTCAATCATGTGCGCCGTTCATCCCCCCTCTCTCGCGATTGGAATACATTACGACCACCACCCTCACGTTCCGAACTTTTTCGTTTGACTTGAAACCCTAGCAATCACTGAATTGTTGGATAGCCCTCCTCACCTGAATCCTAAATGGTATTTTTAGATCTGAGATAAAATGATTGTGAAGGAAGCTATTAAAAAGGTAGCTAAAGACACGAAAAATCGTCCCTGCACGCTTTCTTACCAAACCCTACGAGTGGTAGTGAAGTTAGGGAAACTTATTTACGTCTGACACGTATGTAGTAATTTTGCAGTCATCACCAGGATATTTAGTAGAGTGAGGACTTTTTAAAAAGGGACCGAACGAACGAATTTCGAATAAATTCGTTCATTTTTTATTTCGAACGAACGAATTTCGAATAAATTCGTTCATTTTTTATTTCGAACGAACGAATTTTGAATAAATTCGTTCATTTCTTATTTCGAACGAACGAATTTCGAATAAATTCGTTCATTTTTCATTCCGAACGAACGAATTTCGAATAAATTCGTTCATTTTTCATTCCGAACGAACGATTTTCGAATAAATTCGTTCATTTTTTATTTCGAACGAACGAATATTCGAAATTCGAATATTCGAATGACGAATAATTTAGGCATTCATAGAAATATCGCGCAACTACGAAGTGAGCGGCAATAACAAGTTGAAACCTTCTTCTAAAGCTTTATTTCCACCTAAAATAGAAATTAATAAGGCACGACTCATCTCTAAACCTGTACGGGCTACACCGCAAAGAATGCTACAAAATCAACTTTTCTGCTCTAACTTAGCCTAAGGAGCTTATTCGAGGAGCCTAACTAACTTTGCTTGCCCCATAAACCAGCAAGATTGGTGGAGCCGAGCTCCATAGTTATCTCCAAAGGGTGCTTTCGCCTCTATGGTCTAAATGAGAGGCGCAGAGTTCTGCTGGAGCCAACAGCGGGGCTCGGCTCCACCGACCTGGCTGGCTTATGGAGCGAGCAGAGTTAGGAACCCGATATATCAGTCGACGCAGAATTTTACGTGGATTTCAAGAACAACCCTTACTATGTTAAAGAGTTATAGCTGAAAAACCGGTGTTTCGTAAAATGAATTAGGCTGAAGGATCGAGAAAATATTTTTCCAAACTGGAAGCACAAGTTGACGCAGAATTCTATCTCCACGCACAAAAAAGTTATGGACGAAAAACCGGCAGTGACACAAACCCAATCTTGAAAATGACTTGCATGAGTTTGGGTCACTTTCATTCTTTTTCGGGGCGTTTCACCGGTTGTCACCGGTTTTCCCAATGATGGAGATTCCCCCTTCACCTGCCCAGAGGTGAAGGTTGGTGGAGTACGTGGCTCCACCCGACGAAGCTATGGTTGGTGTTATCATTGCGCAGCGGCATGAAAAAATGGGAAGGGCCAAGTGCGATTGCCATGTGGCTCCCCCTGTTAGAGCCGCCCTAGTAGCCTCATCAGACAATGTGGGGAAAAAATTTAGCTCTTGCGTTCTGAAAAATGGAACAATGGAGTAGTGAAGAAAATTAATTAAGGCTTAAATGGTATGTCGATTCCTTCATACATTAGAGCCGATTTTCATATTTTTTGTTAAATAAGCTTGGGTATTCAAATTCGAATAACGTTCGAATATTCACCTCTGCGAATAATCGAATTTGAATAACGTTCGAATATTCACCTCTGTGAATAATCGAATTCGAATAATATTCCAATATTCACCTTTTCCGAATAGTCGAATTCGAATAATATTCGAATATTCACCTTTTCCGAATAGTCGAATTCGAATAATATTCGAATATTCACCTTTCCCGAATAGTCGAATTCGAATAATATTCGAATATTCACCCTTCCCGAATAGTCGAATTAGAATGATAATCGAATTTTCCCCTTTTGCGAATAGTCGAATTCGAATAATATTCGAATATTCACAGATTTCAAATATTCGAATGTTCGAATAGAAATTCGTTCGAAAAATTCGAATATTTATTCGAACTCGAATATTCGGTCCTCACTCTGATATTTAGGGAAAGAGTACAGGGCTCTATTGTTCAGGCCGGATATGCTGAAGAACCACGTTCACTCTACTTTTTACCCAGAGAGCTTTCTTCTTGCAGATGTTAAATAACAATGCAGTTTTTGTTGCCGAAGCGAAATAATTGGGAGAGAAATAGAGCAAGCCTCACCGCCGTAGAGGCAATGCACAATAAACAAGATCGCTGTCGCTGCCAGATGGCTGCAGCAGCGGTTGCAAGATCCAAATTTGGTTTTGCATCGGCCACGCCTGCAACCCGTTTTTCGAACTCTCAGTTCAGAGTGAACGTAGAATCTAGCTCTAAAATGCATTGAAGAGAGCGTAAAAAGTTGGTATCTCCACCCAAAAATGGTTTGTAATGGTTAACTGATTTTCGAGAAAAAAAAGTGAAAAACCGCGCGGTTTTGTTGTTGATCTCCTTTTCTCCTGTCAGACGGCGTACACGATCTTATTGGTACACTCAAAACTGAGCTGGGAAGCTCATTCTTGAACAGAAGGCTGGAAATGGATGCAGGTCGGTCCTATTCTAATTTGAACTCGATACCTTAACTTTGAAGGGTTCTCAATCGTTTGTTTACATACTAAATTAGCCGTGGAGCACGAAAACTGTTTGGGCATGCTACGGCTGTGTAGACCAGAGTGTGTGGGTCCACAGCAGGGATGAGCGGAACAAAAATATGAAATTTCGGAAATCGGTTTTCGGGTTTCGGAACTAAAATTTTTTATCGGGTTTCGGAAATCGGGCGCGAAACGCCTGAAAATGCGCGGAAATGCGGGTTTCGGAACGCGAAACGCGGAAAAATTCAGAAATTATCTGATATTTTCTTCCTCCCAGATGACCCGGTATTTTCGCATTCCGCAGCGTTTTTTGCGGTTTTCGGAATGCGGAACGCGGAACTCCGCTCATCCCTGGTCCACAGCCAACCACACGCGTCGTCGGGCTAAGTATGGAACTTGTCAGAATTCGCACCCATGACACGTCACCGAGCGATAATCAATATTATCGATTTTCGCGCTTTTTACACAAAATGCGGCGAGGAGTAGTGATAGCTGATGGGACTGAGTTTCTTGGTAGGGGAATTTCGCTCATCAGTCATAGATATATACCAATCAATAATATCGATTTTTTCGCCCATAGCACACAATGATTTTTGATTGTTGATGACTCTCAAGTCTTTTGTTTTGCAATTCTTCTCATCAAGCAAAATCGAATATTAATGATCATAATATCGATTTTCTCATGTTGCACAAAATGCGACAATGAGTTGTATTTTTATGGTTGTGGGTCATAGGTTGCAAAAATTGTACTCGCACGACAATATCGTCTGTTAGATGTTTCATCATTCCAAAATGGAAATCGCGTAACAAAATTGAAGTCAGAAGAAAACCCTCGGAGAAAATATGTCAAATTTGTGAAATTTTAGCTTCCTGGCAAAAGTAACGATTTGGTAATGCCATTTAGAAGTCAAAAAAAGTTCCAAAAATATCTTTTTTTTTCGAGAAAAATTGTTTGGTGTAAGCTAGCCTGGAGTAATAAAAAAGCTAGGAACTTAAGTGAAATAACCAAAAATACGATTTGATGGTCGACTAATTCACAAGCTTCTCCGTTGAGCTTATCAAAACGAAATCAAGCGCGAAACGGGGACGTTAAAGACATCGTACGCGCAAAAAACAGTGTCTTATTTTTCTATGTTTTCGAGTAGGCAAGCTCTTGAGGTAAGCGATAATAGCAAAGAAACCCGAAAAAACTCTTGTCTGGATAGATAAACGCGTTTAAATACCTTTTTGCAATTGATTTTTCGCCCTCTTCGTCGAATTCGGTGTGTCCAGTGCAATATGTTTTTCTGAACGTCTGAAGTGGTTTTACGCTTTAAACCCTCTAGGTGAGAAAATTTCTTTCGCCTTTCTCCTAGCAAAATCACTTCGAAATTAAAAGCTTCCACTGTGCAAATTTGGTTGATAAGATTTTCCGAGATAAGAGTTTGCAATACAGTATCTCTTACAATATTGAGAACTTTGACTCAAGCTTGCACGGGGTAGTATGGGGCTTTATTCAGCTGACGTTTCGGCGGCTTCGCCTTCTTCAGAGCCTGGAAGAGCCAAATAAATTCATGAAAATACACGGACAAACGCCTTTGCGGTAAACTATTTACAGAATATCGACTTCCAATTTTCCAGATAGTAGACAAAAGATAAATAGGGCAAGTAACATACCCAGTCAAGCCCTCAGAGATCGCGGATCAGTAGAGTACGGCGGAGCACCAATGGAGTAGAGTTTCACGCCCAAATCAGAAGGCAATTCTGACGTAAGGCCGGATTTCCCGTGTGATATTTATACCCTCCTCTTTTCGGTTGACCTTGGGGTCCCCTCGCACTGATCCAAAACGCATCAAGAGCTTTCCGCGCACTTGTTGTGCCCTCCCGCGCCAGTATCTCCACTCGCACCTCAGAATTTTCCCCAAGTGGCAATTAATCCGATGGCATCCCAGTGCAGTGTAGCTACGCGACTTTTCTTTAACATCTAGCAGTTTGATAAAGTTCGTCTGAGGCCAGGGGCGAAACGAGCCTTGTCAACTTCTCTTTCTTACCTTTCCTCTTTAGATTAACCTACCATGAATTATCTGAAGATGGGGTCTACTGTAATTATAAAGTTGGCGATCATGTAATTGTCCATACTTGATGTATATTCCTATACATATGAACTTTATATACGTATTAGTATAATTTATAAGTGCTCTTTGATGCGCACGTGCAGAGGTCGACCTGTTTCTCCGATATACACCTCACCGCAGGTCTGGCACGTGATGAGATAGGTGACACCAGAAACAGCACAGTCTCCTTCCCTGCCCTGAGGGCAAATGGTACAATCAGGGGTAACGCAGGTGCGATCGTACAGGCGATTTCTCACCAATTGACGTTTTAAGTTATTAGGAGGGATATCCACCAGAGCCACTGAATTTTCTAGTCCCGCTCTTCGCAGGCACTTTTTGATGGCGCTGCTAACCTCATCCGAGATACACGGAATTTTGAAGGGAACTTTATCGTCTTGAAGTCCGTTTGGACTCTGCTCGCGGACGTGCGTAGGCCGGTACCTCTTTCAGTAATCTCTTGCGCCTGACATGGCACTTTTGTTCCTTGTGTTAAGTGGCTGGTGAGAACTTGTGGCGGATCCTCATCTTTAACCCCTTCCAACCTCATAACCCTACGTTTTGGACGCGCCATAGTTAACGGTTGTGGTCTATCGGGCTCATTCATGAAATTGAGCCGAAAAAATGGCAAGTGGTTTCCAGCGCGAACGATGTTTTAAAGCCATTTTTGAAAGCTTAATTAGGGAATCAGTATACGTCAAGCTAGGTGAACACGACGCTCCATTACATATCGTGCTTGCTTCGATAAGTTTAACGGAGAAGCTTGTGAATTGATCGTCCATCAAATCGTATTTTTGGTTATTTCACTTCATTTCCTAGCTTTTTTATTACTCCAGGCTAGTTTACGCCAAATAATTTTCTTGATGTTTCAAGATATTTTTGAAACTTTTTTTTGACTTCTAAATGACATTACCAAATCGTTACTTTTGCGAGAAAGCTAAAAAAATAACGCGGAAACCATAATTCGTACTTTTCATTTCAGCGCTTCACTTGAGTGAAGAGAAGTTTCTGAAGGAGGGTAATGGCTATATATAACAAAGCATTCATTGACAAGGGAGCCATAATTGCGACTGCAGTTGGACAAACAAATGGAAAATGATACGAAATGTTTGAGCAGGACTGCTCACGAAATCGCTGTCCATTCCCTATTGGAGCCAATGTCAAACTAGAACTATCTGGGGTCGGTCGAGGTGGACAACCGTGTTACCAGGTTATCAGGTACGGGATACCAGTTTCAGAAATTTTAGTGCACTGCGACGCATAAGTATGACAACACTTTCAAAATAGGCGTCTCATATGTTGGATCGAGGTTTTGAATATTGGGGAGTTTCTTTGTTTTCGGCTACGGCGAAAAGTTGGATCACTTGGTATCATTCCAACTTCCCCATTTGGTCTTTATTCATAGGAAGAAGTTTGAATTTCGCACGTAGCATAAGTATAACAGCACTTAAGAAATATGAAGACGCCTCGCGACGACCTCCACATTTTACCGCTTTCATGTGTATTTAAATTATATGTGTTCAAGGTGATGCTATTTGCTCACTTTCCCGGTGAACTTCACCTGTCTTCTGTCAAAACGCCACGTTGGCTCCTTGGACTTAGATTTCGATGGAATTCCAGCTAGCTAGGACGACCAGCTGGATGAAGTTCCGAGTTCGAGCTGGATCTTGAATCGCTTAACGCCTGTGATTGCCCACATTTCCTCTGGGTCTAAGAAACAACCCCAAAGAAACATTCCTCAACGAGTTCTCAGTGGCATGGGATCATCCCAAACTTCACTACGAATTGTCGCTGAGCTTCTTCGCAGATACCATCCATCCTTAACTCAATCAATCACTGAAGCTCAGCGACGATTCGTATTGAGTCCTTGGGGCTGACCCCATGCACTGGGAACTCGTTGAGGAATGTCTCAGTGGTCCTGTTTCCTACGCTCTGTAGGACATGTGGGCACCCAAAGGTGTTGATCGGTTTAGGATCCAGCACAATCTCGAAACAACATCCAGCTGGTCGTTCTAGCTATAGTTGACCGCAATGTTAAGAGGACATTGTGCGGTTGCGTATTGCACGAAAACTACGGTAGAATCTGGCACTTTGCCAGATTCCGTCATCGATCGGCGCCACAGCTGGTATTCTCGTGAGCAGAAGGACGACGGTTGGCGCCGATCGATGACGAAATCTGGCAAAGTGCCAGATTCTACCGTAGTTTTAGTGCAATACGCAACCGCACCATGTCCTTTTAACATTGCGGTCAACTATAACTGGAATTCCATCAAAACCCAAGTGCAGCAGTACGGTAGAAACTATCACGAACCCTCTCGTCGAAAGACATCCTAATTCTCAGACTCTGCGGGGGGGCAAGCGCCGGACAATAGAGCTCGTTTTCGACTTGGGGGGGCGACAGCGCAGGGCTCCCCCGAGGGGGGCTTCAGGGGAGGCCCCTGCTCTCCTCCGGCGCTTGCCCCCCCCGAGAGGAAGGGAGGGAAAAGATGGGAAGAAGTCGTAGAAGGTAGTTTACGACAATAGAGGCCAGAGAAGGCATCTATCACGTGCTCGAGCGGTATAAAAGGCGCCTTACCTCATGGAGAGCCGCATTCGGCCCAACAGGGCCGGCCCTGGACGGCGACTTCGAGTCACTGTCAGAAAGGGATATTTTCGGAGGGAAGCGGAGACGCTTTCCGGGGAGGGTGACGTCACTGCTCCGGTGTCAGACGTCACTGCTCCGGAGCCGTGACGTCATGGCTCCGGGGCAGTGATGGGGCTTCAAGGCAGTGACAGGGGGCTTCAGGGCAGTCACAGGGGGCTTCAGGGCAGTCACAGGGGGCTTCAGGGCAGTCACAGGGGGCTTCAGGGCAGTCACAGGGGGCTTCAGGGCAGTCACAGGGGGCTTCAGGGCAGTCACAGGGGGCTTCAGGGCAGTCACAGGGGGCTTCAGGGCAGTCACAGGGGGGCTTCAGGGCAGTCACAGGGGGGCTTCAGGGCAGTGACGGGGGGGCTCCGATCAAGCCAAATTGTCACTCCGGCGGTAGCCCCCCCCGATTGGGGGGGCAAGCGCCGGTGCCCGGAGGGTTGCTCCCCTGAAGAGCTGCGCTAGCCCCCTCCAGTGTATGAGAAGTTACCCGGTACATAAGGTGGACAAGTAGCATCACACTGAATACATTTTATAAAAATTCACATGAAAGTGGCACAATATGACGGTCGTCGCGAGGCGTTTTCACGTTTCTCAAGTGTTGTTATACTTATGTTGAGTGCGCAATTCGAACTTTTCCCTGTAACTAAAGGCAAAATGGGAAAGTTGGAGTCAAACCAAGTGATCCATCGTTCTCGTCGTTGAAAAAAGCATAGAAACCCTCCCCAATATTCAGAACCTTGATCCAACATATGATACGCTTATTTCGAAAGTGCTGCTATACTTATGCGTCATAATGCACTGGAGAGCTTAGTTTTTGGGGAGATTCAAGCGAGAGCTGAAAGTCAATTATGAGAATTGTCATCGGGTTCACTCTGCATCTGTCTGTTACCCTGGTATCGCATGAGTATCAGGGCTGAGAAAAAATATGAAAACTCGGAATCGGGTTTTGAAAAACAAAATTGGTTCTGGAACAAAAATGTTTTTCTCGGGTTTTAGAAATCGGGCGCGAAAGGCAAGAAAATGGACGGAAACGCGGTTTTCGGAACACGAAACGCTGGAAAATTTAAAAATCATATGTTTTTTCCTTCCCAGGAGACCCGATATATTTCGCATTCTCCTAATTGAATGGCACAGATGATTAAGCACGGGGTAAGACAACAAAAAATGTCCTCTCTCAGGCCTAGTGCATACTTCGCGCGACGCGCGACCGCGACAGTGCATATCAACAATATCGATTTTCGGTCGATATCGATTACAAAAATTATGTCGCGTCGCTCGTCGCAGGAAGTATGCACTAGGTCTTAGGCCGTCCTGAGGTCGTATGCGCATCTCTCCCCGCGCGACCCCGTCCCAGCAAAGGCCATCCATGATTGGTCAATTTCGTCTGACGAATCACAAAGTGGCTTTGCGGGACGGGGACAGGCGGGGAGAGATGTGCATACGGCCCCTAGGTCGTGCGTAGTCCCTCGTTGCCACACCCGATCGAAGTTGGATCAATAATGCCATTGCGGTGTCCGGGATACATGTAATTGATTTTTCGATTTTCTCGCCTCTCGTATTGGAACGGGGCCACCTGGCGGAAAGGCTCTGTACCGTTTCTGAGTGCGAGCGGAGGCGTAGCTAAGTAGTAAGCTCTGGGGCTGTTCTAGAAGGCTCAATTTGTACATATTATTACAAAGCGGTGACTTTTTCGTTGGAATATCCTGATCACCAGCCATGTTTCACTGGTTCCCACCACTCCTCTGCTGGTAATAAACAAAATCAGGAAGGAAATTCCCCAGATTTTATATAGGAAGAGAACATGGGTTAAGGGGTAACGAATGTCATCTCTGGGGGCTTGACCGATTTTGGTATTGCTTGCACTGTAAAGCTGCAGACCACATCAACATCCTCGTTTAGTGCGAGCTAGAGTAGTGTAAGGGACATGAGAACTAGCGTTCTCATTTGCAAAGGGCAGGTGATTCTCTGACGTCTCCAACTGGTGGGCGCGCCCTGAATACATTTCGACTACGGACCAATGCAGGTGCTCATAACATCGGCGTAAATCCTGAAGAGACTTTGCGTTCCCCATTGGAGGTTGGCGCAAGCTCGGTGCACCTATGTTATAGCATAGGGCACCGAGTTTGCGCCAACCTGCAACAGTGAACGCAAAGCCTCTTCCGGGTCCATGCCGACGTTACATAGACGTGTTCAATTGGTTGGTGCCGCCTGTGTAAATTGCACCCTTGTTTAATGAACGCTGTGAGCTACTATTTTGTCAAACAGAAAATGATAGAGGGAGAGCTAAAACTCATGACGAAAATAAATTAATTCATGACAAAGTGATACATTGAAACGATTCGGAACCTATTTTCAACAAGTTATTTCAACAGAGCAAGTTCACTTAGCCCTATGGGATTGAGTGGCAAATAACATGTCAAAATATTTCCGAATGACTGCACCACAAACTCGGAGACGCTTACTCAAAGGCGGCGTTGATGATGGGATGGATTACGATTCTTCAAATCCCTGAGATTATTTAAAGTCTAGTACCATGAATACCATATAAGCTGAGCAAACCCTTCAAAAAATGAGCGAAAACAGAATTTGGAGCCTATCATGGGCCGACTTCTCCGTCTGACAAGGGGAGCGCATCTGGACATTCTGGCCGCTTGCACCCTGATTGATATCCTTGTTATGAAATTTTAAAATACAAGTTTTCAGCTGCAAAACAATTCTTTTATCGAGTTACGTAAGGGTTTTCTCAGCTGAGCGAAAAGGTAAATCTCAGGGTGCTCAAAAAATGTTCGGATTAGGCTCAAAACATCTTGCGGGTAATCCGGAAACCTCAATACAAATCCTTGACTCGCCCTGCTGGGGTGGTAGCGATTTCGCTCTGCGCAACCGGTGGATCTTAGCGCCTCTGAAGACGACGAGTGGGTCGAAACGTCAGGCCAAATCCACCGAAAACCTCGTTTGGCACAGAAGACTGTTTACAAAATCTTGTTCTGTTTCTCGATGATCCGAGACTTCCTGTTGGTTACGGTCGATATACCGCCATCAAGCATTCGTAGAAATCTTTGATCAAAAAACAATATACCCACCGTAATCTACCGTAGTCTACCGAAAGTTGATAAACGGACGTCAGACTGGTGTTGAGCACCTCAAACTCTTGTCAATTGTTTCATCGACGCCTCGTCCAGGAGCGGTGTTCGAAAAATGGTGTATAGCAATAATTTACGAAGTGCTGTTGTATGGTGGTCCTGGCGGTTTTTAGGTAGATTCTTTCTCATATGTGCTTGAATCTTTTTACAACCTGTAATTTTCTATGGAAAAGCCGACAGGCTATTCCGATCTTTGACGCGGCCTTGAACGGCAGTGTACGCACAGAAAACCTTAATCATTTTTTTTGCTATTCCGCGAAGGTAGGCGTACGAGGTTGTGTTATATAGCATTTGCACAAAACACTAGAATTTCGAAGAGAAACCCGTTCAAAAATACCGTAGCATCCAAGTTGCATTTTTACACCTATCTTGCTGTGCTATGTGTAATAAACGAACGCCTGAAACTTGAACGCTTCGAATAGTTTAGAACTTTAACAATTAAGAGACTACGCGCGCCACGTTCAATCAATTTACCAAGCGTTAAAACCAGGTTTTTCGTTACGGATGAACCCGTATAAGAGAAATTTAAGGTACCTCATAATAAATTACACTAGGACGTGTGTAAAGTTCATGTGTATAAGAATATATAACAAGTACGGACAATGAAAGAATTGCCATTTTCTAATTATATTTGACCCAATCTTCAAAATACTAGAAGTAAGCATATCAAGAAAAGGAAAGGTATGAAGGATAAGTTGACAAAGCTCGTTTCGCCCCTGGCCTCAGACGAACTTTATCAAACAGCTCTGCCGGGGCTCCTCAGTGAGGAACAGAACTGTCGATGAAAAAGAAGGATGAATACGAAAGTATGAGCCGAGCAGAGTGAAGTAGTGACAGAAACGTTAGAAAGAGGTATTAGGGTAAGAAGCTATAGTATACTATCAATATCAGAACGAAGTCCATATGATCACAAGTCCTTATCTTGGACAGTAGACTTGGGACCGAATCGAATAAATATTCGAATAATTCGAATATTCGGGTATTCAAATATTCAATTCCATTCGGGAATTTAAATTTTGGTGTTTATTCGAATATTCGATTTATTCGGGAATTTAAATTTTGGATTTATTCGAATATTCGATTCGTTCGGAAACTTAAATTTTGGATTTATTCGAATATTCGATTTATTCGAGAATTGAAGCTTTGGATTTATTCGAGTATTCGATTTATTCGGGAATTTGAATTTCGGTTTTATTCGAATATTCGACTTATTCGAGAAATGAAATTTTGAATTTGTTCGAATATTCGATTAATTCGTGAATACAAATTTTGGGATTAATTTGAGAAACCGTGAAAATTCAGTGCCCCACATTCGAGGTAGACAAAACCTATTTCCTTTACCTTTTGAATAGAAACCCTTCGGAAGATCTTTCTGCAAGGTCTCAGACATCCGCCGGTCCGACCCCAGCTCGAACGGGGTCCATCTCCAGATTTCTGTCGGGTCGGACCCCTTAGCATTGTTCCTCCACGTAGTCGAAAGTGAGGAGACATGGTGGAGAATAAATCTTACTTCTTCCCCCACACGCCGTCTCAGTTGGAAGACGTTAGGGGCAGAAACGGAGAGGGGTTCTACCCGACAGAAATCTGCGGTTGGACCCGTTGAGTTTCTGAGTTGAGCTATCCATTTCTGTGTGTTCGATTTCGGCTGTTCATTCTTGTGCGAGGGTCTCCCGTTGCGCGCTGTACACAAGCACCAGCGCCTATGGGGTCGATTGGAAACCCGCCGCCGGAAGGTGCGGCAGCATGCAATGGAGGAGTATCGATCATGCGGCGCCGCAGGATCGATCCTCCTCCACTGCATGCTGCCATGCCTTTCAGCGGCGGGAATCTATCTAGGCCCTATTGATTAGGGGCGGTGCTATCCGAAGCTGCCGCAGCAGGCCGGACTGCTAGAAGTCGCCCATTGGCGCCGGGCCGCCTCCTCTAAACCAATAGTGTGTTCTCCTGCTAACATTATTTTAGGCCGTCGCCGCCGTAATGGTGGATAGAGGGTATCCACGGTAGTGTGCTCAGACGAATATGAGGACCGACCGCGCGCAACAATAGGCCCGACTTCGGGATCGGCGACGTTCCGACCGCACCATTGCGCGCGTTCCGACCGGTAGTTAGCGCGGTCGGACCGGAATTGGCGACGTTCCGACCGCACCATTGCGCGCGTTCCAACCGGTATACCGGTGCGGTCAGTACGGAAGTGTGCGCGTTCCAAACGCAACTCTGCATCACGGCACTTTGCGTTTGGACCGCGGGCATGTATGAAACCACGGGCCCTGCCCAGTGGGCGGCGCTTAGAACAGCGCAATACGCTAGCAGGGAACCCTCCAGTTGTGACGCCCACTACTGGCTGTTATACTCTCTAACAGCCTGCAGTGGAGATCTTAATTTGGGCATACCATGCTGGCGTGTTGCAGAAGATAATGCAACGTTCAGACTTACAAATTTATTTATAAAGTAACCACTGGATAATACATGAGCAAATACTGAAACGATAAGAGTACAACAAATTCTTCCTCACACAGGAACAGCTACATACAGAATTATGCGACAACTCTTGCAGTGAATTCACGACTTCATATTTTCCGAAATATGACTGAAACTTTCAAAAATTACCTATGAGAAAGATGAAGTACATATTTCCCATGCCATCACATAAGAATAGTTCATGTCGAGATTAGTTTATTTTTCATACGTGAAAGTGCATGTATATAAACTTACCTATCTAGAAAAGGTTGCGCTCAAACAGCGAACGTTGTTTTTCAAATACTCAAATTAACCCTCTGATTCATATATTCGAACATCAGAAAACTATATTTTCATCTGATATCAAATACAGTCCACCACAAACGGGAAAAGGCGGCGATATTATCGGTGGCTCTATCACAGGCCTGCGTGCGTCGCGCGCGACGTCAGATAGAACTGTTCGATGTCGGAAGGCAAAATAGCTGAGAAAGGGGCTTAAAGGCACAGTCTTAACTCAGGAGCGAAATCCGAGATTTCCACGTAAATGGGAAGTAGACCCCACCCCTTAACCTGGCGAGTGCGAGCTCTGGATTCCTCCAAGATTTTCTGTCGTGGGATATAATATGGATCCTAGTGTGTTGATCGCAATCGCACCACGCCTTTTCCCGAACTGTATTTTCATGTTATGACCTTGAAAGGACTTTTCATATTTTTTATAGGTTCTGACCTTAAATATTGTCAACCATGCTTTGAAAAATGTGGCAAGTACATGTATAATATAAACTGAAAATTGACAACGGAGCAGTACATTTCAGAGGTATTGGAACTAGGGTACTGCACGAGGTGTGGGCCGGCCAGTTTTGCTCAGACCCCAGGAACGTTAGTAGGTCGATTTTTGACCGTGTTCTCCCACCCCCACCAAGAGCTGATGTGTTCAAGCAGTTTATCTAGCAGGTTTACATACCACTAACGTTTCACTGCAGTAAAATTTCTCTTGTCGTATTTAAATGGTAAGTATAAAAATGTCAAATGGTAAAAAACCAAAATTGACAACTCGGAGCCGGTGCTTTGCCACTAAATTAGGATGTTTGAGAAGAAGAGAGGCCAGAACTGCGCCTCTTGCATTTATGTAGAGAGGAGCTGAAAAGGCAAAAGTGAATGTAACTGGTAACAGCTTGTGCTGTGTAATAAAATGAGAATTTTTGAGGGAGGGTTGGCACGCGCCGGAAGTCCATATTCTTTACGAGTCACGAGAGTAGGATATTTGAATCCAGCGTAGTTGATTTACTCGGTATACTCACTTTCAGCGTCCAACATGGATGCTGAACACCGCTACAGTATGAGGCCGCACACTTTTCTCAGGCGTGGTCCCGCCAAAAAGGGGCCTTTTTGAAACTTAGGTGTCACCAGAGTGGGATATTTGAGTCCAGCGTGGTCAATTTACTTACAGGACTTGTTTTGACCATCTCAGATGAACGCCGAAGACCGCTACATAAATAGCGGGAGACGATGAAAAAATCGGCGAAGTCCTTAAAGGCACAGTCCAACCTCAAGGTAATTTTTGATATTATGTTCCGGTTGCCGCCTACAGCAACCCTGCCAAGCGCGAAATCTCAATCCGCTCAAATAAGCGAGAAAAAGCCCGGAAAAAGTCGGCCACGCCCCCTTGAAAGAAAAAATGGGTAACGCCCACTGCCAGGTTTCCGACCTCAGTAGGGAAGAGACACGCGAATGATTTTATTCAAAACCTATGTTCTTCGACTTGCGTTTGGTCTGGCTTTATATTGTGGCCTGCTTCAGAACGATGGCTGCGAATAACGAGAAAATACAGGCTTGAGACAACTCGTCCGCGAGCTTCTAGCCGTTCATAATTGAGAATTTTGAAGAGCCGTCACTCCGTTCGTAGTGAGTTCTGAGCGATTATAGAGACACCATTGTGATCAGCGTAGAATTTTCTCCAAGCTAGGCAGAAAAACGAAAAATCGTTTTCGAGGTTGGACTGTGTCTTTAGAAAAGTAGGGTTTTTGGGACATTGTAACAGTTAAGTGCTGAACAAGTTATTTGGAAAAAATCCTGGCTTTAAGAAACTAGATTTTATATTCTATCGTTTGAAACTCTCCTTACCCCTGGAGAAAGCCTTTGAAGAAAATTTACTAGGTGTGGGTTCTTCTACAAAATGCACTGAGGTCACACAACTGGGCCCACACATAAGTACTGAGAAAACGCGGAAAATGTTGCAGAACTCACACCAGGAAAATCTTCTTCAAAGGCCTTCTCCGGGGTTGCGGGTGGTTTTAAACGGTAGGGTTGAGAGCGTGGTTTCTAAAAGCTAGGATTTTTCTCAAATAACTCGTTTAGCATTTAAGTTACTGCAGTTTTGAAACCGACTTTATGTTTGTGGACTTGGCCGATTTTCGGCGTTACTCTGAGATGATGAAGGTTTGTAAACAGGGTAAATCGACCACACTGGGTTCAAATATCCTACTCTCATAACTCCTAGTTCTCAAAATTGACGACTTTCGGCGGGACCACACCTGAGAAAGGCATACTGTAGGGGTCTTCAGCGTTCATCCGAGATGGTGAAAGTGAGTATTAAGGTGATTCGACCCCGCTAAACTCAAATATGAACTCTCGTGACTCATGGAAATTATTTGCAGAAATAATTCAACATTTAGTCATCAAACTGCTTTGGGCTTTTTACATGCTGGATTCATATATCTTGAATATTATTCTGGGAAGACCTTAACTTCACCTTAAACTTCCTATTTGAACTCCGTGACTCGTTAATCAGTTGAATCAGCCTTTTAGTTGAATCGTAATCTATATTTGAAATTTACGTGAAAAACTGCTCCTGACGGTTTTTACTCACAAACACGTTGGTTTAATTGGTCTTCGTCCAAAGACCAGACCCCCCACTTCCACCCCTCCGGAGCTCAGACCCAACCCCTGTGGGGGCCCACACCCGCGCCAAACCCTGATTGGAACGCAGGCTTCCATTTTCGGAGAGAAGAAATAAGTCAAAGCTAAGGCATGCATTAGGAAGAGATGCATTACAGCAAAGAATGCAACGAAGCAAAAAGCATATTTCATAATCCTCACCTCAGGCCCGGCACGCGCGGGACGTGCGATGGACTATGAAACCTATCCCTGCGCGGCACGCGCATTCAGCCCATCCAGCAGCTACCATGACGGCGCCGCCCAAACCGCTAAGGCGGTTTCACTGTCTGAATCAATACCCGCTTGTCAGTTCAAGCTCACTCCAACATAGATATTTCCGGGATTATCCTACTCTGTATATTTAAGCTAGGAAATACAATGCATGTCACGGCTGAAGCCCAACTTAATTCCGCGCACCGCCGTAGCTGTGCCGCCGGAGATTTTAGGTAACTTCCCACGAGGGAAAGAGTTTCCTAGTCCAACGCTCACCCCGCGCGTGCTGCGCCTGCGGTGAGAGCTATGAAAGACGCGAAACTGCCTTTGCAATATGAAATGATGGTACGACGATTTCAGCGATTCATTCTGAGCTAAATAAGAACAATACATTGCACTACCACAGTAATCAACATTAAGAACAGCATACACGCTCGCAAACCATTCGGATTTCTACGAGAGAATCAGCTCGATTTAACTAAATGCAGCATGTCTACAAACCGATTAATTCGCACCCATTTTCAAGAAAACCGCTCTACTCCGGCTGGCTTTTGGAATGAAGCGTTTTGCCGGTAAGCAGACAGCAGACTATATTCTAGTCAGTGGAGCTGTTTCTCTCGTAGGCTCCCATTTGACAGTGCTATCATTCTAAATTGTCACATGTTTTCTCAAGTTTCACTTCTCATTCTGTTACTCGTAGAGATGGGAAAACGCAGGCCTTTGAGACAGAAAATCTGAAATGTTGTCATCGTCGATGGTTTTCAGTGCTTCAAACTTCGATAACAACATGATAGGGACAATGCGGGCCCAATTATGCTGTTATCTCGAGTATGTTTGCAAGCGTGTATGCTGTCTTTAAGAGAAATTAAAACTCACAATGATTAATATCCCTCGGAACAAGAGATTTTATGTCTTGTTCCGATGATTAGGCCAGCTCTAGGAGGATACTCGTAGTTGGCATCAACAAGCTATCCATTCAAGTTCCAGGCTATGTTTCTGAAAATATTGGCCTTATATGTAGTACTATATTTCTGAAAATATTGGCCTTATATGTAGTACGGAAGATATCAAGCTAGCATTTTGGCAAAAACTTTTTCTCGACGTATCTCGGGTTAAACTTCCCGAAACTCAGTGAAACTTCTACGTCCAGGTTTTACACCCCCAACAACGATCACCTTTCGTTTTTGAATCTCCACACCCTTTCATGTGTGTAGTGCGCACTCCTTCTGAAGCTTCGGCCACTTTCCGAATCTTATCAATATTGCTTTAAGAACCATAATACGTCCTCAACAACTAACCCCTCACGTTTTTTCGATTCCCTACGCACTTTAGCCGTTGTTGTGCGCACTCCTTCTTAAGCCCCGCCCACTTTCCAAGACTTATCAGTATTGTTTTGAGAACCATAATACACCCCCCACAACGATCACCTCTTGTTTTTTGAATCCCTACGCCCTTCAGTGAATGTTGTGCGCACTCCTTCTGAAGCCCCGCCCACTTTCCAAAACATATCAGTATTGTTTTGAGAACCATAATACGTCCCCCCAAAAAAAAAACTGCTCACAATTTTTTCCGAATCCCCCCGCAGTTTAGCCGATAGTGTGCGCACTCCTTCTGAAGCCCCGCCCACTTTCCAAAACATCCTTACTGTTTTGAGAACCATAATGCGCCCTCTCCCAAAAAACTGTTTCCTCACGCCTCACGTTTTTTCGAATCCCTACGCACTTTAGCCGATGTTGTGCGCACTCCTTCTGAAGCCCCGCCCACTTTTCACAACGCTAATTGTTTACGTACTAGAATCCCTTTACACCTTTCACGATCTGCTTTTATCTAAAAAACCCTACACCTTTAGCCGTTTTCAATATTCATCAATCAGTTATCTATAGTTAACTTCGCTTAAACTATGAAACTCAAAAACTCATAAGACGATTTGAACACGTATAGAATCAACGGGAACACAGAATCACAGAATGGGAAGAGAGAGAAACGAAGAAAAACATCAAAAAAGCAAGATAGTACGAGCACCGCAGCAAAAAAAATATTCACGCGTGGAGCTAAATGCGAGAGTGTCCATTACACACCATACAATTTTCCGCACGCCTGAAAATGAATGATTCGCGCGGTCGGTCCTAACGTGCGGCGGTTTCTGCGCGCTTTTCGGTGTTGCTGTCGGTCCGAACGGTTTGTGATGGCGGCCGCAAAGCGCGCAAACGTGGTCGAAACGCGGGCATCTTTTTGTGATCGTTCCGGCCGCGAGCGGTGCGCGCGTTCGGTCCTAAAACGTTATCTTGCGCGCGATCGGAACGGTTCCGGCGCGCGGTCAGTAGTAAAGGAAAAGTTGCGCGCGGTCAGTCCTAACATTTGCCCGAGGTGGCTGCCCCTTGTACCCCATTCTGGCAGCTACTTAAAGCCAGTGTCCACGATAAAAACCATGTCTGATTTTTCGGTGGAGATCGGCAGCTGCGGCGCCTAGCGCAACCCTAACGTTGAAAGAACTAAGATAAATGAACTCGGAACGGTTCCCTAGGGCCCCAAAGTTGGACATCCGTCAGCTCGTCACACCCCAGATGCACTTTCCACGCCCACCGAAGTGAACAAATGAATGCTCGAGATTGTGATATGAGCGATGGTTTCCGATCAGTAGCCCGTTCTTCTATTTATTCCCAACTTCTCTCTTTACTCATGTCAGCTCGCGTACATCGGCTGCAAAAGACGGAAGTTACAAACCTCGGACAACTCGTCCACTATGCTTTTCTAGCTCGATGTTTGAGGGACCATAACTCCGTCCCTAGAAGGTCTTGTACGATTCCAAAAACATCATTGGAATCAGCATGGGCCCGTCTTCAAGATTGGCGGAAAAGCAGAAAAACGATTCTTGTCGTGAACACTGCCTTTAAGCTAATCTCCGATTTTCATGCGATGGCAATCTAGGTTACTGAACACCAATATGCGGTCCACGCGCCGGGATTCTGAGGATTACTGTTGGTTACGGTAGGCGCCATGACAGCTGGAGAGGAAAACCTACCTTCATATTTCGAAAATCGACGAATCGGCATAGAATTTGCATTCAGCTCCTCGAGTTACCTCCGCATAGAAATTTTGAGTCGAATCGGAGACTCTGACCAAACTACCGCGTACCCATGGTAATCTACCGCAAGCTGTTAAAAATCTATAAAACTGCATCGGATTCGCGTTGAGCACTCCAAAAAATCATCAAATAAACGATTTGAGCTACATCGTAGCGTTCCGAAAAACGTCAAAAGTCGCGTTTTGCCTTCAAATTTTCCTCCTGATGAGAAGCCTTGAACAAATCCAGTTCAAAATTGATAAATAAACCACATATTCGCGATCAGCACCCCAAATAACCCGCCCCTCACCCACCACCACCTTTAGGAGAATCTTAAGTCAAATCTAGGATAGTTTTCTTTGCCGCTTTCTGAACCCCTTATTGATTTAGGTAAACGCTCATCCGAAAATTGGTACATGTGGGAAACGGTATCACTTCGTGGAAACACCGGAAAACTTTGTCCAGGGTGGTTGTTTTAAGGGCTGAAAACGACTGACCGTTTTCGGATTCTCGAAAGATTAGTATGCGTTTCTGGATGGTACAATAGGTACGCGAAACAGAGGAAAATGCCTATTAAATTTTTCAGAGTGACTATGCAGCTGTGAAGGGCATACTCGGGCGCTACGTTCAGAGTCGTTCTAGAAAAGTACATTTTATCTGGGATGGCCACTTTGGCTAATAGTAGTTATCTTGTTAGTGTTCCCCGTCTTGAAGGTAGTTCACGATAGAAACAGTCTCCTAGTTTCTTCGGTATCGAAGTTCCGGGGTGATATTGACCATGGTTTCGAAATGTCGAATATTATTCGAATATTCGAATAGGATTCGACTATTCCAATAATTTGGCCGACTTTTCAAATGTATTCATTTATTCGGGAATTTCGAAAAGGCCTTATTCGAATGTATTCATTTACTCGGGAATTTCGAAAAGGTCTTATTCGAATGTATTCATTCAGTCGGGATTTTTCAAAAGGCATTATTCGAATGTATTCATTTAATCGGGAATTTTGAAAACGCCTTATTCGAATGTATTCGTTCATTCGGGATTTTTCAAAAGGCATTATTCGAATGTATTCATTCATTAGGAATTTTTGAAAAGGCCGTATTCGAATTATTCATTCATTCGAAAACACGGGTCGAATGCCCATGTATATTGGACAGTATCGAACACCGACCTATCAACAGTGAAGACTTAGTATGTTATCCTTTTTACCAATTGTGTTATACTTTTCTTTTCATCTCTTAGGTTAAACTTATATGTTATCATTTTTTTGTTCATAGATGCATTTTATCATATTTACTTCTACGAATTTGGTGTATATAGGTTTCCAATTGAAACTGTTTTCATTTCTTTGAGTTTTTCCGTGAAGGAATCTGAATTTGAACAGATATTAGCTAATCTCAAGGTCTCCGTGTAAATTGTGGATGCTTTGTCTTTTATAGAGATATCAGAATGAGCATGAGGAAATCTTTCAACTCTGAAATTAAAATCATCTGTCTTATTATAAAATTTGGTGCGTATTCTATTATTAATTATTTCTATACTAATGTTTAAGTAATTGCATTTATAGGGATTATTGTGCGTCTTTTTGAGCTCCAATACATTCTTGTAGAGTTCGCGCAATAATTCTAGTCTGATGACTGAACGGGGCTGCGACGGTAGATCACCCCGCGCCAATCGAAACACCATTCTCCAGTGAGGCCGCCAACCTCGCACGGCCTGCCGCGTCGCCCATGCGTCAGACTAATTCGAAAACGGAAACTGTATATTAGTGAAATTTGACTATCCACAAATGTTTCATATTTATTATGGATTATGAGCAATTCATCCATATATCCAAAACGTTTGAAAAGTACGTTAATTTTAAATTTCGCGCTGATAGAGTACCTATACTCCAACATGGGAACTGCAATATCGGCTAACAATGGGCTGAAGTTACCTCCTTGAGGAACTCCTTTCGTCTGTTGAAGCACAAGTTCTCCGAAACGACAGTAACTGTTGCGTAAAAGATAGTCAACGTGATATATGAAGTCTGTGATGGTATAATACCTGTAACCGCCTTTATCTAGCTCAGAATCTCGATAAAGTACTCTGTATCCATTGGTAACTACATATTTTTTATTAGCATTTTTGAAGCAAACGTTCAAAAATTCTTTCATGTTATACAGAATAAAACTGTGTGGAAGGTTAGTGAACATATCAGTAAAATCAGCAGAATAAACTTGAACCCCATTGGTATCCAATCTACATAATTCAGCTGCTATGTTAATGTTGGAGATATACCAATAGATCTTGAGTCCTCCCTTCCTTTGGTAACTCACATTGGTATAAATAATGAAATGTGTCTTGAGAAACGAGAAAACTCTTTGCAATTCTACTGCTAATGGTTTCATGCTGCTGTTTCTTGCTCCCGTAATGAATCTGAATTTTATGGGATCCTTATGTAATTTCGGTAAAGCGTAGATGATGGGTAACTCACAATCTATGTCAACTTTAAGTCCTGCTTTGATATTGAAAAACTTATGCCTTAAAATGGTTGTTTGCCTGTTGGCATTTTGAATCAGCTTATATGTGTCATTATGGTTTTGTTCTCTTTCAAAATCACCGTTTATGATATTAATTTCAAGTTCTTTCATGAGAGTTATGGTGTAGTATTTCTTACAAATAGTCCCATAATTATTGCTAGCTTTATCTAAAGGGCAGAAAATGAAGTGTTTCTAGTATTCTTTTATACTCTTATAAGGTATCAGGCTATTAGACTGCCTACGGAAGGAAGTCCCTTGTAGTATTGGTTTGAGTCTTTTTCTGCACTGTTTTTTGGAATGCAACTGCAAGTTATTTATTTTCATAACATCTAGCTTGTACTTATTTTTCATATAGTTGATGAATTTCGCTGTGGCGTCGAAATAACTTTGTGTTATTTCACTCCTGTTATTCATCTTTTCTATTCTATATTTGGTTCCTTTATTCGAAATTTCTTTGAGAATTGAATTTTTTATTATATCAATACTTCCTGTTATGGTGTGTTGATGATGGGAATCAATATAATCTTTATATTCATCCCGACCATATTCACAAATGCATCCATCAGATAGTATTTCTTGGATGCTACTTGTATCCAAAGCTCTTAACATTTTATTATAGTTGAAAACAATGCTAGATACAGGATTCTCATAAATATGAACCACTCTTACTTTTTGATAACGTTCTATTTCAGTGTTAGGAACAAGGTTAGGCAAATCTATGCTGTTTAAAATTCTATTGAAATTATTCCGATCAGAAAAGTTATTGAAATAATTTGTTTTCAAGTAGTAGTAATCTTCTTGTTCATGTTTACGTCTTTCGTTACATTCCAAGTGACAGTGGAAATGTGTAAGAAGGCAAAAATCAGAAACTTAGTTTTGTTGGTGAAACTAGATAGGAAAGAATCCGACTGTGATAGTTCTATAAGTCTTCGTATATTTCTTTTATTCATGTGTTTTATCAAACAATATATTTTCATAGCATTCAACCCATCTTTTCCTTCTTTCTCTATGTAATCGATAACATTTTGAACATCCAAAGGATTCAGTCTATTTATCTTTTTTCTTCTACCTCTGTTATTCCGTTCCTTGGTAATTTTGAGTGCAAAGAATGGATGTTTGACTTTATGCATGAAAGGATTACTGATTTCTGAAATATTTCCATATCCTTTAATATTATCATCAAGTCCAAAAGGGTATGGTGTCATGAGAAGTTTTATCCAAAACTCTTCCTTCTCCAGTGAAATGTTTGTATCCGTTTTCAATGTGTACAATTATGTTGGATTTACATTTATGATGTGTGTATAATGGAGTAAATATTTTATGGTTGTTAATATTGCGTAGATGTTCCATTACTCTCTCTTTCAAACTCCTAGTTGTTATTCCAACATATTGTAAATTACAACTGGAGCATTGTAAGCAATATATAACACCTCTAGACCTACTGTTAGCACCACTAGTCTTGAATGTATTAATACAAATTTTTGTAACGGTGGAATCAATATAGTTATCAAAGTTTGTAAGTCTACAAACAGTGCATTTTGCCGAACATTTTTCGCCTTTTTGATCATTACCAAAATCATTTATGGTATATTTGTTAGCTCTATTCTTATATTTGGTGAAGGAAGTCAGGGAGAATTAGTTTTTTGCTTGATTTGGAACCTGAGTTTTTGACCAAAATCTAAGTAAGTGGGCGGCCAAACCCCTTACAGAGAGGAATCTCCCTTACGGGTTTGCCAGGGCTGCTGGCGGGGTTGTCAATCCCCAAAGGTTCTGACTTAGTACTGGGTGGTGCGAAATACTGATCCCTCTTGACATTTTCCCCTTATAACCCCATCAGTACCAGTCCCTATTTTTATTTAGAGGTATGGCCCTCCGGTCAATCTGTAACGGAGTTGGACTGGGATTACGTCTCAATCCCAAGATGTACCTGAAAAGAGAACTAAGGCTGATTTGCCATAAAGGTATGTTAAGAGCTAACAAAAAGAGATGGGTCGTGATCAGGCATGTGCGAAAAACTTCGAAACCGAAAAAACCGAAAAACGAAAAATTTTCGGTTTTGAATTCGAAAAATTCCGAAAAAAACCGAAAATTTTTTTGTCTTTTGAAACATTTTATTTTCGTAATTGCATATTTTGGACTGGAAAAACAAGGCAACGTAATCGAAGTGCTTTGAATAATGACAGAATTATGTTTTCTTGGTGACACAAAAGCATACCCAATCAGCGTATCAATGTAAGGAATTTTACCCTTGTTGCAGCGTCGAATCCTGGCAAAATTTTAGCGCTGAACACCTTCTTAAATTCTTGTGGTGAACTTCTTGTTCTAAAACTGCGGTGGTTCTCTGAGCGATCACATCC
This sequence comes from Aplectana chamaeleonis, assembly GCA_029168955.1. Lineage (NCBI taxonomy): Eukaryota > Metazoa > Nematoda > Chromadorea > Rhabditida > Cosmocercidae > Aplectana > Aplectana chamaeleonis. Next base: position 210,906 of record JAPDOI010000218.1, on the reverse strand, counting down.
ACGTTTTTTCACGTTTTTGATCTGAACTGTGGGCTCGAAGGTCGTCCTCAATTTCATGAAAAAATACCGAATTCGCAGAAGTTGAAAGTCGTGGGCAAGTCATAGATCAAAACGGAATAAACGTTGTACAGAGACGAACATCAATAGTTCTTGATGGATAGCACACTCTTGCGTGAATTTTTGTGCTGTCATGTTGAATTTCAGTGTGAGCGATTGCGTCGTGGTCAACACTGACCAGTAGCTTAGTCTCTCGGCGCTATTGGACGGTAATGGCCGCGACGCAACCACATGCATTGAGTCGCGGTGTCTACATAGGGGTTACGTTCAATCAGTTTCGCTTGATGGATCTGTAATTGATGCCATTCTGCCTAGAAAGTTTTTATTCGCACTTTTTTGGTATAGATCGATAGAGGGAGCAGGAAAATTCAGGTTGACTTCCGCTTGAAAATTATGGGCCTCCAAAGAGCGATTCTCCACGTCTTTTCCATGAACACCTTGAACGAAAACGAATTTTCCTGAACTTAAAGCAGTGTTCACAATAGATTGCACTTTGATATCTCTTTCGTTTACCGGAAATTCTGGTGCCCTATACAGCAAGGCATGCTTGAAGAAAACGCGGAAACCGTGTTTTTGTTGCTAAAAGAGGGCCACACTTTATTAAGTTGACTTTTGAGCGTTTGAGCGTGGAGGAATCAGCCGCTACGAAGGATGCTAAAGCTTATCTTGCTCGGATGAGTCCGGGCGGAGTAAAGAGCGGAGCGCTCAGTCATAGCAAAATATAACAAATACTAGGAGAGAAAGGTTCAAGCTTAAATTCCGTCAGCCGCTCACCTCTTTGTGGCGCGGCTTCTTCACCTTCAGAGCCGGCATGGAATACTTGAAGATGAGTCATACTGTTCAGATACCGATCAACTTGTTAAATTCAAAACACTTGTCAAAAATTACCTACATTGTCGAGCAAGGATCTATTAATTGTTTTACGTTTTTTCCTTTCGAAACTTGTCATTTTTTAAATTCCTTGATGTTTTTTTTGCCTTTTCTATGTTTCTACACTTCTGCAAGGGCGCGTAATAAAGTTAAAGTCAAAGTTATAACAGTGATAATCAAGCGGTTTAGCTCGCTCATCAGTATTTCCTTGACTTGAGTACTTCATGTTATCACAACCTCGAGGTTCTAGGGGCGGAAAGGCGACATGAGGAGTTTCGGTGACCTCAGAACGCCTCTTTGCATCCATTATTTAGCCATTCCTAGCTCTTTTTAAACCATTTTTTCGTCACTGAGAGCATAGAATTCTTCTCGCCTATCATTTCACTGCGGAAAGTCATCGAGAATGATTATCGTGAACGCTGCCTTCGAATTACCGATGCAGGTTATCTGCTATGCGGAATCGATTAGCGTTATTATATTGGTGATGTTTCCGCCTGTCGAAATGCGTATTTTTGGTTTTTCGGAGAATTATTCCTGAAAGTTATGGCCATGCTCAAAAGATGCGCCGAGTCGTTTTAGTCTGCTGAAAAACAGGAAATTCAAAAAATTTCGGCTCCATCAATGTAATTTTTAATCGAAAGTGATGTAGTAGAAGGAACCGTCGTGCAAGGTGCAGATCATACGTTTGCTTCTGCTTGATTCTGGAATAAAGTCAGAGACGTGTGCAAACTTGCTGGAGACATCTGTAAGCAGCGAAGGATCGACTGCAAGTCGCATCAGAACCGCAAATTTCAGACCGAAAAACCGAAAAAATTTAAACTTTTTTCGTTTTTCGATATTGATTTTTCGCCAAAAAGGGCGAAAAACGAAAAACCGAAAAATCGAAAAACGAAAACGCACACCTGGTTGTGATCAAGGGAATGGATTAATTACTTGCCGGCATACAATTAATGTCCTTTATAACGAGAAGGGAAACAGAAACGAATCGAAAATCATATCAATTATTGATAATCTTACAAGCCAAAATAGTTACATCATTCATCTGAGTGAAAGAAGAAGAGAGAAGAGAGTGCACCCAAATGTGGATGCTTCACCATTGGTGCGTGTCACCATTCGTGACTGATGACAAGGAGGATGATAATCTTATGGTAACGTATAGCCCGTCCCGCTCAAACAAGTCCGGGAGGGGCAAGCAACGGAGCGGTCGGCCACGGTGAAATCGAAGGGATAAGTAGATTGCAACATGCCTGCCCACTAGTAATATAAGTTTTTCAAGAAACGGATTCCCCAGCTGCAGTGGGAAAGAATCTTATTTTTTCTCGGAGAAACGACAAACAATTGAGTTCATGGTGTGAGTGAGCAGCGTGGACACGCGGTCTATTAGGTGTTAAACTGTTTAGGTTCAACAATGCGTTTTCCTTTCTATTGTCTGAAACTCTCTAAAGATATAGAGCCTTCAGCACAAGCATTTGAATGCGAGGATATCTCGAAATGAAGAACAATTTTTGAATGGTCTAACATCGTCGTGGCGCTTCTGTTCTTCGTGCTACATGATCTACCTGAAAAAACTGCTTTTGCGGACCTCAGAGCAGTTTTCACGGAGCTATTGTGATATGGATACGTATCATTGAGTTCTCGAGCTCCACCAACTATACTCTGTTTATCTTGAATTGCACAAAATACGGTTCGCCAATAGTTCTCTAATTGGCCCGCTTGTACCGTAGTGTACGTCCACGACGCGTTCTCGGCAGACACGACGGCACAGTGGCATGGTGGCTGGCCGAGTGACTGCATTGACGAATCGATCGCTCTGCACACCGGGTGCACACCCGGGTCTGCCGAGAACGCGTCGTGGACGTACACTACGGTACGAGCGGGCCAATTAGAGGACTATTGGCGAACCGTGTTTTGTGCGATTCAAGATAAACAGAGTATACCTCCACTTCGTTCAAACATTGGATTGAGAAGAAAAAAATCAGATGTGGTTTTCTGCGCCGACGGTGCCTTCAAATTGTTCAGTAGTAGATTCGGCGCTCCTAAGCCGAGCTTTGCGCAAGATTTGCTGATCCATTAAGCTGCTTAAGCCGCGGAAGCAGACGGATCTTCAGGCTATCGAGATACTCAAAGGTGTGAGATTTCAGGTTTCAAGCCTGTTGCATAATTAAGTAGATTAAAGTATATTCAATAACGCCTCAATGTGGGCTCTGATCGTTTCGTTGTGAAAGTGGGTTATTTGCAGGTTTCCCGGATAAATGGGTGCAGGACTACTTTGCAAGATTTGCCGGCGAACGCTCACATGCCCTCAACTCTATGAGAGGAAAGGCATATGACACTCTCTACAATGTTTTGGTGCCGGAGGTTCGATCCCATTTATTTCAGTGGAAAATAAGACAGAAAAGCGATATAGAAGCTAACTCCAACCCCACTATTGACAGAAAATTCTACAGCTTCAGAGTATTTGAGTATACGTTTTAGGTATTTTGTCTGAATCTCGTTCGCGTTGGTAATGTTATTGATGGCGGAAAATACGTTTGTAATCCCAAACAAATGCCTAAGGAAAACTGCAGGTGCGCTATACATATGTACCTCATTGAGGACTGCACCACATTCATTCAATGGAGGCACATACAAATTGTGTTTGGTTTTTCAGTATATATTCTCTTGGTTTGCGTGAGGACATCAGCTTTGACCACGATATTCAGGAATTCAACAACAACAGTTGTCGAATATATGGGTACGATCTGGTAATGATTAACTTGGATGTATCCATGTGACAAACTCTGAGTCAACTTTGAACACTCTTTTCAAGAAAGCTCAGTCTGAAGACACAAGAGCGGAATACAAGAAGATCAATGGAGTTGCGAAAACGATAAGAATCGTTCCGGTTACACGTCCCGGGACAAATGAGTTTTCATTGGGTAGGTAAGGCATCGTTTCGATTCGAATGCTCAACACACGTTAATGCCCTACTCTCCCGATGAGTAGCTAGACGCCTCTGAGCCAGCGGCCTATTGAGCCCTATTTTCGGTCAAGCTGAAAAGATTTCCATTCAAGCGACTTTCGCTGAAATTGGCAATTTTTAGTCTTGAAGGTCGCATTAATCTTCTCGCTGTCAGTAACTGGAGAATCGCTAACCTTGATCGGTCCTACGCAGGTGGATCGAGCACCCCGATTCGTATTGCTTAAGCTGAAGGGCACTCCTAATCCTCAATGGCTAGCCAGTTACACAGGAATTTTTGAACAAGTTACACGCGAAATAAGGTCTCTAAATATGTTATCTGCGACTTATCTTAACAACTTTAAGTTAACATCAGCATAGTACGGTGACCGGTTTGAGTCGACTTACAAATGACGTAAAGTACTCGCGTGAAACCTGAATGTGTTATTTCATGGCACATGTAATTTATCTAGGCTCAAGAAAATTATATGTAATTCGACTGTTGCTGGGTATTACACGATTTTCAAAAGTTTTTTTTGCCGTAACTGCAGTTCAACGTCGCAGTGCACGTTATGGTATGTTTACACAAGGTGCTGAGTTGATCGCAAAACGCTTGGCTCCGGGCGAAATTACACCAGCATATTCCCTTTCCGGGGAAGCACCTCATCTCACTGCACCACCAAAGCTTCAGGGCCGCTCTCACTCAACTGCTCCGTGAATCTTTACCGAAGGTTTGCGTTAAAATCTTTTGTAACTCGTTCTGAAATTTCTGCGTAGGCACCCGCTCAAAACTTTTGAATCAAGTCACTTGTGGTTATCGAGTATGCTACACGAAATCTTCAGTCAACTCACTTCTGCGCCACAAGTAGCTCGCCATATGTTGCCAGGTAACTAACACTTGCCCGGTGAGAAACTTACTCTCACGACGAATGTAATTTACTCATGAGGGACCAAATGCGATGTGCTTTATTACAGGAGCAAGTTTTGAGCACACTGCTCGAATTCTTGGGCAACAAGCTTAACTGCTTTATACATGAAGCAGCGAGCTCGAAGTCCGCCTCAGAAACAATGTGTTCCAACACCATCATCCTCTCAACAGGAAGATAGAGCCCACGTAGGTTGTCAATTCGACTCGGATATCAAAAGCCTGTCGAATGAACTCGAGGCAGAGAATGAGCTTTCGCCGTGATATACCGTATTTACTCTAATAGAAGTACACCTCTAATAGAAGTACACCTAAAAGGGAAGGCTGAGTATTAGAAGTACACCCTCTATTTCAAGTACACCTCTATTAGAAGTACATATAAAATAGAGGTCTGAGTATTAGAAGTACACCCTCTATTTGAAGTACACCTCTTTTAGAAGTACACCTCTTTTCGGAGGGGACCCCCGGTACTTGGGTAAGTGATTGGCAACTCGAATGTGGCATTTGAGAGAGACCAGTTTGCCCGAGATTTTTTTCAACAATGTGAGGTTTGAATATAAAAAAAAACTATCGGCGATCCCTTTCTTTGTCAAAGATTGCTTGTATGGGACAACTTACGATGAAACCTCAGCAAACTTCAAATGACCAGGAAAAAACGCAGAGCTAAAGTTTGACATTGGTGTTATTCGCGGCGAATGCACGGAGTTTATTTAGGTTCTTTACAATTATTTTTGTTTGATTGGGTTTTAGTCGATCAAAGTCGACTTGTTTTGGCCCTAGACGTTGACTTTAGCGGTGCTTGAAAAACCAAGATTTACCAGCGTTACGAAAACGGATCATTTATGTAGAGAAATCGCTCATACTACGAGGAAATCAGGAACCACCAATGGTAGACTTTACCTATAGTGGATTGTGGACGCAAAGAACTTGCTTCTGGAAAAGCTATTGTCAGGTGGTTGAACAACCGCGCTTTCTCTGAACGGCTCGAAAGGCCATCAGTTAAAGGCAGTGTTCACGATAAATTTCACTTCCGATATCACCATGGTTTACGGAAGGTATTGTGCCCTGTAAAGCAAAGCATGCCCAAAAAGCACGCGAAAGACGCGTTTTTGAGCCAAAATAGGCCCTCCCTTTTTTACGCCGATTTTTGAGAGTGGAGGAACTGACCGCTAGAAGGATGATACCTATCAGTGCAGTGAAGCTATCAGCTCACTTATCAGCACTTCTTTGACTTGATTATTCCTGTTATCTGAGTCTTTGTTTATTCATTTCGAGGGGCGGATCTAGAGCACTGGGCGGTTCTAGGACACCAAAACGCTTGTTTGCAGCTGTTATTTTGCCACTCCTGGCTCGTTTTTTACCGTTTTTTCGACACTGGGAGCCTAGAATCCTTCTCCCATATCATTTCACTGTGGAAAGTCACCGCTGGTGTTCATCGTGAACGCTGCCTTTAAATTGTTTTCAAGCCTAACAAGTCGATGAAGCACGTGTCAACAGACTCGAAAACGAACTTATACATTTTTTGAAAGAAATTAGCTTGGGAACGGTGTGAATATATGATATCAGAGATTGTGGAAGCATCAGTTCGATTGAGCCTAGTCCGAAATTTTATTAAATACAAGTTTTTGGTGTTATACTGGGAATCAAGAAATGTGGAGTCTACCATAGGAAATTCAAAAAATTGCGCCGAATAATAGAAGTACACCCTCTATTAGAAGTACACCTCTAGTAGAAGTACATCAAAAAGAGAGGGCTGAGAATTAGAGGTACAGCCTCTATTTGAAGTACACCTCTAATATAAGTACATATAAAATAGGGGTTTGAGTATTAGAAGTACATGTACTTCTAAAAGAGAAAATACGGTAAATGGCACGGCTCTACTTTAGAGCTGTTTAAGTTATGTTACGTGAGAGTTTCTTAGCGGCAGTAATGTACCCATTCTCATATGAGATACTTGCCGGTATCGGCTTGTTGGCTTGCCATTTTGAGGCACGAGTAACTTGATTTGGTCGTGATAAGTCGCCATAAACTGAATTAAAAAGTTCTGAGTGATTGGCCGACGATCTGGCCATTCCACAGGGTGATCACTTGACATTGTGTGGCTGAGCCTGGAGAGTGACTCCGAATCACTCTCTCAGTCGCTCTCTAGAAGACCTTCTCAAGGATAATTTTGGCCGCAAGGGTGGGCCTGCCGTAGCCCGTTGAGGACTGGGATAGTCTTTGTAGTAGAAATCAATCATGACAGGGAGGGTCGATTAAGGCGAAAATAGGCTGGATGTCTCCGGTACCGTAGCCATATAGCGTTTCCGTAAGGAGCATCTAGCTACCCATCTGAGGAAATCTTTCAACGTTCAGCCATATACCTGAGCTATTAGGGTATCTCATAACAATCTGTACTAATAATTTTGTTCGGAATACTCTCCATCTCGATTTCCATTTTCTGTTGTGTTATAGTTGCCGATAAAAATCATAATTATAACGACGCCTTTGTACGTATGCAGCGTTAGTACGTACCACTTCCCCCTTCTTTCCGCCAACTTTCTGCTCACGTCCCTTCAGAATAGGTAATAATTGATTTATGACCTGATCTCGGCCCGAATTTTCCCTATAGCTTTGTGCCCTCCCAACAACGAGGTCCAGTATACCAGGAAATGTATGGTAGTCGCAGGAAAAAGTGTCAGGAAATACGTCTAGCGAAGAAAGTGGTTAAATTCTAACTGGTTCATCCTATCCAGCGTGGCTCTATATGATGGAACTTATTCGTTAAATCACGCGGATTAAGGATAAGAGGCGGTGGCTCACCTCACCTAATTTGTCGCAGATGTCTGCTGCATTCCTCGTAGTAGACATAGGGTGTCAACTCCTTTAGAGCAGGGAACAAAAATAACAGAAATTCCTTCCTGGTTAAATTTCTCTAGACGATGGTTGGTACAGGACTGCCGAAAAAGACCCAGGCAAAGGATTTGATGGGGTTGGAGCACAAAACCCACTGCTCATCCTGAGGAATTATTTAGTCCACAAGCTGTATTCATCAACCAGCGAGAGCCTGTCGGAAAAGCCCCAAATCCACCCAACATACCCGGCGGAATCACAGGAATTCTCCTAGATACCTGGCAGGTTCGAAGCAATTCATATCCAATATTATACTCTCCAGTTAGAAAAACTAACACTCTCGCTCATTTGAATTTTTTTGAACTCTTCACGGTTCAGATCAAACATTGTAGTGAAAAACAGGAGCACAAATACAACCTTCTCTTAGTTGCCACCTAGCGGCAGTAAGGAAAGGAGTGCTTCCGCCTGATACTTTGATATCACGAGTAGGGAAAATCATCAATCTCTTCCCAAAAGGAACGCGCGCTCTTCCTGTTCATTCGTACAGGTAAGAACTAGTAAGCTAAGCTCGCTGAAGTCCACTTAAGGTCTTTTCACACTTGCCCGACCGACGTCGGACGACTCGTTATCAAATGTGCAATATCTGTCCACCCTATCCTATCCATCTTATCTATCTTGACTTGTCAAGTTTGATAACGAGTCGTCCGACGTCGGCCGGCCAACTATGAAAGGGGCTTTATAGCGAAGCTGAGAAAATGCATCCTCTCTGGCAAACACGGGGAGAGTCCACACTCGACCCCCAGCTTGCCTCAGAGAACTCAGGGAACTCAGACTCTGAGAGAATCTTACGTGCTAGCGCCGTGATGCTCACACGATCCGCGATGATACCGTGATCGTTTCCCTTCCGTCCTGCGATCCGTGCTCTTTACGCGATAGTTACCCAATCGACCTATCCGTTCACTTTCTCGTGCTCGTACTGTGATGGTCTCGCGATCTTTACCAAGTTTACCGCGCTAGTACCGTGGTGCACTCGCGATCCACAATGGTACCGTGATCGTTCCCCCGGTTCCGCGCTCTAATGCTGTGCAGATTCGTAAAACAGCGCGAAGTACGGCACGGGCATCAACTCATAGCTTCGTGTTGATCTGTCAGGCAACACCCGTCCGGCTGAAACACCAAGAGGGCATGGATGCGGTACGATCAGGGGTGGAGGCTAGCCAAATCTCGCGATCGTCCTGCGTTAGTTCCGGGCACAGTTCGTCGCTGTTCCGCTATTTAACACCCCAAATACATATATGCATAGACGCGATTCGCCCTCAGGTTGGAACTGGTAGAAGCTCGCCACCGTTCCGCGACAGCCCCGGGCTCGATTCCTCGTACTTACGCGGTGGAGCATGGCGGGAGCATCGATGAACGAACGCGGTACGCTCTCGGTCTGAGACTGGCAAAACACTCGCGATCGTTCCGCAATAGCCCTATGCTAGTACCCTCTCAGCCCCTACCAGAAACCGAGGGGATTCTATCCGTGAACGATCGCGGGGGATTTCCTCAGAGTCCAGCGTAATGTTAGGCGGGATGACCGCATTGCGGACACGACGATGACGTAACCAGCTCCAGCGGGAGACCCCAACTAGTATATAGCTCAAGACCCGCATCAACTGTCAAGATGAAGACGTAACAGGTGCACAGCAGATATTTCTGGACTGTCAGATGCCAACGAATGACAGAGTACCCAACAGAGATGTGCCAACACACAACAGCCCGCCGTCATAGGAATAATATTAACACAATCACGACCGTGTTCCACTGGTGGGACACGCGTTGGCTACCGCTTCTTCCGCTTCGGACCGCGTGTCCCACTGGTGGGACACGTTTTTCAAAAACCAATTTCTTCACCGCAAGAACGGTTTCTCCAACTTTCTTACGACGAATGTATAAACCTATACTAGACTTGACTGCGTGTTTCGTGGTCCGTCGGCAGCTTTACTATAGCACGGTATTCGAGCGTTTGTGAAAATACCTCGGACTTAGAAGAAAAAACGGCTGCAAAAACAATTGTTTCAAACAAATTATGTTTCAAACACGGAAGGGAGAGTTTTTCCCCTTCTGTTGATATTTTAAAGCTTCCCGAGAAGGAAGTCATTGCTGTTGTCGTGATACTTTCGATTGGAAACATGACACTACTATTATAATCCCTACTCTGCCCCATAACACCGATTTTCAAAATATAATTTTTCCCGCCCATCATAACGAAATCTAAACCATACAAGAAATAAAAAACAGATACCTGATCCGTGAATTGCATTCAAATAACTCGTCTGAGTGAAGATCACCGGGACAGTGGTGGCAACATAATGCTCCCACTTGACCCTGCTGTAATTCCGAGCAGTCTTTTCTCTCAAAAGAAAGATTTTCATAAGCGAGATTTTCGATAAAATGTTCACCCCAATGATAGCTACTCGATGGACATGGATCAACGAAGATCGATTTTCAGTGGCGTGCCATTCGAGCAAACATGTCCCACCGGTGGTACACTATATGCGGTGACGTAATACTGGTCCGAACGTGCAGTCATTCAAAATTAGGTGTGATCGTAAATGGGTCAAAGCAGAAAAATCTGGTGAAATCGTTGGGTCCGGGCTAAAAAATCTATTTCTCGTCAATCATCGGATGGGGGGAAGCCACGACGCTGCTAGCCTGGGATAACGAAGGGAGGATGGCTACTGATCGAACGATTTTGAGCGCGAGAGGTAAGCGCGGCTTCCTACTTGAGAGAGAGAGAGAGAAAGACAAGCCCCGGGGTCTGCTCTAAATAAAGCAGCTTTTAGCAAAGCGGTGATACTAGAAAGAGTCGAGAAGATCAGAAACCTTTTGCGCCTCTAAAAGCCTACATATGCCACCTATTTCGTTCGTCAGCCATAGCTCCTAGAACGGGCTCTTTCTCGCCATAGGCTTGTAGTAGAAACAACAGTAAGAAGCTCAGACAATGGCTAAAGGCAGTGTTTACGATAAAAATCGTTTTTCTGCTTTTCCGCCTATCTTAAAAACGGTCCCATGCTGATTCCAATGATGTCTCTGGAATCGTGCAAGACCTTCTGGGAACGGAGTTAGGCCTATTTTACACTTCCATCGCTGATCGCCGCGATGGTATGTTTTGAAAACATGTCGACGTACGACACGATCTCGATCGATGCTCATGTTTATCATCCCATCGCGTAGCGCGGCGACCGAACTCTGAAGAAGGCCTTATGGTCCCTCGAAAGTTGTGCTAGGGATGCATGGTGGACGAGTTGACCGTGGCTTGTAACTTCCGTATTTTGGAGCCGATGTATGCGAGCCGACTTGAGTAAAGGGAGAAGTTGGGAATGGAGGGAAGAATGGGGCTATTGACAGGAAACCATTGCTAATCTCGCGATCTCGAGTTTTCATTTGTTCACGTTGGAGGGCGGGCATTGCGCATACGGAGTTTGCCTTGCGCTCAAAAGGGCAACTTCGGGCTCTTTTGGGGCTCTTCCTGGCTCGTTTTGATGCGTTCTTTCAACGTCAACGTTACAGTGTACCCCTCCACTGCCCATTTCTAGTGGAAACTGAGACACATCTTTTATTGTGAACAGTCCCTTTAAATTCAGCAAGCTAGTGTGCATAAGGTGGAATTTACAACCACAGAAGAACCTACCGATCATATCGTTTTCTGTCTTATCAGGATTGCTCTCGAGGGACGAACGTCCTCTATCTCCGGACACAAGAACAGAACATATTTAGATTGCATTCGGGTGGTCGGTTTTCTGCAATGTGATTAATTTATTCTAAAACTGTAGCAGGCATTAGAAACTTACTGAAACGCAAAAAAAATATTAGAATCGTTGGAACGAACCCAGGGTCCCCCTGGGTTGGTTCGTTTAGCGAACGCCAGGAACTATCGTAGATCTGGGGAAAGCGTTGCTTGGCGGGAGATACATGCGCGAGGGAAAACGAAGGGAGGATTGCTATTGATCAAACGATTTCGCACCCGATTGCTGCGCACGGCTTCCTATTTGATAGACACACACGTTCCTTTAGCGACGCCTGAAAAAAATCGTGTAGTGAATACCAAAAAGCTTGCTAAATATGTATCACAATTCACCTTGCTGAGAGAAGTACAGTTGACCGCAATGTTAAAAGGACATGGTGCGGTTGCGGACTCGCACTAAATTACGGTAGAATCTGGCAGTTAGCCAGATTTCGTCATCGATCGGCGCCAACCCTCGTCTCTCTGCTCAGAAGAATATCAGCTGTGGCGCCGAGCGATGACGAAATCTGGCAAAATGCCAGATTCCACCGTAGTTTTAGTGCGAGGCCGCAACCGCACCATGTCCTTTTAACATTGCGGTCAACTGTATGTATGCAGATTCATGCGCCACACTCTCGTGCAGTTTTCTATGGAGATATTGTTCCCTGCTTCCGACAAAGCAAAGGGTTCCTTGTATTGGGCAGTTCCATTTTCTTTATGGCGACCATAGTAGATTTCAAATCCGCTCGCAAGACGAAATCGTTCGTGGGCGTTCTATACGCCACCACACGAACGTGTGAACTAATCTTCTTTCCCATGTGGCGGTCGACATGTTGATAAAAGAGTCTTCCGCACGCTTGAAATTCGTATAAATGAATTTGTCGATCCGCGCTGTCTCAATCTAAATATCCTAAATATAAATAATCGGAACGGAAAATTCAAAAAGGCGGGATTTCAGCACAAAACGCGAGAATTTCGCGGCATTCATTCCATGATGTGCACATACCTAAAAGGTAGGTGAGCCTGAATATGTAGCACTATCATGGCAGAAAAAGGCCTGCGTCGTATGCTCGCTGGCTGAAAATCTCATCTTCCAATTAATGTGTCAATAATATCGCATTGCCACTGACGTGAAAAGCGTCAGTCTTCAGACAGTCGTAGAGTTTTTGCTTCGTTATAGAGACGTAGGAGTCCTATCCAAAATTGAACTCATTCCTCACCGAAGAATTCCATGAGTGTTCGAGTTGAACTTTATTCCTTAGCCACATGTTGAGAGCAAGACCTAACCTTGTTGATGGCACTCCTCGTGATCGATTGGAATATTTTCGTCCGGGACAACCGACTGCGCACTCACTGGTAAAGCGTTTGCTGGTGAGACACTGTCCAGCGAGGTTCATTGGTGAAGCCGACGGAAAATTGGTGGGCTTCCCAGCCTGGCATGCGGGAACGCGATGATAACGCACATGAGGCAAAGAAACCAATCGAAATAAAAAAGACAAAATTCGATTAGAAAGCGAATATAGAATAGTCAGTCAAATCCGAATCGTTTTGAGAAATACGGATTTTTTCAACTCAAGATCATATGTGCATTTCACCCGTTTCCCGTAAAGATTGCAATAGACTGTGAAACACAACGCGGATGGATCAGAGTGGTAGGAAAGGCGTTGTCTTAGAAAACTGGTAGCGAAGAAAGCTGAAAAGACCCAAGATTCAGGTTTCATCATCATGAAGGATATCAGTTTTGACCAAAGGTGCGAGAAAGTATCAAACAGCACAAAATTTGGAGGCCCACTAATGCTGAATTCCTCCGTTCTTATAGACAATTACGCAACCTGGTGAATTTTCGTTCCTAAATCTTAGACTCGCAGAGGGGGGAATGTTAAATATCCTCCATAACATCCTAACCAGGATGATTTTGTTGGGATGAGGTGTTCGATTGGAGGTAGTTAAAGAGGCAGGGAAAAAGAAACACGAATTGTTCAGCATAGTTCAATGACTTTATAGTGAGATGAAGAAGCATACCAATTCTCTATTTCGCCGCTCCTCGCAGTGATTTTATTTCTATCTTTGATGCGTATCGACTTTGTCAAGGCAACTATGAAAATAGCGGGATGACCGCTACTCTTCGATGATAGTGATGCGGCAAACTGCGAGTAGCTTGGAAATTAAGCATACTTACGTAAGCTCTGGTAAATCCCTAGTGACATGCTGATTTCGATTATCACCAGCAGCGGAGCGGTGGGCCTCGGTGAAATATAACTAGTGATAAGGAAGTTTCAACGAAAAAGCCACCGCTCCGCGCTCTGATAACCGAAATCATGAGTTCACTTGAAATGAAACAGAGTCTATCTATGTGAGAGATATTTCCGCATAGTGATACAACGAAGAAGTTGCAGAACAAAGACATATGTGAATTTGAAATAATTGGTAGAAAAAATCTGAAACTAAAAGAATCATTACATGAGGAATATGAATCCGTGGCTATTGAAAGCTGTGTGCGATTGCGAAACCATAAAATTTGGCGTCAGATTGGGGGCCGTAGTAAACCCCCTCAAAATGAAGTTAAGAGGATCTTAAACGATCGTATGAAGAAATTTTGGAATGATCTGTAAGATTATCTTGATGATATGGTGAACGATATGAATCTCATCTGTAAGCGCATCATTCAGATGATGAACATTTCTGAGATGATGCTAATTTCATCAGGTTAGCTGAACTTCTACAGATCATCTGGACAGAGAAAAGCGAGAGAGCACGCACTCCCGCAGAAGCTCGTCTTATCTTTAAGAGTAACCCCGGAGCGCCTCTTATTCTTCAGATGAAATACCAGTTATCATTATCAGCTATCACAAAACAACAAATATCTCATTTCATTCATTGAGAAAGAAAGCATGGATTTGGTCGATTAGAGAATGACCACCTGCAGAATGAGGTCCGGCTTTTCTTATTCTCACAAGCATAATCATGTGTTATCATATCATGAATATGCGAGGACGACCGCTTTAGGGCGAATCACCGCTAATGAAATGAATACGGGCCTAAGTTCAGCGACGAGCCGTGACTGATAACGATAATTATGAATCAATACGAAATTAAGATCATCTGAAACTTGTCTGGAAGAATATCAGATCATCTTATCGAAATAATATCAGATCATCTGATAGGGGTGGTTTACTACAGCCCTGGGTTTCTGTGAACTACACAGTCACATCAGTTATCTGACGCTTACTTTTTCGCTCGAATATCGGGATTCGTCTTCGTCATCTTTCCAAAGCCTCCCACTGGCAGGGTGCAGCAGGTGTGGATAGCTTGCCAACGAGTGTTGGTGAGGATCGTGAAAATTTTCGGGAAAATTGAAGGAGATCGTGAAATTTTGTGGTGGAAAAAATATATAATGTATGGAAAAAAAGGATACAAAAACGCTGTAGAGTTTGTAGAAAAGTGGTTTCTGCAAAATAAAAATAAAATTGCAATTGATTGCGACCTTTAAAGAACCAGTACCTGTCCATTCAAGTGTTTATAATCCCAATGTAGGCGGGAATACGCTGTACTTCACCCTGAAAAAACACCATAAGACGTACGAACCTCATTAAAAATCAAAATTTGAACTTCAAAAAAAGAAGCTGACTTCCTCATAGAATTCCCCACAAGTCGTCGCAGTTTTGTTTCCCAAGCCGATTGGTTACAAGAATTCAGGCGAGGTAAAGTGGTTGACGTTGGCAAGCCACGTTGGCAAATCGCAGGGTTTTTGCCATCACTATCCAGTGAGTGGCATCCCGTCAGCAATAGAATTTCGAACCACCAAGCGTCCATTCCTTGAGGTAATGAGGCTCTGTAAAATTTGCATACAGCTTTTTCTCGCGGCCTCTCAAACTGCTGAGTTAATTATAAATTAAATTTGTATGCCGATGTAGTTAACGCGCCGCAATCTGAATGCCGCGCCGCGAGCGCTGAAAGCACGCAGCATCAATTCAGATATTTCAGACCTTTTTTAGAGTTCGATCGCTGCGCTACGCGATGGGATGATAACCATGGGCATCGATCGAGATCGCGTCGCACGTCGATCTGCATTCAAAACAAGCCATCGCGTCGCACTGCGACCGAACTCTGAAAGGGGCCTTAGCCGCCCTCCTCATCATTTCACTCTCTCAGAACGTCGGAGGCTCGCCGCACCGGCCCTCCGGCTCATAAACGGCGCGAAGCCTGGACACTATTGCGGGAAGGGCGCGAGGCCTCGACGATTCTATTAATGCTGTCTTAACTTTAGTCGTTTTCGCTTATTCTTTGCCCGAGCGGAAGCAAATCCGTATTTTTCGGATTCTTCTTGTAGATTATTACCCAAAAATGACGTCACCGTCAAGACACAATGTTAATATACTCTGTTTATCTATAATTGCACAAAAAACGGTCCGCCAATAGTCCTCTAATGGGCCGGCTAGTACCGTAGTTTACGTCCACGACGCGTTCTCGGCAGACCCGGGTGTGCACAGTGGCAGGGTGGGTGGCCGAGTGACGGCATTGATGAATCGATCGCTCAGCACACCCCGGTGCACACCCGGGTCTGCCGAGAACGCGTCGTGGACGTAAACTACGGTACTAGCCGGCCCATTAGAGGACTATTGGCGGACCGTTCTTTGTGCAATTAAAGATAAACAGAGTATATAAGAACTGCAGTCTTTTGATCATAATACAGTTTCTCTCGCATGCGTTAAATACAAGGTAAGCATATATATATATATATATATATATATATATATATATATATATATATATATATATATATATATATATATATATATATATATATATATATATATATATATATATATATATATATATATATATATATAACATAAAATGTGTCACTAGCTAGCGCTCTTCGGGTTCCATTCACCCGTAAGTTTCTATCCATCACCCAGAATCCACGTTGAGTTCGCGCATTTCGACGCGTTATACCCCGCAGCCGCCGCCGTGAGGGTTGGCTGCGAGTGTATTTCAAACTGGATCCGAACAGTCCTACCAAACAAAGACTTCTAAGTTTACTCAGACCCCTCCATGAGTAGAATTTAGGCGATTTTCTCAGACCCCCTCCTCGTGGTAAGGCATGCCCTGATTATCGGCCAGTCGGAAGTGCTACCCCCCTCCATGTTGGAAAATCTGCCCCCCCCCTCAGTTTAAAGTGGTAGTGACTGTATCACGTATAGGGAGCAAATGGTTCTGGAATCAAATTATAAAAGCTGAAAATTGATATGTGAGGAAATACATCAAAAATGGAGCACTTTCAGAGATAGCTTTAATACGGAACGGGTTTTTGCGTTCAGATGCACCAAGTTAAAACAGTGTTTTTTTGGCAACTTTGTTGCCACGGAAGACTCATCGCCCTCCGCTCGGCGGCAAAAGGTCCGCAATTCATTATGACCAGTGAAATCCCAGCGACCCCCTTGCTCAGGGCTCAGAGCTGCGCCCCCTTCTTGATCACGATAACCGAGACTGATTGACCCTGCCCCTTCCAGGAGCGTTATTTTCTGTTTTTTGTTGTAAAACTTTAACGCAGCTCACCTCCCCCCCTGCGGATGGATATCAACACCCAGCGCCGTACCCTGCTCAAGAAGTCGCACTTAAAGGCAGTGTTCACGATAATCTTCAATTTTCAGATTATTCGCTGTATTGATTAAGTGGCCCGCGGGTAGAACTAAAATGGCGTCGAAATCGAGAAAAACGCACTAGAAGTACACGAAATCTTCAAGTACCACCCCGCCTCTTGAGTATCACAGGATGTGTTTGCTGTGACAAAGAAAACTTTTTGTGGACCCGTCCTTTGCAATTATCTACTCTCCATTGCTCCGTTCTTTCTCAAGGGCCCTAACTAATCCTGCTTTGCACATAATATTCTTCTATTTTCTACTGATCCAATTTTCCACCAGTGGCAACCACCATGAACATGTTCATCCAACCGGACAACTAGTCCATGCTATAGAATAATGCCTCCGGAAGACGAAGTTTTATTGCGTTCTTCGCCGTTTCTTCGTATTTTTGGTAACATTTGGAGATCAACGCATTGTTTTATACGAAAAACTCGGAGACGAAAATCATCGTGAACACTGCCTTTATCTATTAGGCTCAACGTTGCGTCGGTAATACCCCGCGTATCTTTTGGTCATCCAGCGCGAGGATTGACATGACAAGTCTCAGAGATGAAGAATGCAGAAGGAATTTTTGACAACGCGTTTCTATTCACATCGGAGTACGGACGAAGAAGAAACTTCGCGACGCGGATTCTTTTGTCAAGTTCATCCAGGACGCTTCGAAAGAGGCACTCCCGGTTGTACAGCCTAGGAAGAAGTTCGCCTACCTCTCAGAAGAAACAACATCTACCTACAACAGAGTATGTGCTCTCCGAACTGAGGGAAACTTCGCGGAGGAGAAGCGTCTGAGGAGGAAGTTGCGTCGGCAGCTTCAAAGTGACCGCGAACGAGAGTGGACGTGTAGAGCTAAGGAGTTCGAGAAGACTCGGGAGGAGAAGAATCCGAGGAAAGCTACACGTTGCTGCGACAGTATAGCGTGAAGATGAAGAGATGTTCTCCTGTCTTGAACACTACCAATGGAGTTGCAGTTGGTGATGCGACGCTGCCAATATGGAAGGATTACTTCAGTTCACTACTGAATCGTCCAGCGCCATCAGTACCTGAGCTCCCGCATGTTCAGAGAGCACATTACGATGTCAGTGAGGAACCGCCGACTGAGTCTGAAGTTTTGGATTGTGTCCGGAAAATGAAGAATGGAAAGGCAGGTGGAGATGACAACATCACTGCTGAAATGCTGAAAGCTCTTCCTCCGTCTGGGATTCGTGAAATGACCAACACCATCCGTGCCATATGGATGAGCGAAAGGATACCCGATTCGTGGAGACATGCGATCATCGTACCTCTTCACAAGAAGCTATCCGTCACGGATCCTAAGAACTACAGAGGAATCTCTCTACTTCGTGTCATGTACAAGGTTTTAGAACGTATCATTCTCGAGCGACTTATCAAACATCGTGAAGGAACGACCAGAGATGAGCAAGCCGGTTTTCGACCTGGAAGATCGACCATCGACCAAGTGTTCGTCGTGAGAAGAGTAATTGAATCGTGGCAGCGGTTTTGAAGCCATTACAGCTTGCTTTTTGGACTTTGAAGCCGCGTTCGACTCTCCTCATCGTGATCGATTGCTCAATGCTCTGCGAGCAGATGGAGTCCCGGAAAAGTATGTTCCGGTTAATCGAGGACATGAACAAGGAACAACAGCAGCAGTTCGTACACCTGTCGGATTTACGTCAGCTTTCGAGGTGAAAACAGGAGTAAGGCAAGGAGCCGTTGCAGGACCTTTTCTTTTCAACTTCGCCGTTGATGACATCATGCGTAGAGTTGCAGAACAGTTTCCTGCGGATGTGATCCTAACACCATCAGGACGCTCCCTTGTCGACCTGGAGTACGCCGACGACATTGGGTTATTCGCTGAAAACGAGCCAAACCTGCAAAGGATTGTGAACGTCGTTTCGAAGTATGCCCCAGCCTATGGACTTCGTCTTCGTCCCGACAAATGCAAGCAGATGTGGGTCTCTCAGAGGCCTTCAACTGGAGTTTGTGTGGACGGACAACGTATCGAACTGGTGGACGATTTCTGTTATTTGGGCTGTTTGCTGAAGAACGATGGTAGTTATGCAGCGGATATTCGACAACGATGTGCGAAAGCTACGTCTGCATTCAATTCTCTAACCAAGTGTTTGTGGTCTACCACCATCGCGAAGGAAGTCAAGTTGCGCGTCTACCTATCCGCTATTCGCCCTATCATGATGTACGGATCGGAGACGTGGGCAGCTTTCGAAAACGCAGATGGAAAGGTTGGATTGCACGGAGAGAAGCTTTTTAGGCGTTTGCTTGGATATTTCTGGCCGCGTGTATGCCATAACGAAGACCTTTACAAGGAAATCGACGCAGTACATCAACGCTTGACACGAGGGAGGTGCCAGCATCTCTAACGCCATCTCAAGCAGCAATGGAAAGTCGACTTCGACTGCTCGGGCATATACTAAGAAGAACGCCGGATCGTCTCGTACAACACGCTTTAAAAATGCTTCCAAATCCTGTCTGGAAACGGCCACCTGGGCGTAGGCGAAAGTTCTGGACGGATGTGGTTAAAGAGGATTTAAAGTCACCGGCATCGAAAGACAGCTCAGGCGCGATGCTTCGTTTCGCAGGAAATGGAATAGTGACAGCTGGATGGAATGCATTTAAATTGTGGCTGGAGACCGTGAAAACCGACACGGCTGACTACTAGGACGGCACACCTCGGTGAAGATGCGGAATGACCGCGTCAGCGAAAGCCAACCGATTAAGTCAAGTAAGTAAGTCAAATCCAGCGCGCTAGGGCGCCGGAGCGCGCCGTTTGGCGTCGTTTCTCTATAACTCGGTTCAAAGTTATTTATTTCGAAAATAAACGTCAGGTTTGAAACTAGCATGGAAAATGCAACCTACTGAACGTACATATTTTTGAAAAAAAATCGCATAGGAGAGATTTTGGGTTACGGTAGCTATCAAATGTTTCCTGTGTTCAGAAGGATTGGCGATTGAGAGTAGTAGTTTATGGTTTTTCATCGTTTCCTCGTATTTATCACATTCGTATACTGTTTTTCAACCTCTTAATTTCTTTTGGAGCGTTCTTTCACCAACCTACCAAGACATTTTTATACAAAAACCACTATTGCTAACCATGCATACCTATATGGATGTGAAAGTTATCATAAAACGAATTTCTGCTATATTGGTGATTATTTTTGGCAAAAAAATGCAATGCTTCATTGAGAATTCAGATTAGAAGAAGTCAGTCCGACGCGTCCTAAAGATGAGTCAATTTTTCTGTTTTCGTATCCAAAAAGGCAGGTTCCATGGCAATTTTTAACAGGCATGTGAGAGCCACAGCAATGCAATTCTTGCCCTTTCTAATTGCATGGCGAAATCAGGTTCAGAATCAGGTAGTGTATGGAATTTTTTTTCGAAAAATCAACAATTGAGAACATTTTCAATTTTTTATAAAAATTTAAATTTCATTCGAGTTCCCAAATTCCATTTTCGAACTTAAAACGGTACTATCCTAAACGGTGGAGGGGGGGGAGGCACCTACGATTTTCTCATAGAAATGAATGGAAAACCTGATAAAAATGCTTGATGCTGCTATCAATCATTGTTGTTGGTGGAACTCTTTAAAAATACTTCGATTGATAGCGACGTGGATTCTTTCGAAAAAATTCTAAATTATTTGAAAAAAAAATCACAATTGAATTCTCATTAAAATTTCCTAATTTGGACTCCATCAAAGACGCCTCGTTAAATTACTCATAATTCGAAATCCACTCATAAATATCTAAAAATACGAGTGAATCCGCAAATTCTTCGGCTCCCAAAAAGACTAGCGGCTGAGGTCTCACCAGAGACCTTTGCGTAGAGCCATGTTTAGAAGACTCTCGCGCCCGCTCGAGACGCCGTCAGTCGGAATCATCCCACTGTCCTAGAGTGACCTAAGAGCAATTCTGGAGACGGCCCTCACTCCCCCATAAACGCCCCTTTGTGATTCAGCAAGCATTCACGGTAAAACACAAAAACAATCGAAATTACGGCGCTACAATTACAGGAAAACATATTAAAACAGTGCAGTGAAAAAGTAATAGTGGGAAGTGCTAGAATAGTTGATATCGGCACTTTATTGGTCGACCAATGATCTCAAATCCTTCCGATCTGTGGTAGATATGACGCAGTGATCGGTATGCCGGACTAGAATAGCGTTTAATTGATCAGGTGGTGCTGTGCAAGATTGGAGTAGTTGGTGTGCGCGCCGTCACGGGATGAACGTCGCGGGTTCAGTTCTGGCGTATTCGTATTGCTTTTGCTCTTAACTGCTCCGGTTTCATCACTTCATAGGTTTGATGGCTTATGATAGCACGTGCATAATAGAGCAGTTGGTGTGCACGCCGTTGTGATAAGAACGTCGCAAGGTCGTTTCCCATACAGCAATATAGTTTTTGCGTTGAAGGGTGTTCCATCGTGACAAACACGGAAGAAACACATGACCTTAGCATTCGTGGTCATGTCTTCTCATGAAATAATTCTCGCGTTGTTGTGAAAACATGGTGGTTCAGTACCAGCCGCAGACACTCGTCTTTGGTTTTTTGGCCTTCTATCGAAAATGGCCATATTCGAGGTTTTATTGGGAATCAATTTTTTTGCGAATTTTGTGAACGAATCTGGGCTATAAAATGTCAAACTTCAGATAAATTCAAAATATGTTTACTATTCGATTGAGAAAAGACCAACTTCAAGATGGGGGTCTGAATTCATAAACCACGTAGATTATTAGTTGTGAGTAGCTTCTGAGAGTCTACGTTAATGGGTCGCGATTTCAGGTTGCTCAATTTCCGTTTCAAACCGAGCTCTGATGGTGGCTCGGAACATCTTTAAAACATTTTTGTGTACTCTACCATGCTCGAATTAGAGCTCTATGGGTTATGGAGAAGCGTCAGAAGGGTTCTCTGTAGTGGGCAGTTAATCATGGGACCATCAATACTGACACAGCCCAATCGCCTATAGGAACTTTGTTTTTGTTCTCATGTCTATCCCAAGTTCTTGACAAATTTTGGATTACAGCGAGTTTCTTCACACATTCTTTCTTCGCAGATAAGCTCCTCACCGCATCGTCAAGATTTGGACCTCTTCAAATCCTATTTCGTTCAACGAAAATCGCAGAAAATAGTTCTTGGGTCTAGAGCAAAAACCACAAGCATACGCCGGAACTGAATCCGCGACGTTCATCGCGTGACGGCGCGCACACTACTCCAATCTTGTACAGCACCGCCTCCAATCTTGTACAGCACTGCCTCATCAACAAAACGCTAAGGTGGTCCGGCATACCGATCACTGCGTCATACCTACCACAGATCGGAAGGATTTGAGATAATTGGTCGATCCATAAAGTGCCGATATCAACTATCGGAGCACTTCCCACTATTACTTTCTTACTGCACTGTTTTAATATGTTTTCCTGTAATTGTAGCACCGTAACTTCGATTGTTTTTGTGCTTTACCGTGAATCCTTGCTGAAGCACAAAGGGGCGTTTATGGAGGAGTGAGGACCGTCTCCAGAATTGCTCTTAGGTCACTCTAGGACAGTGGGATGATTCCGACTGACGGTGTCTGGAGCGGGCGCGAGAGCTATACTTGTTATCTGAAGATAATTCTTCGGATAATGGATCGATTCGGATAATGCCGATTTTAAAATTCCCGGATATTGGTTTGATTCAGATAATGCCTGTTTTCAAATTTTCGGATAATGGATCGATTCAGATAATGCCATTTTCCCAATGATTCCGATACGGACATCCGGTCGGATAATTTCAGATATTTTCGGAACGAAGTTGAGGCAAAACGGGGAAAAAAAACCAGGTACTTGAGGCCGGGCTTCGAAAACATTCATAATTGAGCAAGCGGCAGTACTTCATTGCATTTGCAGCATGTTCACATACAAACTTCAATGTTCACACATGCATATTAACAAAAATATGAAAGCAAATCTCCAGTTACTATATCGTCGTTGGGAGGCACAGTATTATCCACACACAGGTTTTTTAGGACAACTAGCTCGTAAAAAAGATGCAAAGCAACTATAGGTAAAACTTCTACATTGAATAACTAGCCACTTGGTCATCTCACTTGACCCCGCCCATTTTCCGGCGCCGCAAGGACTCTTCCGATTTCGAAAGGAGAAAAACCCTGGGTTTATGTACTAAATAGAAGGCGTTACGGAAACATGGGCGTGGGCTAGTGCAATTTTATCTAATCTTATCCAAAAATTATCCGATCTTATCCGAAATTTTACCCGAATTTTATCCGAAATTTATCTGAATTTTGTCCGATTTTATCCAAATTTTTGATGTTCTGGATAATGGTTCGATTCAGATAATGCCGATTCCGAATTTCCCGGATATTGGTTCGATTCAGATAATGCGCTTTTTCGAATTTTCGGATATCGGATTATCCGAATCTCGGATATCCGGTCGGAAAAGGAGTGATTCGGATACTTAGTATAGCGAGAGCCTTCTAAACATGGCTCTATGCAAAGGTCGCTGGTCAGACCTTAGCGGCTAGTCTATTTGGGGTCCGGCGAAATCGCGGATTAACTCGTATTTTTAGATGAGTGGAGTTTTAATTATAAGTAATTTAACGAGGCGTCTTTGATGGAGTCCAAATTAGGAAATTTTAATGAGAATTCAATTGTGAATTTTTTTCAAAAAATTTGGAATGTTTCGGAAGAATCCACGTCGCTATCAATCGAAGTATTTTTAAAGTGCGCCCGAATGAAAGTGGCGGCACACGCGGCCGCCGTGCTTGGCAGGCGGCCATCGCATGTGTCGCCCTCGGACGAGTGTTGGATTTCAACGACGGCCGTCCCCTCTCCCCTCCGTCTGCGTAGCGATTGATCGGGGCAGTGCTTGCTGCCAGCCGGTGCCGCCCCCGTTCGTAGTCGATGGCGTTGAGGACTTTTCGCATGCTGGTTCGAGAGCGCCGAATGCGAGGGCCGCCTGCCAAGCACGCCGGCCGCATGAGCCGCCATTCTCATTCGGACGCACCTTAAAGCCACAGTCCAAGCTCACAATCGATTTTTCGTTTTTGAGCCTATCTTGGAGAAAATTTCACGCTGATCGCAATGGTGTCCCCAGAATCGCCCAGAACTCACTACGAGCTGAGTTACGGCTCCTCAAAAATGTTGAATTTGAACCAGTAGAAATTCGAGGACGAGTTGTCTTGAGCCTGTATTTTCTCGTTATTCGCAGCAATAATTCTTATTCAGGCCACAATATAAAGCCAGACCGAAAACAAAAGGAAGAATATAGATTTTGAACAAAATCATTCGCGCGTCTCTTACCTATTGAGGTTTGGAACCTGGCAGTGGGCGTTACCCATTTTTTTTTCAAGGGGGCGTGGTCGACTTTTTCCTAGCTTTTTTCGCTTATTTGAGCGGATTGAGATTTCACGCTTGGCAGGGTTGCTATAGGCGGCGACCGGACCAAAATATCAAAAAATTACCTCTGAGGTTGGACTGTGCCTCCAAAGAATTTTATCAAAACAATGATTGATAGCAGCATCAAGCATTTTTATCAGGTTTTCCACTCATTTCAATATAAAAATCGTGGGTGCTTCCCCCTCTCCACCGTCTAGGATAGTCCCGTTTTAAAATGAAAATGGAATTTGGGAACTCGAATGAAATTTAAATTTTTATGAAAAATTGAAAATATTCTCAATTGTTGATTTTTCGAAAAGAAATCCATAAACTACCTGATTCTGAACCTGATTTCGTCATGCAATTAGAAAGGGCAAGAATTGCATTGCTGTGGTTCTCACATGCCTGTTGAAAATTGCCATGGAACCTGCCTTTTTGGATCCGAAAACAGAAAAATTGACTCATCTTTAGGACGCGTCGGACTGACTTCTTCTAATCTAAATTCTCAATGAAGCATTGCATTTTTTTGCCAAAAATAATCACCAATATAGCAGAAATTCGTTTTTTGATAACTTTCACATCCATATAGGTATGCATGGTTAGCAATAGTGGTTTTTGTATAAAGATGTCTTGGTAGGTTGGTGAAAGAACGCTCCAAAAGAAATTTAGAGGTTGAAAAACAGTATACGAATGTGATAAATACGAGGAAACGTTGAAAAACCATAAACTACTACTCTCAATCAAAAATCCTTTTGGACACAGGAAACATTTGATAGCTACCGTAACCCAAAATCTCTCATATGAGATTTTTCAAAAAATGTGTACGTTCACTAGGTTGCAATTTCTATGCTAATCTCAAATCTGAGCTTTATTTTCGAAATAAATAACTTTGATCCGAGTTATAGAGAAACGACACCAAACGGCGCTCTCCGGCGCCCTAGCGCGCCGGATGACCAAAAGATACGCGCGGTATTGTAGCCATCATTCCTTCGTTTTGTCGCGCTCCACATTTCCCGCCAAGCAGCTTTGCGGCTTCTTTAAGACAGTGTTCACGATAGAAAAATCTCTAGTTTTTTCCTGAGAAACTTAAGCTTTTGGACTTATCGATGAAAACGGTGAAGAGAGAATCACGAAAAACCATCGGGAAGTGGGTGAAAATCGCGTGGGCCAGCCATCCCATTCGGCCCCACCTGCTTCCCAAATTGATCCTTTCTGAAGAAGGTTATACACGTAATCAGCCGGCCAGAAGAGATAATGGCTTCGTTAAAGGCAGTGTCCACGATAAAAACCATGTCTGATTTTTCGGTGGAGATCGGCAGCTGCGGGGCCTAGCGCAACCCTAAAGTTGAAAAAACTAAGAAAAATGAGCTCGGAACGGTCCCCCACGGCCCCAAAGTTGGACACCCGTCAGCTCGTCACACCCAGATGCACTTTCCACGCCCACCCACGTGAACAAATGGATGCTCGAGATTGTGAGATGAGCGATGGTTTCCGATCAATAGCCACGATGTTTCCTTCATTCTCAACTTCCCTCTTCACTCAGGTCAGCTCGCATACATCGGTTGCAAAACACGGAAGTTACAAGCCTCGGACAACTCGTCCACCATGTTTCCTCAGCTCAATTTTTGAGGGACTATAACTCCGTTCCTAGAAGGTCTTGTACGATTCCAAAAACATCATTGGAATCAGTATGGGACAGTCTTCAAGAAAGGCGGAGAAGCAGAAAAACGATTCTTTTCGTGAACACTGGCTTTGAAGGCACTGTTCACGATAAACTTCATGCTCGAATTTTCCATGACAAACGCTTCTGTGGCTCTCAGAAGCAAAAGACACGGGACGAAAAGCTACCCAGGAGCTGCGAAACGGCTTAGAAAAGTGAACAAACCCCACCGCTTTAAACAAGTCCGGCCCCTTTCCGCCCATCGACGTGAACAATGGAACACTCGAGATTGTGGAATGAACCATTCTTCCCTTCATTCTGAAAGGCACCGTTCTTCCCTTCATTCTCAACTTCACTCTTTACTCAGGTCAGCTCGCATGCACTGGCTGCAAAAGACGGAAGTTACAAGCTTCGGACAACTAGTCCACCACGCTTCCCTAGCTCATTTTTTGAGGGACTATAACTCCGTTCCCAGAAGGTCTTGTACGATTCCAGAGACATCATTGAAATCGGAGTGGGACTGTTTTCAAGATGAGCGAAGAAACAGAAAAGGGATTTTCATCGTGAGCACTGCCTTTAAAGGCAGCATACACGCTCGCAAAAGTTGTTGAGATAACTACATTAGTGGGGTCGTACGGGCCCTAGAAGAGCCCTCACGCAGTTGGAAGAGTTGAAAACGAGTTAAAATAACCGTATTTGAGCCGTATTTAGTCACAAAATCATCCTTTCTCCGCCCACCGATACGGGCTCCGCCCCTCAATACAAATGTTCAATGCTCGATTACGATGACTTTGGCTCATTTTTTACGCTTCTAATGTCGTAAGCGTTCCAGAAAGGGCCGTACGTGTATATTAGCGTCGCTATCCCAACAAATTTGTCGCTAGCTCCGCTATTTCAGCCGATGCGGTAAAACTCGTCCACTTCTGGGCCAATATAGAACGAACTATTATATCTTCGTATTAGCTGATTTTTTTCGGTTTTTTCGTTATCTCTGAATATTAACAGCTTCAGACCTTTGATTCATTTCATAAAATTGATATCATTTTTGAGCGTGTATGCTGCCTTTAAGTAGCAGTGGAAAAGGTGGATCACGTTATCACATGGAAAGACTTCATTCCTTTAACATCGGCCAATCCTTACATTGTCAAAGAAATGACGTCACAAAGGAGGTCGTGCTTAGGCGTTAAAAAATTATTTTCTCGCTATTTTCTGCAGTTCTTCCTAAAGCTGCTGTCACAGTAAGCTCTTGACCTATCATAATCTGTCCAGGGGCGGCATGCACGTACGCGGCGGGTTAGGTTGGGGTTAGGCAGGGTTTCGAGCGTCGGCGCGTTTGATGATAGCAGCGCGAGGGCCAAAAGGGGGTTAGGCTAGCACTGAAAATTCGTTCCCTCGCAAACCCTACGTAGGAGGGTGGAGCAGCCGAAACCCCGTTGAGACCCCAAGTACTGATTATCTCCAGCACTCGCGCAGCAATGATCAAACGCGCCGACGCCCCAAACCCTGCCTAACCCCAACCTAACCCGCCGCGTACGTGCATGCCGCCCCAGGATTTATCGTGAACACTGCCTTAAACTAGGGGGGAGGGGGCAAGCACAACACTTCCCATTTCATCGTGCCGCACGAAATTTGAGCACCTACCCGGGGTTTCCCTCCTCTGGCGAAATCGGGAAATCTTTGCGGCACGAAAAATGGGCGTGGCCAAGTGCGATAAAGCAGTGGCCCCCCATGCCACATAGCACCATGAAACAGCCTCCCATTGCCTAGAATCGAGAATGATGGCGATTCCTTCAAAGGGCGTGCATGTCATTGCATGCGCGCGCCCTCACTTGGCTTTCGCTGTCGAGCGCGGCGACCGTCCCTTCCCTCTTGAGTACATTTCCTTTTTCCCTCCGGACTGCCTCTCTTCTCTTCTTCTTTAAGTGACCTCCTTTTCGACCTTTCTTTTTTCTTCCTTTCTGTTTCTTACCCTGATCAGAACTCGGAAATAATGTGAACTAGAGACTACTAGGTACCATTAGGGAGGATACTGCAGTGAATAAATCCGCTTCCTTTGAGTTTATGTAGTTGTCATCGGTGGTAGCTACACCGACATCGTTCTCGCTCAGGGAGAAACCGAAACCCTGTTCTTAAAAAGCCTTCAAAAATGATGCCTTGCCTCGAAAAATTTTTGATCGGCTCGAGAGTCTCCCTCTGCTAATCCTGTTGACTGGCGCCACCAAACACGCACGTGAACATAGAGTTCGCGTGATAACCTTAGTCTGATGAAGGGACGGGGCTGCGACGGTAGTTCACCCCGCGCGAATTGAAACCTCATTCTCCGGTGAGGCCGCCGACCCCGCACGGCCAGCCGCCTGTTCCATGCGTCAGACTAAAATGAAAACGGAAACCATACAGTGCAACGTTTAATGAGAGAAGGAAAATGTTCTGTTCTTGGTTTTTCCATGAGGCGCTTTCCACGCCCTTTTATCACTTGTCATCACACTATTAATACGATTGATTTTTCACCACTCGAAGCGTGCTCTCTGTAGGGATAATCACAAGAAGGCTATAGCTTCCGTCCGTGACTGTCATCGACACTTCGACAGCAAGTGAGACTGCTTCTGTGGCGCTGAAGCTCCAGCAGCCTACGGCGATGACACTTGATAGCAGGGATGTAGGGGTTATAGAAAGATATTAGCTTGTCATTGTTCGTGTCCAAGCCCTACCAGCGGTTTTTCCTTTTCTACGTTGTTACAGATACTGCTTTGTCGCAGGGAAAACTTCAAATAATGCGACGTTTTTTTTAGTAAAGCGTCGTTTTTCAGTGATCTTGCTGCCCAAACCTTTACAGTAGCGCGCAGAAGTATAGAAACCTCTCATTCCGCTCAATTCAGCCTTGTGCGTGTAAATATTTGCATCGTGAACTGAAGAGTATCAGATTAGCCTATTTTGATGCGATGTTAAACACATTCTTGAAGATCACTTTAACCAGAGACAGTCCACAAAAAATATTTATACAGCATTGCGGACATTTTGTCGAAATAAATGTATTTCATCGGAACGGCTTTTGTGACTGTCCGAGTTCTGGTTCAACATAGGATGAACTCCACCAACACTTCTTGTGCTGTTGTGAAAAGAAATCCTGTTTAATTAGAGCATTTTCTAAAATGATGCTAGTGTAATGATGTTTACATTAATTATAAGGTGTCATAATAATTCGAAGTAAATATGATATGGGAGAGAGGTAACTCAGAATTAGAATTTTACAATAGGCAATAAAGTTAGTTTCGACCCTTTCTTTAGACGAACTTTATTGTTACAGTCTTCCCGGGTCTCTTCAGTAAATAAGAAGACTGTATTAATAGTTAGTAATTCCAAAAATAACTTAACTTTTAACTTTTAACTACCTCCAAAATAAAGTTTTTTTTCTCCCGGAGAATAGTGTGTTAACTCACATCTCGCATGATAAGCTCTATACATGATACAGATGTATTGTAGCGATGAAATAGCACGCAACCCCATTCTTCGCCGAGCAATACAGAAATGAAACATCCTAGTTTATCCTCTAGTAACTAAGATATCGATCACAATGACCATAATAAACAAGCATTATTATCAGAATGGTTTTTTGATTGTATTATATAAATGTTTAAAATTACAGTGTAGCCCATACTTTAACATTATAAACGTGTTCCTATTCAGGCACTTAAGTGTGTTATTACATATAATATGTTCGGGATAACAATTACTGATTAGTAAAGCATTCAGGGATTTCACACGATCTATAAAGTCGCCAACTAAGCTAGAGGTTCGCGCTATCCTCAAAACATCTTTATAGATAACGGAGCACTTAATTTTCAGCGAAAGATTAGACTGAAAATTAGGAAATCTTATCACTTTAAAAGTGAAATTATGTTTTATTGTAAGGTTTGGTAATTATCATGTTATTGATTATTTTTATTTCCAAATTTAAATAGGTGCAATGATACTCACTGAAATGTGTTCTTTCTAGGTTCAAAGCATTTTTGTAGACTTCCTGGAATTTGTTAAAAATGACGTTTTCATTAGAGTTATGAATTATGAGTAAATCATCCATATATCTGGATGGATAGAATGTTCTACTATGTTTTATACATTTCATAGAGTAATTGTACTCAAAAACAGCAAGTGTCAAATCTGCTAACAAAGGGCTGAAGTTGCCTCCTTGTGGTACGCCATTGATTTGTTGATTTGGGATTCGCCCAAAACTACAAAAACTGTCTTTGAGTAAAAAAGTTAGTGTAATACCACAAGTCCGTTACAGTGTAGTCTGTGGTTAGAGTTTTTAATTTCGTTAGTATAATATATGGTTTCATAGCCGTTGAAAGCAATGTATTTTTTATCAGCGTTTTGGAAACAAACTCGTAATAATTTATTAATATTTTGAACTATTATGTTATGAGGCAAGTTGGTAAACATGTTGGTGAAATCTGCTGAAAACAATTTTTTGTTATTCATTTGTATGTCCATAACTTTGTTACTTATATTGACATCATCAATAGTCCAGTACTCCACAAAATTTTGATTCCGACTCCCAACTGCTTTACAGTACTTTCTAAAATGATCTTTGATATAAGTGAATATTGTCTTCAATTCCAATTAAGTTCTGACGGGAGGCATTTCCTGGGTGGTAGAGCGTAGTGTGATGCCAGTCTTGGCCCTGCTTCTTCCCTTGTGGAATTGGAAATATTCTTCGAAGGTACACACTCAGGAAGGACAAACAATTGTTTACGAAAAGCGCAATGAAACTAGGCTGGGATTCATGAACGCAAACCACGGGCTACAGTTGGGTTTGAATCCAAGGATTGTGTGCTATTTCCATGGCACACCCAAATGTAGCCCACGGTTTGCCGTTCATGAATCCTAGCCCTATAAGCTGCTCCATGAAAACAATGATGAAATGAACTGGACTGTTTCTATACACAGTCTTCAAGCCTAAGCATCAGTCATTTCAGGTGATCTCGTTCAAGGAAATAATGACACATCAATAGAGTTCTTGAAGATGGATATTGAAGGAGGAGAACACGCGTGCCTCATTCCATTTCTTACGAAGTACAAGGTGTGCCAGGTGAATGATGAATTTCTATCTTGGGGACAAGAACTGCATAAAACTTTCAACCTCGTTTGTTGTGTTCTAGATATTTTTGGAAGTACATGGCTCGCCTAGAAAGCACGCTAAGCTACTGCAGGAAGTCGCAAAGTGAGTGAATTTCGAGTTGAGTCAAAATTACATGAAGTGAAACCACTTACCCTTTCAGACTCAAGTATGGCTTGTTTTCCTATGAGGTGAATGGAAATTCGCTGACTGCTTGCGAATACTCGTTTATTCACCTGGACTGTATGGAAAGATATGGGGCCACAATGCTGAAACTCTATTTAAGAGATGTGAACATAACAGTGGCCAAATAGCGCTTCTAGCTCTTACTCAGATTGCTTTGGACTTCTTTGAAAACAATTGGTGTCTAACAAAGGAAATCTATAGTTGTTCGGGAGAAGTTGTTTGATATTTTGCCTACAAAATACCATACCTTGGGTCATACTTATTTTGCTTACAATTAGAGCGCGAACACCAAAAGGCGGATAGCATCACACCGGCACGGATCGCACTAATAATTTGCGCTCCTGTGTGTTGGCCCAAGCTGGGTGCGCATGTGTGATGATATACGTGTACCGACTTTGCGCCAGCGCACAATAAGGAACACAAGTGTCCGAGCCATCCGTGCCAACTGTGTATACGCTCCCCAACCCGGTGCAAGGCTAAAAAAAGGTTCAAGTTGTTCGTTACTTCTTGTCCTTCAGATTTAGGTGGGTACTTTTACTTATAGTTGTTTCTTTCTTCGTGCCTGTCTGCTTTCTTGCCATTTGTCGCCATTAGTTATCCCTGCTCTTTCTGCTCCACGCCCAACTATTGTTTGGGTCTTTCTAATTGGCGTGATATGTGTTTATTGGGGATCATACTGTTCCATGATTGTTAAGGGTGTCCTACGTTACATTCAAGTTATTGAATATGTTCTAAGTACTAGAAAATTGCTCGTGGTATCCATCAGTTGTATGTATTTTCATAGCCTTACTCTAAATCTTAGAAAGTCTGAGCCTAAAACGTTCCCAATTGGGCTGAGCATTTGTCTAGTCATGGACATAGCACCGCTTGATCTTTCTTCTTGTAATAACATACATATCTTTCGTGTTAAATTGGTAGAAGGTGCGACGCAGCAGCGTTGTTTAATTGTGGTGCGCGCGAAGCGCGCACCAGATTTGGTTTGGAATCGGCCCCGCGCTCAACCCCTTTTTCGAAAACTCAGTTCAGGGTGAACGCAGAAATTAGAGCTAAATTGCATTGAAAAGAGCGCAAAAAGCTGGGTATATCACCCAAAAATGGTTCGGATTGGTTCACTGGTTTCGGAGTAAAAAGTGAAAACCCCCTCGTTTTTTGTTGTTAATCTCCTTTTTTTAGACGGCGTACACGATCTTGTTGGTACACTTAAAATTGAGCTAGGGAGCTCATTTTTGGAAAGGAGGCTGGAAATGGATGCAGGTCGCTCCTATTCCAATTTGAACTTGATACCTTAACTTTGAAGGGTACCTCAAAATCGTGGATTTACATACTAAATTAGCCGTGGAGGACGAAAACTGTTTTTTTCTGCTACGGCTGTGGAGACCGGGGTGAGTGGGTGAATCTGCGGCAAATCAGCACAGGTCGTCGGAGGTAGGTACTGAACTTGTCAGAATTCGTACTCATGACTTGTCATCGATCGATAATCAATATTATCGATTTTCGCGCTTTTTGCACCAAATTCGGCGAGGAGTGGTGATTGCTGGTGGGATTGGTTTTCTTGATTGGGGAATTTCGCTCATCAGTAATGATCAATAAATAACAATCGATAATATTGATTTTTCGGCCTGTTGTACAAAATGCCGCAATGATTTTTGATTGTTGATGGCTCTAAGTCACCTTTTTGGGAAATTCTTCTCACTAATGCAAGATCGAATATTAATGATTAATAATATCGATTTTCAAATTTTGCACAAAATGAGGCGAAGAGTGATATTTTTATGGCTTTGGGTTATAAGTTTGAGAAATCGTACTCGTACGAAAATATCTTTTGTTAGATGTCTCATCAATCCGAAATGGAAATCGCTCAGCAAAATTCAAGTCAGAAAGGGAACCTTCGGGAAAAATATGTGAAATTTCTGAAAATCTAGCTTCCTGGCAAAAGTAACGATTCGGTAATGGTCAAAAAAAGTTTCAAAAATGTCTTGAAATATTTTTAAAAAATGATTTGGCGTACAAAAGCCTTGAGTAATAAAAAAGCTAGGAAATGAAGTGAAACAACCAAAAATGCGATTTGGTGGTCGATAATTTCACAAGCTTCTCCGTTTAACTCATCAAAACGAAATCAAGCGCGATATAAATTTGAGCGTTGCGTTCACCTAGCTTGACCTATGCTGATTCCCTTATTACAGCTTTCAAAAATGGCTAAATGTTTCCGTTGCGCGCTTGATTTAGTTTTGATGAGTTCAACGGAGAAGCTTGTGAAATGATCGACCACCAAATCGCGTTTTTGGTTATTTCACTTCATTTCCTAGCTTTTTTATTACTTCAGGCTATTTTACGCCAAATCATTTCTTAAAAATATTTCAAGACATTGTTTAAACTTTTTTGACCATTACCAAATCGTTACCTTTGGCAGGAAGCTAAATTTTCAGAATTTATCATTGACTATGCATCGTATGACAGCTTTGTCGCGGTTCCCTACAAGAATGACACGGACCATCGTGAATGGGAATAACCTATCTAGATTATGTGATACTGGTGGAATTGTTAGACAAATCACTGCTCTGAGATTCATTGTAATTTATGAACAGCCCAGAGAATAATTGCACATATTGAAACAGGGAGAATTTCTCGTGACCGGAGTGTTATTCAGCGATTATTGTGATTTTTTTTTTGTATTTACTTCACAGGGAGACTCATATATGTAGTTTGTAATAAAGTGCTCAATTGCATGCTATATTTTTGTGTATTATACTTCCTATATTCCACCTAAGTAATCCACAATTTCGACCTTATACACGGAAACTGCTTTCCCGCTATATGTATTTTGAATAATTTTCGTTCGTGTGTTGCCTTTTCTGATGTAGGTTACGCAATTGAATACTTCTTATGACTGCTTTATGAATGTCCACCATGGCTCATGATTTGATTTGATTGAAAGTGCTGTGCCCTTTCGTAAAGGAATGAAAAACAAATTCCTCCTGGCGCAACAGGTGTAATTGCCTTCAGTTTACCATCTAGTATTTTGTGCCCTCAGATTCAAAAATGATATTACATTACCCTTGGCTTACCGCTGAACATTTAGGCAACTGTCGGAGACATTCGACGCTATTATGTTGTCCCATTTCCCTCATGACTGTACAGGACTTTGCGATTATTGCGATTGTGATCAGCTTAGACTCACCCGTTGTTCACAGTATGAACAGTTACAATGTCAGCATTTTGTTTTGGCCTGCCTTATTTGTACCTAAAGAACGCTTGTATGAAATTCATGAGAATTTCATAAATATCCTTCTCGTTGCTCATCACTTGAGGGTGGAAATCGGGGAAAATTATCCATGAGTCCGCGCTGACGAGAAAAACAAGGTGAGCTTTGAAACTGCATTACTGTTTCGCGAGGTTTTGGTGGTTCTAAATTTAGTACTCTAAACCTGGTTCATAATATATGTATTGACAAGCGTAAACACAGTTTGAGACACAAAGGTCCCACTACCGGACTAGGGCTAAACCAGATCACTAACTGGCCTGTTTGCGTTTTCCCATTATAATTTTCCACCGCCATTGTCTTTACCTTTCCATGACCTTTCGACTGATGATCGTAATGTATTTTAAACGCGAGAGAGACAGGGAAACGGGGATGAGCGGTGCGCGTGATTGGACTGACGAGGGAGGGGGGAGGAACCAAGCTCATGATTGGAAGGAACACGGCATTCCCCCGCCTACCTCGCGGCTGGAATCAGGGATGAGCGGAATTCCGATTTGCGATGGTTTTTAGCCTTACGATTTCCGATGTCCGCGAAAAAGGCTGAAAATGCGGAAAAAATCGGAAATAATCACTATGTTACAATTTTTACACTTTCTCTTGCCGAATCCCTAAGAGGTTGTTTGGGGCGACAAAGTCGAATCTGAGTACACTTTTCACTTTTCAGAAGCCTAGAGTTGATTGGATAAAAAACCAGATGCCCACAATTATCATTAACTTAGTATGGCACAGTACATGTCGCGGCGCGCTCCAGTCGCGATCGCTGTACTCATCAGGAAAATAAGATCTATTCTAGGAAATATCCAACTTGGTGGAAGGAAACATAGGGGAGTGGTCATGTAAAAAGACTTATGCTAGAACTTGCTACTGCTAATGCTTTTTGTTGTTTGAGACCACGATCATTTTTTCATGAAACTGCCCAATCTAAGTGGGTTGTGCCCAAAACAAAACAAACAACACATTGTTTTTGCATGGCGCACCCTTAATTTACATAACAATTCGGCACAGGTATTTCGGTAGGCTCAGTCACCAGGCAAGGGTTAAGAACTTCGTTGAACGAATTTCCGATTTCCGATGGTTTTTGGCCTTCCGATTTCCGAAATTCAGAAAAAAATTTCCGCTCATCCCTGGTTGGAATACATAACGACCATTACCCTGAACTTTCGAAAGGGTCCTTCGCCAGAGTCTGCTCAGTTGTCTCCATTTGGGTGACGAATTATAAGACACACAGCACTGCACGGTAGCAGGAAGCAGGTGGAAGACAGCAGGTACCTCGCACCCCTCCTCGCTGAGGCTTTTATACTAAATCGAGAAAGGTGGCTATGGATGCGGGTTCAACCCTGAGGTTCACGACTAGGAGCGATGAATGATGAGGACAAGCAAGCAGATCGAGTATGCTAAACGCACTCCACCCGAATTCTCATCACAATAACGCTGCGTAGATTGGAGCACATTTGGTCGCTCTGCAGTCTTCTTGTCCTAGACGACCCCAAAACACCATCCTACTCGCGATAGTATTTCAAACCTTACCTTTTTGGAAATTTACCCCTTTAGACGTCTCTTACATATTTCCTTCTTGCTTCAGAGTTTAGCAAGGAGCGACTTTGAGACAAAATCCGATGCGCCTTCAACGTGAAGGAAGAAAGTTTTTGAAACGATTAAGAAACACTGTAGTTGCTTTCTAACTCTGTTGATTTATTCTGCGCGGAAGAATTAGGTGACTTTAGCTTGATACAACTCGCATATCCAACAGCTACCTTTTCAAGCCGTTGTCATTACGCCGTCCTTTTGCCCACTCGATTAATCAGGGTAGTCTTTGACAAAGTGATATCATAGTGGGCGGAGCGCACGTTGCTAAAGAACCCCTGAAGTTGCCATGTTTGATAGGATGGCTCGATTGCTCTGTGCGCCTTTGTTTAGTACCTGCCCCTACTTTAGCGATTATATGAATGCAGCTCAGCTCGTGAAGTATGAGAAAGCTTTTTTCGTGTATATGTAAGGTGCACTTATTAAGACATTTTTCACCTCATTACCTGTTCATGACTAGCAAGCACTGAAAAAAGTTCTGGAAGGAATTGTTGCAAGAAGATGTAGTCTGACCTCACGGGGAATAAGCCATTCTTTCAGTTATACTTAATGCATCAATGTTGTGACTTTTTTGAAAAAAAAACGGGCAGAGTATGGATGAGACTAAATATCAGTACAATTGAGAATTTTCCGTCTCGTTCGCGGTCAGGCAGTTCGAGTGAACTTTTCCTGGTGCCTATGCTGAACTACCAGCTCTCTTGTGAGAGTTTTAGAGAATGGAACTTCCTAGTTCCATTGAAGCCGCAATTCTCCAGCTAAGCAGTGAAGAGTTCAGCTGGATTGTGCTGAATCTCAAAACGTTTCCAGGCTTGAGAAAAGCCCAGGCCATGGCGTAGCTATATGTGCCTTATTTATCATGTGAAAAGGCGGGATTTTTTTCAGTGATTGGCGTCAGGGCTGTGCGGAACTGTTCCATATCCGATTCCGTTTCCGTATTTCCTGTCTTTTTAAGCTATTTCGTTAGTTTCCGTTCCCGGGTTTTTCGGCTCGGAAACGGAGGAGAATAGTGCTACAAGGCTAATAGGTAGTTACGCCTTTTCAGCGCTCAAGACTGGTGCCCCTCTGCGATCATCGCAGCGTGAGTCGACATTGATCGCTGGCTTCCCCCGATCTCCCGCTTCTTCGAAACCTGCACATAGCTTGCGGTCCCCCCTTTGACGCACAGGACGATCTCAACATGGGCTTGATCTTGGCGGCACAAGAAGGCATACTGTGCTTATCTGGGCCACATTCCGGTCCGCAATTGCGTCTGGACACGCCTTGCAGCCGCACGCGCTCGAGTCATTCGGGTTTCCAGCGCCAAAGCCGACTCAATGTGGCTTTTTCGAACAATTTTCTCGAATTTTCCTTAGTTTCCAGTTTCCAAAACCCACCTAGAGTCAGCAGATCGGCGGCTGCGGCGCTGGAGGCTCTTCTGACTCGGGAGCGTGCGGCCGCAATGCGTGTCGAGACGCAATCGCGGACCGGAATTTGGCCCAGATAAGCACAATACTCTGGGTACTGATGCACGAGTAAATGATGTTGCTATCAAGCCGTGGTAAACAGTCTTATTTCAGCCGAAAATCATTAGGGCTTGCCTCTATCACCTTCTATCACAATATTTTTCTCGAACCGCCAACCTATCGGTTTCGCTACCCACACGTGCATCAGTACAATATTTTGTTCTAATTGAGCCTTCCCATGGGGAGCCCGAAAAGGCAGAAGCATTTTCTCTACGTCTCCCCACCTTCTCGGTTACTCGTGGTTTTGCCCTTAAAGGCAGTGTTCACGATAATCTTCGATTTTGAGATTAATCGCTAAATCGATTGTTTGGCCCTCGAGTAGAACTGAAATGACGAAGAAACCGAGAAAAACGCACCAGAAGGGCGCGCAATCCTCAAGTATCAGCCCGCCTCTTAAGTATCAATGGAACTGTTCGTTGTGACAATGAAATCTTTTGTGGACCCGCCTTTTGCGATTCTCCATTCTGTGTTGCTCCGTTCTTTCCTTCGGGCCCTAACTAATACTGTTTTGCCCAAAATATTCTTCCATTTTCGATTAGTCCCATTTTTTACCGGTGACAACCACCGTGAACACGTTCATCCAACCAGACAACTAGTCCAGGCCATAGAATAATGTCTCTGAAATAAGACGAATTAGTGCTTTTCTCGCCGTTTCTTCGTGATTTTGGTGACACTTGGTAGCCAACGCATTGTTTTGAGTGGAAAACTTGGAAACGAGAATCATCGTGAACACTGCCTTTAAGCCCAAAAGAAATTGCAGTACATGGCTCACATCGAGTCCAACTCCTCGGTATACCCGAGATATAACCGGAAAATATTCAGAAGTAAACAAAATTAACCAAGACGCAACCGTCGCCGGCTCGCCGAGCCACCATCTGGGACCGCCAGCTGGGCCTTCAGAGGCTGAACGAGGTCCAAGTACCTCAAACTTGGGTAATTGAACCGACGGAAAAGCTGACATCTGAATCATGCCTCTGGAATGCTCCGTATATCTACCAGGAGAGCATTATTTCTCGGCTATTTCGCGGCGAGCATTATTTGGAGGCTACTTAGCACCTATTACGCGGGAAGCAGGCATTTCGCGGCTGTTTCTCGGCCAAAACTCTCAGAGTATGCAACAAGAGTATCGTCCCCACCGCGGTCCACAACGAGAAAGAAAGCTTTCCTCGCGATGCGCAAGGGGAACGATCCCCTCAGCCTCCAAAATTGATGTCCACAAAGTTACTCGAGTTTACCTTCTGAACCAGCCTCAAGCGGCCATCTACTCTCTCAACAAGGGGGGCGGCGGCCATATGTACCAGCAGCCGTCATTGAAAATCAATCGCACTAGAAAAAAACAAATGAGGGATGAACTCGACAAGAGGGGGACCAGCAGCACAATAGCGGAGGAGTTGCTTGGGCAAACTTATTTGCAGCTCAATAGGAGAGCCTGCAGCAGCAACATCACGTCTTCCTTTCACGCTACAAATCTCTTCGTACTTAGGCTCGCTTGCAGTTTTAGAGCGTGACCTCATTGGTGCGTGATCGAGTAGAATGAGATCACAAGCAATCGTACCACACATGCAAGCCACGAGCGGCGAGGAAACTTATTAGTGAAGCATTATTTTTACTTCTCTTCCGTTTCCGGCGGTTTTTGACCACCTTTATTCCGTTTCCGAGAATCTTGAAAAATATTTCCACACAGCCGTGGTCGGCGTACTCTAGAAATCACTGTTCAGTTGGAAATCCTGGACCCCACAACTGCTTAGACGTAGATCATACTTCCAAAAATCCGAAAATCGGTATACCTTCCGAAAATCGGTATGCCTTATGTGCACTGTCGCTGGTCGCATGAATTACGATCCCGGCCATAATGTTGTGGCAGGGAAGGCAATATTGCTAGCTGTTGTCGCCTCAAAACCAGATTTCACCACTTTTTGCACTTTCTGTTGTGGTGTGGAGGCGACAAGCCATATTTCGTCACATTTTTCTCACATTTGTGGTGTGGCGGTGACAGGTCTGAGTATAGACGACGAGAGTGGAACGAAGATGAGGAACCTGCGAGGGAGAATACAATTGGAACGCTGCGTTGAACTTTTACGGAGCTATTTCTCTCCGGATTTCGCACAATTAACCTTTCTTTTACTCAGTTAATCCTGTTTCGGAAAGATATCTTCTTGAAACATTTATCGTATTTGACGGTTTCGAAATAGTTCTTCAGAAGGGTCACAATCTGTTTAGGGCAATTTCGGATTGGTTTTGTCCTTCATTTTTTTCAATAGTGGCTCTGTTCGGATTATTGAACCTTTCGAATGTCCGGCCGATTCCCGGTCACGAAATTCTAGTAACCAACAGTTCAAAAAATCTTTTATTCGCGTAATGTTTGAAAATTTATCGGATAATTCGATATTCACTCGAGTATTCAAATTTGAGATTTTTTCAGAGCCCATCTTCTTTTGCTATATATGTTACTTAAAATATTCCTGCGAAAAATTCCTAATTCGTCTTAAAAATTTTATTTATTTTTTTCTCTTAGTATCTCACGTATTGTGTTCTATATGATCGATCACTGGTGGAGAGATCGCCGCGTCGAACACACGTGGCACGCACGGAAGCGAGGAGGTAATGATCCTATCCTTACCTCCTCACTTGCGTGAGTACCCCGTGTGTTCTACGCGGCGATCTCTCCTCCAGTGATCGACGATACTTGAATATGTGAGTTTTGCTAACAGAACTAAGGAAAACCAATCTTTCTATTGAGCAATCACACATACTCAGAAAAATGAAAACATATTACATGTAATATAAAAGGCCTGAAATAATATACATGTAATATAAATTGGCCAAAAATTTACTTGTAAATTACTTGCAAATTATCTCGACAGATGTATGTTACATATAATATATCGGTCCCTCGCTCGCAGGCCAAATGTCGCAAGTAATATGTTTTCGATGGTGAAAACATAATACTTGTAACATAAGAGACGATTACAATATACTTGTAATACATCTCCGTCAATGTAAGTTACATGTGAATTATCTCTACTCAAGTAAATTACATGTAGTATAAGTGTAACATAATTCAATTATCTCCAGCAACTGAGGGCCCATGCTGCAACCCCGTACAGCATACGGGTCGCCTCATAGCTTAGCTATGAGCGCAGGCCATTGCATTGACTTTCGACAGGGTGGTCACTCGCCCTGGCCGAATCGTTCATCCCTCACTCTTCATTATTTGTTTCAATCGTGGGGAGGATTAGAGGGAGCGACGTACTATTTTTATGAAGCAAGCTCAAGCCCACTGCTTCTTGTACGAAACGGTGGGATCCAAGCTTGCTGCTTCAATCATGAAGCAGCAAGCTTTAAGCTCCTGCGATGTCCAAAAGAGCTTAAAGTTCGCTGATTCGTACCTGAAGCGGTGGCCTGCAACTTGCAGCTCTAATTAAGCTACATGAAATATAAGTGTATGTTACATGTAATATAAGTGTATGTTACATGTATTATAAGTGTAGGTTACATACGATATAAAGGTAATATACTTGAATGAATGTCTCAAGTATATTACACTTTATATTACATGTAACATGTTTTCATTTTTCTGAGTATTCGGGGAAAGGAGGGGGGGGGGGGGAGTCGAAGACACGACGTTCCCACCTGAGTGCGAAACTTTCCCCAATTTTTCCAATAGGACTGGAATTTCTAGGTGGGGAAAACTTCAACTGGAAAGCAAAATTTTTTATCGCCCCTACGTGTTATGTGTCATTGAGCGAGGGAGATTGATTTCGTATTCAGTTGAGAAAAAGAAACCATCAAGAGAGATCGAAAGCCTCAAAAAATCCCTGCGGAAGTGAAGTGATGTGAAAGCAAAAGCTGCGACTCCGGAAGTTTCTTCATTTCATGTTTTGGTATGCCGATCATTTAGTCATCTTTGAATCTGTAGCACTTTTTTGGTTCTGCATTGTTTAGTTGATATTTACTCTTGAAAGATGTTGTTGTAATAATGTATGTAATGCAATTAAGAAAAGTTAAAGAGGTGAAGAGTTTATTCAGATGTAATGATGGTTTTAGTTTGAATGCATTATGAAAATAGTATGAGACTGTTGTCATCTAGACCATGGAAGGAAACATCTTCTGGCAAGCATACGCCAACTTTGTTGTAGGACTGTCCCTGTGCTTTGTTTATGGTCATCGCGAATGCAACTCGTACAGGGAATTGTCGCCGTAGAAGTCTAAGAGGTGATCTTTTCTCCCACTAGTTGTCGATTCTTGGGATTACTACAAACTGCCCATTTCTTTCCCCACAAATGGACCTACAAGCTAGGGTGTATCGGCCTAATAGTTCCACTCGGAGTTTTGTGCCATTACATAGCTCATTCGCTACATCCAAATTCCTGAGAAACATCACGGTGACTCCTTTTTTCAAGCTGAGTACATGCGGAACCATTCTTGTGGGGGTTAGGGAGTAGAGATACTCAGTTCGAAAAAGGTGATCCCCTTGCCCTTTAGCATTCCTCGCTTCGTCGACATTCTTATAAAGTCTCCTATCTTGTGGTCCTTCGGTTCTGACACGGCTCGAAACTTCTTCAATATTTTTTCCGTGTGGGAATTTCTCAAAGGTAATATAGCGCTTGAGCAGATTTCCACTGTACAGTTGGGATCCAGACTTTCACTAAATATATCGGTGACAATATCTCTTGTACACATAATGTCATTCGGGAGGAGTACTCGTTCATCTGTATCAATC
Organism: Aplectana chamaeleonis; assembly: GCA_029168955.1. Taxonomy (NCBI): domain Eukaryota; kingdom Metazoa; phylum Nematoda; class Chromadorea; order Rhabditida; family Cosmocercidae; genus Aplectana; species Aplectana chamaeleonis. The sequence goes on along the minus strand of JAPDOI010000218.1, from coordinate 168,456 downwards.
GTTTCTCCGTTGTCAATTTGCTGTAGATCGTGATGGCATCCTCCTGCTTCCTCGAGCGCCCTCATGTTCACATCATAACGCTGAATTTTGAATACCTCCCATAAAAACGATTTATGAACGCAAGCATTGACGAAGTCTTCTCTCTGACCATGTTCAACCACTGGCAGTACTTGTGGAAAGTCACCACCTATGGCAAAAACCTTCCATCCAAAAGGAACAATACTATTATTTTGCATGTTGTCTCTTAGCAGCGTATCCACTACCTCCATAGCTGCCTTGGACGCCATTGCATTTCATCCCAAAACCTTGATGTCGTTTCCGTTAACAGTATTTTTTCTTTCTTTTGTCGCTTCAAGGCAGGCGTGAGATTTCCATCTCCAACATTCAGCTTAAGCGTAGTAGAAAAAGTACTCTACCGAACACTGCTTTTCCATAGCATCGTGGAAAGAATGTAATGAATTCTATAGAAAAAGCAGAGAGAACTGACCTTCTGCTTTACTATGATAATCTTCGAATGCGTCGATGTACAGTCGAATAATGAGCCGGGCTTCTTGGTCACAGGATTGAGGGATTTTTATGTTTTCCGTGACGCAGTCCAACACAACGGCATCGGACACCCTACGGCATAAGACATCCTGAAATTGTCATTTGGAGAGGTTTGATGGAGCCTCTGAATTTTTCAATGAACTTGAAGGCAGTGTTTACAATAAAAATCGTTTTTATGGTTCTCTGACCATCTTGAGAATGGTCCCACACTGATTCCCATGATGTCTCCAGAATCGTACAAGACGTTCTGGGAGCGGAGTTATGGTCCCTCAAAAATTGAGCTAGTCAAGCATGGTGGACGAGTTGTCCGAGGCTTGTAACTTCCGTCTTTTGCAGCCGATGTATGCGAGCTGACCTGAGTAAAAGAGTTGAGAATGAAGAGAAGAACGGGGCTATTGATCGGAAACCATCGCTCATCTCACGATCTCAAAATTCTAATTATTCACGTCGGAGGGCGCGCTTTTGGGGTTTGCCTTGCGCTCAAAGTGGCAACTTCGGGCTCTTTTGGGGCTCATCCTGGCTCGCTTGTGTGCGTTCTTTCGACCTCAACGTTACAATGTGCTCCTACAGCACATTGTCACCCACTACTAGTAGAAAATGAAAGAAATTTTTTTATCCTTAACACTACCTTTATGATTTCTTCAACTTCTCTTTACTCGCAAAACTAGAGCAACAATCTTATACATGGCAAACAATCGCACCCACTAAAGGCTACACGTGGGTTTTAGGGTTTCACAAAGAATGGCGTAACTAGCGTAATGACTAGCCTTGCGTGTCACTTAAGGTTGCATGCTCAAGGCCGTCCAACTAAACTGTAAGCAAAACAACTTCATTTGTGCTCTAACCATGCCAACCGTTGTGCCTTCGCTAGTAATGCCGTTAAAGCTATATTTACAAAAGAGGGATTGGTATCTATTCTCAGAAAAATGAAAACAAGTCATTTGTAACATAAAAGGCCGAAAACAAGTTACTTGTAACATATCTGAGCCGATGTAAGTTACTTGCGACTTATCTCAGGTCATTTAAGTTACATGTAACATATCGGCCGGATACTGCGTGCGCTGCGCCTCCGATATGTTACATGTAACTTAAATGACTTGAGATAAGTCGCAAGTAACTTACATCAGCTTAGATATGTTACAAGTAACTTGTTCTCGATTTCCAAGAGGATCCTGCGTGCAGTGCGCCTCCGTTATGTTGCATGTAACTTAAATGGCACAATATAAGTCGCAAGTAACTTAAATTGGCCAAAAAGATATTTCCAAGGTTGATGTATGACGCACTCGCGGGGTCAGGCTTACGACTGGCGTTGTTGTTGATTCAATTACCCAAGTTTGAGCTACTTCTCAGAAAAATCAAAACAAGTCACTTGTTATTTAAATGTAACTGACTTGAATGTCTCAAGTAGCCTACATTTATATTACATGTAACATACATTTATATTACATGTAACTTAAATTTATATTGGATGTAGGTTACGCTCATGTTACATATTACTAACATTTATATTCTCACTATGGGTGGCCATCACGTGACGCGGACAACACGCGACACAGAGGGCGCGTCTCAGACCACACACTAAGCGAAAAATGCTGTGCGGGGCTTTCACTGCTGATGTGGGGTCAAGTACATCAAACCTGGGCAAAAGAATCAACAGCAACGCCAGTCGCCAAGCTGACTCCGCGAGTACATCGTACATCCCCCTTGGAAACATCTTCTCGGCCGATTTAAGTTACTTGCGACTTATATTGTGCCATTTAAGTTACATGTAAATTATCGGAGGCGCACTGCCCGCAGTGTTCTATCAGAAAACGAAAACAAGTTACTTGTAACATATCTGAGCCGATGTGAGTTACTTGCGACTTATGTCAGATCATTTGAGATACATGTAACATATCAGAGGCGGACCACACGCAGTATCCCGCCGATAGGTTACATGTAAGTTACATGACATGAGAAAAGTCGCAAGTAACTTACATCAGCTCAGATATGTTACAGGTAACTTGTTTTCATTATTCTGAGTTGACGCCACACCATCAGGGGAATTCTAGCACAGCATTTTTTGTGTAGTGTGTGGTCTGGGACCGCGCCCTCTGCGTCGCGTGTCGTCTGCGTCACGTGATGGCCACCCATAGTGAAAATTCAAATATAGGTGACATGTAACAAAAGTGTAACTTACATGTAAAATATATTTAAGTTACATGTAATATAAATGTATGTTACATGTAATATAAATGTAAGTTACTTGAGACATTCAAGTAAGTTACATTTATATTACAAGTAACTTGTTTTTATTTTTCTGAGTTGTTGGGTCGTTGAGAAAAGGTTCCATCAAAGGAGACATTCTGAACGAAAAAAACCAACTGCTCCAATTGTCATAGGCAACACTATTGAAAGTGCCTCTATGCCATTTGATGCAGTTGAGCCCAGAGCTAATGCTCTACTGTTCACAAAATGCATAAAGCTTGGGAATCTAATTTTTTCCGCGAAATGAGGAATTTGAAGGTGCTACATAGCGATGCAGCACTAGACACTCTTTTCCGGTAGACGACCCACGGACTGACCGGAAAGCACTTTTTTCTCGGGGAAAAGCCGAAAAAGGAACTAACTCAGGAGACCGACTGAAGAGCGAAATAACTCAAGAATGAAGGGGTTTCCGAATGAGCAACAGCTTTTTTGATGTGGCTAACCCGACGTGGCGTCTTGATCTTGCAAGGCTGATCCTCGTTAGAAACGCGAACAAGCAAGTTAGAGATCCCCGGAAACAGATAACATCACTGGACTCGTGGTAGCGACGGTAGCCGTTATTAGACATACTCTGGCAAACCGGGGCGTCGACAAAAGGTTGATCCGCCCACAGTGAGTCGCCGCTGGCCAACTCGCCGATATTCGGCGGGGCCGTAGCCGCGAGTTATGATCTGGTTGATGTCGAGCTGTTGCACAGCAATTACGGCCGCGAGTTATGATCTCGTCGATGTCGAGCTGTCGCACAGCCAACGCTCTAGATACAAGGGAAGTATACGACGCATTTTTCAGGCATGATGTGAATGATGAGAGCGCAGCCGGTTCAATTACCCAAGTTCGCGGTACTTTGGCCCCGCCCAGCATCTGGAGGTCCTGCCTATCCGGTGGTGACCCCAGTGGAGGCTGGGCGACCCAGCCGCGACGCGTGTCGGTGTGCCAACCGCGACTCGTGTCGGAGTGCAGACCGCGAAGCGTGTCGGAGTGCCGACCGCGACGCGTGCCGGTGTGCCGATCGCGACGCGTGTCGGTGTAAAGTAGTTCCTAAGCTAGATGAAACAGTCCTGTAGGATGTGAACTGCTGCTAAATAGGCCGCTAAACGCGACACATCGAGTTGTCAACAGCCCGACAACAGGCGGACGTCGCTGAGCAACGGGCAGGTCTCAGGCTGACAATACGCGCGATTTGACTTGTCAACAGGGAGCGGTTTATGAGATGACAACTTATCAACCTGTTGTCGACGCCCAGTTTGCCTGAGATGGTATGTTATATCCGTGATCTCACCATTACAATTTCACTACACCCGTCAAATTTTCGGATCTCCATGCAGGACAACTGAAGCACTGATTCAGCAAACAGAACTCTTTTAGCACCGTGCTATTCCCAAGCCTCATTATAGTCACAATGCATGATACAAATACGGAGATGAAGCTTCAACTAGCCTTCCGCTTTTCAAGCATTACTTGGGTTGGGATCATACTCACAGCGACGAGTGACGCCACGCAAAGTTTACCTTGAAAGTATACTAGGTTCCCTGAGCTTCATAGTTCGACGAATTTCTGATAATGATTAGCAGAAGCCCTTCAGTGAAACGTTTTTATGACAACGTTACGGGCCTAAGCCCTTCTTCAGGTCAATTGAAATACAACAAGCATTCGAAAAGAACAACATCAACAGAGGCTGCTGATCAACAGGTCGGTCAGCAGCCTATGTTGATGTTGTTTTCGAATGCTTGTTATATTTCAGTTGACCTGAAGAAGGGCCTAGGCCCGAAATGTTGTCATAAAAACGTCTAACTGGAGAGCTTTTGTTAACCATTATCAGCAATGTTTACAATCAATATCGACCGAAGATCGATATGCCTGGCATGCACTGCCGCTCTCGCTGGTCGCGTAAAGTATGATCCCGGCCTTAGAGCTTTAAAAACAGCCCTACTCGGTCTGGGAGCCACTATATGGTCGATATTTTTTGGTCGGATCAAATAATAACTCCAAGCCCATTTAAACACAGTGTTGAGACAGAAATGGCTTTGCACCTCTAAATTCTTAGGTATCCTTCGTTTCCGGAACATAATAAACAATCGTTTTGGACTTCCATATGAATTAAGGCTAGAAAGTGAGACTTTGCTGACAAAATATGAGCGAAAATGGTGCCAAAATTGAGAAGTTAGGTCGGTTAGCGAATGCCTAGCGAAAATTCTCGTTGTAAAGTGTGAGGTGTGTTTACGCCTCTTTCTACCCACTGCGAGATGTGCGCAAATGTTTTTCAATGTGCTGAATCCAACAGGATTAGTGGCTGTGTCTGGAGCTCGGCGAGCCTTATAGAAACAGGAATCTCGAGGAAGAATCCTTAATTATGGAAAAGCCGGCAGGCAGCGGCAACGGTGCTTTCGAACTTTCACGAATTGTAGCCTAACTCCCTGAGCTAGTGCTCGTTTCAGTGAGAAAACTTCATCACATGACTTGTCCTTGACTGTCGTATCACATCAACTTCGCCACAAGATTGAGTCAGCTTAAGGGCTTGAAGGCTCAGATCAGGATTTTGTGATTTTCATTCAATTGTATAATAGACCCCTACTGTGTTACAGTTGCCAAGTGCGAGACCTCAATTCCTCCAAATGAGCGAGATATAAGAGACCACCACGGGCCCGACCACCTTCTTAATCGCCACGGGCTACACCCCCCTCCTGATTTTCGAACTTCGTCCAAAATCGTTCTAGAAATTCACATATCGTCCAGAATAGCCAGGCCGACTTAAATTGGTTCCCTTGTCAGCTTTTTCGCTCTTTGTTCTTATGGTGACGCCTTTCTTGATAGTTTAATTTTACACATCTCGTTAGTATGATCGGCTGGCTTGTCGAAAGTTGTAAGTCGGTTACCTAGCTGTTGCCTCATTCAACTGAAGAAGTGTCTTGAGCACCGACTTTGCTCTGTGCCAATTTAAAGGCACACTCCAACCTCGGAGGTAATTTTTGATATTATGGACCGGTCACCGCCTATAGCAACCCTGCCAAGCGCGAAATCTCAATTCGCTCAAATAAGCGATAAAAAGCTAGGAAAAAGTCGGCAACGCCCCCTTGAAAGAAAAAAAAATGGGTAACGCCCACCGGCAGGTTTCCGACCTCAATAGGGAAGAGACGGGTGAATGATTTTATGCAAAACCTGTTCTTCGATTTGGCTTTATATTGTGGCCAGCTACAGAACGATGGCTGTGAATAACGAGAAAATACAGATTTAAAACAGCTCGTACGAGAGCTTCTAGCCGTTCAAAATCGAAATTTTCGAGGAGCCGTAACTCCGTTCGTAGTGAGTTCTGTGCGATTCTGGAGACACCATTGTGATCAGCGTGAAATTTTCTCCAAGATAGGCAGAAAAACGAAAAATCGATTCCGAGGTTGAACTGTATCTTTAAACGCACAGGGTACGATTCGATTTCCTGCGGTGGATCCGTGATCTAGGAAAAGTTTCGATTTGATCTCATGCAGCTTCAACATAAATTTTGGACTTTATGCCGAACTCCTTTTTAACAATCAATTGCAAGAAGACAGATTTTTTGAAGCCTCTATCAATCAGAGGTGGCTTCCTTACATCTTGCCCACCTAGTTGATCAACACCTACAAAGAAAATATTGTTGCGCTCACAATCCATTGTTCCGTTGCGCATGAAAACGTATGTATCACAGATGATAGATAGAAAAAGAGAAAGTGAGGGAACAGATAAAGTAAAGAAGAATGTTCGATACAGTCTTGGTTATGATGACAATTTCGAAATTGTCTCGCGGGCTCATGCCGTTTAGACAGGTGGAACAAAATGCACAGCCGTCAAATATATTGCGGCGTGTGCAACTGCACACCATGCTCACACTTTACGCGCAAATATGCAAAAATCGCTCCATCAGTTGAAATTAGAGTTTTGGGCGCAAAGTTATGTTAATCAGCGGTATTTCTCCTGTAAAAGCATGTCAGGCTGGTTCGGCGACATTTACAAGCGTTCAGCTTATTTTGGAAGTGAAAACTCCCAGTGGAGGACAGAAAAGTCGATCTTATTTCCCTACTCAATCGTTGATGAAGTTCATATTTCCGGCTTGGAGTCCACGTTTTCACCAATCCTTCTTCATGGCGGATTTTTTCTACCTTCTTGTACTAGCAGTTACGATTCAGGATACAACGAGCTTGCAAGACACTTTATTAGATTGCGTTATTACAAAATTTGGGAGGCGGACATTGCTCACCCGTGCGTGCTGCGTTGCGGTCGGTAAGCGTCGCGCGCGACGAGATGGGCGGTGGCGCGACATCCCCGTTTTTAGATGAAATCAGATAAATTGGCATGTCCTGGAGCGTTATTAACTTTCCTACGTTTACTTCTTGTCATAATCGATAGTTTTTTACCCGTAAGGAGCTCTGAAGACTCTCCCAAACGGTGGTGTGTTTTTAGCGTTCACCGCGCGCGCGACACTCGCCGGACCGCGACGCGCACGCACGCGGGTGAGCAATGTTATGGAGCCACAAAATTTAGTCACCTATCTCTGAAAAATCAAAAAGTTATGCTAGACCTATCAGTGCGGGATCCCATATCAAATGGTTGTGAGAGTTCAAAAGAATCATATTGGGTAAGCAAACTGACAAACATGGAAAATGAAAGGCTGGACGTGAATATAGTTGATCAAGGCACAAAGTAAGAAAAACTAGAAGAAAATACAATCACTAAATACGAAACTGATTTACACGATAGAGTAGTATGAAGAATAAAACATTTGTGAAAAGAGTAATGGCGTTTTCCAGTTGCGCCGATTGTTGGCTGAGCGTTCATTTATATCAATGAAGGGGTTCAAGAAGCGTTTAACAAGAATGTGTCACATTTGACTTAATGCTACTCAGTGGGGGTTATCTGGTGTGCTAATCACGAATATTAAAAGCACTCTGTCGGGGGAAAATTGAGAGCAACACACGACTTCCGACTATTTGCGGAATTCTACTATTGACGTGGCTCAAACTCTTCCTCTGAGGGTTTCTTGGAGTGCTGAACACGAATCCGAGGTCCACTTATTGATTTTTGACAGAATACGATATGTTACGGTGGGTATACGGTAGGCTGGTCAAAGTCTCAGATTTAATTCAAAAGTTCTATGCCGGGATTATTCGGTGTGCTTAATATTAATTTGATGTTTATTTGTCGATTTTCGGATTATTAAGGTATGTTTTGCCCCCTATGCAGCATGGCGCATACCGTAACCTACATTAAATCTCAGAATTTCGACAAACAGACCAAAGAATCGTGTTTGGTACCCTATATTACCCCTGCATACAAGTTTGGAGCGAAATTCGAAATTTTTTTCCAAAACACCCAAAAAATCCGTGATGTACCCGCCGCGAGGCTTTCGAAAACGCCCATAACCTTTTCAGAGTGAGTCTAGGCAGCTGCGAAGGACATATTCGGACTCCACGTCCGAAAATGGTTCTAGAAAGTACATTTCATGACTAGAAGGATTCCCCTTGTTAGATGACTTGAATAGCTAGTAAGCTGCAGTATCTCATATTTCTTCTTCATACGCTTTCAAAATGCAAGAGTAAGCATCCACAATCGCGCAAAAATAAGAGCAGCGTTCTTTTTATTTTTGATATTGACTATAAATATTAGTAAAGCGCTACCATTGCTCTCATTGATCGTGATATTGCCGGAAACACCTTGAATCGGTGTTAAATTTTACAGTATAATTATCGCCAATGTTGTTTTAGTCGGAATAAGACAACAATCTAATGAAATCGATCCCCTATATGCATCAAATATGTTTAGATGCTTTAGCTAGCGACTGTAGCAAAAGTGACTACATGTACAAAAACGTAGAAAAAACCGTCTAAGAAAAGGTTTGGTGCAAATACGGCTGCCGAAACTCTGCGAAAACCCTTCTTGCCTTTTCAACCTTCTCAGATGTACAACTAAAAGCTACACAACAAAACGATTGACTCAAGGCAGGAAATATGAACGTCATCAGCGGCTTAATATTGAAATAAGATCGACTATCCTGTCTTCCACTGGGAGTTTTCGCTTCCAAATTGAGCTAAACGCTTGTAAATGTCGCCGAACTAGCCTGTTACGCTTTCACAGGCGAAATACCGCTGGTTAACGTAACTTTTCGCCCAAAACACATTTCAATGAATGGAGCGATTTTTGCGTATTTGCGCGTAAAGTGTGAGCATGGTGTGCAGTTGCACACGCCACAATATATTTGACGGCTGTGCATTTTGTTCCACCTGTCTAAACGGCATGAGCCTGTCTCGCGCAGTTGCACGCTTCCCGTGCAATTGCAGAATACATGTGACTCGCCGTCATATTTTCAAATTGGCAGCGTGTTTTAAATCAAGACACACCTAGCTTCGGATTTCGCGACCCTCCGCCCCTAGTTATACACCGGCTATTCGCCTGCTAGCTTTTGCGGCAGGTCTGCTAATGGTCAATTTTAAAATGTTGCCCATTGCATGCATACCGGAAAAACCAGCGACAGCGAAACGCCATTGTTAAGCTAGGACCATAGGCTGCAGCAGTTCCATAGAAGGGCAGCAGTCGGCCGCAAGAGTGCGCCCATTTTACATCCAGGGCAGGCATATCGACCGGATGGCATGCAGACCGCTGCAAATTCCTGTGGCTTGCACTCAGCACGACTCAGATCTCAGACGTTCGCCGTTGTCTACAGGACACTGAGGAGATGTCACCTCACGCAATGCTCCCTGTAGACATCCGAGAAGGGCAGAGATCGCCCCCCCCCCCCCGAGAACTGCCCGTCGCCCCCCTCCATGGTGCCGTAGACAACCTATCCGCGGAAACGCTTTTGCTGTAGACATCCCATTGGAGGAGGGTCTCAATCCCGATTCCGCGTTCACATCCTATCAACATCCCGTAAACCTGATATTGCCATCCCAGTGAAGTATCAGCCGCCTTATGACGTCACCAATCGGAAGGGAGTTTATCTCATTAAAAAACTTGATAATGAGGCTCGATTTTCTTTATTCCGGTTCTAATCTCACCGAAACAGAGAAATTGGACCCTCTCAACTAATTTTTCCAGGGAAAAACGAGCATCGGCGTAGATCCTAATGAGACTATGCGTTCCTCTTTGGAGGCACTTACGTTATAGCATATGGCCCCGAATTCCCGCCAACCTTCATTAGTAAATGTAAAGTATCATTAGGATCCATGCCGACGTTACATTATTATAATAATGACGTCCTTATGCGGACAACACTCTACTGCTTAGTCACAGACGTTATATACTACTTGATGGGGAAGCCATTTTAGCGTAGTCCGGAATGAGCAAAATGTACCTTGCGGGAATGCCCTAGCTACTATGCTTTTACATTTTCAATTTTTTTCGTACCCTCGACTTTTCGAATAATTCGAAATTTGAGTTTTTCAAATAATTCGAAAATTTCGAATATTCGACTTTTCGAGTATTCGGTTTTCGAATTATTCGGAAATTGGCACATTTTGAAAATACGACTTTTCAAAGTCGAATTTTCCAGTCGAATGAGTATTCGAATCATTCGATTTGGTCAAGTAATACTCGCTACCAATAGTTGAAGTTGTGAGCGACTCTGGCCTAATCGCAGATCATGAAAAGTTTCTATCTCAGAGCGGTAGGTGGACCATGAAATCTTAATTGTTTCTTTATGTCCCAATTTTTCCCAGGTTGGATATTTGGTATACTTCTGACCGCATTGTTATACTCGAAAATTATTCGAATGATTTTCGGAATTTCGGATCATTCGAAGTTCGAGAATTTTGGTTTTCAAATAATATTTGAATATTTGGAAAACGGACTGTTGGAGACCTCGTCCAACCACTTGTGGCCCCAGATGGTGCTCGGCAAGCTGGCCGACTTGCATGCCGGTGTGCTGCTACGATAACGCTGGACTACCTTGCAGCACGTGCTCCTGCGATTAAATTTTGCTACGCGTGCTCCTCCGGTAAAATTTTGCAGCAGGTGCTGCTGTTTCGAGCACGTGTCCCTGCAATACACCTTTCAATGGGTGTGGTCACTCAAGTTGGATACATATTCGACACGCATTGAATGCGGCGATTATTTCGAGCGCGCAGCAATGTACTGCATTTCGCCCATTCCGGACTACGCTAAAATGGCTTTCCTTGTTAACCAGAAAATGTGATATCGGCTAACTACTCTTATTTTTTAATCTAAATTTTTTCTTCTAGCTACATTCACCTCTTCTCGAGTATTGACAACATGGATGGGAATCAGGGTAAATAAACACCACCGAATGATCAGAGATTCCTCTCAAACATCTTGAAAAGACGACGCTAAGGACACACATAAACGGGCGGGAAAAAACCGAAATCTGCCTACGAAGGCGGTTGCTTAAAGCTCCGTAAACCACGGAATCCTTCGGGTTCACCACTGGGAACTCCGCGAGATCCACCTCTTGGCATGACACCAACACCCCTTCCACGGAAAGACGTTATTAGAAAAACGAATCACAGTTTTTACATAATCAAAAAAAATGAGAAGAATTACTATAGAAGTCTACAGCATCGTCGAAAAAAATGAGTTGTGGATCTAATATAACGGAAAATGAGAACTCGGACGGCACTATCTTCGTGATACATTGATTGATGTACGCTACCAACACCCGTCCTCGCGTATGTTCTGTAGAACAGCCCATCGACCTGCACCGCCGTAGACATTCCGATTTGTCGTCCTGTAGACAACAACTCTGTCTGCATCGATTTGTGGCTTTCGGCGTGATTGCTGGCCGATGGGCTGTTCAACAGCCCGTCGTTCCCTGCTCAACAGCACACCGGGACGGCCCCGCGTATAGCTGCCTGTTCGCCATCGGTGACTTGTTCTGGGCGGATCGACGTCCTGTAGACAACGGCGAACGTCTGAGATGGTGTATTTTCTAGACCTGGATTGAGTTGTAAACATGAATATCGATAGGGTGTGCTACTTAAAGGCACAGTCCAACCTTAGAGGTAATTTTTGATATTTTGGTCCGGTCGTCGTCTATAGCAACTCTGCCAAGCGCGAAATCTCAATTCGCTCGAGTAAGCGAGAAAAGGCTAAAAAAAGTCGGCCACGCCCCCTTGAAAGAAAAAATGGGCAACGCCCCTGGCAGGTTTACGACCTCAAAAGGAAAGAGACGTGCGAACTATTTTATTCAAAATCTATGTTCCTCCTTTTGTTTTCAGTCTGGCTTAAGATTGTGACCAGCTTCAGAATGATGGCTGCGAATAACGAGAAAATACAGGCTCGAGACAACTCGTCCGCTAACTTCTGCTAGTTCGAATTCAAAATTTTTGAGGAGCCGTTAGTCAGTTCGTAGTGAGTTCTGAGCGATTCTGGAGACATCATTGTGACCAGCGTGGAATTTTCTCCAAGATAGGCAGAAAAACAAAAAATCGATTCTGAGCTTGGACTGTGGCTTTAAGGACGCAAGACTCGTAACTAGCATATTCTACACCCGTTTCTCACGTTCTTTGTACTTATCGACTGAATGGGATTCAACCAATCTGCCAACCATGAGAGGGGCCCAGCGTCTGAGTCAGAGTAGAAAGATAAAGTCTAACAAGCTTTGTCATATCTTGCATTTCAGTAGAGTTCTTATCTGGCCGAAACAACCTCGACATATGGAGGCACTGTTTAAGATAAACTCGGTTTCCGAGTTCTCCATGGAAAACAGTGGCGAAGATGCATGAAATATCCTCAGCTGTATGATTCTAACGCTCCCGTCCAAGTCGCGATGACTCCGTCGTCACCGTCACATAATTAAAGGCAGCATACACGCTCGCAAACGTGATTGAGATAACTAAGGAAATAGAATGGGATGGCCCAGATTACAGCGCCTATGCATTTTGAAGTGTCAAATACGACCCACAATGCCGCTACATGAGTTAGAAGTTGGCCCCGCCCTGTATTTTCACGCCCCCTGTATTTGCCCTTTTCCTGCAACGCAAGGTTGCTGGGTCATATTCACCGTTGGTACTGTTGGTAGGTTGCCTAACAAGTGAACCACACACGTCACTGACGGCGAAGATGACCCAGCAACCCTGCTTTGGAGCAAAAGAGCAAATACAGGGGGCGTGAAAATACAAGGCGGGGCCAACTTCTGACTCACGTAGCGGCGTTGTGGGTCATTTTTGACACTTCAAAATGCGTAGGCATTATGTTGAAAGCCATACGGCTCGATTCACATTGTTATCCCAACCACGTTTACGAGCGTGTATGCTGCCTTTGAACTACGGAAATAGAGTGGTATGGCTCAGAACACAACGCTATCGCATTTTGAAGCGTCAAAACGACCCACAATGACGCTGCACGAGTGAGAAGCTGGCCTCGCCGACGGTTGGAATGGCCCAGCACCCCTGTTTTAGAGGAGGACGTAAATGTAGGGGCGGGCAGATACAGGGGCAGGGACAACTTCCCGCTCGTGTAGCGTCATTGTGGGTCGTTTTTGACGCTTAAAAATGCGTGGGCGTTCTCTTCTCAGCCATACCATTCTATTTCCGTAGTTATCTCACTCACGTTTACAAGCGTGTATACTGCCTTTAACTTGTCAGTGAGTTCAGAGGGTTCTCTACACTGTTCTTCGTCATCTACGTAACATAGCCGCAAGCGCGTTGTACTCCGAAAACTTAGAAGGAATGCTGTCATGAATCGGCAAATCGTAGGTCTACTACCCCGTTGCATGCTCATGTCTCAAATCCACTAACTAATTGTGGCAAGGTAAATATGACAAGGAGGAGAGTGCAATACCAGTTTTCCCTCTTTCATTCTCAACTGCTGCGTACGCACGTTTGTTCGAATCAAATTACGCTCGACCTAATCACTGCAGCATGCACTATCATGTCGGCTTTTAGCTCTCTGTCGTAAATACCTAGTATATGTCCGCTTCTCTTTGAAAGTTGTGTGGATTATGTCATACTTTGGTACTATATTCAAAAAAAAACGGTTCCTCAAGATTAGCAAGGGAGCGCTTAAGAAAAAACCACGTAAAAAGGTGAACGACCAGCTGGCCACAACTAGTGGCCTCTTAGATATGATGTAGATGCTTTTCGCTCGGGGGTGGCTACAGCCGATCGGCCAACTATCACGAGGGATATGAGTACTGCTGTAATGGGTTCGGCAGAATATGACTACGACTACATATAACGTCGGCATGGATCCTAGCAAAACTTTGCGTTCCCTATTCAAGATTGGCGCAGCCTCGGCGCCATATGCTATAACATAGGTGCACCGAGACTGCGCCAACCTTCAGTGGGAACGCAAAGTATCACTAGTATTCATGCCGATCGTATATCTGTTTACAGAACTTCATACATGCAGAAAGATGAGCCCAGACGGAGGAATTGTATGTTGACTGACCCATTGAACTCCTAAGACCGCCTCGGGGCTGAAGGATAATTTTTACTGCTTAGAGGATGTCTTCCACGATCTACAGCTATAGCGGATTCCTTGTCGCAAATTGTGGCCGATTCGCTCTCTCTCTAGCCACTATCTACTATAGAAGCCTTTGCATTATCTGATCGCAAAACTCGATCCGCAATGATGGGGAATAATGTGCAAGCACGAAGTTGTGTAGTCGCTCTCTATAGTGGCCTGCAAGTCGCACCTCGGCGATTCTCGCTGCGGTTTGACAATGATGGAGAATAGGAACGCCACGCAGTTGGCAATGGAGGCGACGTGTCGCGCGGCAATGGCGACGTGGCACGACTTTGCAGAGTGTTTTCATCGCCGCGGCAGCGGCGACTGTCGTAGCGACGCCGTCAGTGAGCGGCGCGTCTGAATCATTCTCATCGTTCAGCCAGTAATCCTGCCACCGATCAAATTGAGCTGTTCTGTTTGATTCATTCACATTTAATTGATCCTGTAAACCTGATTTTCATTGGTATGAAATCAGTATGAGAGAAAAAATTTTCAAGACAATCGAAAGGGTATTAATCTCACAATTACCTGTGGTTTTCGCATTTCATGGGCCTCGTTTCGTTTCTTCGTTCTTACGTAGTCTAGTGGCAATTTGATTTGATTAGCACGAATTTCGGGTCTGTTTTTGATCTAAATTTTATTTTAGGGCATGATCACTTCAGTGACCCCAATTTGTAGTTCTGTTGAACTGCCTCCTATCCATGCCATTCTTCATGAATAGTTATTGTGGCTCTCCTAATATGTAATTTATACATCGAAAACATTGGAACGATCAAAAATGCTTCTGACGTCGAATGAGTGAGGTTGTGGGCAATGGGAGAACAGCGAGTCTGGTGGCAGCGTAGCTGCAACTCTGCGAGGGGATTGTGCCTAAGGCTCCGTCCATACGTGGCGAGAGCGTGCGATTACGCAAAATCAATGGTCATCGTGGGCACACGATTCTCTAGCCGCTCATAGGCGCTCCTTCTCGCGCGCCCTCGCCCCCTCGCTCTCGCGCGCTTACGCCAGCACTACAAAACAAGCAGCAAGTTCCAAGCTTACAACTCCATCAGTAAAGCAGCTAGCATTAAACCTGTCGCAAAACCACTGCCTTTGTTTTCCATAATCCCACCACGGAAGTCGAAAACCGTGGGATATCAGCAGCTGTTGCGCCGACTTGAGCGATTGATCACCCGATCAAACGTTTTCAATCGAATCAACACGGGGTAGGGGGTGTTTGCCTGTGTTAATTTGCAGGCAGCGTTGAGGAGCGTCGAGAGGCGCACAATAGCGGGAACGCCCGCTCTCGCCACGTATGGACGCTGCCTAACGCTGCGTCACGAATCGATGACTCCCCGAAGCCTTCGCTCAGCATCGTGCAGCTGGAACTCTGCAGATCCCTTATTCTTTACCGCGGCGGCGGCGCGGCTTTTGCCGCTCGGCTATGCAGAGCCCGTAACGCTCGTCCTTCTTGTGGCTACTGGCCGTACATATGTGGCAAGAATAGGAACATTAGCGCTGTTCTGAATCGTTATGAGCTTCCGATCTTCTGAGTTTTTCGTCCTTTTCATCTAGCCGTGAGAGAATAGTCAATGCGGGTTTACTTCCATTTGGCTTCATGACGAGTAATGCTGAAAGGCCCGGCCCAGATTTGACAAAAGCCATATGATTACCAAAACAACTTGCTGCATGTAACCACTATGGGTCGTCTAGGCTGAAGCCCATTTTTTACTGAATCGCTGCTGTTTTCTATCGCAGCGATTTGTTACCCGCTGCTGCATCGATTTTTCACCCGCTGCTGCATCGATTTTTCACCCGCTGCTGCAGCGATCTGGCAGCGGCAGCCATTTTGTTCATATTGCATAACCTCCTGGATTGTCTGAAATATCCAATCAATCAGTGAAGTTAATGGCTTGGTGGTCATCTTTAACACGTTTCGCACAATTGGAGCGCTTTTCAGTCATGCGCGATGAAAAAGGGGCAGTTGTCCTTCGCATGGCGGCAGCGACCAGCTGCAGTCAAAACGAGGCTTGAGATGTATGCAATTGAATGGGAAGTGCTTAACTCATGCGTGCCTTTTGCTCACCTTAGAAACATACATGCAATTGTGTTGTTTTCGTATCCATCGGCGGGTTCCAATTACTTTTCTTTTTTATGTGAGTGATGTGAGAATGTGTATTGCCACGCGCGTCTGCGTTCAATCTCCGTTTTTTTCCATCAAAAAATTCGAATTGACGTTAATGTTGTGGAAATGATGGCGAGGAGAGGGAGAATTTGTGTTGAATTAATGAAATTTTTTTGTGAAGAAACCAAGCTGTCAGCTTTGATAAATTGGTATCTGTCGCGAAGGGGTTGCGAAGCACATTTGTCAGAGGTGTTTTCTCCTTTTCTCCTTTTCTCCCCATCTTCTCCTTTTTTCTGTAGCATGGTAATTAAATTTCAGTGAATAACTCGATTTTGAGGCTGCTGGTGCTGAAGCGCGATTCTATTACAGTATACTTAGACAAATATAGCATAGGTCGCCGGTATCACACAAAGTGCACTGGGAACAGTTCCCGTGTGTCTCACGTCATTACGACTTCAAATCCGCGAGAAAAATAGAAGGGGATAACCTAACTGGTTCATTGAGCCTACCCGTCCAATAATTTCTTGTGACCCACTTGCTCAAGAGACTCTTGTGTACTCCATTAAGTTACATCTTAGCTGTTGTACATCTTAGCATGTAATTCAGGAGAAAAGATCCACCCCTCATATCGTGTGGCATTGAAACACTGAAAATCAACAGCTCGGTATCAGCATTTCCTGCAACACCAGCCTCGAGCAACCGTCGCCGATTTGTTTGAGACGCGAAGTTCCGTCGTAAACTTGAAGGCACAGAATATTCAAAAATTATTACAATTTGTCACAAGGATGCGAAGCTGTACGGTTAGCGGTTAACAGGAAACAGAAAAATATATCTTGCTTGCTCCATCTTTTTCTAATAATTCTTACAATGAGCTATCTTTTTTCGTTTTGTTAGACCCTTCACACCCAACCGCTAAGCGTGCACATACTGCTGGCCGCTGTGGGTCTGAGCCATAACTATTTTCTTCTTTTTCCTAAATCAGTGACCACTAATTTCCTTGGAGTATCAAAACGTCAGACCTTCCAAACAGAGCCACTATTTTCACTGGCGGTAACTTCAGTTTGCTTTCAGGATCTTTCGAAGTCAATCTAAATGTATATTGATTACTTCCTTCGTTCTGTTCATCATTTGTGATTGACTAATACATTATTAACTATTAACTGTTGGACGCAGGTAAGGTTCAAACCTGGATCAAACGCTTTCCATGCGAGCATGTTCTCACTTACACCACAACGCGCTCGTCTCTGGCATTCGTCAGCTGTTGGACACTTAGAGCTGTGTAGCACATCAGCAATAGTGTCCGGAAACCGTTTGATGCAGTTTTGAGCCCTGCCTCTGTCCAACTGTTTTGCGTACAATTAAGAATCTTTCCGAAAACCTGTGATTATTAATAGTGTACCCTTGAAAGCGACATTGATCTAAAAAAGGTATATAACGACCTTGAGACTCACAAATCGTTTTTTTCAAGATTTAATTCTTATCTGGAAGCGGATAACAAGCTGATCGCAATGTTCTCTATTGAATCGTTAAAGGCCAACTACTAACAGAATATCGCTCCTTTAAAAATACCTATAATCTAAAACAGAACATATGATGGACGAGCTGCGTCATGCCCGTACTTTTCTTCATTCTTCAACAGCGGTTTTCTACCCATTCGCATTGAAATCTCAAAATTCATATCGAAGGCTTCGTTGCGCTCCAAAGAGCTCAATCTTCTCTTCAGCCAAAAGTTGTGACGTCGATGCGACATGGCAAACAATTATCAATGTTTTCCTGAAATGAAGTGCGCTTACCCACCCACCTGTGCGATTAAAGGCATCGTACGCGCTGAAAACCAAATCCCTGTTTTTGTATTATATCGTTCAAGTGAGCCCTGATAAGGCCATTCAAGAAGTCTGCAGTCTCGAAAGTGAATCGAAATGGAGTTTTTTCTAGTTGAAAACGTCTTTCTGGGTTCGGGGGTTGGCCTTTGGGTCGATCATCTGTTACGTCCATTCACGAAATGAGGAAAGAATGTAATTGAACAACAAGTGATATAGTAGAAATGAGTGGAACTTGAGGAAATATGTAATAGGATTACGTCATGAATGTCCTTTCTGCACATATTGGTCAAACTTTTCTCCTTTAGAACTTAGCTAAGAGTAAGATGATTGGGATTTGATCGGGAGATCATGGGTCAAAACAGCTATTCGTAGCGATCGACTCTTCCTTTCTCATGAGTCGATTGGTTAAATGGGGTCTGAAAACGAAGAAAAAGTGGTCCGGAAAAGCAGTTTCCAGAGACTTTTTCGCGATTATTTCAACATGGTTGTTGTGTACGGTACCAGAGCTTCCATTGTATGCTGAAAACTCAGAAACGATTTCCGTCGTGAACGATGCCTTTAAGGCCGGGTATGTTACACCCGCCAAATTTCCTTGATTGTATAGCTGGTAGACACCTATATTTTCGCCAGCGGGTTGCTCTGCTTGATCTGCATTTCTGCCCCTTCATTCAATGGAGGCTAGTGCGACCGCCGCTATTGAAGTTTCCTGCCGGGAAACACAATATTGGTTGCCGAACACCTCATACACTGGAGGGGGCTAGCGCAGCTCTTCAGGGAGCAACCCTCCGGGCACCGGCGCTTGCCCTCCCCCCCCCCAATCGGGGGGGGGGGGCGCTACCGCCTAAGTGACAATTTGGCTTGATCGGAGCCCCCTCGTCGCTGCCCTGAAGCCCCCTGTCACTGCCCCGGAGCAGTGACGTCACGGCACCGGAGCAGTGACGTCACGACTGAGGAGCAGTGACGTCACGTCCCCGGAGCAGTGACGTCACCCTCCCCCCCACGGAAAGCGTCTCCGCCTTCCTCCAAAACTATTCCTTTCTGACAGGTACACGAAGTCCCCGTCCAGGGCCGGCCCTATTAGGCCGAATGCGGCTCTCTAGGAGGTGAGGCGCCTTTTATGCCGGTTGAACACGTGATAGATCACAGGAGAAATCACGTCAAATCGCGGCAAAACTTGACGTGAATGACGATGCGCGCGTTCGGACTACTATTTCTTCTCTCATCGCTATTGTCGTAAACTACCTTCTTCGACTTCTTCCCATCTTTTCCAACTCTTCCTCTAGGGGGGGGCAAGCGCCGGAGGAGAGCAGGGGCCTCCCCTGAAGCCCCCCCGAGGGAGACCTCCGCTGTTGCTCCCACAAGTCGAAAACGGGCTCTATTGTCCGGCGCTTGCCCCCCTGCAGAGTCTGAGACCGGGAGAGGGAAAGCGTCGCAATTCTCCGCTCCCGGAGTTCCATTAGTACAACCTAAGCAATGAATATCGAGATGGGTATGCATTCGATCCTGTTTAATCACCCTGCGCAATCATAAGCCTAGCACCTCTGATTCGAATGCCCTTCTCTGGCATTGGGGGGCTCCTAGCCCACGACTGTGGGGACTGGGGCGAGAATACCGCGAACTGGCGCACGCGACTTTGCCGTGGTATTCTCCGGCTAATTTCGTGGGCCACGAGCGAAAGGCTTTTTTCCAACTTTATAGTAGCCCACGAGTATACGGCTGTCATTAGTCGATGATTTGGTGTCGCTCCAAGCCCACGACATGGCCGTTTTCAAGAGTTGCACGTAAGCCGACGTTGATTGTGTTGAGACAGATAGAAACGTGTTCAAACAAATCGCCACCTCATGGTTCGACATCATTTTAAACATTGTCATTTGTTCATCCACACCTCATCCCCAACCCTTTTGTTTTCTTTCGGCTTGGAATGTCCTTCTTAATATTTTCTTATTCTGTTCGCTGTGTGTGTATGTGTGTGTGTGTGTGTGTGTGTGTGTGTGTGTGTGTAGGTGTGTATGCGTGTATGTTTGTATATGTGCATGTGTGTGTATGTGTGTGTATGTGTCTATGTGCGTGTATGTGTGCATGTATGTGTATGTGTGTGTCTATGCGTATGTCTGTGTGCATGTGTATGTGTGTGTGTATTAGAGTATGTCAACGAATATTCGGAAAACGAATATTCGGCCGAATAGGGCCCCCTTCAGACTTCGTCGAAAAGCCTGCTGAGTCCGACTGAGTCCGGTTGCCCCCAGCGCCAACCAGTTCCTCTGCGAAACACGCAACTGATAGTGGTGGGGTGAGGATGATTTCGGTTGGGACGCAGCAGGACTCAGTGGGACTCAGTCGGTGCGTTGGCCCCGCCCTTATACGCATGAGAACCATCAGTATCGACCGGGGGGATTGCGGTGGGCATCAGACGGTCGCAGTCGGACTCGGTGGGTTGATTTTTTTGCACCCGTCTCCCACGAATTTGGTGCGTATCGACCCGGTGGGACTCAGTAGATCCACCGACTATGACGGGGGCCTAAAGGAATAATCCGGCCGGAATAATGAAGGAATTTGGCCGAACAAAGGAATAAAGAAAAATTCGATTATTCGAAAAAATCAATTTTTTGATTAATTCGTTTATTCGGATATTCGAGAAAGTCAATTTTTCGAATAATTCGGTTATTCGAAAGGCCCAATATCCGAATATTCGGCCGAATAAACGAAAAATTTCACAAAAAGGGGAAGCAGACTCCGGCAAGTTCATTTTTGCAGTCCAGAAGTGAAATGTCTCCAATCAAGCTGGTAGAAAGTTCGAATATGGGCGGTCTCCGAGGTCATCACACCTTCTGAAGATGCGAAAAACCTTTGCATGCACAAGTGCTGCCAAGCTACAGAAACGAGATAGAACTTGTGATTGTCCTGTTGGGTTGGTATTCGTGATGAGCGGAATTGAAATACGAAACATCGGAAATCGGGTTTCGACATGGAAATCCCTTCCTGGGTTTGAATATCAAATAAAAAAACATCTGAAAATACGGGTGGATGATTTACCGGTAGACTCTCCTTTCGCTCCCAGTCCGGCAGTGGGAGCAGGCAAAGAGCTGGTCCTCAATCAGAATAACAATTGTTGTAAGTGCGTCGTTTTTCTTTTCAAAGTTCAGTTATCAAAACTTGTCGATCCTCGATTTTGGATGGTGATATTATTGATTAGGTTTTCTGAATTGAGTTTTTTCATCTGTCATACTGAAGATCTTCGAATAATAACTTCAAGAGTTCATTGTACTTTTTTTTGTAAACGTAAAAAGCGCGCATTGTTGCGCGTGTCCAATGGTTTAACGGTTATAAGGCGATAGAATCCAATGAGAGCAGCGGTCTAAGCTCAGACAAACGGCAGGATAATACTAGGTGTGCAATCGCTTGAGTCGAGTGGCCGTATCCATGAAACTATAGGCAATAACGATTTTAGTGTGCTAGAGGAGAGTAGGTACCGTAATCTTTGCCGCAAAATTAAATACTCAGCCGCTGTGGTTTGCAGGCCAAACAACTTTGGCGGGAACTGATAATTTTCTTCTTTATATTGCTCCATGTGTTTTTTTTTTGATTATGGCTGGACGGACCGCTGCACTCCAATAAAATGGGGTACTACAGTGTTCGAAACATAATTTGGGAATTGGTGCTATCGCTATAGGGGGGGGGGAACATGGCTGTTGGTTTTGGGCGCGGCCATTTTTCCGCGTCGCAACGGCTGCACTGATTTTGGAAGGGGAGGAAAACATGGGTTGGTGTTGTAAATCCGTTTCCGAAAAAAAAAACGGAAAAATGGGCGTGGCCAAGTGCGATAGCCAGCTGCCCCCTCCCCCTGCTGCGATAACACCCGACCTGTTTGTGAACCTCTTCAAAAAACCCATAAGGGATGATGAGGTTTCAGAATTATGAGTCCATTCAGTTGTTTTGCCCGCAACCAACACTCCCGATGCATTTATTTTCACGGCAACGATTACGGTACCTATTCTCCGCTTGCACACTGAAAACGTTCTTTTGAACTATAAACGTTCTCGTAAACTATGGGAACCTCCCGGGATGGTTTTGAGAACCAGCCGATGTATGCGGCGTGCGAACTTTGGACCTTCCCGGAAGGCTCCCATAGTTTCATGAATATGGCCACAGGTAAATTTCATGGTGAACAGCGTTCGAACCTGGTGAACAGCAGTAGAGCCCTGGGTGGTCAGCTGTGCAAACTCAGGTCAATAGTTGGTGTATACCGCTAAGACTATACCTCAATATCGCTACAGCAACACGTATATGACACGACAATAGTGCGCCAGTGACGCGAGTATAACACGTCAATACCACTGCAGTAGCGCGATGGTAGCACGTCAACAAAATGGTAATAGCAGGACAAAACCGCGCCGGCACCGCGAAAATGGCAGGACAAAACAGCGCCCACACCGCGACGAAACCCCGTCGATACCACGGGAAGGGCGCGTATATTTCGCGGCAGTGACACGCCAGTACCGCGACTATCACGATTTGGGGCTCGGAGCCCAGTTGTCCGAGCGCTCGGAGCGGTTTTCTTGTGGGCTAGGAGCTCCCCAGTGCCAGAGTTAGCACATTCGATCCTGTTCGCTAACCTATTTTTTTCATTTAGAGCCAATTGAGCTCATTGGGTTATCGGGGGCAGGTTGTAAGGAATTCTTTGCTTTGTGCGTTATTCAATCAAAAGTTCTTTTGTTTGTGGGTTCGGCATAAAGATTAGTTCAACAATGGAATGCGAGTAGATACAGTCGGCGCGAATCGTTGTGAGACTTTGCGTTCCTTGTTGTATGTTGGCACAAACTCGGTGTACGTATTCTTCGAAATATGCACACCGAGTTTGCGTCAATGCACAACAAGGAACGCGAAGTATCAGTACGATCCGTGCAGACTGTAGATGGTCAGGCGCGAGTATCAGATTTCTCTCTGTACCAAGAAATCAAGGAGTGGTATTAGGGATACACGTATTCGAAACCCGTTTGCAATTCTTCTAAAGGTTGCTGCAGGTTATGGTTGCTAAATGATGAGATATCGTCTTGGATCGTTCCTTTTTGCTCCCACCTTTCTCACGACTACTTGAGCGGCTAACATCGGACTTCCAAGGGTCCAATCCTAGCCGCTCAAGTAGTCGTTAGTATCTAGACATTGTATGCCTAGATATAGCCAACTAATCTAACCATCTCCTTGTCAGGCAGCGTCCATACGAGGCGAAAGCGCGCGATTCCGCTGTTGTGCGCGTCTCAACCCTCCTCAACGCTGGAGTTGCCCGTGCCCGCAATTAAGCACTGGCAGACACCCCCACCTCGTTTCGATTCGATTGACAGTCTTTGACCGGGTGATCAATCGCTCAAATGGGCGCAACGGCTGATCATTTCCTAAGATTTGCGTATTCTGTGGTGGGGATATGGGGTACAAGGGCAATAGTTTTGCTACAGGTTTTGTGCCTCCTACTCTAGGGATTAAGCAGTAATCTCGAAACTCGCTGCTTCCTTCTTTGAGCAGGCGTTAGCGTGCGAGGGCGAGCGGGTGTGAGGGGCTGAGCAGAGTGCCATCAGGGCGCGGCGCGGCTTGATGGTGAGCTGTCGTATTGATAGATCGCCGCGGTCTATCAATACGGCAGCCCAACATCAGGCCGCGCCGCGCCCTTGTGGCACTCTGCTCAGCTCCTGAGCGCGCGTGAGCGGTCAGCAAAACGTGTGCCCCTGATGAACATCGATTTTGCGTAATCGCACGCTCTCGCGCCTTATGAACGCTGCCTCAGAGGATGAATACCGAGAAAAAGATTATTCAAAAAACTGGAATAAAAAAATCGACTATGACGCCGTCTTTCGATGACCGGTCACGGCTTTCAGTTCAACGCAAAGTGAGCTTCATCTTTCGGTTGTCTACCTTAGGGTTATGAGAGTCCAGGAGGCGCAGCACAAACAACGACCCCATTGTCTTAAGTATACTTTCGGGATGTTCGTGACCATCTGTTCGAAGATTATTTCTGAAATTAAAACTCTTTGTTTGCTGCAGAACTTTGTCACCGAAATCTTTGTAATGCCAATATTTGACTATACCTTGCCTTTAACTAGAATTTTGCATTCCTATGTGACAGTTCTGTTAGAAGAATATTCCATTTTCACGACTCCTGTCGATAACAGATTTTGTATGTGACAGAAAACACCTCCAGCGGAGGTACAATTTTCGACATCGCTGAACATTCGCAGCAAAACTCCATGAGGCTACAAAACGTATTTGTGGCGAAAGAGCAGTGGAGTCGATTCCAGGAAGAGCACATGAGGGGATAGGGTCTCCCTATACACCGAGGGAGGTGATGTCTGGCCTTTCGCGGCTCTAATTCCACTCGGGACCACTTCGCTTGCATTGAGTGGCGTCACGTGTCGAACTGCAAAAACGGGACAACTCTTCCCCATGTGTGTAGAGAGCCCCTGTCCCACACATGAGAACCCCTTAAAGCGGTTCGGCTCCGATTGAGAAAACCTACCATCTTGATGCAAATAAGGCGTCGTCTTATCGAGGAGGCGTCACGATGACGAAGAGCTATGCGCCATTTGAGTAAGCCCTTTCACCCTAGTTACAGTCCGTTCCATAAGCATTGGGACACTTGATTTTTTGCTCCACTTCTCGCAGCTTTGAAGCTAGATTATTATCGCATGGACCATTAGATCCCTCACTCAAAATATATATGTAGACCGATTTTCAGCGTATTTGGTTTTCTCTGTAAGGTTTTACGCTTGATTTTGCTCAAAACAGTCTCTTTTTCTCCGTCCCATAATCATAGAGACCCCCGATTTTCTCTTAACTTTTCCAGATTCACAGACAAGTATTTCAACGAGGTCTACCGCTCTGCTGCTGATGAAAACCGAAATTGAAAGCTCACTAGAGATACCCAGAATTTTCATTTATGTTTTTATTGGTTGTCGCATAATCACAGCAGAGAAAACAGCAAACGCAGGCTCCTATCCCTTCTCTACGACAACCACACTGTAAATTTATGTGTGAACATTGAGAATGACGAGTTTTCAAAGCCAGCGCTAAGCTTTCTCAAGAAAAAAATCAGCCGCAAAAGCTGAACTATTACTGAGCTTTGAACAAATCACCATTGACCGTGAACATACCAGAAATCCAATCGAGGACTGCAATCGAGGACCTCTGTTTGCTGAATTACAAATGTTTTCAAAGGCGTGTCTCTAGTATCTGGTTCACATTCCATTATTTGCCCTCTGCTTTGATTCGAAAATTATCCGAAATTATCCGACCGGATAGCCGTATCCGAATCAACGGAAAATGGCATTATCCGAACCGACCCATTAGCCGAAGAATTACCTCCGGATAACGAATAGAGCATTGACCCATGTCATCCCTTGAGAGTTTGTGCTGCAGGAAAGAGAAATTTAAAAAAGTCACTCACCTAAGAATTTCGAAGCTCAAAACATTTGCGACGTTAGGTTTGACGTACTGTACGTAGTGCACAAACTTTCATAGGTTTTTTCAAAAACAGTTTTTTTCTTCAATCTCTTTGAGGGACCATAACTCCATCCTAGAAGGTCCTCTCAGATAATAGCACCGGCTGAGCGGGCGGAGAAGTAGGCTCGCCGGCTGAGCGGGCAGGCCTATTTTGGGGACGGGGCGTCTTACCGGCTGAGCGGGCGGGCATGCTTCATACCGGCTGAGGGGCATGACTTTACGGGGTCAGTGGGCGAACATAAATCCACGGCGGAGCATGTTACCGGCTGATCAGGCAGCCATAGTGTTACCGGCTGAGGGGCATGGCTTTACGGGGTCAGCGGGCAGGCATACGCATATCATTGGCCCAATACTGAAGAGCTAAAGCAAACAAGGGTTATGTACGGCGCGATCAAAATGGACTTCGAGCTCATTCGGGTGATGGCATTCGAATCGGTGGTCAGCCAAACGATTTGGATCATTGACACCTCACCCCCTAAGGTTCGTTGGGACCGTGGGGCGTGACAGCGGGTCAGTTCATGAATTTTGAAGCAAGGGAAATATTGCCGCTTCATGGATGAAGCGCAAGCATCGAACTTGCTGAGGATTAGGGAGGGAGGGCCTATTAGGGCTTCATTTGCTCCTGCAGATCGATATCATTCACATGGTAAGCAACTAATACTGGGTGGGCGAACCTCCACTTACCGGCTGAGGGGCAGTGAATGCGGGGTGAGGGGGCAGTGAACGCGGGGTGAGGGGGCCACCACTTGCCGGTTAAGCGCTCCACCTTTTACCGGCTGAGGGGGCAGTGAATACCGGGGCTTGCCCGGGTACAATGCCTGGTCAGCCGGTATTACCTGCCCCCTCAGCTGGCGTTACTGCCTGAGTTGTACGATTTCAAAGACCTCATTGGAAAAGCAGAAAAACGATTCTTATCGTGAACACTGCCTTCAAGAGGTGGGGTGATATTTGAGGTGTTCCTGTACTTCTGGTTCGTTTTTCTTAATTTCTACGTCATTTTAGTCCTACTTGGGGCCGCTTGATCAATATAGCGAATAATCCCAAATTTGAAGATTATCGTGAACACTCCCTTTAACACTTAAGAGACCGCGTGTCCACACTGCGCACCCACGGCTGTTTTGCCCCTCGGACCGAGTGTCCACACTGCGCTCCCACGCCATTAAACTTTTAATATTTTTTACATTTCTATGGCGTGGAGTCTTTCTTGATCACGGATAGGTTCTTTATAATGTAACCTATTTACACTCACAGTGGTCAAGCATTTTCAGTGTTCCTAGTAATTTTACAAGCATTCCGAAAATGACAGTTTTCGATTTTTCGAGCTTCTTTGACCGGAAAGAAATCGTTCCAAAGTCGGCTAAGAAGGGTTATCAATGATGCTTAACACGAAACTGATGTTCTATAGTTGATTGTCGAAATAGTAGTGCCACCTATTTGAGATAATTGTAGAAGGTCATCATTTCAAATTTTCCTGCCTTGACCTCGAGGGTTATTCGAGTTGCTGCACAAAGTTCTGGTTTTTACTTTTCAATTTCCAATGAAATTTCTTTCGAATGCGATATAGCCATTGGTCAACTTTGTTTAAAATTTCGCTAAATTTCGAGTGGAAGGTAACTTGGGGGGAAAGGGGTGAAAACCTAGAAGTAGTTCAGTGCTTAAGATTTTATTGAAATTTAACTACGGGGTATATTTGGAGGCGCTGAACAATGAAGTGGTGCATATTTCTTAGTTTTCTAAAGCTTCGCTGGCGTCTGTCGTTCGTTATCCGTTTGTTAACGATTCAGGTTTTGGTGCGACTTCGCTCACGTGGTCATTGGGGAGATGGGGTGCTGATCATGAATCTGATCCCCATTTTGAAATTCTGATAAAATTTGTGTTGGTCGCATCAGACAACTTGGTAGATCAAAGTGTTTGAGTCCCTCAAAATTTCTATATGAGGTTTATTAGGGCATTACAAAGGAGACGTTTGTTTATTTTTTCAAATTTTCAATACTGTGGGTCCGCCTAGCACGGCTCAATCCTAACCAGGGATAAGCGGGAAAAAATAGGAAATTTCGGAAATCGGTTTTCGGGTTTCGGAACAAAAAATTTTTTTCTCGGGTTTCGGAAATCGGGCGCGAAACGCCTGAAAATGCGCGGAAATGAGATTTCGGAACGCGAAACGCGGGAAAATTCAGAGACCATCTAGTGCTTTCTTACGTCCCAGATTACCGATATTTTCGCATTCCGCGGCGTTTTCTGCGGTTTTCGGAATGCGTAATGCCAAAATTGCGCGAAACTGCGGATTTCGGAACGCGAAACGCGGAACTCCGCTCATCCCCGATCCCAACCACTAGCTGTAACCTGAAGAAAATTCTAGAAGTCGACAACCAACGCTTATTTCGTTACCAGCCTTGTGCATGTGAAGCTGAAATAGCTTCCAAAAAAAAAGCAGGTCCGCGAAAAAGCGGTGGATCATTGCTTCACCATGGCCTCACTCCAGATTTCTGTGGAGCGACATACTCTCAGGTGGGGTGGAAAAGGAATATTGGTTTGTCTAAGTAAAGAAAAGCCTGCTCCGATCAAAATGGTTCCCAGCGGACCGCGTGTCCACACTGCGCACCCACGGAAACGATTAGCCGTGGAGCGCACCGGTCCGCTGTGGAAATTCGCCGTGGAGCAGGCGGTCTCTTAAGTGTTAAGGAAGAGGGTGCATTTCTAATATCAGGCCCTCTGTTTTTGGTGTACTTCTATTAGAGGTGTACTTCTAATAAAGGGATTACGGTATGTGGAATGAAGGTTAAACAGGGTGTAAAATTAGAGGCAACCCCGTGGATGACCCCTTTCTCATTTCTTCGTTACACGGTATCTCGAAACTCACTTCACGACGTGACAAATGAAAGGTGCACACTGAAACCTATAATCGTTAGCCCCGTCTTGATGTCATTTAAAGTGACTATTATCTGGTGTTTCGTAGGTATCACCTAGAAGAGAATGGGTTTTTGTACGCCTTTTCGGAAGAAAAGGTTCAATTTTTGGTTGAATCAGATGCGAAATTCGCAACCGCATATGACGTCCGCATTGGATTTTTTCTTAAAGGCAGTGTCCACGATAAAAACCATGTCTGATTTTTTGGTGGAGATCGGCAGCTGCGGGTCCTAGCGCAATCCTAACGTTGAAAAAACTAAGAAAAATGAGATAGGAATGGTCCTTCACGGCCCCAAAGTTGGACACCGGTCAGCTCGTCACACCATAGATGCACTTTCCACGCCCACCGACGTGAACAAATGAATGCACGAGATTGTGAGATGAGAAATGGTTTCCGATCAATAGCCCCGTTCTTCCCCTCATTCTCAACTTCTCTCTTTACTCAGGTCACCTCGCATACATCGGCTGCAAAAGATGGAAGTTACAAGCCTTGGACAACTCGTCCACCATGCTTCCCTAGCTCAATTTTTGAGGGAACTCAACTCTGTTCCTAGAAGGTCTTGTAAGATTCCAAAAACATCATTGGAATCAGCATGGAACCGTCCTTTAAGATAGGCAAAAAAGCAGGGAAACGATTCGTATCGTGAACACTGCCTTTAAGTTCCAACTCAAAGCGCGAAACTTTAGTCGGCTTTATGACGTGTGAGTTCAAAGCTGAAAATCCCGGAATCACAGTGCGTAAAGCATGCTTTTTCTCGTCAGTAGTAATTTTGCTCTATTCTCGTTGGCTATCGTAGTCTTTCTCGGATCGTATAGGTTTGAGTGACTTTCGTAGCAGTGTAGATGGAAAAAAGTGGTGGAAAGTACTCTTAGCTAGCTTTAGCTTCTCGTCTTTCAGTATCCCGATGCAGTGAGACACTATTGTTCTGATGATTGAGTATGAGATACGATTTTGGTTAGAAATGGGGCGTGTCGAAGTGCAGAAAAGATCTTTGGATTGTCACCATGAAGAAATTTTTATTCATTCTAGGCAAAATGAAAAGTTCCCGCTAGAATCTCGGTTTGCTTCATTGGACCATCAGTTCATAATGCTTTGGGTTGAATTTCAAATAGTACTTATTATCGAACAATCTGGAACTGACAGACGCTGAGAATCGCCACTATACGTACTACCGGACGCGTGTAGGGAAGTGGCAATAGGCGCAACTCTCGCACACACGCTCGAGTGATCGATCTTTGCCTAATACCAACCAAAATATGTATTCCTTCGCTGTCGTTGAATTGGTACCAGACTTATCTGGGAGAATTAGAACACTGTTTTAAACATCAGCTGGCCCCGAAAGTGGTTGTATTGGCTTAACACACCTTCGAAAGTCTCCAAGATTCTTAACGGAAATCGAATGCGTAGCGCATTCCCCGAGGGATTTATCAACGCCGAGAAATTCAATTTCGGAACTGATTTTTTTTTTATTTGAAGCTTTTGTGGTCTCTTCCACCATGCTTTTTACCAGAGGTGTTTATTATTAAGGCAAACGCAGGAGGAGATAGGACATTAACGTCTATGCCGCCTTTAACCAATGGGTCAAGGTTGTTAAGAGTGCTGAAGCATCATGACGTGACCTTACTTCAGGATATGAGGTGTTTCCGTGTAGATCATACTACTCTCCCCCTTTCCAACAAGGCCTCAGTCAGCCCTTCCCCTCAATTAATTTTGGTGTGGTGATCAAGGGGGGGGGGGAGTCTTAAAGTGTGAAGACTAGAGCCTTTGTTCAAATTATATCCCAATCCTGTATTCATCTTGAAAATCCGAATAACCGCGCTAAAAGAGGTTTGAACACATCTTTTTGCACCCCAATTATCTGAAACAAGCCGATGTACGAATGTACAATACCCGCGCTAAGTTTTGTAAAAACGGGGAGCATCTGGCAAACATGGCAAAAAAAGCGTCCGATGCATGTAAATTTTTTGAATGAAGACTTTTTTCAATTCTGAAAACGCCATCATAATCACAGAAGAAATTCCTACCTAATTGTGTGACTTGCATGTCAAAACTCCCTGAAATCGCTTTGTTTTTTGAGGAAATATTTCTTGCAATCGTTTTTCAAAAACGTCGCGCGGCGAAGTGTAATTGAAGAGCAATCTGTCTTCATTTAAAAAAGTTACATACATCGGACGCTTTTTTGCCAAGTTTGATAGATGCTCCCCGTTTTTACAAAACTTAGCGCGGGTTGGTTTTTTTTTCGATGGTATTTCAGGGCTTGAGCTATTGTCGAGTATTTTCTCTGCCGTTACCCCTCCAGAACTGTGTTCGAAGGAATACGCGTCATTCTTATTTCATTGAATTATCCTTGCTCTGAACTTTTTCTTAACAACAGTTCAGAAGGTTTTGGCTCGATTTTTTTACCTTTGATGTGTACAGGGTGCCTATTAAAGGCAGTGTTCACGATGAAAATCGTTTGCTTGTTTCTTCGCCTATCTTGAAAACGGTGCCATGCTGATTCCAATGATGTCTCTGAAATCGTACAAGACCTTCTGGAAACGGAGTTATGATCCTTCATAAATTGAGCTAGGAAAGCATGGTGGACGAGTTGTCCGAGGCTTGTTACTTCCGTCTTTTGCAGTCGATGTATGCGAGCTGACCTGAGGGAAGAGATAAGTTGAGAATGAAGGGAGCAACAGGGCTATTGATCGAAAACGATCGCTCATCTTACGATCTCGAGATTTCATTGGTTCACGTCGGTGGGCGGGCATTGCGCTTTTTTGGGGGGGGGGAACGTTTAGGCCGAAATCGGGGTGGAGACGCAGAGGAAGCCATTTCCTCTATTTGTCAACAAATACGATTATCACACAAACTTATGGAGTGAAAAGTCTTAGATATGGCAGAACTAACATATGGAACTGAAAAGTGTATAACATTATCGTTAATTCTCAACTCGCAGTTAGTTTTCCACCCTCTGTCTTCCCTGTCTACACTCTGGCTTTTCGGCCTAAACGTCCCACACCCCTCTAAGTTCTCCTTTCTTAGAACCTCGGCATTATGCGATATTTTTGGTTATTCTTATGCCGGACGAGGTTGTTGGATGGAATGATTTTATTTTCGACCTGACGTTACGACTGACGTCTTCTTCAGAGACCAAGTCGTTCCAACGAGGCTCCGCTACTACCGTTGTGAGTAGACCGGTCTGCGCAAATGAACGAATGAAGCGTTTCTTTTGCGCACACTTGTCTACTCACAACGGTAATTGCGGAGCCCCGATGAAGTGACTTGGCCTCTGAAGAAGACGTCAGTCGAAACTTCAGGCCGAAAATAAAATCATTTCATCCAACAACCTAGTCCGGCTTAAGAATAACCAAAGTACCAGTTGTTCTTCCAAGAAAGCGGTCAAGGTATTCTATTCACTTACTTATCTTTCCATACATAGTAATGAAAGAGAGTGGCGTCTGTCGGCCCGTCCGTCTGTCCGTCTGTCAGCAATGCAAAATGCGAGTCAATGTGCGATGAACGCCTATGACGGGCAAGTGATTATGTATAATTCGTATTCGTCACGCCCTCACTGTTGCAGCACGCAGCTCGAAAATAGGCGTGATCGGACGAAGAATGATTGAGCAGGTACCACGCAGTTTTAGCACCGTAAGCATCGAGCTGTTTGCTGCAGTAGCGGTTTTCTGCAAATGCAGACACGAATTTAGTTTGGATAGGGATAGTGAAAAGCATTTGGTGGCTAATTCTTCCTACAGTGATTTCATCTTCTCATCGTATGGGGGGCGATGGCTGATTAGGTACTAATCTTTACCAACGGGCCGCTCGCTTCAATGGAGTACCCTGAGGTTTCGAACTTCAAAAGACGGCTACCATATTTTCACTTTGAGAAACACATCTACTTTTATTTCTCATGCATTTTTTTGACGTACTTCTAGCAGGGGTGTACTTCAAATGGAGGTGCACTTCTATTTTTCAACCTTCTTTTTTGGAAATAAGTAAGAATTCGAATCACAAAACTATGAAAAGATCAACAACCGTGAAAAGTGGGCTACTCACGTCCGTCACCTCAACTGTAAAACCGTAAACCTGTTTTAGAATCTAGTCCTCTCTTCGTGGTGTACTTCTCTTGGAGAAAATACGGTCCTGAGTGCAAATTGAAATGCAGAGGACAGGTTAACTCGTTTTTGTGCACTGGGCCTACTACCACTTCCCAGCTCCCCCTCCCCCCCCGACATGCGTTCAAAGCAGGTAACACTTCAATCATTTCCTATATCTATTACCGGGCCTTCGGAACATGGGTTTACTAGCATTCCACATGCAACCGTTAAGGCAGTCTAAGCCAACTGAGACTTGTAAATAAGAATCTCGACACCACACAAAGACTGCCACCATATGACCGTTTTCACTTCATGCTCGAAACCACTGTCCCGTAACTGTGAAGA
This sequence comes from Aplectana chamaeleonis, assembly GCA_029168955.1. Taxonomy (NCBI): domain Eukaryota; kingdom Metazoa; phylum Nematoda; class Chromadorea; order Rhabditida; family Cosmocercidae; genus Aplectana; species Aplectana chamaeleonis. The sequence continues at coordinate 135,492 of JAPDOI010000218.1, read as the reverse complement.
AATACGCCTCCGAAATGTCCTAAAAAATACGTCTCTAAAAATCAATATATGTATATTAGGCTATACGATCAAAGAAATTAATGGGACACATGTTACGTTTGTCAGTTATTTCACATTTCATAACAGCTTTTTCCCTGTGCAAGAAATGCCTCTGTCGAAGTGAACGTATCTCCATAGTGCACATTTTCAGAAATTTAATTACAATTCATTAGGAGGGACAAGGATTCAACAAAGGTATGAAGTGAGGTCGACTCACACATTAGGGGAAACGGCTGTAGTGGTCAGACGCTTTTTCAAGTAGCTCGACTAGGAATAAATCGTCGTGAAGGGTTCCTTTGCGTCTCTGGTTGTCAGTGTGTGCATCGCGAAGTCTCTCTGCCTACAGCAAAATGCGAGCTTGCGACGAACCGCTCCGTCACAAACCAAATGCGAGAGGTATTAGAGCCAAATGATGGGAGCACTGGGGCAGAAGAAAAGTGCAGCAAAAAGCACTCACTTGTGTGGCTGAAAAAAAATCCCCTACACCTTATTCAGAACTATGTTGTTTGGCGCTTCGGTCCCACAGCAATGCCCGCCTTTCCTACATTTCTTATGTTTTGTTGACACTTGAAAAAGGCTAGTCATGTGACCAGAATAAAATTAATGAGTGAGACAGGTGGAATATTGTTCATACTTGGCTGTTTCAGAACGGTTTTGTATTTTGAGCTCTTCACAAGTTGCAATGATCAAACCTTGTTCAAAGACAATTTGAATTTCGGTGCGCATGAAGCGCACACCAGATTTTGTTTTGACTCACCCATGCGCAGCCCAGCGAGTCCAAACTCGAAGTTAAAACTAACTATGGAAGAAAAGCTTTTGATTGCGCTGGAAGGAGCGCAAAAAGCTGATATGAACCACTAAAAATGGTTTGAGATGCTTTACCGAGATTCGATATAATGGGAAACTGTTCACGATCTTGTTGGAGCACTTTAAATTTAAGCCAGGAAGCTGTAAATGGGTGTGCCTACATATATGAAGCTCCTATTCCAATTTTTACCTGATAACTTTACTCTGGAGGGTACTTTCAAGCATGGGTTTACAAGTGTTCGACAACAAGCTTTTTCTAGTACACACATACTATCTGGTTTCGAGCCTGATTTACTCTGTTCCCTCGCGCGCTTGTGCGGAGCGAGGGTATAGAGAGCGAGAAATTGTGGGGAGAAGGAGACGCAGCGTACGCACGCAGACGCAAGCGACGAACGGAAATAAATCACACTCGGAAACAGAGGAGGTTGATCAAACCGGTAATTGGAGCGATCAAGCCGTCTTCAGAGCGCGGTCAACACTAAAAGAGCCGCCGATCAGTACACTTTTATCATAATAGGACACACCGCACGCAAACCATTAGGGCCGTAGCCGTAGGCCTGCGCGCGGTCAACCCTACAGGGCCGAGCACGTTTTCCCAACGGGTGGCCCTCAAAAGTAAATAGTATGGGGTTCTATGCAGTGCCCATAGCAATCCAACACAAAGTGGCCGTCGCTAGGAGGGATGCGTTTAACACTGAAAGGACCGCGTGTCCACACTGCACTCCCACGGCTGTGTTGTCCCTCGGACCGCGTGTCCACACTGCGCACCCACGACATACAACATTCAATACTTTTTAAAGTTTCGAGAGATGGGGTCCCTAAAGAACATCATTAGGTTCTTTATAATGTAACCTATTTACATTCACAGTGGTCAAGCATTTTGAGGTTTCCTAGTTATTTTACCAGCATCTTCGGAAATGACATTTTTCGAATTTTCGAGCTTCTTTGTTCGAAAAGAAATTCTCCCAAACTTTGGTGAGAGGGGTATGATTGATGTTAATCACAAAACTGGTTTCGTCTAAATGGTTTTCGAGAAGCAGAGCTCCAACTAATCGAGATAACTCTAGTAAGTCAATGTTTAAAATTTTGCCGCCTTGAACCCGAGGGTTATCCAATTTTTTGCGCAAAAATCTGTTGTTTATTTTTCAAATTTCAATGAAATTACCGCGGTAATCTAGCCAATGATCAACATTATTTCAGATTTCCTTGTGGAGGGTAACTTGGCGGAATGGGGCCGAAAGCCTGCCGTTGGTTCAGTGCTCCAGAATTTACTGAACCTTCGCTACGGGGTACATTTGCAGGTGCTAAACAATGAATGGTGTTAATCCTACAGTTTTCATTGAGATCGCCATCGTTTGCCGTTTGTTATGTGTTGGTAAACGTCTCAGGTTTTGTTGCGACTTCGCCCAGGTGGTCATTTAGATGGAGCTGAGGTATTGATCCCAAATCTGACTCTCATTTCCAAAATTCTCATGGAATTTTCGTCGGTTACAACAGACAACTTTTCAGGTGAAAGTCTCTGAGTCCGTCGAAAATTCGCTATGAGGTCCATTAGAACATCATGTATCCGAAGTCCGTCCATTTCTCAAAATTCTAATATCTTAGGTTGGTTTCGCGCGGTATAGCCCTAACCATCTGCTGTCACCTATAGAAAATTCCAGAAGTCAAGAGAAAAGCATTGAATTCGTGGCTAACACGCCCGAAAATTTGCGAGAAGTCGTGTTTCAAGTCACCTTGCGCGTGTAAAGTTCATTTAACTGCCCAATTTGAAACTCACCACGTCCGTAAGAAAGTGAATGATTGTGGCTCCATCATGGCCTTTCTCCCATTGTACCCGAGGGTGGAGTGAAAAAGAAACAATGGATGTGTACCATCTAAGATAGCCTGCTCCAATCGAAACGGTTCCCAGCGGACCGAGTGTCCACACATGTCACCCACGGAAATGATTAGCCGTGGTGCGCACCTGTCAGCTGTGGAAATTCGCCGTGGAGCAGCGGTCTCTTGAGTGTTAAAAATAAAATATTGATTGTATCTTGAGCTACCGCAGCTATCTATGGCTCAATAAAGCAAGGTTTGTATAGATAACCAAAATGGCTCAGGATACTATCAATATATCATTTTCAACCGCACCTTCCGACAGAGGTCGCTTGTGTTTTTTAACTATGGACGCTCACTCAGAGGTCACCCAGGAATGACTTAGATGGTCTATTTTTCTGCGCCAGCACAAAACGTTCCTTTCATGTGTATAGGATACTAGAAGTATATTTTGAAGTAAATTAAACAGGCTATGCTGCATCCCATGAGTTAATTGCCACTAGATATGTAGTTTCACAACTTCGTTCAAACGAGCATTTTCGAAAAATCCGCAGTTAGAGCTTTCGTAAAGTATCAGGATCCACCACAATCCGAAATTCAAAAAAAAATGATAAAAACAAAACGGCGAATCGAAAAGAACAACATGGATGAATATGCGTAGAACATGAATTAGGGAAGAACAGTTTTGAAATACAGAACAAAAAGGAACCCATGAACCTCGCCATTTGGAAGAGCGGAATCTTAAATTGAAACTGCGCGTAGATTGAGACGCAAGTCAACCCAGAACACACTACACACCACTTCACGGTGGGACGCGATCAAACCGATTCTTCCGGGACATCATTCCTATTACTGAGCCTGCGCGCGATCCGACCGGATGGCGAAGCCGTTGTATTGCCAGCACCAGAGTGCAATTGCTCTGACCGCGTCCTATGGGCGAGTTTCTTCGCGGTAAGTCCTAATTGGGCTTTTGATCGCGGTCGAAACGGTTCCTGAGCGCGGTAAGTACTATTTGGCAAGTTCTGTGCGCGACAAGTCCGCCCTTATGTCTGAGTACTTTTATTTCCCAAGTAACTTACTTAATGTCGCAAGTAACTTACGTTTATGTCACAAATAAATTACTTCTAGTATACAAGTAACTCACCCAGAAGCAACAATTAATTCATTTCTAAAATGCAGGTGACATCGGTACGGCACCGCGTGTGTGTGATTGTCGCGAGCCACAGCAGAGAAAGCCCCGCTTCGGTCCACTGCAAGGGCATAATCTTCGCCAAGGTTTGGGGTGAGAAACCACCCTCCCCGACGACTGCGGCGAAAGCTGCCCCCCCCCCCCCCCTTCCCCAGCCGTGAAAATACCCTCTATCCAGAAAACCCAAACAGGCAGCAGCGACCGTTTATCCATACGTGCTCGGATGTGTTCTACGCTCAGTAAAGTGATCATGCCTTGAAATATAGATTTCGTTGTATCAAAAGTAGCACATACTTTGCGGTAGTCGCATAAGTCACAACTGTCACAGGTTGGAACAAAAAACTAGTGAAACTAAAACCCGAAAAGCTAAAGTTGGAATAAGACGATAAAAGGTCTCTAGAAGATCGAATTTATGGAGAAATCTCGATCGACGGCAGCATTCTACGCCGGCGGTGAAATGATTGAGACTATTTTCCGCCGCCGCTCGCTGACGGCGTCGCTAAGGGAGGCTCTGCTTTCGCAGCGGCAAAAACACTGCGAAATATCCGCGTCGCTGTCGAACGACACGATGCCCACCTCGTCCGCTGCTTGACGCCCCCCCCAATTCTCCATCATTTCCTGCCGCAGCGAGATTCGCCGCGTTGCTATTTCGCAGAGTGCTTTATGGTTTAGGCGAAGAAAAAAAGCTCTACTCGCTGCCGAACACGTCATGACCTGTCCACTGTTAACCAATGTGATAAAACACATATGGATAAACGGTCGCTGCTGCCTGTTTACAAGAATCCCACCTCTATCCGTCACATGTCAAAAAATATGCTGGAAAATATGAGAATTTGGAGCAGTTAGTACACGACAATAGAGGCCAGAGAAGGCATAGTTGGTCAAACGCACGCATCGTCATTCACGTCAACTTTGTCCCGATTTGAAGTGATTTGTCCTGTGATCTCTCTTTCTCGTGCTCAACCGGTATAAAAGGCGTCTAACCCCATAGAGAGCCGCATTCGGCCCAACAGGGCCGGCCCTGAACGGGGACTTCGACTGCCTGTCAGAAAGGGATATTTTTGGAGAGCGGCGACGTTTTTTTTGGGGGAGGACGACGCCAGGGCTCCGATGCCGTGAGGTCAGTGCTCCGGGGCAGTGATGGCAGGACTTCAAGGCAGTGACGGCAGGACTCAGGTCAAGCCTAATTCTCCCTTTGGTGGTCGCCTCCCCCCCCCATTGGGGTGTGGGGCAAGCGTCGGTGCTCGAAGGGTTGCCACCCCTCTGTAAAGCTGTGCTAGCCCCCTCCAATGTATGAGCGACTCGAAGTCGCCTTCCAGGGTCGGCATCAGAGTGACGAATGAGGACTCGAGTGGGATGAGGCACCTTATCGACAGGCTGTGCACTTGTCAAGCACGTTACGCGTGACCATCTACTAGGGAGGATTAATGGGCCACTCATACACTGGAGAGGGCTAGCGCAGCTCTTCAGAGGGGCAATCCTCCGAGCACCGACGTTTATCCCCAATCGGGGGGGGCGATCGCCGAAGTGAGAATTAGGCTTGATCTGAGCCCTGCCGTTACTGCCTTGAAGCCCTGCCGTCACTGCCCCGTAGCACTGACTTCACGGCCCCGAAGCACTGACGTCACGGCCCCGGAGCACTGGCGTCACCCTCTCCTCTCCGGGAGGCGTCATCCGCTCTCCTTCAAAAATGGGAAGCGGTCATTGCTCACCCGTGCGTTTTGCGTCGCGGTCGGTGAGCGCCGCGCGCGGCGGGAAGGGCGGCGACGAGACATCCCAGCTCTCAAGTGAAATCAAGTAAACTAGCATGTTTCGAAGCATTATTTGAATTGTTGTGTTAGTTTTATGCCACTAGCGATAACCGTTTTGCCGTATATGGTGCAGGTGACTCATTACCACGATGGCGGCTTTTCCGCGTTCGACGCGCGCGCGACACTCACCGGACCGTGACGCGTACGCACGCTGGTGAGCAATGTCATGGAGCCTACAAAAATATCCCTTTTTCATAGGAACTTAAAGGGCCGGCTCTAATGGGTCAAATGCGGCTCTCTATGAGGTGAGGCGCCTTTTATACCGATTGAGCACGTGATTGACAGATCACAGGAGAAATCACGTCAAATCGGGACAAAATTTGACGTGAATGACTATGTCTGCGTTTGGACTATGCCTTCTCTGGCCTCTTTTGTCATAAACTACCTTCTCCGACTTCTTCTACTATCTCTCCTCTCTTTCTCTCGGGGGAAGCGCCGGTGGAGAGAACAGGGGCCTTCCCTGAAGCACTCTCGGGGGAGGCCTCTGCTGTCGCTTCCGAAGTCGAAAACGGGCTCTATTGTTCGGCGCTCGCCCACTCGCAGTATCTGAGCAATACAAGTTACTTGCGAGATTCAAAAATTACAAGTGACATGGTTATGCACATGTTAATTACTTGCAAGTCCCAACCTCGCAAGTAACTTAAAAAAACTCAGATAAGCCACACGTAACTTGATTTTGCCCGGATACCTCGAAAGTTGCCGTACAACCGGACTATTGTATGAAAAATTACTCCTGAGTATAACTTGAAAACACCTTTCAAGATTTTCTGCTTATATTGAAGACGATTTCGATGATGTCACTGAAATCGTACAAAATTCCCCTACGAACAGGGGATTTTTTCCGGGACAGTGGCTGTCTACAGGGGGTTCCATAACTTTTGACGCGCAGATATTGATGGGTTTTTCCAACACTACGCTGGATTTTAAGAATAATCGAAATGGATACTAGCGTTCACGCAGAACAGTGGCTAGATCTCGAAATATCCGCCATCTGTTCGAATACCGGTTCGAAATAGTCTCAGGAAGACGTCGCAGCAGTCACTGAGGTAGTCGTCATTGATTTTATCCAAGGCTTCCTTGAATACAGCTTTCCAAAGGGCCAATTTTGCATGTCGATAATCACACATCTCAGACTCTATCAGAGACCACACTAGAAAGTCCAGGGGGTGCAGGTCCGACGAGCAGGACCGCAATTCTTCGTGCGCGTTTTACTCAGGGTAGCACGCTTCGACACCACTCTTGAACTGATTTCGCTTTGTGTGCTTGTCCATGGCCTAGTGTCAGGCAGTAGAGTCTGCTGCCACACCGGAAAGTTCGATAGCGGTTTAAGACAATCTCTAGACTCGTTTTCCTGCTAACTTTCTTGTTGAATTCCATGTCAGACCCACGAAAAACGGCGGAGTTTCACTCTCGCTAGCGATGCCTCCCAAAACTATCACAGAAGTCGTATGAGCAGTCCAATCAGTGAGATTTTATCGCAGTAAGACTCTATTGATTTTTCTAGCTGCTATCCAGTCGTTTTCGCATTTCTTTATCAATTTCAGACTGATAATTTGTTCAATCTAAAAGCCCCATCACGCAATGCGTGACTCCGGTGCAATGGTGCAGAAGCTTTCTGAGCTTTCCTTCTCACTTTAGCTTCTTGTCTGCGGACGCCAGACGAGTCTGCTCTAAATCGTGTGACCAAAGATTCTGCTTCCTTCCGACGAGTTTCCAGATGGCTCACAGCCACAGATTTCTTTCTCTAGCTATCCACTCCATCAACAGTCGTGAATTGCGGTTGACTCCGGCACACCTCCTCTTGACAACGTTGGATATGCTAGTACTGATATTAATGCTTTAACAAGCTATGTTAGAGATTGGACTGAGGTGACGAAGGCGACTGATAGCATTCAGGGCAAGTCTGAGCTGACTGGCGATTTGTCACGTCGGGTGCGTTAAATTTTGCGTTGCGATGATGGCGCCGCACTTCGGATTAGCCTCGATCATACTAACTTAAAAAACGAAATCTACAGAACAGTGGTGAGAAATACAGAGATGAGACTCGAAGGAAACCAAAAAAATTAAAATGGCAAGAATTTGAACTTCAAAATCTCTCATAAAATAAAAGTCAATTCTCGCGTCAATAATTTTGGAACACCCTGTACACACCGAAGGACGGCCTATTCGACGTCGACTGTAGATTCAATGCCGCTGCTGGGCGAAAAAGGGGCGAAATGGGCAAAGTTGGCAACAAAAGCGTCTTGTGCCAACAACTCAGACAAACCATCGCTCGGAGTGGGACCGGTTCCTCCCAATTATGACGTCATCGCACGGACAGCGGCCGAGGTACGAACTGGCACCGCGGTCCCTGTCCGGTAGAAATATCAGCGTCGGCCGCTCTCCGGTCGCTCTCAGGGCGACAGCGGTGCCATCGCCAGAGATGGAGAGACACAGGATTGGTTGTTCTTTGAGTGATAGCGTGCGGACCACGTTATCACTCAAAGAACAACCAATCTTGCGGGCTTAAAAGGCGGCCCGTCTCTTGTGGACGGGTAGTTGGCCTTCCGAGGCTACTCTTGAGAGGTGACTCGGGTCACTCTCAGGAAGACAAATTTTGGCGGCCGAGGGGATCCCTCATGGCCCGCGGTGGGGAAGGCTTTCTCATTGCGGACCATTCTGGGATGGTATCCTTGTTGCGGCCTGTGGCAGGATTAACCTCCTGGTCCACAGGCTGTAACAAGTACCTTATCCTCCTAAGAGGCTTAATCCTCTTCAGAAGAGGCGTTGTTAAAGAAAAATAGCAGCTAGGGAAATTTCGAGAATCGCCCGGACAGGGACCGCAGTGCCAATTGGGACCGAAGATCGCTCCGAGCGGTACTGCTGTCGCCCAGAGAGCGGCTGCTGTCGCCCGAGTAGTTAGCTAAGTTTCTCTCGGAGCAGAGAGACAGCGTCGCTTGAGTCGCTCTCCGGTCCTGTCCTCTTCAGCGCGACCTTTTTTTCCAATCACACTATGAAAACCGGAAAATTTTACAAAGAAACCTTTTTTTTTTGGGTAAAATTGTTTCATCATGCGATAACTTTCAAATTAAATTGGTTTCCTTCCGCTAATCACCGCGCGTAATTTTACACGTCATCTAGTGATGAAGAAACCTTGCCCAAAAAGGTGTAAACTCGTGGAATTTCGCAGAACTTTCTTTGTATGATTGGAAAGTATAGATTGCGCTGAGCTGGGTGGTTTTTTCAGATTTAAGAATTGAGCCTTTTCAAGCAGATGAAAGGCAATAGACCCTCGTGTTGCCAACTTGAACCATTCGCCCTTCTTCCCTATCTTAGCAACAGTTTTGTATTTGCGATTATAGGTGTGTTAAAGATGATTGAGCTGTTTGATTCCATCCGTTGTACGTTGTAATTCTATATTTATTATTTATTTATTATTCATTATATGCACTCAAGGTTCTCAAGACTACACAGTGAAATTTAAAAAAAACTAGGGTTATTCAAGGATAGCAATAACATCAACAGATGCAACAAATACAACATGATCAACAAACGGAGAGGATTATTGAGCTGCAGAGCCAAATCGAGGAGTTTCCATCAAACATAGCATTACTTCCTGGCTAAGCTGGGCAAGCTCAGAGGGTAACTGAAAGAAGGAAACTTGTATACTTTTAGCCATATGTGTCTCGAGCAGCTTTGCCTCCATCCTTTGTTTTAACTTATTTGTTTTGTCAGAGAAGTAAGGGAAAATTCGAGCGATGGAACAGTTGTCTGTGATCTGAAATTGCAGGAGTGTGTACTGCCATCACTGTTGAAGAGGTCAGCCTGGGCAACGCATTTAACCTGATGTTATTCCGGGCGGGGCGAATAGGTGCCTCTTTGATCTAAATACGAACCTCGGACGTAAGACCCAGACATAAGCAGGTCCAAAAACACCACTTGTTGACCCAATCAAAGAAAGGGCAGAGCACAAGTACCCAAAACTAAGCAAGAATCACGAAACATCCGTCAAATTAAGAAGAGGTAATAGATCTATACTCAGTAATTTTTAAGTATAGCATGACTCCTGAGCTTCATATCAATGTGATGTATAGTAATAATTTGAAGCTCTGATAGATTTGTGGTGACAGATGAATATCAACCACTTTATCCGCGACGTTTCGGGTCATAGACCCATCATCTGGCGGCTAAAGGAGAGGGCCTATCAAACAATGTCATTAAAACCCGGCCTATCGTTTCATCTTGCGGAGGACCAACCGACGGAGTGAGCTGGTTCCTTAATCATCTTCTGTCTCCCTTGCTGAAGTTTGCTCCCTCGCATCTGGTGAGCACGGATCAGTTCCTTTAAGGATTGCGAAGCTGTGAACTGTCAGGAAATGATTTGCACTATAAGAGCTTCGATGTGACAGCGCTCTACACTAACGTAGATACAGGCGCAGCCGTCACTGCATGTCTCGAATCGTTGAGCCTACATCAGGAAGAGATTCAGCTGAGCAATCTTCAGTACGATGACGTCAAGACGCTGCTAAATGAAGTGGTGGAATTAATCTTCTTCCGCTTTTGTAACGTTATCTACCGACAGAGGCGCGGCTTAGAGATGGGAAACAGGCTGGCACCATTGCTGGCAATACTATTCATGGACAGCTTCGAAAGGAGTTGTTTGACTTCAGATGTTCTCTTTTATGGCCGTTATATCGACGACATTATGGTTATCGCTCAGTCATCAAGCGTGCTTCTGGACGTTTTCAGTCGTCTAAACTCCCGAAACGAATCTATATATCTGACTGTCGAAGCTGCGGGAGACGACAACTATGTACCTGTCATTCTTAAGCACAAAAGTCCGATAAGCAGAAGTTATGGTTCACACGATTTTGTATAAGAAACCCGTATCAAAGAATATTCTCCTCCACTCGTGCAGCAGCTACCCAGCCTATATGAAGAGGAGTGTTGTCAAGAGTTTACTCAGCACAGGAAGGAAGCTAACATCAGATGATCAGGGAGACATAGAAAGCCAGTTGGCGGAAACATTACATCAAAACGGCTGCATCGAGAACGACTTTGTTACCTGGCGTCCGCATCAGTCTACATCTGGAACTGCTCTCGTTCTTCCTTTTGTGAATGAAAGTTTTGCCAAGGAAGCGAACAGAGCAGTACAACGATCAGCTTCCTCTCCGACTTGTGTTCCGTCCACCCGCCACATAACGAGACCTTCTAACTTCATCTAGGCTTTACGGAGACCGTTGTGGGCGTACCGGTTGCAGATATTGTACTGCAGATCTACAAATATGCAAAGCACGTAATGTAGTCTACAAGGTCACCTGCCTGAGATGTGGAGACTTTTACATCGGCGAAACCGGTAGGCCTCTCTACAAGAGGCTGGATGAACATATGCGTGCTCTGAGATCGCCATCGTCGTATCTAAACAGTGCATTCTGCAAGCATTGAACATCACGGCACGCATATGAAGCCGCGCCAGAAATGAGAGCAAGTATACTGTATAAAAACATTACTGATACGGCCGAAAGAAAGATAAGGGAAGCTTTGGAGATACGGTTGCATTCCCCGTCGATGAACAACCGGGAAGAAATGAAGGATGCGATGAAGATGCTTACACTCCGATCTGACCTCACTGATTAGCGACATTTGACGGTCCCTACCGTTTGTCGTTTGTGGTGTGGTTGAGCAGGTCGTCTCAAGAAGACCACTCTCCTATCCACCCATCCACCTCGCAGCGGTTGATATTCATCTGTCACCAAAAATCTAGCAGAGCTTCAAATTTTTACTATACATAAGTAATTTTTATCTGAAAAGTGAACCTTTATTAGTGTCCACAAGTGATGAGGGAAGTTTATGAAGAAATATTGATGCACGTATGAAGAAATAGCTATGCAGAAAGTCATAGCTTTTCCTTCTCTTTGTGCGATTCGTGATGGCAAGACTAGCCCGACGTTCATGAATTTATTCATGTATGTAGAAGGCTCACTTCTGTTGAGTACCGATTCTCTGTGAGAAACATTTCAATTTGATTGTGCTACATGCTGTACAATCGGCATGGTTCAGGTGCCCGTGGCGTACGCGAACTGTTAATGGATCCAGCTGCTTTCATTTCTTCTGATCGCAATCCTTTTCAAACCTCTATTTTCGCCTCGTCTCGGCCCCTTTGAACTTCATTCACATTTTACTTTGGATGAAAAATGTTGTAATTTCAGAAAATATATTATTGTCTTAGATTCGTTCTGTTTTCATTCCTAGAAGTCGTCGTAGATCGCACACGCATAACTTTTCTCCAAGGTTTTCTTCGAATCGATTTTGACGGCTTACGAAAATAGGTGCAAGTTGATCTGCTCCAAGTTCATTCGTTTTATACCTGTGGTATTCGCCATGGACACGTCTAGAATTTCACTGAAAAATGTTACCGAGTTCCATGTCTGTGATTCAAAAAAGCTAGTTGTCCTCCGGTGCTTTGTTGACTCAGATTCTGCGATATTATGAATCCATTCTGAAGACTCAACCTGTGTCTTGGCTCCGGGCGAGATTGAACCAGCATGTTCCCCTTCCGGGTGTGCGCTTTCGGTGAAGATTTACCGAGCAGTTTAGTGAGGGCGGCTCTGGGGCCTCGGTGGTGCAGTGAGAAAGGGCGCTCCCCCGTAAAGGAAATATGCTAGTTCAATCTACCCCTGAGCCCAGCGTTTTGCAATCAACTCATCAACTTGTGTAAACATACCGAAACGTGCACTGCGACATTAGGCTGCAGTTACGGCAAAAAAAATATACAAAAATCGTGTAAGACTCAACCTGTACTTATGATCTTTTCAGTATGAGAGGCCAATTTTTGACGACTTTTTTATTTCTTGTTGTTACCCAAGTAGAACCTGCATTTATTGTTCGTTACTGAATTTTGACTTCTCTAACAAGATTTTCATGGATCGGAAATCTTTTCACAATTTTTCTTTTGCTTAAACCGGCCCGAATCACGAAGAAGAACTCCCTAATGTTTGTTTTTCATTTTACATTCTTTTTTTTGTTCGAAACTGCTTTTATGATGTGTGCTTTCGTTGTTTGACTGCTCCAAAACCGTTTTTCCTGAATATGGGTTATGCCCGCTTTTTTGTGTTGAAGATTCTGACGCCGATGATCCTCGCTACTCCTGAAATTTAAACTTGAGCGAACGGTCGTTATATAATAAGCGCAGCATTTAAAGATCAAAACTGTTAAACATGACGTGAAAAATAGCAAAACTCAGAAATATTCGAAAAACTCACATTATCAGCTGATGAATGCGGGCGCGGAAGTTTGAACGAAACCGATGCATCGCGTGTCTCGCGCGAGTCCGCAATTGCACACACTAAATGAAACCCCGAACCAAAGAATACGTGTTCTCCGTCACTTAAAGGCAGTGTTCACGATGAAAATTGTTTTTCTGTTTTCCCGCCTATCTTGAAAACGGCCCCATGCTGATTCTAATGATGCCTCTGAAATCGTACAAGACCTTCTGGGAACGGAGTTATGGTCCCTCAAAAATTGAGCTAAGGAAACATGGTGGACGAGTTGTCCAAGGCTTGTAACTTCCGTCTTTTGCAGCCCATGTATGCGAGCTGACCTGAGTAAAGAGAGAAGTTGAGAATGAAGGAAAGAACGGGTCGAATGATTGGAAATCGTCGCTTATCTCACGATCTTGAGCATTCATTTGTTTACGTCGGTGGGCGTGTGATGCGCTTTTGAGGTTTGCCTTGCGCTCGAAATGGTAACTTCAGGCTCTTCTGGAGCTTTTCCTGGCTCGTTTTCATGCGTTCTTTCGACGTCAACGTTACAGTGTGCCCCTCCACTACCCATTCCTAGTGGAAACTGAAACACATTTTTTATCGTGAACACTGCCTTTAAAGGCAGTGGTCGCGCTCAATTATGCTCGTCTTCTTTTCCTCTCTAAACCCTTTTCTAGGTATACAGTAGTAGAACCTATAAGGAAAAATCGCGAAGAAAGCGCTGTTCTGGGCCAAATTCGAAGCCTGAACTTTCTTGTCTTTTGATGGTGGACGAGTCCACCCCACATCATCGGCATCGATGATCTCTAATATCAAGAACATCAGCTGGATTGAAATTGAATTTCAATCAAGGAACTTGTGGATTTATGTAAACATCTAGTCAAGAACATTGGTTGATGTGCTTGATTTCATTGTTCAACTGTTTTATTAAGTAAATTTGCATTTATTCCTTCCTCTGAGTGTCGATGATTTTTGACGGATTGGCATGAGACTGTGATCTTTCTGTGCACGCTGGCGCGAACTGGAATTTTATGGTCTTAATAACTCTAATTCTAGCCCGTTTTTCACCGCGCTACCTTCATAGTTTTTGAGCTGCTTTATATCTAAGCTGATTTTTGTAGTTTTTTCGGTATCGTTTTTCATCGTGACCACTGCCTTTAACCCGTTGACTATCCCGAACGCAGACACGGGAAACTTCGCGTATCCACGTTATCCTCAGAGCTGGTTTAGAAATTCAAATGGAAAGCCTCTGTGAAAGCCTAGTTGTGTAAACTTCTTCCTTGTGCTCGTTCACACTGCTGATCATTGCCGTTTTACGAGTTTCGCTAGTCTGACAATGATTATAATTAATCACAAAGGGCATTTTTTAAAGCAGCAAAAGTAGGGAGTTTATCAATCCTGAGTTACCTGTACCGTAATCGCCAAAAAAAAAACAAAGACTGGACAATGACTCTGCCAATTCGAGACTTGATGCTTCGGGGGAAGCGGCCTTTATCACGCTCTGTTATCATTGGGCATCAAATTCACCTTTAGCGCCGTCATGAAAGCTTATCCGCTCAAAGGGTGAATTTGCTGAGCGGTCGGGTATCAGTCAGCGCAAAGGGTGAAATTACCGCCGTTGCTGGCATGTCAGAAATTTCTAAACAAGTGAAAACATCTCAACGAAAACATGATAAAACGATTGATCACGTCTCGATGTGTTTATCAAGAGCACAGCCGGACGCGGAGAAAGAAATATGACGCGGCGGCAATCGATAGGTCACGCCTTTTTTCACTCGCTCTGAGGAGTGATGCCGCAAATTCCGCTGCGACGCCACTCTGAAAGGCCCTATACTCATTATTATTCTTCTTGTCTGGACACCGCGTGTGCGGTTCTTCTAATAAACTCTCTGGTTATTCAGTGTCCAACACCCCTGGACAACACACGTCACGGTCCACACTACCCGACAATAAGGAATAAAAATTTAGACTCTAAAACAGTGTTATGGCTCAAAAAAGGACGACACTATTAACGAGTGTGCAAGAGGTGACTCACTCTTTAATAGCTGACTATTCGTGGTTATTGATCTCGAAAATCCAAGTTTTGTTCAAAAATTATGAGAATCCCAAACAACACGGCCGAAAATTAGAAGTACACCCTCTATTTGTAGTACAACTCCATTAGAAGTAAACTTAAAAAAGAGGCCTGAAAAATAGCAGTACATCAACTTCCAAAAGGGAAAATACGGTATGTTATGCACCCTCTCACCCTTGCTCATTTAGGGAACACTTGGTCCTCCCTTGTGGTTCGGTTCCCTTAACACCTACACCAAGCCGGGTGCGGTCGACAGCTCTTTGATTACACTTACTGAAGAGTCTCCAAGCACATATATTTTTATCAAAAAATGAAGGGGATGTTCAGCACACAGAAAAGAGAAATAGATAGGGACAGGTAAACGGACAAATGCTGCCAGGCGGGTAGCACCCAACGGCAACTTTCTTTACAGTCACTTTTGTTTCCGTATTTCTTGTTCTGGTGTTTCTTTCTCCTTTCTTGCGCTCCAATTTTGTTTTTGTGGTATTCGAAAAATAAATCCAACGCAGCCTTGAGGGGATGTTTGATTTTGTTCAATGTTCCTTTTCCAACTGTGATGTTATTTTACAGGTTTGGTGATAATGTTGAGCTAAAAACAGTCTTAGGCGTGGCGACATATAAGAAAGTCTGAGAAGAGCTCGCCTTGGCGGTGGTCTTTACGCTGATTCAGCCTCGCTTAGGAAAAACGAGCTGTTCGTTAGTTGCGCACATTTGATATGCTTTGTTGAATGCGAATTGGTCGAGCATATCTTTACAGCTTCGCCAAGCCAGAAGACTTTCTTTAATGATCCTTGATCTTTCCACATGAAATGCATTTTTAGAGCGGATCAAATTGTTTCCAACCCGACCTGGACAAGAAATCGAGTTTGACCAGAGTGTGAATTGCAGTCGTAGTTGGATACTCATTGTATTACCGGCTTTTTTCACGAGAATTGACTAAGCCCTACTTCGCAGATACTGACTGAACAACACAGAGAACGAACGGAAAGGACATATTGCTCATTCTTTTTTCAGTACACTTTGTTGTTCCTTATCGCTTATACTATACGGCGCCCTTTTCGCGGAGGCACACTTCTCTTTAGGTGCTGCCTAATTTTTCACAACGCGGCGAGCTCTTCGAATAGAGCGACACTCACATTTTAGTACGCTGCGCACCAAGCGCTGCTCGCATTTTTGCAAAAGCACCTTACTTTAAGGTGCCACCTCATTTTCGACAATGAAGTGCGCGCTTCAGATGAAGTGCTACTCATATTTCAGACACGGCACACGTTGTGAATGGAGCGTTACCCACATTTAGCGACGCAGTGCGTGCTACCTATGAAGCGCTACTCAATTTCTATGGCGCAAAATGAAGCGCTATTCACACTTCACGGCACCGCACACGCTCTTCATGGTACGCTACTGGTGTTCTTTCACGCGGCGCTTGCTCTACATAAAGCACAATACACGACGCGGCGCACACTCCACACAAGGCGCTATTCACTTTCTACGACGCGGCGCACCATAACCTGCAGTTAGTTTTCGAAAGACTGAGACAACCGGACCTCATTTTCCTCTTCACCCCCGGACGAATTTTGTTGGGAACTTATTCGCAAAAGAACTTTTCACAACATACTATTCGGCCAGCAAAGAGGGTGATTTTAGAGTTGTCGCAGGGTTGTATGTGGCAGAGTCGCAACATACAACTCTGCGCGAAGTGAGGAGAGGAGACGGCGGGAAGGGAAGTGGGAAAGGAGTATGGTAGTTATGGGAGTTTATTGTTCACATAGTGTGTCTCTAACAGCCTCAAATGCTAGCTTGCGCCGCTGGTAGCGGCAGAACTCTGAGAAAATCTGCGGTGACGGTACCGCAATGCGGCCGTGTAGGTGCCTTATAGGCCCTGCTTGCACGCCGATAGCGAAATCGCCCTGCTTGCACGCCGATAGCGAAGTAGGCTCCGAAATCACACCTCGCTGAAGAGCCAATTGCCGCGTCGGCTGAGCGTTGACGCCGTGTAGGTGTTTTTCAAGACACCTACGCGACCTCGCTGCGAAGCCTCCGAAGTGAGTCGAATATAATTGCCCTCACCATAGTAAGGAATATCGAATAGTTGTTTGTTGTTTGTTGAGCAACACACCAATATAGCTGATGATACAGCTTTTCAGTTTTCGCGAGTCACCCATTTTACACGTTTTCTAAGGAATCCTTTGCTTTGAAATGGTACTCGACCGATTTGTTTCTCTATGTATTTTAGCTTTCTAAGCCCATACGAATGCAGAAGTCGCCAAAACGTAATCCAAATGAAATTCCATACTAATCAAACACAAATTGCATACATCTAGCTCTGCTACTTGAATGTAGGAGTCTCGATGAAAACCTCACCCAGCTTAATCGGACAATAAATCAGTTTGGGTAGTCTTCATGACAGCTGCGTTGAAGAACAGACTCAGAACCTTACGAGAACCATGAACGCTCTGCATGTGACCACAGATCTTGACAGTGGTGGTTTTCAGTGCTCTGTCCAAGTTCGAGTCCTTGAATCGGTTTGTTCCAAGACTAGTCAGCATTTAGATAAGTGTTCGCCATTTAGGGGCGCGATGCCAGGATGAAGTGCAATACCTGTGATATTACTTGCATTTTGGGCACAAAAAGGCGTTTTATGCTTCTTTGTCAACACTGTTCAAAATAGACCATTCATTGATCCAAAGAGACATCTGAAATCAGCATCGAGAGCCTTTGTTAGGAGACACATTGCTTACTCTGTAAGGAATTTGGGAAAAGTTGGCCTTAACACAATCAACACGCGAATTGCGCTTTCAAACATGAAACAGTGATGAGTGAATGTGCCCATCGTCACGCGAATAGGCCTTGTTTGACAGTAAGCCATGCGCCATTCCAGAAAAAAATCACTTTGTTAATTCCGAAAGTGCCTTTATATTCCCCACTGAAGACCGAGAAAGTAAGAAAATGTGGTTCCCAAAAACTTTAGATTCCCAGACGGGCCATTCTGATCAGAGTTATTATGACAAAAGAGCGAAAAAAAAACCCTTTTTTTGCGTTTTTTTTTACCGACAACGCAAAAATTATGTCCAGTACTGTACACTGCGCATTAGACTCGGGATCGGATCGAATAATTCATTGAACATGAATCACATTATTCGTTTTATACTCGAGTACTGAAATATTCGATTCATCTTGGAACTAAAATTGTCGGATTTCTCGAGAATTCGATTACTTCATGAAATCCACATTTCCGCTTTCTTAAGGATTCATTTAGAAACATTTAAAGGTTCGGTTTCCCGACTATTTCGATAATTGAAAAAAAAAACACTTAAAACCTCGAGTATTCGCTCATTTCGGGTCACGGGTTTCAAAAATTCTGTCATTGAACGAAATGCGCAGACATATGTATGAAATATTTGAAAAGTCAAATCAAATAGGTCGAGTACTTTTCCTAGTATAAATACCAAACGGATAGAGTAAGGTTTTTAGACTAGCCCACTCATTCGAGAATTTCGAAAAAATTTATTTTGAAATTCTCATTCAATCGAGCAGAAAGAGATAATTGAATTACACTCCCTCTTTCATAAAATTTAAAGAAGCAATATTTTGAAAATTCGTTCATTTGAAACTTTCTGACAGTTGTCATTTGAGTCATAATTTTCTCGAGAACAATATGCATTTGTTTTTTGAAAATGCAATGTTCTTTCGTTTATTTGAAAATTAGAGTCGAATGAACATGTCTACTCGGCCCTCTACCTAAGGGATGTATTCCAAAATTTAGGTAGACTCCAAAAAACGCGAAGTTTGGAGAAATGTAACTAAGGGCATTGTTTCTCAGATCGTGTTTGCTACAGTTTTGAAATCGAAATCTTGAAGATTACAAGAAGCGTAATACGCGGAGACGTAAGAGCACAAACAAGCGATCAAGATTGGATTAGGATAATTAGTTAATGGCAAAATATAAAAAAGATATATTAGTTAATGTCACAATACGAAAAAAGGCTTTTTGCGTGGGATGGAAACTCAATATAAAGGCAATATTACTACATAGGCGGTGTATTTTGAGGTCAAAATGAGGATCACATGAAAAACACGAATTCGGACAGAAGCGGAATTGAAATTGGCGAGTCTAGTTGGAACTTCGATCGATACTGCAGTATGACTCATGTACGCCAGTTCGGAGGTGTGTCGAACGCGGAGCCGACGGGAAACTGAAAGCCTGCACACTCATCGCGGTGCCGACTTGGTTTTGCCGAAGAGCCGTGTTGTCGACGCTACCTCTTCATCAGATTGCGGAGCCGACATAAAGCCATCGCGGGGCCACTGCGCCACACCCCACTTTTCCGCGATCGCGGAGACGCCAATCAACTGCCGATACCCCATCGCGATACCAGCGAGGATCTCGGGGCTATCGCGAAACCAGCGGTACCAAATTTCTCAGAGAAGGGACCCAAAATAACTATACCCGAGCAATCAATTTAAGAGTATTCGCATTGAGGGGGCAAGGTTCCTGCAAATTAGGGCGGAGTCCTGACGCGATGGTTGCTCAAGATGGCTCTCACTAATTCCCTGAGGCAAGTCTGCTAAATGTCTGTGATTCTGTCATGTACTTGTCGTAAGGCGCCATCGAAAAATAAGTCATCAAAATAGTTGAGACAAGTTGCTCGGCACGGCTTCTGAAGTATGGGCGTGCAAGAAAATCTCATTCACACAATTTTTTTCTGAAATCTGTCTGGCATGAAACTTCTTATATGACAACTAATCATGTTACTAATTCCCAACCCACAATTTATTCCCACCATTTTTAATGGAGTCTGGATGCAATACCTGTCAGATGCGAAAATAGAGTCTTTAGTTCTGCGCATACTATCAGATTATAACTGTAGCGGAGATCGTTCTGTGAATCGAAATTTAATCCTTTTTTATATATTTCTTTTGTCCCTGATTTTTTTCGTGGATTTGCTTGTTTCGTTTGTTGCATTTTGTGATGCATTTATCCGTGTAGTGCGCTTTTTTGCTTTCTAGACCCTCTTTAGCCATTGAATAAGCCGCAATCGGTCGAAGAGGATTTTCAGAGGGTAATACATATTAGGTTGATGCAAAAGCTTCCGGACTTTTCACGACTTTCAATAAAAAACATTTATTGCAAAAACAAACAAGGCCCACCCAACAAAATAATTTTCATCACATTCAACGATCCTTCGCCACCGATTGGGCAGATCATGATTTCCCGACGCTTGGAACTCTGGCTGCTTCGAGACGAAGTATTCTTTCCAGGCTTTTTCGACTTCGTCATCGTTAGGGAACTGCTTTCCATCCAGGAAGTGCTGCATCGAGAGGAACAGATGGCAGTCGGAAGAAGCAAGACCTGGGCTATATGGAAGGTGAGGAAGAACTTCCTAGCCCAGGTCCGGAAGTTTCTGTCGGGTAATCCGAGATACGTGTGGCCGAGCATAGTCGTGAAGAAGGCGACAGTAACTGCTGGACCTGAGCTGGGAGTTCTTCCTCACCCTCCATGTATGTAGCATAGATCTTGCCCCTTCCGACTACCATCTGTTCCGCTCGATTCAGACCTTCCTGGATGGAAAACAGTTCACTAACGATGACAAAGTCAGAATGGCCTTAGAAGAATACTTGGACTCGAAACTGCCAGAGTTCTACGCGTCGTAAATTAATGATGTGCCGAATCGGTGGTGAAGGATCCTTGAATGTTATGGGAATTATTTTGTTGGGTGAGCCTTGTTTCTTTTTGAAATAATTGTTTTTTTTTATTCAAAGTCGTGAAAAGTCCGGAAGCTTTTGCATCAAGCTAATATTTGCGAAGCGTGCTAGGAAATGCAAGTCAAGCCCGAACACTAAGGTCTAGCAGATTAACCATTTTTGGAAAGAGATGGTTCTAGAGCCGAAATAGCAAGCGGACTTTTCTTTACTAGAAAAGTATGCACCAAGTCAGCAGATTTTTAATTTTTTAAAGAAAGAGGTCAAAGAAGAAAACAAAACACCAAACGGGGTGCTATCGCAGCGAGTGGGGGGGGAGGGGGATTCGGCCATCGCGGGTGCTTAGGAAGCGGGTGCTTAGGAATTTCTGATAAAGTTACATGCGAATTAGCGACTCTAAACATGTTACCTGCGACTTCTTTTCATAACTTTAAGTTACATGTGACGTTCAAAAAAGTAAGTATATTACACGGTACGAGTTGACTTACACGTGACATAAAATACTGACGGGTAACTTAAATGTGTTATTTTATCGCACATGTAACTTATCTCGGGGAGGGCTGTTTCCTAGAGAGGTATACGACGCACTCTCGAGGCGGGACTAACAAGGAAGGTATACAAAGCGTAGGTCGGATCTGCCAAAATGACTAGTATGGTTAGTATCTCTTCTAGCTTAATAGTAAAAATGCGCAGTATCCCGCCGCGAGCAGCAGGTTCAAAAAAGTTATGAGCATTTTTTAAGCCTGGCGAAAAGGCAAGTGTTTCCATCAGACATTTTTTTTTGGAGTTTCAAAAAATTTTCTCGGATTTAGCTCAAAACTTGTATGTAGACGTAATTTAGGGTGTTGAAGACGAATCTGGAGCCTATTTGAGGTTTACTGTAGGTTACGGTAGGTAATATGTCACTTAGAGGTCAAAACCCACCTTAGTATTTTGAAAATCGGCGAACGGACGTTTAATTTGTATTCTCCACCCCAACTAACCCCCGTATACAAATTTTGAGTAAAATCGGAGATTTTGACCAAACTACCGTATACCCACCGTAATCTGCCGTAATCTACAGAAATCGATATACGGACTCCAGATTCGTGTTAAGCACTCCAAATACCCTTCAGAGAATGATTTTGAGAGATATCTAACGCAGAAATCCGCAAATCTCGAAAGTGGCGTTTTTCCCTCGGAATTTTCCCCGGTTGGGAAGCTTCGCACGAAATTAGCCAAAAACTTTGGAAAATCGACTATTAAACCACAGATTCGTGATCAGCGCCCCAAAAAACCCCTGGGGGAATTTTAAGTCAAATCTGGAACATTTTTCTAAAACGCTTTCAAAGCCCTTCAAACAGTATAAATAAGCGCCTAAGCGAAAATCCGTAAAAGTCCAAAACGTTGTCAGTCTGGACAAAGTATGGAAAATATGCCTTCACCCACACTTTGCTTAGGGGGTAGTTTTGGGCGCTTAACACATTCATGAAGTCCGTTTCCGGATTTTCCGAAGACTAATGTGCTTTTTGGAAGGTACAAAAAGCACAAGAAACGACCTTTTCAAGCTTGGAAGTTCTTGGAACCTGCAGCTCGGGGCGGGATACAGCGCAGTTCTACTATAGAGCCACAAGAGATACTAACGATACAGTCGCTTTGGCAGATCCGACCTACGCTTTGTATACTTCCCTCGTAAGATGCCGATAGAGTCTTCGGTTCAATTACCCGAGTTTGAAGTACTTCGGCCCGCACGCCGGCTGGAGACGCCGCTGGCGCCCCCCCCCCGGGATGTTCGGCTAGCATGCCGCGTGTCGGTGTGCTGAACGCGTCGCGTGTGGGTGTCAAGTAACATGTAACAACGTGGCAACTTACTCGCAATGTTGTGTAATATTAGAGCAAGTTACATGCTACTTTAATCAAAAAACTTTTCAAGTTACACGTAACATTGCTTCAAGTTACTTGTGAATTTAGAGTAAGTTGCGTGAAGCCATCATGCAACTTGCGTTAAACTCTCAGGTAACCTGTTCAGAAATTCCTGAGTGGTGGCCGTCGTGTATCAACACCCCTGAGGAGGCGGGAGAAAAGGGGGAGGAGCGAGGTTCCTGATTGGACGCAACTTCCGGGAGCCGGAGCTAGCCCGTGTTGCGTCCAATCTGAAACCTCGCTCCTCCCCCGTTTCTCCCGCCTCCTCAGTGGTGTTGATACACGATGGCCACCACCCGGCCATCGCACATGACCACGCTAATTTTTCCGCGCCACAATGACTCTCCTGATTTTGGAATTGGGAGGAGAACCGCGGGTTGGTGCTCACTTTGCGCGGCGGCGCGGTGTAGTGGACGTGGTCAAAAGCAGTGGCCAAGTGCCACCCCCTCGCTGCCATAGCACCCCAAACGGATTAGTTCATACAGTCTTAACCACAAAATCGAAAAAATCAAACCAATTTTCAACGATAAAAAACCAAAAAAAATATAAATCCCACCAAGAAAACAAAGTCGACCTCATCCCATGGCTGCATCTCAAAAATATTTCTTTTAAGTAGTTGTACATAACTCTTCGTAGCAAAAACTCACCTATAAGCTGGGTAAGAGGATAGGGGGCGAAAGAAGTAGATAGCTACAGCTGCTGTCAGCTATTTCTCGCCAGATGAAACTCGTCCATCAACTCTCGACACGACGGCCGTTTACACGCACGCCGACCGCATGGGTGGGCATTAACATTCAGCCGCAATTTAGGTTTTATAGCTGGCTCACACTGCCTAAGTAACCTCTTTGGCTCTGCATTAAGAATCATATTCTTTTTTCTTTTAATTCCTTATTCAATTTGAGCATTTTTGATTTCGATTTGCATTCTCCCCACGAACAAAATTTTTTACCACAACATGGAAACCGCT
Source organism: Aplectana chamaeleonis (assembly GCA_029168955.1). Taxonomy (NCBI): domain Eukaryota; kingdom Metazoa; phylum Nematoda; class Chromadorea; order Rhabditida; family Cosmocercidae; genus Aplectana; species Aplectana chamaeleonis. The sequence continues at coordinate 111,947 of JAPDOI010000218.1, read as the reverse complement.
GCTAGTGACTGAGACTGTATCCCGGTTTTCAGCAAATTTGCAATTTCGCCTTTCTTGTTTGCTATTAGACTTTTCTGTTTTTTTGTGCTTCGGAGTCCTTGTTTAAACCTCTACTACTGTTTGAGTCTTCAATTTACAATGTCTTGGCGCGCTCTATGTACGTGCATAAATAATCAATAATGAATAGGTAAATAAGTAAATATTCTTTTTTTCGTGTGTTTATGCCGCATTTGCAATATGATGAAAATGTGAGGAACCAGCACCATCTTAGGACCACCTCACTTGTCGTTACCTCACACTTTTCTGAATAGTTTTTTTGCAGACTTCTGCAGACCTAGAGGGCTCATTTGAATGATATTTGTGTGGATTTCAATGACTTTCTAAATTCATTTGCTTTTACATATAGCAAACTTCCTCTACGCGTGACTTACATACATATGTATGTATTTACGATGACCAACCATATAAACAGGCTTTCTATGTAGTTATTCGAAACACGCTCAGAAAACTAGTGACACCAGAAAACTTATAACTGGGAAAATAACCTTCATATCTGACATAATTTATTCCTTCTATCGACTAATTCCTAGCTTCACACAACATTATTTAGTTCTATATTTCTATTGCGATTATCTAATTAATGCTATCTAATTTTGGCTCTCTACCGAGGCGTAAGTGTTAGAACGGTAATCCAAGGGGGTGACGACATAATCTGCACTTTGATTTCCAGATGGATTTTTTGGGACGGATAAGCAATTTTTTCTTAAGTTTTTTCTCCTTCTCTCCAACGCCGTCGCAGCTTTAATCAGCTTTTTCATATTCTCACGGAACAGGCAGGTGGAATGTTCGTTTTCGGAAGCTCTCACACTCAGACGTCAATGCAATTGATTTGAGGGAACTGTGCCATGACTCTAGTGAAAGCTCTGTTTATTAAGCACATCATTGGAATTGCGGCACATTGCCTCTAAATTTTTGATCAGGGACCGCACCGAAGATTGCAGATGTATGAAAGTATAGGGTGGCTGAAAAGTATGGGAGCGAAGAAAACGATATTTCTTCTATGATATACGCAACCTCATAATGACACTCACCGATGCGATATTGCATGCATCTTTCATCTCTGTCCGTGTGCCACATACGATGACGCGGACTCGGTTCCTTTTCTTATTCACCAAACAAAAATGTAAAATTATTGCAAACGACTTCAGCAAACAGGGTGAGCAAGAGAGATGGTCGAAATCAAGGTGGCAAATGCAAGACGAAAACAATCCTGATAATGTGCAAAGTCTCACCATTCTTCTCTTCCTCCACTATGTTTTCTAGTTAGAGACCCTGGGAATGGTTGCGTTGCATAGTAACAAACACAATGTGTGAAAACTACAGGTTTTCCGACAGACTTCTATCGCATGTATGTATAGCCTAGCTCCTTCATTTTGAGCCGGTTGACGTAAGGCTTATCGGGCTTATCATGTCACAATCCCTTTATCACTGCTATATTTTGTCATGACCGACCGCTCCGCCCGGACTCATCCGAGCAAACTAGGCTTTATGTATGCGCACACCACAATTTCTGTTTGTTCTTGCTATCCTTAACCGGAACTTCTTTCCAATAAGTGCCACTCCTGAAGAACTCGGCATGCAATTTTTGTTATCCTATCTAGAATGGACACCCAAGTCCCGAGGTACCTCAGGGTATCTATTCGAATGCAGCAGACACGCCCAAGATGGGTGTCGATTTATGACATAAAACGAAGGTTTGGAGCTGATAGTATGGGAGAACTAACGAAAAAACCAACGAAACGTGTATGCAAATAGAGAAATAGCGGTTGTTTTCGTTATTGAGTGAAAGTGGACAAATTACACGGCGCTAAGTTGAAACATCTAACATTTGCGGCAAATCTTTGGCATAGCGAAGCCGATGGATTCTTACACCCTGCACTAGAACGCTCACCTCGTTGGAAGCATCAAAAATCAGCCAAAGTGGCCGCATTCGAACGATCAATCTGAACTAGTTGGTATTTGGGGGCGGGTTGTCGAAATTTGTCTGCTTACATCGCTCAAATTCAGTAGTTTTGACTCGTTTATGACGTTCCAAACGGCGCGAGCCTTCTACTAGGGACCATACGATCCCAGTAACGTGCTTAGGCATCTCAGCAACTTTTCCAACGTGTCTGCTACCTTTGAGCAGAGATCAGATTGTGCGCATTCGATTTGTTATGCTCGATCTCCGGACTGTACGCGGTATCTACTTCTTGGCTAACTAGGTGCTCTGGGTATAGTTTCATTAGGAGTAATTTCAAAAGGCATAGCGGAGCTGACGGTAACAACGGAAGTGAAATGCAATACGGCAAGGAGAATAATCTGACGCCACTAGAGGCGAGGAGAGGTTTTTGTAGACACCATCGCGCGTCCGTGATATTGAGTGCAATTGTGACCCACTGATCTGCGGACCGAGAGAGTGACTTTTAACGTCGGCATGGACCCTGAAGAGACTTCGCGTTCACTTTTGAAGGTTGGCGCAAACTCGGTGCCATATGCTAGGTGCACCAAGTTTGTGCCAACTATACATTCCATCCGATGGCCCAAATTGCGTCGGATCGGATTTCCGGATGTTGCCGATCACTCAAAACCGACTCATCGGATAAAACGGATACTGGCCCAAACGAGAATTTCGGATAACGGATCCTATCCGAACAGAGGATTTTCGATGGGATCGGTTATCGGATATCCAATCGGATAAAACCGGATTCACCGGATAATTCGAATGCAAAAACGGGCAAGAAAAATTTTCAGTAGTACTTATGATTGAACTCCGTGTATTTAAGCAAATACCTTACTAAAACGAAATGCAATCTCCATATATTTTCCGTAGAAACAAGCTAATCGCCAGTTTAGGGAAATTTTGAAGCAATAGTTAAAAGCAGTGGTCACGATGAAAAACGTCATAGAAAAAAGCTACAAAAATCAGCTTAGATCGAAAACAGCTGAAAAACTAGGAATGTAGAGCGGTGAAAAACGGGCTATGATTATCTTTTTCTAGGGCCCGGAAATGCCAGTTCGTGCACACGTGCACAGCGCCGTTCGAGAAGATCGCAGTCTCACGCCGAGCAGTCAAAAATCATCGACATTAAGAGGAAGAAACAAATGCAAATTTAACGAAAAAAAAACAGATGAATAGTGAAAGCAACACTTCAGTCAATGTTTTTGACTAGATGAGTCAATGTTCATTGATTGAAATTCAATTTCAAGGGATGTGGAGAGGGCTCGTCCACCATTGAAAGACAAACAAGTTCAGGCTTCAAATTTGGCCCAAAACAGCGATTTTTTTGGCGATTCGTTCTTATAGGTCCTACTACTTAAAATCCAGAGAAGGGTTTAGAGAGAAAAAGAAGACAAGCATATTTGATATCGCTATCACTGCCTTTGAAGCCACAGTCCAAGCTCAAAATCGATTTTTCGTTTTCCTGCCTATCTCCGAGAAAATTTCACGCTGATCACAACGGTGTCTCCAGGATCGCTCAGAACTCACTACGAACGAAGTTACGGCTCCTCAAAAATTTCAATTTCGAACGGCTAGAAGTTCGCGGACGAGTTGTCTCGAGCCTGTATTTTCTCGTTATTTGCAGCCTAAATTCTGAAGCAGGCCACAGTTCAAAGCCAGACCAAAAACAAATCGAAGAACATAGGTTCTGATGGAAATCATTCGCGCGTCTCTTCCCTATTGAGGTCGGAAACCTGTCAGAGGCCGTTACCCATTTTTTTCTTTCAAGGGAGCGTGGCCGACATTTTCTTCGCTTTTTCTCGCTTATTTGAGCGAATTGAGATTACGCGCTTGGCAGGGTTGCTAAAGGCGGCGACCGGACCATAATATCAAAAATTACCTCTGAGGTTGGACTGTGCCTTTAACTTGAGCAGTTGGACCGGTACTAGCAAACCGCCAGATTGAAAAAAAAAACAAATTATCATGGTGACCATAAAACAAGTCCTGTTTAAAGATCTTCGACTGATTGATGTCAAATTGATGTCAAATTTCGAACAAGGCACAAACAGTGGGCAGTGGGTCAAGAATTACCTTTAGGGCGCGAGTGTTGAATTGAGTGAAATGAACACAATTCTATCCATTTTTATATGAAATTATCCGATTTTCATCCGAAATTATCCGATTTTGATCCGATCGATTATCCGTTTTGAACCGTTTTTCTATCCGATTATCCGGTTTTCTGATCGGATCCTTCGACTTTCACTTTTCCGGATATCGGATATTTCGGATATCGTGTTTTTTCGTCTGATCGGATTTCGGATCAATCCGAAATCGCCATTTTGACGTCGGATCGGATTTCGGATAATTATCCGATCGGATTATTCGACCCGGATATCCGAAACCGGCTCCGTCGGATGGAATGTATAGTGCCAACCTTCAATGGGGAAAGCAGTCTCTTCCGGTTCCATACCAATGTTCTGTTCTTCATCACATGAAGAGATCAAGGAATTGATAGAGAAGTAGTATCGTTCGTGCGCCTTCTTGTTCGAATCCACGCTCACAACGGCGTGGCTGCTTCCTCATCTCTGCAGCGCTACTAACATCAGGGCAGCCACGAAATTGTAAGTGTGGATTGATCTACAAGCCGCACGTGTCATTCACACAGGAGACCGCACCCAGTTTTCTGGATTTAAACAAATAGATTTACAGAATTATTTTCCTTATGTTCCCGCGTGCCAAATTTCTCGGCAAGCAGCGTCGCGGCTTTCCACATGAAATACGCAGATCATTTTCTACCATGAAAAATGATAAAAAATTATTGCTGCTCTTTTCCATTATTTTATGGGTGATATGGAAGAAAGGGATCATTGGTTAAATTTGTAGATCAATAAAAGGTTAACTTTTCTTCCCTCAAAAGGGCTGACGTCCTCTCCGTCTTTATCCAAAACGTCCTATTCCCGTCCGCCGTAGCTGCAGCGACCATTTTCTGTTAATTATCAGGCACAATATTCACCGTATAGCTTTCAACATCTGAGGGACCGCTCAGTTCCTGCGCTGTCTAAGGCTGTGTAGTAAGAAAAAAGCGAAAGTTGGGGCTTCTTAAACACGTTACATTGTTCTCAAATGTAGGTCAAAAACATCACATGTCAACTACTGCCAACAGTGCGTGATTTCGAACAAACCAAAAAAAGAAAAATTGGAAAACCCGTGATTCTATCCTAGTAACCTCTGTTTGCTACTGGTTCTCGTGTTCATTACGCTCCCTTTCACGTTCAGCGTGAAGCATCTTGTCCGTGAAAGCCCTCTTTCTTCGAAGATGGACGGCGCTCCCTTTACACGATTTCTCCTGTGTAGACTGTGAAGCTGCTCATTGAGAAAGTGTGAGAAAATGTAGGTGCTCACATTTCCAGAAAAAGCTCTTGGCTAACGTGTACAATGCAGGCAGCGCATTGTGGTTCGATAACAGCGGGAACCACACTCATTATTGTGACTACATCCACACGCGTTGCCGGAGCCTCTTCCTTTAACATCAGCCTGTCCCCATGTTTGGTTGGTTTGATTTGAAGAGTCCAACGGTGCATTGCTTATCGTGCCACTGAAGTGAGCTTTTGATGATTTCTTTTCCACGCATAGTTGGGCACCGGATGCTTTCAGTTTTGTCAGCAATAAATTGAAATGTAGCTAACTGTGAGATTATGGCATTGATAAAATAGGAGACCCTGAAAATGGAGCTAAATGCGGCAAGAAAAAAAGCTGACGGCGTCCAACACGAAGGCTATTTCTATAGTTGTATGGCGCGTCCGTTGCAGTGACTGCAAGTTTGATCAACTGACCTGCAACTAAAGGATCACCTGAAAGGTAATTCGTGTGTTTTGCAGTTTGTTGAGAATATACAATAAATAGTTGGTAGTGAAAAAGTATTTATTACTATTCCGCACCAGGGTTGTGCGATAAAAAGTTTCCGGTGAATTTTTAACCTAAATCTTTTTACCGAGAAATTTTCTAAACTTCATGCTAAGTGTTACATTTTTTTCGCAGAGTAACATTCTTATTAGCAAAACCGATCAACGATTACTGATTTCGGTTAATTTCTAGGTGAGGTCTGTAAATCAGTACAAAATTACAGAAAAAAAACCGGTAAATGGTAAATGCACACCCTTGCAATCACGTAATGAAATTCTTACACTACAGTCGATTTTTCAACCATTGCAAAAAAATTTATCAGTAGACTGGTTAGGTATCGTTGGTGCCATTCAATAGCTCGCCCACACTGAGCTATTGGGCGCGGAATTATTCGATTGATGGCCACCCCCCCCCCCTTCCATATTCCGCTTGCCACATTTCCAGCCCAGCGCCGTTGCGGCTTTCTATAATACTGGGTTGATGCATAATTATGGAACGTTTTTGTTAACGCGTTTTTCTTTCTTAAAAATTGGCGTTTCTTCCTCAATATTTATATTAAATAATCCTCAATATTTAGTTAAAAAATGCGTTTCGAAGATCACACTCATATTTGCCATATTATGCTCTACCATTACGAGTGGACCGCAGCCCAGTCATTTCGCTATCTCAGCAAACTTTTAGTCTGCTAGTGCAGTACGGAAGTGGATTATTTTCTTCAAATCAGGTGACCTTAGTTCGTTAGATGAAGAAGGAAGAGGACGACTATTGGATTTTGATGGTCAAGCAGTTCTGACAGCCGTGGAAGAGGACGAAAGCCTGACAGCGCGAATGCTGGCTGAAGACTTTAATGTCAATCAATCAACGATCGTTCGACGCCTGAAACAAGCTTGGAGAGGTATGAAATTGGCTTGGTTGGGTGCCCCACGAGCTCTCCGACAACAAAAAAGCTGACTGCTTTCGAATTTTTACCGATTTACTGCATCGAAACGAAAATCCCGTCCACATGTTGAGCGCCGTGTAATCGAACCCATCGCCAATAAGGGAAGGGATCTGCTTCCACATCCGCAGTACTTACCGACAGAAGCACCAACGGGCCATCGTGTCAATCTCTCTCTGAAAAACTGGCAAACAAAAAAAAGTTCACGACGACTTGGATGACTTGGTGGCTGATTTCAAAGCGTGATTAGCTTCCAAGAATCATGACTCCTTCGCACGTGGAATCGACCGACTGCCAAGCAAATGGGAAGCAGTTTTCGAGGTGGATGGTGACTAAGCTCTCGAGTGATCATTTAAACATGTTTTGATCAAATATTGTTATTGTTTTTGTTGAATATTAATATTTCAAAAAACGTTCCATAATCATGCATCAACCCAATAGTTAAATGATATTGTAGAGCTATGACTGCTCAATACACTTGGGTACGGCTATGTCACAGGCAGCTTTCATAGCTACCTAGCTCCGAGCATCAGCTGACGCTGGGGGTTTGCATCCACGCGTTAACCACTCGCCGCCCTCGGACACGCAGCATGCGCCAACACTTGAGCATTATGCGCAAGCTTTTCAGCGACTTGGCGTTAGTTGTTGATTGCTAGTTGTGAACAGAGCCACATACAACGATTTGGATGTCACTGGATTCAGGTCGAAGCCGATAAAAGCGCTGTCCAGCGTTTTATAATCAGGATACCTATCATCAAGATTAACGGTATCAAACTGCCTAATACAGACAGACGCTCCTAGGAATCTCTATTACTTCCCAGGTGAATTTCTTTCAAAGGCACTCGACACAGGTGCGGAAGGTTTTAAACCTTAGATAGTGTTCAACGTGTAGTTTTCCAGGGTCAGGATTTCTCCAGATAACTCGTGCCCTACTTAAAACCTTTTCGAAATCTTTTTTCCACGTTTACGTTCACAGTGTAGCTCCCTTCAGCGTCCATCTTAGACGGTAAAAGTATGTAGCTAGGGTAAACCGACTACGCAGGACGCAAATATCCCACTCTCGTAGTCCGCGCTTTTCAAAAGTTGGGACTCCCGCCGGTATTACACCTGCAGCACGTATGGGCCCACTATCAGTGCAGCGGTCTTGGGCGTTACTCTGAGACGGTCAACGTGTGTACACAGTGTGAATCGACCACACTGGACTCAAATATCCTACTCTTTTGTCCTAAACTCTGGTACCGCCGTAATGACCTGTTGATTTCGATTATCCCAGCGCGGAGCGGTGGCTTCTTCGTCGGAACCTCCTTATCACTAGTTATATTTCACCGGGGCCCACCGCTCCGCTGCTGATATTGATCGAAATCAACAGGTTACTACGGCGGTACCAGAGTTTATATGATCCTAGGTTCTCGCCTAAGGCAGACAGACGCTTACCCAATATCCTTATCGCGTATCCGATATCAATTACTTTTGCACTTTCAGCTCATCTGTACATAAATGCATTGAGCGCTGTTCTGTGATTTTGCCCCTTCAAAGATCCGCATTTTTTCGCATAGCACTGGCTTCAAGCTTTCACTTTTCGATTTATTTGACAATTTCACTCTTGCCATTCGAATACGACTAGAATAATTCTACTACAATTAAAGGCAGTGTTCACGATAAATTTCGTCCTTGGTTTTCAGCCGGAAATCAAAAGTTCAGGGTATCTTTGGGGCACTGGAGTCGAAAGAACGAACGAAAACGAGCCCGAAAGAGCTCCATACGGCTCCGAAGTCCGCTCGCGCTAGCCCTTCCGCTCGCGCTAGCCCTTCCGCTCGCGGTCGAGTTTTCCGAGGAACAGTTTGGTCCGCTTCTACATTACCATTGGAGCGCGAGCGCGGCTGAGTTTTAGCATAGGGGCGCATTTGCGCACGTTGACTACTTCAGGCCCATGCCCGGGCAACTCATCCGCCGTTGAAATGTGGCTTTCAAGTAGAAGAGCTGATTTTGAATGTTTCGCAGCGTTTTTCATGATTCTTTCTTCAGTAATGAAACAGTCAGACTCTAAACCTTCGTTTTCTGGTGGAAACTCGGAAACAATTTTTATCGTGGACACTGCCTTTAAAGGCAGTGTCCACGATAAAATCAGTCTCCGAGCTTTCACTGGGAATCAAGGGGTTCGAGCCCTACTTAACCAGGAACGTTGAAAAAACGGCTAAGAACCAGCACGAACCAGCCCTTTACGGCCTCAATTTGAGTGATCCGCTCACGCAACGCTCACTCCCTCATCGGCTATCGATAAAGTTATTCTAACTCGAAATTTCAGTTTGAGAAGGTAATCGATCATCAAATGGGGAATGTTTAGTTAAAGGCAGTGTTCACGATAATTCTCGTTTCCAAGTTTTCCACTCAAAACAATGCGTTGGCTACCAAGTGTCACCAAAATCACGAAGAAACGGCGAGAAACTCACTAATTCGTCTTATTTCAGTGACATTATTCTATGGCCTGGACTAGGTGTCCGACTGGATGAACATGTTCACGGTGGTTGTCACCGGTAAAAAATGGGACTAATCGAAAATGGAAGAATATTTTGGGCAAAACAGTATTAGTTAGGGCCCGAAGGAAAGAACGGAGCAACACAGAATGGAGAGTTGCAAAAGACGGGTCCACAATAGATTTCATTGTCACAACGAACAGTTCCATTGATACTTAAGAGGCGGGCTGATACTTGAGGATTTCGTGCCCTTTTGGTGCGTTTTTCTTGGTTTCTTCGTCATTTCAGTTCTACTCGGGGGCAAAACAATCGATTTAGCGATTAATCTCAAAATCGAAGATTATCGTGAACACTGCCTTTAAGTGGAGTAAACAATAGCCCCCTGAATGTATGATGTTTTCTCAAAATGGATTTTCCAGCTATTCACGGATCAGAAGCGGTTGAAAGAAGTGAGCGTTGCGTGAGCGGGACACTCAAGTTTAGGACCGTATAGCACTCTTCTGTGCTTGTTCCAAGCCAATTTTTCAGCAATACTGGTGAAGGTGGACTCGGTCCTCTCGATTTCCGGTAAAAACTCGGAGAATGATTTTGTCGTGGACACTGCTGAATAAACTGTTTGAACACATCAGCTCGGGGTGTGGGGGGAGGGGGAGAAAACGAACGAAAATTGACCTATCAACGTTCCTTGGGGGGATGTGAGCGACATTGGATTTGGAGGGGGGTCTGAGCAAAACTGGCCGTCCCTCACCTTGTGCAGTACCGTGGTTTGAGGCTACTAGCTTTGCTATTTTAGTCGACGAGGTGTAAGTGGTTCACTTTTGCAGAAAAAAAACCGTTATTTCTTCATTTTCGTTTTTTTTTGTTTTCAGGTTTCCTCGTCATTTCTCAGTACGAACAGCTCCAGGCTTTCAATTCATGCCATAAAATTGATATCGTTTTTGAGCGTGTATGCTGTCTTTAACACCGCCACCTCAGTCATGGGCTGTAACGCAGCTAGCTGCAGCCACCTGAAAATGGTTTTGAGTTTTGAAAAAAAAAGTTGCACAGATGTTCATCGACCACCGTGTGACAGCTAAATACTTCCCATAACAGTTTCAGTACAAATTCTAAACGAACCTTCCTGTATTGATTCGACTTAGTTTTTTTTCAAAAATGTTTTCATAGGTGTCAAGGCACCTTCACTTTTTAGGCAGAGCGATGTGTGAAAAATTGAGTATTGGGGTTTCCGCGCGTGGGCTGCTTCAATTTTCAGTGAAGACGGAAACTGTTTTTTCGCGAAAAACAAGAGCCTACTGATGAACGGAGAATATATCGCTTAGTGTCTGAAAGAGCGTTTTTCATGTTTCTGAAGCCCTTTCACGACACGACGATGCATTGAAAATGCGCTCGCACTCAGATAAATGTGAGCGAAATTATAGGTTTTGCAGAAACTTCGTTTGGCATGCCCACTCGTTCACTCATTCGCTGCGGGATGCAGAGAAAATCGACGGGCTCCTTTCTCTATTTCCATGAGAGTCATGAGACCTTTCAGTTTTCACTAGTTTCATACGCCTCTTGCAAACTACTGCGTCGTGCTTCTCAACTAACTTCGCTGCATATTATATTCAGCGAAGTTTCTTATTTCTGTTTGTTCTTCATCAGAATTTCTCTCGTTATACTCTACTTCAATGCCGTTTTAGAAAAGATTGCATTTTGTTTTCAACTTAAAGGCAGTGTTCACGGTGAATCTCGTTCTCGAAGTCTCGGTGTGACACACTAAGTTGGCAGGTGCTGTAGAGGATAGGGTCGGAGAAAGCAACGAAACTGGCCAGAAATAAATACAAATGGTTTTGAAAGCTCTTCCGGTGCGCCTACCTATACCGGTCCGCCCCCCCCCCAATCGGACGATCTTGTGGCGCCGCACACGTTTAGATGGCAAATTGCCAAGGAACTCTGACGCAGTTAGCATTATCGATTCGCGCAGATTTCGCGATTAGCGCGCGCTTGCCGAAATCAGCAGGGCCCATGATTCTCGTCCACGCCCTGAATTTAGAAACCGTTATTTTGACTTATTCTACACGTTTTTCTCCCCTGTTTCTTCACTATTAGTTACCTCACGACCAAAAAATCCCGTTTTCGGGTCCAACTCGAGTGCAATATTCATCGTTAACACTGCCTTTAAATGAGCTTGTTACCGTCTCAATGTTGTACACATTGAAAAGTGAGTAGAGGTCGAGAAAGAACTCGCACAGCTTCGTGAAAAGTGAGTCATGATTGCAGAATAGCGTGTGCAGCATTTTGGAAAGCAAGTGGGGATCGAGAAGGAGCGTGCAAAGCGATAACGTGATGAGAAGTGAGCACTGATTCAGGAGGGGCTTGTGCAGTTTGCTGGGAAGAGAGAGGGTAAGGACTGAGAAGGAGCGCGCACAACTTTGTGGGAAGTAGGTAGGGGTCGAGAAGGAGCGAAGACATCGTCACGGAAAGTGAGGGTTGAGTTGACTGTGGTTATGTCCGAGGCTTGTTCCCTCTAGAAAAAAAACATTCAAATCTAAACGCGTCTTGCACGGGCGGTTTATTTCTCACTGCCCGCGCAAGACGTGGTAATTACCAGCCAGCCGCGGGTGAGATGTAAACCGCCCGCGCCAGCCGCGGTTTAGATTCATTTATTTTGGGGAAACAAGCCTCGGACCTAACATCATTTCTTTTGCGCTAGCTCCTACCCATCTCCTTTGTGATAGCCTCGCTCCGAACTCCAAACGTTTCATCCCATTTTAGTTTCGTAAATCAGACCTTCGAGGTTTCAAATTATATTCCGTTTCTGCTTGCCGAATTTTAAATTTCTCGTGCTGGCCGACCACCCTCATGCGGTCTTTCCAACTCCAAATTCCGACTTGGTATTCAATTAACGCTGATTTTTTAACATGAGAAAGCCACGATCAAAAGGTCATCTCTGATTGAACAACTCGCCACTTCGCCCACTCAAGCAGCATATTTCCAAGGGTAACAACATCCTGCGGCTCATTCGTTGTGTATGTTTTGATGAGCATGTGAGCATTCTTTCATGCATATCATTTATGATCCGAACTGTGCTTTTAAGATGAATGGAGAATTGATTTTCGGAATCAATCTGAGCAAAGACGATAAAGAAGCTCCATCTGAATCTTCTCGTTATTCATGGATCTGGACTGTCCGACTGCAACTGTGAACGTTGGGGGTCTGGAAAAATGAGCGACTTCTGTTATTGAAGAGTATGACGAGGAACAGGCGTTCCGCTAATTGGATTGCATTCGCGAATGTATTTGTGTGGATGTTTGATTCTTGAATACAAATCGCTGTTGGATGTTTTAGCCAACGCTGTATCCTCACTGCTTCTCTTCAGTGATGTGGATTAGCGCCGCTAATCTTCATTTTTTTGGCATTCAAATTTTTTGCGGCCAAGAAATAGCTATAGATTAATACATGGACGTGCGATAATATCTAAGCTTTACAAGATTACTATCTTTTCTTCCCTTACCGCTCGGATATAGACCAACAATCGACATTACTCTCTGCGAGACATCCTGCAGCTTGCCATCGTGATCGAACTGACTGTAGTTGAAACGAGCGTTAGCGAAGAACTCAATATTGCGTAGCCTCACATTTAAAGGCAATGTGCTGTCCATCTGTTGCAACACTCAAGAAGATGATAATCGTGCTGGGACGAGGGGTAATCGTGCCGGGACCAGGAATGAGCGGTGATTGCCGGTTGCCGATTGTCGTCTGCCGGCCGTTTTTGAACAAATATTGTCGATTATCTTTTGGCATTTTTCCTCACACTGTTCGACAAAATTTGGCAAGAAGCGCTTAATAGGTAACAAGTGCCGCGATTCGTGCACAAAGCTCATACGTAGTGAGCAATCTGCGCTCTATAGGCAAATTACGACCCAGCTCTCGCGTCTTTTGAATGGGATCTGTTCGTCGTTCAAACATAACCTTCTCAAAACAATTCACAGCTCAGCTGTAAATGTGTCCAGGCCACTCTACGGTATCGACGTTCCTCGAAATGAAGTGGGCCTGAAACCATTCCTTTCCAATGAGTTCGGCCGGAGAATGCAGCGAAGCGGTCATTCATGGTAGAGTACAACAGATATGAGAAGAACTCTACATGGTAAGCTCGATCAGCCTTGCTGCAGTCGGCTCGATGGGAGAAAGACAGGGTGTACTTCGAATGCTTTAAAGGCAGTGATCACGATCATATATGCTTGTATTCTTTTCCTCTCTAAACCTATATCTGGGTTCAGAGTAGTAGGACCTATAAGAAAACAATCGCAAAAAAAAACCGCTGTTCCGGGCCAAACCTTAAAGGCACAGGACACCCAGAAAATTAAATTTTAGATTTTATGCTTATCTTGGAGAGAGTCACACGCTGATCACAGTGGTATCACTGAAATCGTCCAAGACCCCCCTTGAACAGAGTAATGGCTCTTCAAAGATGCCTAGATTTTGAGGATGAAATATTGGTGGACGAGTTGTTTCAGGCCTGTATTTCTCTTCATTCGCAGTCGTTGCGGGAGAGAAAGCCAGGACAAGGAGACAGTCCGGTAATGGACTGTAGAACGACGACTTGTTGGAATTCACCCATTCATCGAGCCGCTATCGAAAATCTGGTAGGGGGTCGGGCCTGTGGTGGTGAGCGAAGGGGGTCGGGCCTGTAGTGGTCGCTTATATCTCGCTTTTATGGAGGAAATGAGATCTGGTATTTGGCACGTGTTATACAGGAGGGGTCTACTACACAATTACATGAAAATCTCAAAATTCGTATCTGAGGGTGTACTGTGCCTTTAAAGGCACAGGACACCCAAAAAATTAATTCTCAGATCTCATGCTCATCTTGGAGAGAGTCACACGCTGATCACAGTGGTGTCTCTGAAATCGTCCAAGACCCCCTTTGAACAGAGTTATGGATTTTCAAAGATGCCTAGATTTTGAGGGTGAAAATTTGGTGGACGAGTTGTCTCAGGCCTATATATCTCTTCATTCGCAACCGTTGCGTGAGAGCGAGCCAGGATAAGGAGACAGTCCGGCAATGGACTGAAGAACGCGACGCGGTCGAAATTTATCCATCCATCTAGCCGCTATCGAGTTCGAAAATCTGTTAGGGGGTCGGGCCTGTGGTGGTGAGCGAAGGGGGTCGGGCCTGTGGTGGTCGCTTATATCTCGCTTACTTGGAGGAATTGAGATCTCGCATTTGGCACGTGTTATACAGGAGGGGTCTTCTACACAATTACACGAAAATCTCAAAATTCATATCTGAGGGTGTACTGTGCCTTTAAGCCCGAACGTTCTTGTCTCGTTAGGTTTAGAGAGGAAAAAATAGTGGACGAGCCCACTCCACATCATCGGCATCGATGATCTCTAATATCAAGAACATCAGCTGGCTTGAAATTGAATTTCAATCAATTAACATTAAGCTTCGGACTGAGCTGCTCGAATATTTATGTACTCATCTAGTCGAAAACATTGACTGGAGTGCTTTCTTTCATTGCTCAACTGTTTTTGTTCGGTAATTTTGCATTTATTTCTTCCTCTGAATGTTGATGATTTTTGACTGCTCGGCAGGAGGCTGCGATCTCTTTTTGCGGCGCTGTGCACTTGTGCACGAACTAGCATCTTTGGGCCCTAGAAACACTAATTCTAGTCAGTTTTCCACCACGCCACCTTCATAGTTTTTCAGCTGTATTTGATCTAAGTTGATTTTTGTAGTTTTTTCGATAAAGTTTTTCATCGTTACCACTGGCTTTAAAGGCGTCGGACGCGCAGAATACCGTTTGTGACTTTTTATGTTTTTTGAAGGCAATTCCATAAGATACAGGATACCAAAACAAAAAGTCCCGCGAATCCCTAACTTTGGAGGCAAACCTTTTTTAGACCGCCTCGCATCATTGAGTTCCCACTTCTCCGTCAATTTCGGTGCGTCAAATTCAATGCGTGGAAAGTTTTTTTCTTTTTAACGTCAGAAGAGTTTTTCTGCTCCAAACTTATTAAGTTGGGAAAGTCACTTACCTTACTTTTACCGAAACTTGTTTAATAAAACTAAGTACCCATTGGGAAAGTTGGGCTGTTAAGAATTCTCGAGATATAAATTTTAAATACTGGTTCGTCTGGGTCTTTGGTGACGCTTTATTGTTTTGATGGCGTTTCCTCGTGCTAGATAGCTGGTGAGAACTGGTGGCGGCTTCTCATTCTAACCACTCTAACTCCAGTCCCGTACGTTGTTCACGCGCAAAACTTCACCAGTGTGGTCTACCTGGCCCACTCATGAAACTGAGCATGGAAAATTGACAGTGGTTTTCATCGCGGACAATGCCTTTGAAGGCAGCATACACGCTCGTAAACGTGATTGATATAACCACGGAAATAGAATGATATGGCTGAGAACACAACGCCTACGCATTTAGAAGCGTCGGTAACGACCCACAGTACTGCTACGCGAGTGAGAAATTGGGCCCTCTCCTGTATAGGTGTGTCCTCCTAAAAAAACAGGGGTGCTGAGCCATTTCCACTATCAGCGACGTTTGTGGGTGGTACGATACATACAATAAGTAAACTACATTCATCGACGACGAAGAGAATGGCTCAGCACCCCTATTTTGGAGGAAGACTCAAATACGGGGGCGGAGAAATTCAGGAGCGGGGCCAAGTTCTCACACGTGGAACGTCATTGTGGGTCGTTTTTCATGCTCCAAAATGTGTAGGCGTTGTGCTCTGAGCTATACCATTTTACTTCCATAGTTTTCTCAACTACATTTACGAGCGTTAAAGCTAGTTAGTGTGATCAGCCGAGCGGACGGTCACGTCGAAGCAATTGCTAGTACAGTGGTGTCATGCTCCAGTGGGTCTTCTTGTCTTAAAGAAGGCCGAGCAGGGTTCGGCTCGGGGTGTGGAGCTCCACGCAATGTTCTTATCACCAGTTTTCAGCTGGAAATTCACCCCGGCGCTGTTTATTCATATCAGGTATTGTACTGAAAAGATCAAATTGCCGTTTTAGGCCCCGGTCATAGTTGGATGAGCCGACGTATCCAGCCCGGTCGAAATACACAGAAAGCTTTGGAAATGGGATGCAAAAATCACCCGGTGTATCCCTCTAACACCCCCCAACACCCGCCGACACCCGCCGACGCCAGCTCGGTCGATACGTATGAACAATGTGGTGTGATCAGGTTGAGAAAATCACTGCTGCCGAGATGTCGTACGTTCACGCCGTGGCAGTGTGGAGGAAAGAAGATCACCTCTATGCAAACCGACGTCACCCCCTCCACGAAGAGGGTTTTTGTCATGGGAGAGGTGCTGGCCGGCCGCGTCTCTCCTTCGGATTCTCCTGCTGAGGGCCGGCGTGGAAAGGAATCCTGGACCCGCTCAGAAGAAGAAGTACCTTTGTGCCACATGCGACAGAAATGTCAATTGGAATGGGACCAGCGTCCAATGCTTTGGATGCCAAAGGTGGGTGCACTTCTCTTGTTCGGGTCTCAGTTCTGTGAAGCATCATAACTCTTCTTTTCGCTGTATTATATGCTCTTCACCTACCAACTCTGATTCCTCTTCCTCGTATCGCCCCCTTTCCATTGTACATATCAATCTCAATGGCCTTCGTGCCAAACTTTCTGAGCTCTCTCTCTTCGCACGTACTTACCATCCAGACGTGATCATGGTTCAAGAAACCAAGCTCTCTCCATCCCCTACCCGTCCTCATCCTAACATCCCGGGCTATACTGCCTTCCATGCTCCAAGGTCAGCTCTTGGCGGAGGAGTTTCAACCTTTGTTTTATCTTCTCTTCCCTCCCACCTCATACCCAACACCCCCACGGATGGTACTCTCGAGTACCTTCCAATCCATCTCCCTCTTAAAACACCTCTTTCTCTCTTCAACATATATATTCCACCTACTACCTCATGCCCCTCTTTTTACAATCCTATTCCACTTCTCAAGCAGCTGAACGACTGCTCCCTCTCATCCTCAGTTGTCTTCGCGGGCGATTTTAATGATCACACCTTTGCTCGTCTCTCGATTCTGACGCTAGAGGAAATGACGTCGAAGAATGGGCAGAGGAGTGTGACTTGGTCATCTTAAACGATGATCAGCCCACCCGTCTCCCTACCAACGGCCGATCTTCCAGCCCAGACATTTCTCTAGTCTCGTCCAACCTCTCTAACTCTTGCTCATGGTCCACCACAACCACTTTGCCAAGTGACCATGTCCCCGTCTTTATCCATATCGATCTCTCCAACTCTCTCGCTCCCTATTCTGGTGTTCGTCAACGTTCTTATCTTAATTTAGGCCGAGCAGACTGGAGCCTGTTCAGTGAAGTTGCGCTTCGCCTGTCGGCAAATTACCCGTGGAATGGCGACGTGCATCAAAAAGAGTGCCATTTATCTGACGCGATCCGCAGAGCCATGAAAGCAGCTATTCCTGTCGGCCGCGTTAAGACGTTCTATCCAAATGTCACAAGAGAGATCCTCGATAAGATCAGGACAAGAGATGCCAGGAGAGCGGTCAACCATCTGGACCCCGTCGTTGCTGAACTTGACGATGAGATCAAAAAGGATCTAGACAGGCACAAGAAAGAAGAGTGGGAAAAGTTCGCTGGGCAGTTGGACTTCAAGACGGACAGTGCAGCTACTTGGAAGGTACTACGGAAGCTCTCGGGTAAGAGCTTGCCTGCTACCGTCTCCACAATCGAATTAGAAAACGGTGTATTCAAATCAGGAAAAGAAGCCGCTTATGCGCTCGGGAGAAGTTTTTTCATCACCAGTGCAAAGCGTGGTCCGCAGAATAGAGTGACTGTACGAGAGCTGTGTCGCCTCCCGCTTATGAGCACGGCCGAAGCGTTCACTACGACGCAAGTTGAGAAAGTTATAAAGGATATGCGGAATTCAAAAGCGGTCGGTCCAGACGGGATATGTCCTGTTGTCTTGAAGAAGATACCGAATGAAATCCTTCCGCTTCTCACTGATTTGATCAATACCTCATTCAGATCGTGCACCATTCCACAGAACTGGAAGACAGCTAACGTTGTGCCGCTGCCCAAGCCGGGGAAACCTCAGGCTTCAGTCAAGGGATACAGACCTATTAGCTTGCTGTCCACGTTCGCGAAGGTAGCCGAAAAACCGATCGTAAAGGACTTGGCGGAGCACAATGAGAAGCAAGTGATTCAGCATGGATTCAGAAAGCTGCATTCCACCACGACAGCTCTGCTGGAAATTACAAGTTTGCCATCGATGGGTTCAATGCCTGGAAGCTACAGAGAACTGTGGCTGTTGCCTTAGATCTCACCAAGGCATTCGACACAGTAAACCATGGAGTTCTGTCAAGCAACTTACTCGAATCATCAATACCGCCGTGGCAGAAACGCTGGATATCGGCATTCATCAAGGGCAGACGAGCCAGAGTTATGTTCCAGAATCATGTCTCCAATAGTATTCCTATTGCAGCTGGAGTTCCGCAGGGCGGCGTTTTATCGCCTGCCCTCTTCAGTCTGTACCTCGAAGACATGCCCGCTCCCCCCCAGGATATCAAGGTGGTCGCCTATGCCGATGATATGACAATAATGTGTCGGGATCGGGATATACATGTGGCCGCCTCGAAGATGAATGAGTACCTGGTCACACTGAAAAGCTTTTTCGACCGCAAAATGCTAAAGATCTCTGCATCGAAATCGTCGGTATCCGTACTCACAACGGATCCTTCGGAGCACAGCGCTCACCCGCATGTCGAGTGGGACGGAGATCGATTACCTGCTGCTCGCTTTCCCAAACTGCTCGGTCTGGTGCTCGATCCATCGCTCAAGTTTCATAAGAACACCGAGCAGAAGCAGGCCGTCGTCAAAGCGAAGCTTAATGTGCTCAGAGCCCTGGGCGGTACATCATGGGGCAGTAGCAAAGAAACCATTATTACGACGTATAAAGCGATTCTCCAGCCTGCACTAGAATACGGCGCACCAGTTTGGCAGCATCCAGTTTCGGAATCCTCTTGGACTAAGATGCAACGCATACAGAATGCGGCTCTTCGAATCGCCACCGGATGTGCAAGAAGTTCCCCAGTCGAGCACTTGCATGCAGAGACACGATTATTACCAGTAAAAGAACACTGTCAGCTCCAGGCCCAACAATTTTTCATCAACATTGTCAAACAACCAAATCACCCCTCTCGGAGAGTGCTAAACCCAGTCAGAGAAAGAAAGATCAGAAAGCCATTCGCCGATGCTCCAAGCAAAGTCAATCTGCAAAGATGGCACGATTCACAGCAAGAACGACTCCGTCTGTTGCGCGAGGAGCACACACAGTTCGTACGGTGTCATCTGGAAAAGACGGCGGTAAATCCCATCCTGGGTGTGGTGCCGCCCCGGGTCTGCACATCCGAGTCTCAACTCGGAAGGAGGGCCAGATGCACCCTGGCATCGCTGCGCTGTGGTCACTCTACTATGCTTATGGCATATGTTAGCAAGATTGACAGCACCAAATCGGACGTTTGCCCAGACTGTGGATGCCACGGCCACGATACGGCACACTTGTTTGATTGTCCGGAGAGACCAACCACGCTGACCACAATGGACCTATGGACGAATCCGTTATTGGTCGCCCAGTTCCTCAACCTATGACAGTACCCTCGACGTGGCTGCAAAAAAGAAGAAGAAGAAAATCACTCGGTGTATCCCTCCAACACCCCCCCCCCCCCAACACCTCCCAACACCCGCCAATACCCACCCGTTCGATACGTATGTTTAAAATGATGGAGTGAGGCTGAGAAAATCACTCGATGTATCCGACGCGGTATCCATGCAATACGTGGATGACGGCGGATGAGAAAATCACCGGGTTGGCGGGCCGATGATAAAACATTGCGTATCACTAGAAAGCTAGCCTTACTGCTACCTTCGTTACAGTGATTTTCTCAACCTCACTCCATCATTTCAAACATAAGTATCGACCGGGTGGGTGTTGGCGGGTGTAGGCGGGTGCTGGGGGGTGTTGGTGGGTTACAGATGCAAATTCCTGAAAGTTTACGTTCCTGGCAAAAGTAAAGATTTGGCATGGCCATAGAAATATACTCAGTTAAAAGGGAAAATAAAGAAAAAATGAAAAAGGTTTTGAAATATTCGTGAGAGCGATTTGGCGTAGAATAATTTGATTTTTGGGAAATGTAGTGAAATAGTTGAAAGTGTGATTTGGCAGTCGAGTTTGAACCAACTATTGATAAGAGTTGTGCAAAACGAGAGATCGCCTTGTCTGTGCTTATCCGTAGAACATATCAAAGCGAAATCACGCGTGAAATGGGAAGCATCAAAACTTTTTCGGGAGGTGTAATGCGGCGGTCTTCACGTATTAGGTGAAGTAAAATCAACACGCGTGATTTCGCTTTGATATGTTCTACGGATAAGCACAGACAAGGCGATCTCTCGTTTTGCACAACTCTTATCAATAGTTGGTTCAAACTCGACTGCCAAATCACACTTTCAACTATTTCACTACATTTCCCAAAAATCAAATTATTCTACGCCAAATCGTTCTCAGGAATATTTCAAAACCTTTTTTCATTTTTCTTTATTTTCCCTTTTTAACTGAGTATATTTCTATGGCCATGCCAAATCTTTACTTTTGCCAGGAACCTAAACTTTCAGGAATTTCATTTATTTTTTCTAAAGGTTTCCTTTCTAACATGATTTATGCCTGGTGGTGTTAGATGAAAGTAAACCCACTGATGTCCTGCCCCCTTTCTGTGACGTCCTGCACTCCAACTGATGGCCTGCACACTTTCTTTGACGTCCTGCACACGCCCACTGATGTCCTGCACACTCCCTCTGATGTCCTGCACCCTTTCACTGATGTCCTACACACTTTCTATGAGATGCTGCACACTCCCACTAATGTCCTGCACCCTTCCACTGATGTCATACACACTTTCTCTGGAGGTGCACACTCCCACTATAGTCCTGCACACTCCCACTAATGTCCTGCACCCTTCCACTGATGTCATACACACTTTCTCTGAGGTGCTGCACACTCCCACTATAGTCCTGCACGCTCCCACTAATGTCCTGCGCACATTCTGTTACACCTTGCGCACTCCCACTGATGTCCTGCACACTTTCTATGACATCCTGCACACTCCCACTGATGTCCTGCACACTTTCTACGGCGTTCTGCGTACACCCATTTGGGTCACAAGCACGCTCATGCCGATCATTTTTCCGCACGGCTACCGTAACCCACCTTCAAAAATTTTCTGAGTGTCAGCTTGGATATGAGCACATCGTGATAGCCAACAAACGTGTTTGCACAATTTCGACCTGCTCAGCCACTTGCCGGCGGCTTCTAGAGAACGGTGTGTGAATGAATGCATACCGCTCCTCTGCTCTTTTATACCCCGCATGTTATGAGCGTGTGTTATCGTTCGTTATCATGTTTTGCTCAGGAATGGTTACGGTAGCCCTGCGGAAAAAATGATCAGCATGGGCGTGCTTCTATTTGGGTCCCGCACACTTTCTACGGCGTTCTGCGCAAACCCATTTGAGTCCCACACACTTTCTACGACGTTCTGCGCACACCCATTTGGGTCCTGCACACTTTCTACGGCGTCCGGCGCACTCCCACTTGGGTCCCTCACGCTTTCTGCGGCGTGTGGCGCACTCTCATTTGGGTCCCGCACACTTTCTACGGCGTCTTGCGCACTTTCACTTTGTCACCGCACACTTTCTACGGCGTCCGGCGCACTCTCATTTGGGTCCCGCACACTTTCTACGGCGTTCTGCGCAAACCCATTTGAGTCCCACACACTTTCTACGGCGTTCTGCGCACACCCATTTGGGTCCCGCACACTTTCTACGGCGTCCGGCGCACACCCATTTGGGTCCCACACACTTTCTACGACGTTCTGCGCACACCCATTTGGGTCCTGCACACTTTCTACGGCGTCCGGCGCACTCCCACTTGGGTCCCGCACGCTTTCTACGGCGTCTTGCGCACTTTCACTTTGTCACCGCACACTTTCTACGGCGTCCGGCGCACTCTCATTTGGGTCCCGCACACTTTCTACGGCGTTCTGCGCACGCCCATTTCTGTCCCGCACGCTTTCTACGGCGTCCGGCGCACTCCCACTTGGGTCCCGCACGCTTTCTACGGCGTGTGGCGCACTCTCATTTGGGTCCCGCACACTTTCTACGGCGTCCGGCGCACTCCCACTTGAGTCCCGCACACTTCCTACGGCGTCCGGCGCCTTCCCACTTGGGTCCCGCACACTTTCTACGGCGTCCGCCGCTCTCTCATTTGGGTCCCACCCACTTACTACGGCGTTCTGCGCACACCCATTTGGGTCCCGCACACTTCATACGGCGTCCGGCGCACTCTCATTTGGGTTCCACACACTTTCTAGGGCGTTCTGCGCACACCCATTTGGGTCCCGCACACTTTCTACGGCGTCCGGCCCACTCTCATTTGGGTCCCACACATTTTCTAGGGCGTTCTGCGCTTACTCATTTGGGTGTTGCACACTTTCTACGGCATCCGGCGCACTCCCACTAGGGTCCCGCACACTTTCTACGGCGTTCTGCGCAAACCCATTTGAGTCCCACACACTTTCTACGGCGTTCTGCGCACACCCATTTGGGTCCCGCACACTTTCTACGGCGTCCGGCGCACATCCATTTGGGTCCCACACACTTTCTACGGCGTTCTGCGCACACCCATTTGGGTCCTGCACACTTTCTACGGCGTCCGGCGCACTCCCACTCGGGTCCCGCACACTTTCTACGGCGTTCTGCGCACACCCATTTGGGTCCTGCACACTTTCTACGGCGTCCGGCGCACTCCCACTCGGGTCCCGCACACTTTCTACGGCGTTCTGCGCACACCCATTTAGGTCCCACACTTTCTACGGCGTCTTTCGCACTCCTGCTGGGGTCCCGCACACTATCTACGGCGTTCTGTGGCGCACTTCTGAGTCACACCGTGCGGCGTTCCAAAAAGTACTTCCGAGATCCTGCCGTATTGATTGAAGCGTTGCCCCATCAAATCCTGAGCAAAAGCCTATCAGTAACGGTGTTCATTTCATTAGTTCATTTTTACGAATAATTTAACGTCCGATGGTTTATAATAACATGTTTACGTGTTTTTGTCTTTCTTGACCCTCAATTTCGAGGTTCCGCAAAAATTGAGCAACCAACTTCAAATTTTGACAGGAGCTAGGTGCAAACAAAACCAGCTCCCTGGCCAAAAATGAGCTCTCTAGCTCAACGATAAGTGTTCCAACAAGATCGTGAACGCCAACTGAAAAAAGAAAAGGAGATGAACATTTTTTTCGACCAAAATGACGTGGTTTTGACACTTTTTCTCGAATCTCAGGTTACCATTCCGGACCATTTTTTGAACAGTCATTCACCTTTCTAAAGTGTATCAAATGGAAAAAGAACGGTCTTCCTACGTTCACTGTGGACCCTGATGCTGAGATCAGGGGGTTGCGCGATGGCGAATCAAAGCCAAATCTGGTGAGCGCTTCGCGCTCACCACAATAGCACCAACTCTGACCGGGGCCTTAATGAAAAGCCATTTCTTATCATGTTATTGGATTACAAAATGTGCATGAGAAAATGATATTTTCCACAGTTACTTCTCAAACGTTAGTTTCATTCTCTGTAGGAGGTTTTTCTTTCATTTCTCCGTTTTTCGATTGTCGTTTGCCGGCCAATTTTTGACGCATTCGGTCGAGTTCCGTTTGCTGATATTCCAAATATTTTTGCCGCACATCCCTGTGGCCCCAACATGATTAGCATGGTTTTGCGTGCTGCAACATCGGCTGTCCGCAACTGCCCCAATGAAAACAGCACACGCTCTTAAGGGGTCTACAGAGTTGCGCCGCGGCGAGTCTCGCTGCGGTGGGCCAATGTTGGAGAGTGGAGGGCGTCACGCACCTGGCGAGGGCGGCGACGTGCCGCGCGAGAGCGGTGACGCGAGTAAAGGGATCTGCAGAGTTGCACCGCCCGGCGGCACGCCGCCGAGCGAGAGGATTGGGGCGTGGCCAAATCCTGACGCGGCGGCGCACTTCAATGCCTCGCAGAGCGGCAGCGATGCCTGCTGTCGTTCTCCATTTTCATCCATTACGTACAACATCTTTCATTCCACGCCAAAATTTGAATTTTATCGATTTCAAAATTTCGTATCTATTTTACAAGCACGCTCATGCCGATCATTTTTTCCGCAGGGCTACCGTAACCCTCCTTCAAAAATTTCCCAAGTGTCAGCTTGGATATGAGCACATCGTAATAGCCAACAAACATGTTTGCACTATTTCCACCTCTTCAGCCACTTCCCAGTGGCTTCTCGAAGAGAGCGGTGTGTGAATGGATGCATACCGCTCCTCTGCCCCTTTATACCCCGCATGTTATGAGCGTGTTTTATCGTTCGTTATGTTTTTTTCAAGAATGGTTATGGTAGCCCTGCGGAAAAATGATCGGCATGGGCGTGCTTGTATTTATTTTCCTTGCTCATTTTCATGTGTTCTTTGGATTTACCATGAAACCATAGTTGAACAGAAATTTGAATCTTGAAGACGCCGGAATTGAAAACTTCTCAAAAATAGCTAAACTTCTCTGTGTTTTTGGAAGATTTTTGTCATTCCGAAAAAATCGAAATATACGCTCTCAGAAGCGGAAAACATAAAATCTAGCAGCAACGTTAATTTGAGATTTCGCGTCAGAATCAATATTATCCCACAGAAAGTGAAAACTGAAATAAAATCAATTTTTCAGAGAGTGAAATGGGATGGATCACATAAAAAGCGAACAAATGAAAAAAATGTTCAAGTATTCAATACCTCAAATCGCGGTGGCGAAAACACTGGGAGGTACAGACGTCGCTGCTCTCGCGCGGCACGTCGCCGCTCTAGCCCACTTCGCGGCGCCTCCCACTCTCCAACACTGCCGTGTCGCAGCGGGACTCGCCGACGCGCAACTCTGCAGATCCTTTAACTCGTAGTGTTTTCTTCGCCGCGACAGCAGCGGCTCCCGCAGCGACGCCGCCATCGGATTGCGGCGAAGAATGGTCTGGACCATTTCTCTGGTCGGCGAGGGTGCCGCCTTCGATCCTCTCAATTCATTTCTTTAGTGGTTAGTCATCCATGTGATTTTTTCTATTTTCACTTTCATTTGAGGTTTCCATAAAGGCTTGAACACTGTTCCATTCGTTCGTGGCTTTTCATAAGATCTATTTCAATTCGCTTCTCGATGTAAATGATTTCGTCACAGTTTTCTTTTCTTTTGTGAGATAATATCGATTCTCACTAGAATTTCCTATTTAACATAACCACAAGATTTTATGTTTTCTGCTTCCGGAGCGTATCCTTCTTTTTTTTCGAAATGGAGAATTTTACCGAAAACACGTGAAAGATAAGCAATCTTCGAGATGCTTTTCATTTCTGGCTCCTCTGAAACTCGAATTTCTCTTCAAATATGGTTTCATGGTGAATTCAATCGATTGCCAAGATTATGTCCCCACATTTATATGTATCAACAGCTCGATTCAACATAATGGGAGTCAAAAAAAAATTTCGGGTCATCTGCTACCTTAAGAAACAAAGAAGAACGTTTCGTAGCACTTACGTGCAATTTTTCGACCTGTGTTTATGTGTGACTGTTCCCTGAGTTTTCTAACAAGGCTTCCAAATTGTCATAAAAATGCAAATCGTGTACCACAGACCCTCTACTAAATCTGTTGTCTTAGAATGTGTGTCTTACATACAGCATCATCACTTCACTAAACATAAATTAGTGGCTCACTCCACTGCTTCCTATAAATAATATTTTTTAAGAAGATGCTCATAGGCACTTGCTAAAGGCATAAAGAAGCACTAAAGACTATTTACATTAAAATATGGCGTCAGATTAATTCGTGTGTACTCAAGGGTTGAATAGCGACGACGACGGCGAAGTCGCTAAATTCTGCGAGATCTTGGTGCCCAACGCCGCGTAATGTTTCGACCCCGCCCCAAACCTCTCGCTCGGCAACGTTCCGCTGGTCGCTGTAACTCTGCAGAGCCCTTTAAAGGGGTCTTCAGAGCTCACGAATGGCAACCCAGAAAATTAATTTTCAGATTCCATCCACATCTTGGAGAGAGTCACACGCTGATCACAGTGATATCTCTAAAATTGTTCAAAACCTCCTTCGAACAGAGTTATGGATCTACAAGGATGCCTAGATTTTGAGGGTGGAAAACAGGTGGACGAGTGGTCTCAGGCCTGTATTTTTCTTCATTCGCAATCGCTGCACGAGAGCAAAACAGGATGAGGAGATAGACTGGCAATGGACTGAAGATTAATTACTTGTTAGAATTCGTCCATCCATCTAGCCGCTATCGAACTCGAAAATGTGTTAGGGGGTCGGGCCTGTGGTGATGAGCGAAGGGGGCCGGGCATGTGGTGGTCGCCTATATCTCGCTTATTCGGAGGAATTGAGATCTCGCATTTGGTACGTGTTATACAGGAGGTCTACACAATTACACGAAAATTTCAAAATTCATATCTGAGGGTGTACTGTGCCTTTAAAGGCACATCACACCTTCAAACATGTATTTTGTGATTTGTATTTGATTGCGTAGTAGACCCTACTACGTAACAAGTGCTAAGCGCGAGATTTCGATTCCTCCAAATAAGCGAGGTATAAGCGACCACCACAGGCCCGACCTAATTCGCTCACCACCACGGGCCACACCGCCTACCAGATTTACGAACTCAATAGCGGCTAGCTGTATTGATGAATTCTCAACAAGTCGTCGTTCTTCAGTCAATTTCCAGCCTGTGTCCTTATGCTGACTCGCTCTTGCACAACGATTGCGAATGAAGAGGAATACAGGCATGAGACAACTCGTCCACCAATTTTTCGCTCTCAAAATATAGGCATCTTTGAGGAGCCATAACTCTGTTCGTAGGGGGTTTTAGACGATTCCTGAGATATATTGTGATAAGCGCGTGACTCTCTCCAGCGTAAAAACTGAAAAATAGTTCCCTGGGTGTTCTATGCCTTCAAAGGCACAGTTCAACCTCAGAATCGTTTCTCTGTTTTTTTCCGCCTATCTTGAAAACGGTCCCACGCTGATACCAATGGTATCTCTAGGAACGTTCGAAACTCTCTGGGAATGGAGTTATGGGTGGAAAACTAAGCTACGGAAGCATACATAGTGGACGAGTTGTCAGAGGACTGTTACTTCCGTCATTTGCAACCGATGTATGCGGGCAGACCTGAGCAAAGAGAGAAGTTGAAAATGAAGGGAAGAACGAGGCTATCGATCGGGAACCATCGCTCATCTCGCCACTGTTGAGCTCGAAAATTCGTAAAAGGGGCATGCCAAAATGGCTTCCGGATGTGGGCGCCCCAGGGTGGCTTCCTACTATATCTCGCGTATTTGGAGGAATTGAGAGCTCGCACTTGGCCGGTGCTATATAGGGTGGGTCTACTTCCCAATAATATGGAAATCTCTGACTTCGTCCATGAGCTTGGACTGTGCCTTTAAGAGTGTCTACGGTGAAAACCAAACGAGACCAAATGGCTGAAACTCGATATACCTAGCATGCAATGTCGCGGGAGATTCGATCCCGGCAAAAACCTGTTCGAAAAAGCTTCTCCATCGGCTTTTTCTACTATTTCTCTGTAACAGATCTACGATCGTTTCTCATTCAAGCCTTATTACATAAAGGCAGTGCTCACGGTAAATCTCGTTTCTGAGCTTTCAGTGTGAAACACTACGCTGGCAGATGCTGGATGGGAAAGGGTTGGAGAAAGCATCGAAAACGGACCAGAAATCGATAAAAACGACGGCGAAGTGGAGACTTCGTTATCCTAGTACGCCTGCCCTTCTCCCGCTCCGACCCCTTCTGATGAGTTTGTGGCGCTGCGGACGTTTCGATGGCACATTGCCAAGAAAATTCGCCTCGTCGAACCCGATCGATTTGCGCTGATTTCGCAATTAGGGCGCGCTTGGCGAAACTAGTAGGCCCCTAAGCTCGTCCACGCCCTTAACGTTAGAAACTGCTATTCTAGCTCATTCTGAGCGCTTTTCTTGGCTGTTTCTTCACTATTTGATGGTTCACGTCTGAACAACCTCATTTTAAGAGTCGAACTCGAATATGATATTCATCGTGAACACTGCCTTTAAATGTTGAGTTCACGAATACCATCAATTTCAAGTTTAGTTCCTAAGGCGATTACTTGGTCCCCAGGTAGCCCTAAAATAGCGAAGAAGTTGGAGAAAACACACTAGAAGTACACGAAAACTTGTAGTTTTGCTCCGCCCCGATACTCTCATTGGAGTTACATATGTATATATTTATTGGGACGGTGAAACCTTTCGTGTACTCGTTCTTCGAAATTATGAACTCTCTCTTGTACCTTCCTTTCCTTAGGCCCCAACTGATTCCGTTTTCTTTAACATATAACCTAGCTACCTGATTTCTTGATGTATGGCTTATCGGGCTTCTCATGTCAGAAATTCCTTATCATTGTTATATTTTGCCATGGCCGACTGCTCCGCTGCTTGCTCTACCCGGGCTAATCCGAGCAAGCTAGACTTTAGGTATTCCTTCAATTTCGACTGATCTCATTATCCACCGCTTGCGACCATTGATGGATAACTAGTTTAGTCCAGACAACTATTTCAATGAAATAAGGCAGATTAGTGCGCTCCCCATCGTCCGTCCATTCGTGTTTTTTGTAACACGTGACGGCCAGCAAATCGTTTTAAAAGGGCAACCTCGGAACAAATCATCGCGAACTCTGCTTTCAATTACGCAGAAGCTTTCATGCTGGAAATTTCCTTCCATTTCTGGATTGCTCGGTTCTTCCACTAACCTCGACTGAGTGCTCGGGAGCACTGATTGAAGAATGGGTCTGATTGCGACAGCATGGGGACTCGCCCCCGAAAATCATAAAAAAGTCATTTTCTATATTTTTGGGAAGTATATCGTTGTCTTTCGATTGCGATTGTGCATTTACAGTAGTGCTCAGGGGTGTGCGCTATAAGACCGGGATCATACTTCCAGCGACGAGCGACGCGACGAAATGTTTACTATCAAAATGGGCTGAAAGTTAGTACACCTGATATACGCTGTCTCCGTCGCTTGTCGAGGGAAGCTCGATCTCGAACCAATGTTAGCGAAGCAAGCCAACGATTTTTTTTACAAAAAGTAGCGCGAAAGAAGTCATTCGAAAAATTGTAAAATTGCGTTAAAGGCAGCAGACACGCTCGAAAAAGTTGTTCAGATAACTACGCTCCTGATGTCGCATGGCTCCTAATAGACCGCTCACGCCGTTGGAAGCGCCAAAAATGAGTCAAAACTACTAAATTTTAGCAATGAAAATCGAAAAATTTCTGCAACCCCGCCCCTGAGCTTCTGCAACCCCGCCCCAAAATACAAACTCGTCCAGATTGATAGTACTAATACGGTCCCTTTGGCTGGTTTTTGATGCTTCCAACGAGGTTAACGTTTCAGAACAGGCTGTAAGAGTATATCGGCTTCTCTATCTCAACCGTTTTGTTGCTAATATTCGCTGTTTCAACCGCGCGCCGTAAAACTCGTCAACTTTCACCTGATAGCAAAATAACCGTTATTCCTCTATTCCCACACAGTTTTCGTTCGTTTTTTCGTCAGTTCGGAATACAACCAGCTCCAAACCTTTGATTTATGTCATAAAATCGATACCATTTTTGAGCGTGTCTGCTGCCTTTAATCAGATTAGCTGACTTCTGTGAAATGACGAAAAGCGATGATCTGCTCAACGGGTGAACTTTGAGCTCCGCGCAAGGCGCGGCGATGAGTTTTACATAACATTGGCGAAAAATCCTTGTTGATCAATTTTGGAAGGCGTCTCAGGCTAAATTTTTTTCCGGACAACTGTTTCTACATGTTCCTACTGTTATGCGCACATCATGATTTAAAAAGAATTAATTTAGTCATATATACTCGCTTTCCCGAGACTTTCCCTATCAGTTCTAGTTAGGAATGCAACCTTTTACTAATTTTGTGAGAGCTTCATCCAGAGTTCCACTCATTCAATGTGATGTTACAACTTTATGAGGTTCGGCAGTCTCGACAGGGAGTATTTTGATTGTTACTCGTCGCTTCCGAGCTTCTTCCTAACGTTCGTCCGTTGAATTAGGGTCCGCTTGTTTGGTTCTTGTCCTCCACTTATTCCTGTCAGCTGCGTCCTTCGGAGTGAGTCGTGCCTCAGGGGGGAACCTTACTTCGAGCGATGTTATCGCAGTCAGAAGGGTGATCTAGCATTGGTCGCCGCGGGCGACAAAGGGATCGAAGAGTCGCGGTGAGGTCAGCCGTCGCGCGCGGCGTTTGCGTGGCGGCTGCTACGCGCGACGGCATCGCGCCCACATCGCGTCTGAACCATAGTTTTTTTTTGCGATTGCCTGCCGTTTAGCGTGGTTCGCAATTTCATCACATCGCAGCGCCCTACACTGCGATGTGAGCTTTTTTCTCATGTTTCGTAGTTTTCTCGGTTTCTTTCAGTCGATATTCTTCGTTCTTTGGATTCCCTTTTTATTAAATGTCTCATTATGCTCTTTAACCCATTCACGACCGCGCGGTACCATTACCACTTAGGAAGAAATCGAATTCTCTGCCACTACGATAAATTTCCAAGCGTTCTCTTGTTCAATGTCAATGTATTCTCTACGAAAGTCGTGCTCCGTTGGCAGCTTCACTATAGCACAATCCTCAATTTTTTTGTAAAATTAGCTGAAGCTCAATCGAAAAAAAAATCGTTGTGAAAACATTTTCTCGAGCACATTATGACGACTTGTTCCTTTCACTGCCATTTCTGAGCTCTCTTAGCAGATAATCCTAATTGGAATCACCTTATGTTTATCTGGAAACGTGCCACGACCACGACTACACGTACCATGACCTAGAAACATCGTCTTTCCTCAATTTGAGCGTTTCACCCTATCTAGAAGCACCCAAAGTCAGTGATTATATATTAGCGGGCAACTCTGAAAAAATAAAGATCTGCGAAAACGAAACAACAGCAAAAATAAGCTCAAAAATTTCTAAAACCCTGCTCTTTCAGATTTGTACAGGTTTGGGTGAGGACGCAAAATGGTGTTGAAGTATGTTTTCTCTTCAACGCGATGCCATGTATTGGCGCGATGTACATCGTAGAGCAAATCACATCGCGCGCGATTTTCGTGGCGCGATGTAAGTAAGGTTCCCCCCCCCCTCAGCTATGTCGGTTTCACGCGCTCGAGCCAGCGCGTTTCCGGTCTACCTCGCGGCATAACGCCAGCCACCTCCAAGCTGAGTGTGGTTTCGGCCACGGAACTAGCGTGTTCTCGTTGAACAAGTCTGAACCATCTCAGCCGGGCTTCCGTCATCTTTCCATTTATGGGTGCTACTCCGCGGGTGGCACGCACAGTGTCGTTCGTGACCCGATTTCTCAGACCGATACCCAATGACCATCTGAGCATTCTCATCTCCATGGTGTGCAGGGACCGTTTGACAGCTCTAGTGGTCGGCCAGCATTAACTAGCGTAGAGGACGACCGGTCGCACTACTGCCTTGTACATTTTTGATTTGACAAGAAGTGGAATCTTCTTGCTACACATCACACCCGTAGCTGCTCTCCACTTAATCCGAACGGTCGTTACGCTTTCTTGAGCTTCCGATGATACATGGCCCTGTCGAGGTGGGTCCACCGCCCATATATTCGGAGCAGTTCACTTTCTTGAGGTCGGTGCCATCACTTTTGATTGATCCGTCATCCAGTTGCGCGCCACATTCAATGTATTCCATCTGCGCGATGTTGAGCCGCAGTCCAAAACGTTGTAAGCGATCATTCCAGAGCTGCATTTGAATTTCTAACTCTTCCCTCGTCTCGGCTGCCAACGTAACAACGTCAGCGTAGAATAGCGAACACGGGTGCGTTTTCTGTATATCTGTATACGTCCAAGCAAAGTATAAACAGCAATTGTGTCAGAGCACACCCTCGATGAACTCCAACACGGATAGGAGATGGCTCACTTGTTTCTGCTGAGCATCTGACCACACTTGTCGGCTCTATGTACAGTAATATTTTCCATCGTATTTACTCTTCCGAAACGTCTTGGATCTCAACGCCATCCATATCAGATCATATGGGACCAGGGCTGGGCACACGTCCCGGCATGGCGATTCTGAATATGCACCCCCCTTAGCTCGGTAATTTTTAGGCACCCCCTTATGGGAAATCGAAATCGGCTGTTTTCCGAATAGTTGGACAGCCATGATCTTGACTTCCTGATTTTGATAAACAAGAATATAAAAAAAGCACTGAATAGAGAAAATTCCGAAAGTGGCCACAAAAAGGGTAGTGTAATTTCTGAACTTCAAAACAACCCCATGAGGAAAATTTGTTAGTAAGACGGTAAGTTATTACAAAAGATAAAACATTTTTCAATACAAAACAATTGAACAATTACCAACAACAGAACTACTACTATTGCAATAATTAATGTTTCCTGTCGAATGTTTTCATAAACCTATAAAGGATTAGTTAATCTGTGTTTGATTGTTCTGATGTGGAAATCAGAACTATTTTGTGTTGTGGAACAATGTTAGGATTCATGTGATTCTTAGGGAGTAGAAAACCCGAGTTTTCGCCTCCTGGAATGCCGCTATCCCTTAAAAAATCGGCTTGCCGTGTGATACGGTGTCAGTACGCAGCTACACAGCGCACACGGGAATGGACGCGCACTCAATATTAATAAAAAATGTATTTTATTACAGACCAGGGAGGAGAAAAGGATTGAAACCAAAGGAAATGGAAGATGATGAAAGTTGTCTATTCTGGATGTACCCATTTTAGAAATTTAATGTAAATAAACAAAGTTAGAGCGGGTGTAAATAATTAGCCGTGACAAGGTTCTTTCAAACGAACCTAGTTGATCAAAACTAGCATTAAACTGAGAGCAAAGGGTATTGTTAGGAAGAGGAGAATCTGGCAAACATTTTAGCATCAATGGGACCGGTTTTTAATGTGATTTGAGGACCTTAAATCTCGTCCCGGTTTTACCCCGAAAACCGGGACAAAACCGGGACGAGTTTTAAGGTCCTTAAATCACATTGAATATGAAACCTATTGCTATTAAAATGTTTGCCAGATTCTCCTCTTTCTCGCAATGCTCTTAGTTCTCATGTTTGTGGGTGTTTTTAATCAACTAGTTTCATTGGAATGAACCTTATCACGTCCGAAAAATTCACTCCGCTCCAACTTAGTTTGTTTACATTAAATTTCTATACTGTATACATTGAAAGAATCCTAGTTCTGCCTGCTTCCATTTACTCCAGTTTCAATCATTTTCTCTGCCCCGTTCTGTAATAAAATACATTTTTTAATTAATATTGCGTGCGCGTCCACTCCAGTGCGCGTTGTGTAGCTGCGGACAAACACCAGATCGCACGGCTAGCCTAGTCTATGGGAGATTGCGGCATTCAAGGTGGATTAAACTCGGGTTTTTATGTAAAGGGTACTTCTCAATGGGGACGGCACGGTCATTCGCTTCTTTCATAGTAACTTGCAGTCTTCATTTTTTATAGTTGGCTCTCTTCATAAGTCACATTCTCATGAATAAAAATCTATTGACTAGTTGTGATGCTGACTGTGCTATCTGTACTTTTAATTTGTCGAAATAAATCCTAGCCTGCTCGGATGAGTCCGGGCAGAGTAAGCAGCGGAGCGGTCGGTCATGGCAAAGTATAACAGTGATAAGAAGATTTTGACATGATAAGCCCGATAAGCCTTGCTTCGACCGGCACAAAATGGGCGACCTAGGCTATACATCAGTTCGCTAATATTTTTTTGAACTTGAATGATAGTTTTCCTGGGCGCTGTCTTAGTATCTTTGCCTCGAATCGGTAACCACCCGCGTAATCAATGAACGTTGCATCAAAGAAACATGACACCACATCAATCCTTACTTGCTACAAGATAGCAGAGTGGTGTTTATTCCTTCATCGAAACAAACTTCGACAGCAACTATGAATTATTGCGAACACAACCTGCATCTCTATCAATGATTTGAATTCTTTAAGTGTTTGACTCAAAAAGCGGAGAAGAAGATATGACAATTCAGAAGAATAGTGCGTACTACTTTTTTCCTGAAATTCGACAGAACATGCACTTCGTTCTTTTTTTCGTGTTCGGCTTAGGCACCCCCCTTTGCCCTTTTTGCAACGTCTAATATGCACCCCCCTAAGGTTACCCGGGACGCGTGCCCAGCCCTGTATGGGACACGATCAAATGCCTTCTCCAGATCGAGAAAAGCGACGTGTACATTGCGGCTTTTCTCCCGATGCTTCTCAATCAGAAGCCTAGTGGCGAGAATGGCATCCGTAGTTCCACACCCTTTGACAAATCCGCAATGGTTTGCTGATATCTTTTAGACGCCTGTCCAGAATGCGTTCGAAAACCTTCATAGTATGGTATAGCGAGAGAATCTGCCTGTACGACGAACATTCAGCCACGTCACCTTTTCCTTTCCGATGGGCACAGTCACACTGATCTGTCGGATATCCGGGGTTTCTCCTTCGGCGGTAATCCGGTTAAAGAATTCAGCCAGCCATTTAGAGCCGCGATCGCCCAACATTTTCCAGACCTGAGCAGGCAAGTTATCTGTACCGGTAGCTTTGTGCAACTTCTCGTTTGCGATCTGATTTTGTTGAATTTTGTGTTTTTTAGGATTGGCGGTTCACTTAGAAGTAAAATTCTGTTACATAGTAATCGAAGATCTGTCATCTGAGGTTCTGAAATGGGTTGATCAGGAGTCGTTCCCGGAAGTCTTCTCGGGATCACAATACAATCCATTCAACAAAATCTTAAAGACACAGTCCAAGCTCGTAGGTAACATTCGATAGTATTTACCGCACGCCCTATGTAGCAACCTAGTCAAACGCGGAATCTCAACTCTTCAGAATAAGCTGGAAAAATCGAGCACCCACTCTCTCCGCCCCCTAAATCAGCACCGTTCGCTCCGCTTACCTCGGAGTTTTCAGTCTCAATGAGACGAGAAGCAAAGTGGAATCTAATCAAAATCTATTTTCTTCCATTTGTTATCGGCCTAACTTTATCATGTTGTTTGCTCCGGCGCGTTGACTACGGACGACGAGGAAAACAGGACCGTGACAACTCGTCCAAGAAATTCTCGTAGTGCGAATTCACAATTTTTGGGGGGCCATAACTCCGTTCGTAGTGGGTTCTGAGCGATTCTGGAGACACCATTGTGGTCAGTCCGACATGCTCTCCGAGATAGGCCTTCGAGCTGGAGAACGATTCTGGGGTTAGACCCTGCCTTCAAAGTTGACATCGTACATCTTTTGACACCGAAAGCTTGAGGAAGGCATCATGAGCTAAGAAGAGTAGTGGACAGTATCGTGACACGCACCTTACGCGACATTGCGAGGCTTAAAGATAAGGACAGCTGAGGGAATCCTAAGAACATCAAGCACATCAATGACTAAGGACATCAAGCACAAGTGATTTTGTGGATTTATTCCCTTGGTGAAATCATTCCGTGGTCTCTCAGGTATCCGTAAATACTGCGGAACGCCGAGACCGTGGCGTTCAAGTCGCCGGACGTAGTCCAATCAATTGGCTTTTGATGAGAGCAAGGCATCTGACAACAAAACTAGTGTGGACGACGGAGCATCTTCACTAGACTCGACAGTATTGTAAAAGAGTTGTCTCTTCTGCTGAATCTTCGTTCGTTCGGAGCACTAGATCAAGCTGAGAAAACGGCATTTTTCTGATGCTGTTGCGTCTAGTGCATCCGCTCCGTCGCGCCCACGCTAGTCTTGTCTTCTGATGTCTTCCTTTCATCACAAACCATATGATGAGATGACGTCCGAGAACTACACAGCCACGGTCTCAGAAGTTTTTCAACAACCTATACGGTTGTTTGACCCCTCGAACAAGTAGACGACTAGCTTTTTTCATAGTTTCAACTTGAACCCCGGCTTTTTCAACTGAAATATTCGTTTAAAATCATCCATTCAGCTAATCAACCTTTGTTGGTGTGCGTAGACCAGGACAGCAACCTAACGCTTTCTCTGAAAGGAACTTCGCGTGCGGAGCGGAAGTTAGAGGGAGCTAAAGAACATGAGGCAGATGAGGGGAGCTGTATCGCGCGGACACAGTGTTGATGATTTTATTTTTTTACAGAGGGAACTTTGCTGGGGTTGTAAAGTAGGGTGCGCAAGATCTTAGACTATAATCCCGGAATCCCTAGCTTCGCATTTCTACATTGTGGATTACAGTGGGACCACTTTGAAATGCCTCCTGTGCCCTCCTTTTCCGACCTTTGCTTCCTTCAAGGACACGGTTAGAATTTGTTGCAATTCTCTCACTTTAGCGACGCTCTTGCCCTAGACTCTGGCATACCCCTAGTGACCTGTGGATTTCGAGTTTCACCAGCAGCGGAGCGGTGAGCCTCGGTGATATATAACTAGTGATAAGAAGGTTCCGACGAAAAAAACCACCGCTTCGCGCTGTGATAATCGAAAACAGGAGTTCACTTGAAATGAACCAGAGTCTTCTCACCCTCTGATTACTCCAAGAGAAAAACCCGGTCATCCTTGCATCGAACTAAAGACTTCATGGAGCCTTTCTTCTATTCTGCCAATGCCCACTGGACGTCAGCCGTTTTCTTACTGTATTGTCTTCAAAGATTCCTTACTCTCATTTCCAAAATCACAGTGTAGAAGGGATAAGCGTATTCTGCGCCGGTCAACAGTGAACCCTTGTCATGATATTTGCCATTTAGGTGCTGAAATTTGTGTGTTCGTAGCTGTTTTTCATCTGCTAGCATTCTAAAGGTCTCATCGAGTTCTTCAGAGCAGATGCTCTTTCCAAAAGTTGTGTCTGGAGTTTTCTTACTCTTATATCGATAAATAGCTGCTATTAGGTTAGGATCAACTCCGACATTACCCTGGATTGTGGTTGCACAATCACATTTATGAAGGGGATGTCGAGTTGTGTAACTTCGTGATTGCACAGTTGTATCGTTGCTGAACCTCACCAGCGTAATGTGAAAACTTCAATTGTGTAAAGTTTAAGATTTGTATGCACATTTTTGCATAATTCAATAAGCGATTGTCACTTTACCTCCCACGGATTTTTATGATACATACGAGTTTTGAAAAAAATTCTGGTCGTTACTTAGGCCATTTGTGTAGTTTCGCCCACACAATCCACTCTCTTCTTTTTATCAATAAATGTCATCAATTTTATCCTAATGTTACGGCTTGTCAAACCAGGATGGTCTGCCCCCCATTGATTACTCTTTGTTCGCCTATTTTTCTGATGTTTTTCACCTGTTTCTCGTGGCATTTCACTACAAGTCTCGCATACACCTCTTAACTTAGCCTACAAATGCTTTGACTCCTTTGTTGTTTGATTTCTCTCTAAAAGCAGTGCCAACGATCAATGCACGTTTTATAGATTTCATTGGATTTAGGGGGGTCGAAGATTCTTTCCAATAGCCATGGAAAAGAACGAGCTAGTTGAGTTTGAAAGAGGTTCTTACGACGCCCATGTTGAAACCTTCAGCTCACACTGAGGCACTCTGGTGAACTAGAGAGACCGACCACCACGGATTACGGGACAGATTTCGTTCGTAGCGGGGAACATTTTCAATTCTTAGTATTACAGTTCTGCTCGAATATTCGCAATCGAATAAATTATTCAAATAAATTATTCGATTATTTATTCGACGATCGAGTAATCGAAAAATCCAGACTTTCGATTATTATTCGAAATCGACTATCGAAAAAAAACAGATATTCGATCATTATTCGAAATCGACTATTGAAAAAAAAACCTAATTTTCAATTATTGTTCGAAATCGCTTATCGGAAATACCAAACATTCAATTACTATTCGAATTCGACTATCGACGCTGACAATTATTCGAACAAATTCGGTTTTCGAATATATTCGAATAATCCAACACAGCCATTACCGGATCCTGCACAGAAGTTTTTCGAAGGGCCAGTGCACCAACACTAAAGTGGGTCAGATCTGTGCGTAACTGAAATTATGAATTTCATGAATCGTAATTTTCAAAACCCCTCGTAATTCTTATTTCGTATTTGATGAGTAATAAGCTCAAACACAGCCCCAAACCTCATTAAACATGGAAACGCCTCAACTTCCCAGTGATGATCTGTGTTTCTAAATAAATTTGTTTCTGATGAGCACTGGGAAAAAATGCCCTTATCCGAGCGAATCTCTGCTCCGCAACTGCAGACACCCGCTGTGGCTGCACGTGACACGATGACAATCCTGGTGGGACCACGCAGTCCCGACACGATTATTTTCTAGCAGACAGAGCTAAAGCCGCAAAAACTGATAGGGCAATTGAACCCACGACATATGCGCTAGATCAAAATATGCACGGGAATTCTCAATGGAGCGAGATTTGTATATTTTTTCCCAGCCTTTGACAAGGTGCTTCTATGGCTGTCGACGACGGCTAATTTGGATTTTGTTCTTTTTGATCGGTTTTTTAAAACGAAATAGAAATGAATAGGTGGCAAAAGAAGTATTACTCGAAGGGGTGAAGTAAATATCAAATAGCAGCAAGTTTTGCTGCTCATACTCGTTAGGGCAGAAAATGTCGATGTAACATATTCACGAAAAGCGGAAAAAAAAGCTAGGAATCGCGCCTAATTGAGAAATTCCGCGACCACTATTACCAACTCAGACAGTGAAAGTGATGGAAAAATTCGAAAATACGGATTTCTTTCTGGGGCGGCATGCATGAATGCTGCGAAAAAGGTCACGGTACCGCTCCGCGAGTCGAGCCACGGGACGGCCCCGAAGTGCATGGCGTAAATTGGTGTGTGCGAACGTAAATGCCCCTTCTACAGCAAACTCTACGTCGAGCAGCATTTTTCTTGTCATCCCAAGCAGGGGTGTGCGTTAATGGAAATTTGTATTTTCGTTAAGCGTTAATCTTTAATTTTTGGGAAAAAACCGCGTTAAAGGCAGTGGTCGCGATCAAATATGCTTGTCGTCTTTTTCTCTCCAAATCCTTTCCTGGGTCTCGAGTAGTAGGACCTATGAGAAAAAATCGCGAAAAAACCACTGTTTTGGGCCGAATTTGAAACCTGAACTTTCTTGTCTTTTGATGGTGGACGAGCCCTCTCCATATCATCGGCATCGATGACCTCTTATATCAAGAAAATCAGCTAGCTTGAAATTGAATGTCAATCAATGAACCTTCGAATTTATGTACACATCTAGTCAAAAACATTGACTGAAGTGATGCTTTCATTATTCAACTGTTTTTATTCGTTAAATTTGCATTTTTTTCTTCCTCTGAATGTCGATGATTTTTGACTGCTCGGCATGAGACTGCGATCTGTTTCGTCATCGCTGTGCACGTGTGCACGAACTAGCTTCTTTGGGCCCTAGAAACTCTATTTGTAGACCGTTTTTCACCGCGTTACCTTCATAGTTTTTCAGCTGTTTTTCATCTAAGCTGATTTTTGTAGTTTTTTCGATAACGTTTTTCATCGTGACCACTGCCTTTAACCCGTTAATGCGTTAATACCTTAATTTTCGATTTCGTTGAAAATTTTAGAAGCATTGCCTGGATACAGCAAAACCCATAAACCATCGAAGGTCCCCGAAAAAATTTAATTGACCTTCAAATGACATCAGCAGGACGTCATGGAAAGTGGGCGGGGCATTAGATTACGTGGCCAGGACTCCGTGGAAGAAGAGCAGGCCGTCAGATGATGCCAAGGAAAGTAGGTAGGGTATCAGATGAAGACGTCCTGAAAAGTGGGTGGGCGTTCAGATGACCTCAGCAGGACGTCGTGAAAAATGGTTAGCGCTTCATGGGGGCGTGCGCCGCGTGGTAGAAACTGAGTAGCGGTTCATGTGCAGA
This sequence comes from Aplectana chamaeleonis, assembly GCA_029168955.1. Taxonomy (NCBI): domain Eukaryota; kingdom Metazoa; phylum Nematoda; class Chromadorea; order Rhabditida; family Cosmocercidae; genus Aplectana; species Aplectana chamaeleonis. Next base: position 71,721 of record JAPDOI010000218.1, on the reverse strand, counting down.
GTGCGCCGCATAAAGAGTGATAAGCGCAAGTGGAGGGTTCACTGAAACCTGAAATTTGTTAGTCTGGAACGTCTCGGCGACAGGGTGTGCTACGCTGTCTGACATACGTAGAATGATGACCTTGACACCTTGCTCAAATGCTCTATAATCCGCTTCGGATTGATTTTGTATATGCCCACACTTGAAGCAGGTTCTATCCGGTTGATGCACAAGTTTCCGGACCTTTCACGACTTTGAACAAAAATCATTTCACTCAAAAACAAACAAAGCTCACCCGACAAAATACCTTTCATCACATTCAAGGATCCTTCGCCACCGATTGAGCAGATCATTAATTCTCGACACATAAAACTCTGGCTGTTTCAAGTCGAAGTATTCTTCTAAGGCCATTTTCACTTCGCGCATCGAGCGGAACTGATGGTAGTCGGAAGAAGCAAATTCTAGGCTATTTGGAAGGTGAGGATGAACTTCCCAGCCCAGGTCCAGTCGCCCTGGAATGAAAACTGTTCGCCTTCTTCACGACAATGCTCGGCCACACGTATCTTGGATAATCTGACAGAAACTGCTGGACCAAGGCTGGGAAGTTCTCCCTCACCCTCCATATAGCCCAGATCTTTCCCCTTCCGACTACCATCTGTTCCACTCGATGAAGCTTTTCCTGGATGGAAAACAGGAAACTAACAATGAAGAAGTCAAAATGGCCATGGAAGAATACTTCGATTCGAGACAGCCAGAGTTCTACGCGTCGGAAATTCATGATCTGCCCAATCGGTGGCGAAGGATCCTAGATTGTGATGGGAATTATTTTGTTGGGTGAGCCTTGTTTATTTTTGAAATAAATGTTTTTTATTCAAAGTCGTGAAAAGTCCGGAAACTTTTGCATCAACCTAATATTCCGTGTCAATCCCCGCTTCCAACCTTCGTTTGGTTTCTTACTCGACCGCAGAGAGGTAGATAAGACCTCACATTTCCCTTTTGGAATACAAAATGGAATTCTTCGATATTAAGAAGAAATAACCAAATTAGATAAACAATGGAATCGGAAACATCGAGGCGTGTGATATATTTCATGAGCAAAAAATTTTCGACGTGCTAGGCCCCAGTTTCAAAACTTTCCATTGATGCATATCAATCAACACCGCAATTCCACCGCTATTAACGAACCCAAAATTAACGTGAGGCCGAATTCATCATTGCGCAAGACCTGGGTTTGTCGATTTGGGTTGGGTTCAGCGCAAGCGCAACCCAATTTTTGGTGATTCATAAATTCAATAACCTATCGAAAATTGGGTTTGGGTTTAGGTTTGCTGAACCCGAGGTGGAAGCGAGGGTCCACGCAGCCCAACCCAAAATGAGCAGTTAGATAACGCGCTCTAGCGCCATTTTCAGGAATAATGTGATGTGAATTGCAGAAATCACCTATTATGAGTGCGCTTACCACCTATATACGTGATTGAGGAGATCGTTAGTACCCATTTTCAACATCTTTTCGTGTTTAATAGACTACCCAAAAAATAATCGACTCAAACGCTAGCTGTAAAATTTGTGCCCATTTTCGGGTCTTTTTGGATCTTTAGACTTCCAATAAAAATTCACGCCTTTCCTTCCCTCTAATATTTCCGTCATCATCTCATTTTTTCCTCTTCTTTCGGTTCCCAAATTTTCTCCACCCCATCATCTCATAACATTCTTCTGTGCCACCCTGATTCAGATAGTGTTCATTTTTCATCCTAGTTTTAATTTTCTTTGAATTTCAATCGTTCTCCTGTTTCTCTGTGTTCCATTTTCTTGTTCTTCTTTCCACCTAAATTCGTCTTCTCGCAGAAAGACGTTAAAAAGGAAGTTGGGTCCTTGTAGAGCTGTGAGAAACCAGATGTTATCGATATGAAGGGAAACTTCGCGAGCATATGCTCTGAGGCGCTATTCATACTACTCAACGCCAGCACGGCACGCGCGTGACGCCAGGGCGTGGGGTTAGAGTATGAATACTTTCCACGCGCGTGGCGCGCTTGCAGACATTATGCATACTCCAGTGGCGACGCCATGGCGGAACTGAAAAAAAAGTGGGCGGACTTTTCCAAACAAGCAAATTCTGTACACGCGTTCACCATCACGATAGCAGAGGATAGTAGTGGAATCAATGATCCCAGAATGGAATGAAATTTATGATGTATTAATGCTGAACATGTTTAAAAAGCCGCTGCATCCGACGCCGCCATGGCAGAGCGGGCGTCACGCGCGTGCCGCGTGGGCGTTGCGTCAGGCCATTCGTACTCCGAAGCCACTCCCGCTCGTGCCGCGCTTGCGTTGAAGAGTATGAATAGCGCCTAATGAAATTCAATACAAACTGCATCCAGTGAAAGGTTTCCCCAAATTTGGACCGTTCTGTTTTGCAAAATTGATTCTGTTCTATATTTTCTTTTTGAATATAACCACTGCCGGGTGTTACTACAGGTGCGTTCATATGGTATCTTGCTTTACTATGTACGGTGCACCCATTTCAACACGCCAGCACTTCCCAAAATTGAAAAAAAGCACTTAAAGGCAGTGGTCGCGATCAAATATTCTTGTCGTCTTTTTCTCTCCAAATCCTTTTCTGGGTCTCGAGTAGTAGGACCTATGATAAAAAATCGCGAAAAAAAAACCACTGTTTTGGGCCAAATTTGAAACCTGAACTTTCTTGTCTTATGATGGTGGACGAGCCCACTCCACATCATCGGCATCGATGACCTCTTATATCAAGAACATCAGCTGGCTTGAAATTGAATTTCAATCAATGAACCTTCGAATTTATGTACACATCTAGTCAAAAACATTGGTTGAAGTGCTTGCTTTCATTGTTCAACTGTTTTATTAGGTAAATTTGCATTTATTTCTTCCCCTGAATGTCGATGATTTTTGACTGCTCGGCATGAGACTGCGATCTTTTTCGTCAGCACTGTGCACGTGTGCACGAACTGGCTTCTTTAGGCCCTAGAAACTCTATTTCTAGCCCGTTTTTCACCGCGCCACCTTCATAGTTTTTCAGCTGTTTTTGATCTAAGCCGACTTTTGTAGTTTTTTCGATAACGTGTTTCATCGTGACCACTGCCTTTAATTTACCCATAGCGTACTCCATAGTTCATTACTACCAAAAAGAAAGGCAAGACACTTCATGATATTCTACGCGAGGCTTGATAAGGATAAATTCATTAACACCCCTAAAAAATCATTTTCAGAAGTATAGAAATTATTGCTGAAACCCAGAAAATATGTACACGGACCAATATTTTCGGATGCAGCTTGAATTTAGAACAACAGAACATATTTGAACGAAGTCTTTCAAAATATGGGCAACAACTGGCTTCAGACAGCATAAGAAGTTCTGACAAATGCAAAAAAAAAAAAACAAATTAACAGAAGAACACGAAAATTTAAACCACGAGAGAATATGAAGAAATTAGTAAAAACAGTGACTACTAAAATGAGAATTCAACACTACCTGCCCGAGAAGTGCGATGAAAAATGCGATATAAGGAGTTAGCCAAAAATAAGTTTGAGTATTGATTGAACGGCAAATTCGAGATAGACATCGCGAAAATACGTTGTGCATTCGCAGACGCCTCTCGTGTCAAAAAAAAATGGGTTTGGGGAACCAACCCGAGATTTGCGCTGATGAATCAAAGGTTCTGGGTTATCCAACCCAAACCCAATTTCCGAACCCAGGTCTGGCAAACCCAGGGCAGGCGCTGACTCGTTTTGGAACTTTTTCGTTAAGCGTTAATCGTTAATTTTCCAAAAATAACTGCGTTAACCCGTTAATGCGTTAACACGTTAACGTTATAACGCACCGCCCTCCCAACCACTCTTCGACAATTTTTTGTCATTGCGTGAATCTCAATAATTGGAAAAAAAACGTGACTGGGATCACAGAAAATCCGCGCGTACAGCTTGCGGTGGGAAGTGCATTTACGTCCGCGATACACTATTATACGCCATGCACTTCGGGGTCCTGCCGTGGCTCTACGCCGCGCATAGGACGCGGAGCGGCCTGACATTCTCCGCAGCGACCTTCTCCGCAACGTTCATGTATGCCACCCCTGGAATTGTCATTAACCATAGGTCAAAAAATGAAAAATTTCTGGTATCATGGCCGCCTGATCATATAATGAAGAGGGCTGTCGTGGTGGAAATATGCAGTTTCTAAAGAAATTTCAGGGAGTTGAATCTTTCATTTCCTAACAAATTTGTACTGGACTCTTTGAAAGAATCTCACAAGTGCCTTCGAATTCGGAGCCGGACGACATTAAACAAGTTATGGCAATGCGGCGCTTTCTCCTCGCAAAAAAAAGGTTGATAAACGTCGTTTTTCCAAAAAAATTGCTCGGTAGTGCACCAGACCTCTCGTATCCTACAGGAAATTAGGAAATTAAATTTATCGTGAACACTGCCTTCAATCTGCCCACTTTCAGCTGTCGGCTTTCATCCATTTCGTAAACTGTTCGAAAAGAATAGAACCGCTCATGAAATCGAGCACTTCGCTTCTTTTTCAAAGATTCATGGCACTGCACCGATACCATCGAATAGGGCACTACCGAATCCAAACAATACGCTCATCAACTATTTTCATTCAACACAAGTTCCAGAAAGAAATTAGAGCTTTTCCAACGTTTTGGTATTGTGACGTGAATCGCGACAAACGCGCTCCAATCTCACCTTTTCGCAATACATTTTGACCACTGAGGTGATAATGGCGCTACGATTTCAGACCTCAAGATCACCATTATGGTTTGTATCTTATCTTTACGAAGCCGCTTCGCAAATATTATCACGCTATCCTTGGAGCGGAGCGGTTGTTTCTCCATTTTCACCGTCGCGTTTTTCCGAAATCAACCGCTCGGCTCTCATTATTAAGCTATTATACTAGCGTCGCGGCTCCTCCCCCATCCAGAGCTTGACGATGCAGGAATTTGAAGGCATTTTGGTGGAGGCAACACGCTGTCGTTTGGCAGAGCTACTGATACTTTGCGTTCCCTTTTGAAGGTTGGCGTAACTCGGTGTCGTATGCTATAGCATATATACAGTGCCGAGCATATTTTTTGCAAAAAAAGCATGTTGCGACATTTTTTGCTTTCACAAAGCGCCGCATCGCCATAACTCACTTCACAATTGACGAAATGAGTTTTTCATGTGGTTTTCCTGTTCCTCTTGGCGAGGCGAATGTTATGGTATGTGAAGAAAGCCTTTTTTTAAACTCCGGTATCTTGTTGAAAAATGTGTATTTCCTTCTCAAATTCACCTTGACCATAGGTCAAAACATGAAGGATTTCTGCTATCACGATTCCGTATCCAGTTCATAATGAGGGATTTTGTGGTGCAAATGTGCATTATTCGATGCACTTCTAAAGTTGAATCTATTATGTGACACTGTCATATGGGACTCAACGGAAGCAATTCAGAAACTACTTCAAAATTGAAATCGGACCACTTTGAAGCAAGGTATGGCGATGCGGCACTTTGTGAGCCCAAAACGCCGCAAAACGCTTTCTTTGCAAAAAATTTGCTCGGTACTGAATAACCTCCGAGTTTGCTCCAACCTTCAAAGGGGAACGTAAAGTATCACAAGGATCTGTGCCGACTGAGCCTATCTATAGGTAACGTGTACTGTGCTTATCTGAGCCTGATTCTGGTCCGCAATTGCGTCTCGACACGCTTTGCCGCCGCACGCTCCCGACTCAGAAGAGCTTCCAGCGCCGGAGCCGCCGATATGCTGACTCTAGGCGGGTTTTGAAATCTGGACAATGAGAAAAATTGAAGAAAATTGTATAAAAAAGCCACATGGAGTCGTCGGCTTTGGCGCTGGAAACCCGACTGACCCAAGCGCGTGCGGCCGCAAAGCGTGTCGAGACGCAATTGCGGACCGGAATTTGGCCCAGATAAGCACAGTAGTTCAATCTACAGGCGAATCTTGGTATCACCGTGTAGATCTCAATTAGGCGATTCTAGCAATACTTTCTATCTACAAAAAAACCAAATTAGACAGAGTTATAAGGGAAGGAAGGAAAAATCGCGATGAACGTTTTTTTGCTGTTCTGTGAGGTTTGGTGTTGTGATCGGTTGCATTTCAAGCCTTAGTGGCTCTTTTTTGATGTTGAGCTGTAGTTACTACACATAGTTAGGTCCGTGGCTTGTTTCCACAAAAAACAACATTTAAATTCAAACCGCGGCAGGCGCGGCTGTTTAGAACTCAGCGGCGGCTGGCTGGTAATTACCTTAAAGCCACGGACCTCACCATAGTTTGAGCCGTCACCTGTTTCGTATTGCTTTTTTCGTTTAGTTTCGTTAGCACTCAAGATCTCTTAGTTGAACCGCATCTTTTTTCGCCAGAACTTTGATCTAATTGCAATTCCTGTCATACCTGGCAATTCCTGTCTGGGTATACACATGAGGTTAATATAAAAATTTCCGTTGCAGGGCCGAAATGGTCGCGGAGGACGAGAAGGCGGATGGCGACGCCTCTGTCGACAATGAGGTAAATCTCCGTCCCAATATAATTTTATTGGTTAGAAATCGTACAGTAACCTATAGTCTCAATGCAACCTGAAACACTTTTCTACGATGCGGAGTTAAGAGTGAGCTGTCGCAACGCGCTCGCCAAAGCTCACAGCGGCGAGCTGGACATGTTCTATTTCTCAATTATTGCTTAACACCCCACCTTTAAACTTGAATTTGCTTCTCATTTCCTCAGATCTCCTGATCCACTTCCAGGTGCTCACTGAAATAGCAAGAGACGACAAGAGGATTAAAAAAGATGGCAAAAGTTTACGGAAGTAGTCTATCTACAGAACCGCTTGTGACATACGAGAAAAAAAATGCCAAATGGGCAAAGTTGGCAGCAAAGCGTACTTTGCCTATAACTTGCTTTCAAGTGCTCCAATCTAAATTCAGAAAAAAAGCATCCTCACAGCGCGATTCCATTCATTCATATTAGGAAAATCCGCGAAACTTTACGAGGTAACCCCTTTTTGGGCAGAGTTGTTTTATCATGCGATGACGTGCTAATTTGCGCCCTTTGCTTTCTTTCCGCTAATCACCGTGCGCGAATCTACAGTTTACCGAAATGTTAAGAGGACATGGTGCGGTTACGGTCACACACTAAAACTACGGCAAAAGGCGCCAGATTTCATTATCGATCGACAACAAAGCTGATTTCCTTGCTGAGTTACTGTTCTTCTTTTTCTTGTTTGTTTCGGCATAATTTTTGTTTCTAACTGTTTAAATATTGCGAATAGGGGCTATTCTTAGTGCAGGAGGGAAATAATCTGTTTGTTCGGGCTTCAAAGTGTTTTTTGTATTGAAATCGGAAAAAAACGGCAAAGTCCTCTCGCACGCCAAGAGAAGCTCCTATTCGTAATATTATAAGGGTCAGAAACAAAAATTATGCCGAAGCAAAAAAAAATGTCTCGAACTTTCTTTCGAGATGGTGACACGCCCACTGCCCGTATATAAGTCCAACTGCCATACAGTGGGCAGCGTCGGAGCTGTCACGAGAGCTGTGAGAGCAGCCATTCTAGGGACGTCAGCAAAGGCGCTGAGAGGAAGTCTCAGGCCCTTCGAAGGTATGGTTAAAGGTAATCTGAGGTAAACCGTAAGCTTGAAAGCGGAGGAAAGGTAATACTTGGGCACGGTGATCAAGTAAGGAAACAATTACAGTTGTAGTAGCATTGATTGTGGTAATTTGTATATGCTGTTATGTTTGTTAGTATGAAAATAAATGCATTATTCTACTACTGCACCACCAAAATCTAATTGGGTTTGATGCGCCCAAACATGGTGCATCGGCCGGGAAAACAAAACGTACGGGAAACTCAAACGCAAAAGAAAGAAAATGTGTGCAATTTACAACGCAATGGAAATTTTGAAAAAAAAATGAAATCAGTGAATAGTTAGGGAACCAGGAAAGAACACGTGATTCTAAGGAAATCGTAATCGCCAACGGCACCTATGAATGATGAGCAAAGTGCTCTGAGTGAAATTAAAACGGGTCGAGTTGCGCGTTCAAGTACCCGGCATGTCTGATCAACGTGCCAATGATTCGACGCAACAATTCCTCTCCACTTGTTCTTCCTTTTTTCTCACGTTCAGTCTCATGACCTTATTTTCTATACATTGTTATCTATATTTCTTCATCTTCTTATTTAACTTGTACAAGGTTTAAAATATCAACCTATTTTCATTTATCAACCTATGTGGTAAAATGGAAATCTCGAAGCTAGCGTGAAATTTTACTGGTAATTTGAAAGGAAATTATATGGGAAGGTTTTGAAAACCGACACCAGAGGCCTAATCTTGTCGACAACAGTTTTACAACGTGCTAATAGAAGCCGGCACCGGCCTGCGTTGAATTCTGCGTTATTTTGCAAACAATTCATTGCAAATTCTAAAATATGCAAACTTGAACGCAGGAGAAGAGTTTGATGACCTCCTTGCGAACGTTACCCACGTTTTGCAGCCTGCAGAGAGCAGCAGCAATATTTCCACGGAGAAACGTTTTGTTTTTACTTGTTTCTCGTCTTGAAACGACCATTTCTCTTAAAGTTGAAATATGCATGCAAACCATATGACATACCAGTCATGAACGGGAGCAAATTCCTCTCCCATGCTCCCCTCAGATGATCATCTAGATAAAATTTTCAAAACATTTATAAAGTGAGAAAATCAACAACGAATTTCACGATTGTTCGGCTCCCACGCCGAGATCAAATTCTTCGCTCGCTAGAGAGGAAGCACTGCCCTCCGAGAGGCGGGTTCCAAAATAAAACAAGATGTGAGATCAAACCGCAGCAAGTATGTATAGCGATCGAGGCGACGTTATGGTCATACTTGAACAATATGGCTGCATCGTCTTCCATGGAGAAGGCACCAAGGTTTAACCTGAAAGTTGCAAAGCAACAGATTATCCGGCAAGTAAACGCTTTGGCCCACCTAGTCAAAGAAAGTGAAGTCTTCACAGACTCGTGGCAATTCCCTAATTGTAAGGCTGTCAAAGAGCTGCAACAGTTCTTGACAACCAAGGAAATATTGATAAAAGAACTCATCGGTAAAATAGAGAATCGTGCAACTAAGCTGAGCCAGTACTATACAAAGTGCAACCATGCATTACTAGACCTCAAACAGTATGATGTAGGATCTGGTGATGAATCAGAAAATCTGTTTGATGAGTACTGGAATTCGGTAAATGGGGAAGACGTACTTGAAACGGTAACAGAGCTGGGCAGGAAACTGGAAAAAATGCGGTTGGAATTCCATTGCCAGGACGCAATCCTGCGACGAAAACTCACAGCTGTGTCGCCTGACTATAACCAAGGCCAAGGGGTAACCCCACAGACTCCCTACGGAGAAGAGAGAAAAGAGGCCAGGGGTCAACATCAGGTACAGCTCCGCACACAGCAAACACACACACCGGGTCGGCTCAGAATTGGGTAATGGATAGAAGGCTACTCGGTAATGTTGAAAATCCCGGACTTTACCGGAAAGGCAACAGAGTTCGATGCATTCTGGGAATTATTTGAAGAGCTTGTTCATAAACAGACTTATTCGAATATAGAAAAGTTATCCATACTTTACAGCTGCTGTAAAGGTGACGCAGCGAGAGCAATAAAAATGATCCCGAAAACCGGCAGCTCTTACGAAAAAGCAATTGTACAGCTCAAAAGGCAATTCCAAGCCCCGAAGCGTATAACTATGGTATTGATACGAAAATTACATGCGATGAAGCAATGCCGTGACGACTCGCGGTCTTTGAGCAATAATCTAAATGATGTCCAGGCAATTATAGAAACTCTCAGGAAACATGGGGAAGTCGTGGACCCAACAAATATGACTAGTATGGTCCTAGACACATTCAGTAACAGTGTTCGACAAGAAGTGATGAGAAAAAGAATTCGACTCAAGTCGCACCTGGAACATGGAAGAGTTATTGGAAAATGTTTCCATAATTGTTAAAAGGAAGGAGCACTTAGATAGTCGAACCGAATGCCATGAGGCAGAAGATATTTCTGTTATCCATACACGCACGCAGTTCAGCATAACGTGTACGTGATGTGAAAATAACCACCCCTTCAAAGACTGTCCGAAATATAGAACAGTGGAAGAGAAAATTGCTCGACTGAAAACGCTGGAGGCATGTTGGAAGTGCTTCAGTACGTTGCGTCGATCAAACGCTTGCAGACGATCGAACTGTTAGTTCTGCAATGGTAACCATCACCCTTCTATATGCCGTAGGCGTGCATCTAGAAATTATTCTCCACCGCGGTGGCGGTTAGCAAAAAGTAGGAGTTACTCACGCGAACAGAGACTGGGTCGCCAACCCACTGTTCATGGAAGCACTCCTACAATGAGAGGAGTACGGATTGCAAGAAGAGGTGATAGTTACGCCACTTCCAATCTTGGACAATCTTCGTGAAAAAGGAATTTCCCTGGCTATGGCTCACGTACTCCGAACAATCGTGACTCATCGTTTTGTACGAGTAACACGAACACGCAGCGAGTTAGGTTCTCGCGTTTCCTCACACCTCCTAGGCAATCGGAAATGTGAATGTAAATGTGGCATTGAAGGCAAACACTTATTTTCCGCCACCAGAAAATGACACGGAGGAGAGAACTTTCAACAACAATGAAGAGGAGGAACATACTCGCCTAATGTTAGTACCGGTATATCTGAAGGATGCAATATCAGGAGAAAGGCAAAAAGTGTTTGCTCTACTGGATTCAGCATCAGATCAGTCATTCATTTCATCTGACCTGGTAAAACTGTTGAAGCTGAAGCCTTACACGGAAACGGTGATAAACGTGACTACTTTTGGAGGCAGAGCAGAAAGAAAGAAAGAAAGTGAAATGAGTCGACACTGTTCTCTGCAATGAATCAGGGCAAATCTTTGAAGTACGTTTTCTCACTCATGACAAGATCATGCCTTGTCTCTGCATTGGGGAACTATCTGCGGAAGACGAGAAAGCTCTTCAGAATCGTTTCCTAGAGAACGAGGACGTTTTAATTCCTTCGTACGTAATACCTGAAATACTGATTGGAATAGACTATTTCAATCAGGTTATCAATTTTGACGAACAATTTAACAATCTACCATCAGGTCTCCACGTAGCATCAACCTTTTTTGGGTCCTGTAGTGTCTGGTCAAACACGCAGGGATGAGCTGCCCGAGCATGGAAGAATTTGTGGGAGCGAAATTCAGTCCAGTTTCCCAAACCAGATCTTTGGAAATTACCAGGAGTTGGAACAGATGATCTGAGTACCCTTGAGAAGGAAAACGCTCGCATCATTGCTGAATTCTATTCCAGCGTGTACATGGAAAATGGACAAATTTTTGTACGTTTCCCATGGAAGGCCAACAAGTACAGTCTGTCGGATAACTATAGCTTGGCTGCGAGCCGACTACATGCGTTATTCAAAATGAGAGAAAAGAATCCCAAATGATGGAAAGAATATTGCAAGATCATTGAAGATCAAAAGGCAAAACACATAATTGAGGACGCCATAGATCGTGGAGAGAGTGACAATCCGCTCTACTACATACCTCATCAGGCAGTGATGAGAGAAGAAAGTACAACGACGAAGACGCGAATTGTTCTGGACGCTTCGTCTCACTGTATAGGCGAACTCAGCCTGAATGACGTCATTAACCAAGTTCCACTTATCTTACCAAATCTTTGTAGAATCTTATTACGATCCCGTTTCGGCTTCAAGGTAATGATAGCAGATGTGGAGAAAGCGTTCCACATGATTCACCTACAGCAGTCAGAAAGAGATTCGATGAGTTTACTTTGGTTAAAGGACACCACTAAGCCCCCTACACCGGATAATGTGAAACCTACTTAAGCGTTTTCGCCGGTAACCATTCGGCATAAACGTATCTCCTTCCCTGCTCGGAATTTCCATCAAGTACGGAATCGTACAACAAAGGGAAGTCGATAAGGAATTATGTGATCAACTAAGCGCCAATTCATATATCGACAACGTTCTTTTAATAGGCGAATCTGCAGAATTTCTCATCGACATGTATAAGAACTGCAAACAAATTTTCAGCAATATGTCTATGAATTTCGGCGAATTTTGTCTGGCAATTCATCACCAATGATGAGAAATGCAATGGGAAAATAGCAACTGAAGATAAGTCACGAAGTCAAAATCACAAGATATTTGGAATACCCTGGATTCCGCACTTGGATCAGTACGTGTTGCGTTGCAAACTGCGATAAACTGAGCCGGTAACAAAAAGGAAGATTCTGCAGACAACACATACAACGTTTGATCCATTCGGGTATTTATCACCCCTACTACTACCTGCCAAGTTACTTCTGCAACAGCTGTGGAAGTCTGACTACGAGTGGGATGAGCCCGTTTCGACGGATGACAAAGAAAAATGGAGAAAAATATGTGCGGATGCAAACGAATATATGTACAGTTTCCTTTCCTCGCATGATAATGGGAAACTCTAAAAGGAAAACTTTAAAAAGAAAAGGAAACTAAGCTAACAACTCCTCGATTGGAACTGATGGCACTGCAAATTGGAGCTCGTCTCACGTCATTTACTCTGAAAGAGCTCTCCAGTAGACCAACTTCGATTCACCTATATAATGACTCACGGGTTGTTCTCCACTAGATTCAAGCAGAGAATAAAAATGGCACACTCATCGAAAATCGTTGCAAGGAAATAACACGACGGTTGCAGGAATTCTGTGATGATGGCGTTTGCACACATCTCCACTATGTGCCAACTAGTTTGAACCCCGCTGATTGCGCCACGCGAGGTCTCACTAAACTCCAGATGGAAACACACGTGTGGTGGTCTGGACCTTGGTTTCTACAAGAAGCAGCAGGGAAGTCTCAGATGCTAGAAGAATTCAACTGGAGTCGGCGAAAATCCGACTCTACGGAAGGAAACAGATCTCCAAAGACAGTTTCTGTAAAAATTTTGAAAATGAAATGGAAAGCTGTGTGAACGTTTCAGCGTTGAGTACAGATGAGAACAGGATCAATCCTCTTCTTCAGCATCAGTATTCAAACCTAACCAAATGCAAGAGAGTAACTGCTCTGGTTCTGAAGTTTATTTGCGTAAAAGTATATGAAAACTTGGAATAAGCCCATCAACAACATCTTGAGAAGTCCGTACCTGAAGTCCTGAGCGGTAGCCATTTGCGACCTCTGAGCGATCTTTCCGTTGACGATGTACGTGCTGCTGAAAGGGTCTTGATCAGATTAATGCAAGCACAAATCATGTCAGAACAAAATAAGAAATGGAAAGACTTGGATCTGTTCAGAGATGAACACGGCCTTTTTAGATGCAAGGGGCGAATTTCGGCAAGAAATTTGACACGAGACACGTTGCAACCCATTTTGCTTCTACCTAATAGTGATCTCACCGCTCTTTTTTGACGTGATGCTCACCTCCAGTGCGGTCACCAGGGCGTCAATGCCACGCTTGCAGCGGTTCGGTTAGGCTTCTGGACTACGCCGGTTTTGTGCAAGACGAGGAAAGCCAAAACTTATAATTTCCGATAACGCGACAAATTTTAAGCTTGGGGAAGAAGTGATAGCGGGTTATGAAAGGAATTCTCAGTTAAAGGATCAAAATTTGGAAACTTTCCTAATAAACCAGGAGATTGAGTGGTAATTTATTACTCCGCTTTCACCATGGAGAAGAGGCTTTTATGAAAGGCTCATTGGAATTAAGAAAACTGTTCTCAAAAAAGTTAACGGTAGAAGAATACCAGAAGAGACTGAGTTCGCTACACTTATATGTGAATGCGAGGCTATGGTGAACTTACGACCCTTGACTAATTGTGGAAGTACGGTTGAAGATTCGATGGTAATTCGGCCCATCGACTTTCTCGTACCACAGGCAAAAATTGCTCTCCTATCACACAATGAAGACTAAGAACAAGAAAATGACTCTTCGTATTTACCAGTCATTTCTAGAAAAGAACAAGCAATTGACTACTTGCAGCAGCAAACAAGTTACCAACAACGGCTGTGGAAAAATTGGAACGAAAATTATCTACTCGAGCTGCGAAATTCCCATCACAAGTGAATAAAACAAAAAGCGTTCACTCGTATAGAGCTCAAAGTCGGAAAAGTTGTTCTTATAATGGACAAAGAATCTCGCAGTGAATGGCAACTCGGAATAGTCACCGAATTAGTGCGAGATTGAGATGAACAAATAAGGTCAGCAAAACTACGGACAGCAAAAACAAATGTAGTACGCTCCGTAAATATGCTGGTACCGCTAGAAATTGAAAATGAGCAACAGAACGATACTGACATGGAAGTCGCAAAAAGTGAAGAAAAGGGCGACGAAAAAATTCGCACGAGCAAGAGGAAGTCATCGCCTCCCAGAGAACGGCGGCGACCATTCCTGCCGCGCGAAGCTAAAGACAAAACAACGCATACCACGTCTTTTTGCACTACATGCAATTATCGACTGCCATGGAATAGGTGGATAATATTAGCGATCGTTACAATGGTAATATCTGCTACGAACGCAAGGAGAGCGCCTCTAGCAAGAATTAAGTGCGTCAAAGGAGGTGTAAATATAAACCTAAGTTCGGCTTTTAAGGAAATAGAGATATGCGGTGACGAGCAGTGTTTTGAAATTCGACAACCACGCCGAAAAATCACTGTTAAGTTCTCACCGGATATCACGCTCCATACCTATCGCGTAGCAATGAAAGCGTTGGTAAAAAATGAAACTCAGGCCGAGTACTGGGCCTGCCCTCCGAGCCCGTACTGTGAACAAATCTCCTGTAATTTCTGTAAAGCAATGATAGCGAATCCAGAATGTTGGCCGCGCATTGCAATAGGAATAGCCACAATAATTTTATATGTGATAAGTGTAACCATTTTTCGTTGTTTCTCGAGCAAAGAGAATGAAACGAAAATTATCAAAGTTGTGTGGCAACCTGTGCGGAAGACGAGGTATACGAAACTGTAAAAGAGTTCTCTGCCGGTAGAGGGAAACTGGAGAAGAGAATATTGATTTGATCGAAATCAATAAAAGGCCACGCAATCCATGGAATGCATCCACGCTAATACGCGTTGTTGCGATCGTGTTGGCTTGTGCATCTGCAAGTAAAGTGATGGGGTGTCAACGAACGATAATAGTGCCATCCTCAACTTGGCGTTGTACGAATGAAGAACGCAACTGTTCAAAAAATCATACAGTAATAGCTAAATTGAGCCTCATGCAACCAGAATTATGCCTACGTCTGTAGGACGGTAAGAGGCTACGACACATAGTGAAGGTAGCCTTTAAAAAGGTAATTCTGAGTTGTAGACGCAAAACGTTGTACAGCACTAGAAACACGGAAATGAAGGTACAGTACAGAAAACGCTGCCCTCACATGGGCTCATGTACTGGCGAAAAATGTGCAAAAATCACACAGGAAACGCTTGTCGATGAGCGTGGCAATAATCACACCGGTATCACGTACTGCACGGAGTCCTGCGGAGGGTTCGACTGTTCGTGCGGGTATCCGTCCTCTGGATGCCTTTTTTTAAGCATGCTCAACTTTGATCGCGCGCCGAAACCACCTAATCCAAAGAAACAAGTGCGAGAGGTACCTTGGGAAAGCGACGAGGCATTTGGTAACCGCTTGTAGAACTACAAGCAGTTGCTACTATTGTCGCTCGGAGGGCAGGGAGCAGGAGGAGAAAACTCATCACTCCGCTCTGTGCACCTTTAAGTTCCCAATGCGTAAGGGCAATTAAACGAGCAAGTTACGCGCAAACAGGAAAGATTTGGGGAACAAGGCAGATTTAAATAGTTGTTTCCTTACCTGAAAACCTGAAAAAGCCAAAAAGGGAAAACTGGAAAGTAGGTAACATGGTAAATGTTGAAATATGGTAGAACGGAATCACTTTGATACAACGTCGCCGCACCGCACCTAGAACCAACAGCGCCCAATCGACACCGCCATCGCTTCACCAATCCACCACCGCTTCAGACTTTCGTTCCGTAGCCACCTCAGTGCACCACTCAACCACCACCTCTCCACCTCCTCTGGCATTCGCTCGCGTGTTGCCCCGGAGGGCGTGGCCAATTCGCGTCCTTTTCGTCGGCGCTAGACGTTCCACATAATCGCGCCGGCGAGGGTCGTGAGTGCCCACAAAGATTGTGGGCAATGCCTAAAATCTTTGTGAGCATTGTGTGGACTGTCTCGCCCCAGCTAGCGCCGGCGCGGAGGAGGCCTGGGCGGTGGCGTGTGCGTTCGTGTCGCGTGCGCCCGCGTGTTTTCTTTCTCTCTCTGATCATCACCTCAATCTTCCTCCATTTTCCACTTTCTTCTATAAGCTCATGTCTAGTGAGGCTCTTAAGGGAGCTACTTTTAGTTAGCCTAACTATTCTGGAAGAAATGTAACTCTCTAGAACGTTTGGTGTAAAACCGATTATGGTCTTCGCATCTGCCTAAAACCACACCGAAAGGAGTTATAGACGTTTTTCGTCAGATTTCTGTACCTGTTGTACCTTCCAAAACGTGCACTAGTCTTCAGAGAATTTGGAAACTGACCTCATAATTGTGTTCAGCGCCCTAAACAACCCCTCTGACTCAAGTTTGGGTGAAGGCACATTACCCAAACTTTGTACAGTCTGATAGCGTTATAGATTTGTACGGATTTTCGGTTGGGGTTTATTAATATCAATTAGTGGGCCCCGAAAGCGTTTTTAAAAATGTTCCAGATTTAACTTAATACCCTCCCAGTTGTGTTATTTGGGGCGCTGATCACGAATTTGGGGGTTTATGTGTCAATTTTCTGAAATTTTCGACTTGATTCTTTCGAAGCCTTTTTTCAGGAAAAATTTGATGGCAAATCGCGACTTTCAACGATTTCCGAAGTGGTACGCTAGATACAAGTTAAGAATTTGCCACCGGCGCAAAATTCTCACGGAAGTGTAATGGTTTTTCTTTCAAGAGTTCTCCATGTTTACTGCCTAATACCGTGACATATTGATAGTGCCCCCGATTGCCACTTTTGACCAGAGTCCGATTTTTTTTTCTCAAAAACACCCTAAAATTTCATGGGGGTGGGAACTATACTTCGACCAAATACCCCCGATTCGTAAACTAAATATTCGATTAAAGAAGGCGACTTCGAATCATTCGAAAAGTCGAAAATTAAAAAGGCCATTTCCGAATTATTTGGAAAATCGAATATTCGAAAAGTGAACATTTCCGAATTATTCGCAACGCCGAACATTTGAAAAAAAAAACGATTCCCGATTTTTTCTAGAGTATGTCAACGAATATTTGGAAAACGAATATTCGGTCGAATAAACGAATAATCGAATATTCGAATAATTCGAGTATTCGAAAAAGTCAATTGTTCGAATAATTCGCTTATTCGAATATTCGAAAGAGTCAATTTTTCGAATAATTCGCTTATTCGAATAATCGAAAGAGTCAATTATCCGAATTATTCGTTTATTCGAATATTCGGAAAAGTCAATTTTCTGAATAATTCGTTTATTCGAATATTCGAAAATTTTTATTCGTTTGATATCCTCTAATTTATTCGTGATTTTCTTCTAGTCTGATGAGGTGCATTTAGAAATAAATCTGGGGTGGTAGTAGATGGGTAGATAACCGCGAGTTAACTCGCGGTTAACTGCAGCTGACCGTGAGCTTTTCAGTTGACGATTTTCAGAAGATGCGCCAGGCATTTCTTAAACTAAGCACAATCACTGTATGAGCCACTAGATACGCATTGAAGAAAATTCAAAAAATTGGCCCGCTCTGCCTTTTTTTTTTGGAGAAAAAATTAGCGATTTAGAATTTTTTCAAGTTTTCTGAGCTTTTCAGCTCGCGGTAAGTCCGCGCAAAACAGCAACTTAACGTGAGCTGACAGAAAAATGGAAATAGTGTGTGAATGAAGGAAAGATGGATAGCTTCCGAAAAGTCCTCCGGAGGATTTTTCAGAAGCTATCCATCTTTCTTCATTCACACACTATTTCCATTTCTGTCAGCTCCCGTTTGGTTGCAGTTTTTTGCGGACTTAACGCTGAGATCTGCCGATAACGCGTTTTCCTTACGCTTACGCTTGCTGTAGAGTATGCAAGTCGTCGTGAATGGGGTGCAGGACGTTCATGATTTGGTGCAGTACCACAGTGTGAGTGTGCAGGATGTGTGCAGGACCTCACTGGGGGTGTGCAGGACTTCACTGAGAGTGTGCAGGATCCCATTGGTAGTGCGCAGGATGTGCAGGACCCTACTGGGTCCTGCACCTCTACTATATGTACTGCACACATGCACATGACACCCTGCACACTCCCAATGAAATACTACGCACAATCTTTGGGCCCTAGAAACTCTGATTCTAGCCCGTTTTTCACCGCGCTACCTTCATAGTTTTTCAGCTGTTTTCAAGCTAGGCTGATTTCTATAGTTTCGTAGATAACGCTTTTCATCGCGACCACTGCCCTTAAAGGCAGTGTTCACGATAATCTTCAATTTTGAGATTATTCGCTGTATTGATTAAGTGGCCACCGGGTAGAACTAAAATGACGTTGAAACTGAGAAAAACGCTCCAGAAGTACTCGAAATCCTTAAGTATCAGCCCGCCTCTTAAGTATCAATAAAAGTGTTTGTTGTGACAACGAAATCTTTTGTGGACCCGTCTTTTGCAATTCTCTACTATCTATTGCTCCGTTCTTTCCTTAGGGCCCTAACTAATCCTGTTTTGCCTGAAATATTCTTCCATTTTTGATTAGCTCCATTTTTTACCGGTGACAACCACCGTGAACATGTTCATCCAATCGGACAACTAGTCCATGCTTTGAAATAATGTCACTGAAATACGACGTTTCAATGCGTTTCTCACTGTTTCTTCGTAATTTTGGTAATACTTGGGGGCCAAAGCATTGTTTTATGTGAAAAACTCGGGGAGGAAAATCATCGTGAACACTGCCTTTAAGCCACACTCACAAGCGGCGAGGTAGAAGAGGAAGAATGGGAAGAAGACGAGGAAGAGGAAGAAGACGAGGAAGACGAGGAAGACGAGAAGAGGAAGAAGAAGAAGAAGAAAAAGAAGAGGAGGAAGACGAGGAAGACGAGGAAGAAGAAGAAGACGAGAAAGACGAGGAAGAGGAAGAAGAAGACGACGACGAGGAAGACGAGGAAGAGGAAGAAGAAGAAGACGAGGAAGACGAGGAAGAGGAGGAAGAAGAAGAAGAAGGGTTTGGAAGTACAAGGTGTCTAGAGAGTAGACGGAATCCGTGAATAAACAACGCAGTGGGGTCCGAATGATCAAATGATGAATCCGAGCAACAAATGGTTTTGGGGGCAACAAGAATTGGTTTAACGGGGCAACAAGGGAACCTGCGGGGCAACAAGTGATTTTGCGGGTCGACAAGTGATTTTAGGGTCAGCAGTTGCTCTTTCGGGGCAACAAGTGACTTCGCGGGGCGACTAGTGATTTAGTGGGGGTACAAGTGGTTTTGTGGGCACAAATGCTCACAATCGCCCCACACTTTCCATGTCGCGCCCCAGAAAAATGACTTGTTGCCCAGGTGTCACTGGGCAACAAGTGAGTTTGTGTAGGGCTACACGCGAGCGAATGCCAGAGTCGTCTCAGTAAGTACGAGCAGCACCGCGTCCGCCACTTCGTTGAGAGATTTGTTTTATGATACGCAACAAATGAAATTTAATTGCTATGCTCGTGAAACTGTTTTGTTTTGTGGTAAAATGTTTCCATAGTGGAAACCTCTGCTTCGGTAGCACAAGTCCGATCAGATCCACCGTCAGAGCGGCAACGCTATAATGGGATGTAATCTCAATCTCCACCGTTTCCGGGAGGCTCTCGTTCAGCAGTACGACTCGGTGTTCGATACACCGCCCGATTGTTGATCTATACTCGGTGAACTCGAGGATCTCACGCCCTCGGGAGTGTCTCGAACTTTTTTTCGAGATGGTGACACGTCCACTGCCCGTATATAAGTCCATCTACCATACAGTGAGCAGCGTCGGAGCTGTCACAAGAGCTGTTTGAGCAGCCATTCTGGGGACGTCAGCAAAGGCGCTGAGAGGAAGTCCCAGGCCCCTCGAAGGTATTGTAAAAGGTAATCTGAGGTAAACAGTAAGCTTGAAAGCGGAGGAAAGGTAATACTTGGTCACGGTGATCAAGTAAGGAAACAGTTATAGTTGTAGTAACGTTGATTGTGGTAATTTGTATATGCTGTTATGTTAGTTAGTATGAAAATAAATGCATTATTCTACTACTGTACCACCAAAATCTAATTGGGTTCGATGGGCCCAAACAAAAAAGAAAAAGACCGTAACTCATCCAGAAAATCAGCTGTATTGTCGATCGATAATGAAGTCTGGCCTCTTCCACCGTAGTTTTAGTGTGTGACCGCAACCGCACCATGTCCTTTTAACATTGCGGTAAACTGTACACGTTATTTCATGTAAAACAACTTTGCCTAAATGAAGTGCTCCCTTGGGAAGTTTTCCGAACTTTTTCAAAATGTGGAAACCAACAGTTCGCGCTGAAGAGGCTGTTCCTCTTTAATTTCAGATTGGAGCACTCAAAAGCAACTAGTCTGCAAAAGACGCTTTTGTTGGGTCAGGAGCTCTCTACACACAGAAGGAGGAGTTGTCCCGTTTTTGCAGTTCGGAGCGTCACGCTACTCAATGCAAGCGAAGTGGTCCCGGGTGGAATTAGGGCCGCAAAAGACGGGACAACTCCTCCATCGATGTGTAGAGAGCCCCTGCCCGCTTTTGTTGCCAACTTTTCCCGCTTCGCTACTTTTTTCCTTATATTAGCAGCGGTATTGTATTTTCCTTATTGCGGATGCCGAAGTGCATCGGGTCATTAAAACCTGAATAGAAATACGTTGCGTTGCAAAATTATACGACATACCCCAATTTCCGCGGTTCCAAACTTCGCGTCAATTAGCGGGCCAAACGGTGAACGCCAATCGATGCAGCATCCTCGAAAACCCCTGGGTACGGATCTTGATGAAATTTAAACTACTAGCAGGAAACTGGCAACGAAAATTGTCAAAAATTGCCGTTGCAAAATTATGCGACATAGCTGACGTTCTCGCAGAAATTTCTATTCATCACCATCTGTATCACTTCGTTCATGGCAAGAACCACTAGAAACATCGAGTTATTAGCCTTCAGAGATGTCTTGGCGCTTAACCACTTCGACAACTCTGTTTGGTATGTTTAAACCCAGCTTTTTGTGAACGCCCCTTTCAATCTGCGCCCATTCGCTTATAACGGCTAGTTTCAGCGGAGCCACACGCTCGTATTGTCTGTTCTGGATGTAGAGTTCGCACAATAGTTCTAGTCTCAAGAATGGACGGGGCTGCGGTGATAAATCACCCCGCGCAAGTCGAAACCCCATCCTCCAGTGAGGCCTCCAACCACGCACGGCCAGCTGCCTGGTCCATGCGTCAGACTGGAATGAAAACGGAAACCATAGATTCAACGCCCAAGAATACCTCACACGTTTTTCACAGGGTTGAGGTCATGCGAACCGGCCGGCCATTCTAGCAGATTGGCAGGATCGGCCTGAAATCAAGCCTGCGTTGTCCTACTGACAAGAAGTGAAGGCGGAAACGGACTACAAAGAACTGGAAATGATTTTCCGGCACATTCTGTTAGTTTATGGAGCTCATAGGTCATTTCGCTAATAACTTGTCCAGCTTGAAACCCCACCTGGATGTGGTCAATGCACTATTCTTTCTCCTCCAAAGTTCCTTCTTAAGCATAAGTTCGGGTCTTTGTGGGGATCCTTCGAAATCCTTTTTTATCGGTCGAAAGCAAGAGCAATCCGACCGAGCTTGATCAATTCTATCTTATTTATTTATTTTTGACTAAGCATTCCATGCATTGGGGAGATCTACAAAAGGATTAAAAATATCCTTGAGTAGGAATTCCGGAGGAGAAAGAATAATGCATTGACCCAAATCCAGGTGGGGTTTCAAGCTGGACATGTTATTAGCGACATGACCTATGAACTCCACAAATTATCAGAATGTGCCGGAAAATCAATTCCAGTTCTTTCTAACTCCGTTTCTGCCTTCATATCTTGTCAATAGGACAACGCAGGCTTGGTTTCAGGCCGATCCTGCCAATTTTCTAGAATGTCCGGCCGGTTTTCAGGACCTCAATTCTGTGGAAAACGTGTGAGGTATTCTTGAGCGTTGAATCTACATCCAGAACTGACAATACGAGCGTGTGGCTCCGCTTGAACTGGCCGTTCTAACCGAGTGGGCGCAGATTGAAAGGGGCGTTCACAAAAAGCTGGGTTGAAACATACCAAACAAAGTTTTTGAAGTGGTTCAGCGCTGAGACATTTCTGAAGACTGATTATTTGATGTTTCTAGTGGTTCTTACCATGTACGAACTGATACAGATGGTGTTGAATAGAAATTTCTGCGTCAGCTATGTCGTATAATTTTGCAACGGCGATTTTTGACAATTTCCGTTGCCAGTTTCCTGCTAGTGGTTCTAATTTCATGAAGATCCGTACCCAGGGGTTTTCGAGGATGCTGCATCGATTGGCGTTTATCGTATGGCCCCCTATATGACATGAAGTTTGGAACCGCGGAAATTGTGGTATGTCGTATAATTTTGCAACGCACTGTATATGGTTTAGGTGCGGCAAATTCTCGTCCTGCCGACAGACAGTCTTCAAATGCACGACAATGCTCAAGACCAGCTTAAGGATTTTACTCACATGCTTTGCGCGAAAATGGATGATTACAATGAGGCAAGACGGCAGGTTACTTCTCCTTCTAGGAATGCATATCTCTCGATGCATGTGTTTCAGTTCCTGGGACACAACTCTGCCGTGGTTTTTGCCGTGAACTACATCCAGAATCGATTTGTAGCCGCCGAGTTGTGTGCAGAGATTGCAAAGCTTTTCCATATTCTCAGCGTGAAAACAGTTGTTGAATTCAAAAAAGCCATCGAGGCGCTTCGAAGTGAAGCAGGTTCGGTTATGTTGAAACATAGGTTGTGTGGAGAAGAAACTCGCATTGCAAGATTCTTCACATCTTTCCATTTTTGACTCGAACATCACAATACGAAACTTTGCAGATGCGGATGTGGACTCGTTCGAAGCCGTCGTTAAAAGATGGAACGAATTCATAGAAGGCGTTGAAGCGAGTCTGGTAGAGAAAGTTGGCCCATCGACTGCTGCGGACAACGATACTGATGGTACGGGCGTTTTGTGCCGAACATTTTTCTGGAGTATTTTTTGTGTTTTCAAATTTAGTTCAACCTTATTCTCAAGAGAATTTAGAATGTTCAAAACGGCGGGGTACATAGGGAATGTACAGTGGGCACGGAATGGTGTGCTACTTTTGGTCACATTTTGTCGGTGCATATGATACATTTTTTTGTGATATATGCTGCGTGCACCGAGTTGGGGCCAGCATATACGGTCAAAATGGAACCAACCGACACACTGATCCATGTCGACAGTGCATGCTACTTCTCATTCAGCAGAACACTTTTTTGCGTAGTACAAAAAAACGGGTGTTATGACACGGATTTTTTGCGACCCTTGACAATCTCATGGAGGGTCCTATTGCAATTATTTTTAGTCGTTGGAATCCACGCTAGAGGCATATTTGGGGGGGGGGGTCGGTGCACGAGGGTTGTGGGGTGAGGGGGCGGGGGATAAGTACAGAACAGCGTAAGGGATGCGTCTAAACCAATTTTAAGCGTGATCACAGAGACCGTGGTATCCCCAAGCATCTCCTTTGTGAATGATCATGGGCCGTATGCACATTTCTCCCCGAATGTCCCCGTCCCCGCGAAGCCACTCTGTGATTGGTCATCATACGAAATAGACCAATCACGGATGGCCTCAGCGGGGACGGGGACGCTCGGGGAGAGATGTGCATACGGCCCCATAAGGGATTGTTGACCGATCAGAGGTGGCCTTCGAGGGGGCGTGAAAGCTCGGGGAAATGAACATACGACCCCAGATTGCGTGTACAAGGTTGAAGAGAAAGTAGGTGTGTTGGAGGGATCATCGTTGGAAAGGTTGTGACTAAAATTGCTTGTAAAGTGTACAGGGACATGTCCAGATCACTCATTCATCTTTAGCCAATATGTAATAAAAGAGGGATTAAAAAAGTAAGGAAAAAAGGTTTAATTCGATTTGGAGATTTAATTAAGCATCTCGTGAGGCGGGTGGGGGTAGACAAGTCGGCGCACAAGGGCAGTGGCCGGCAACACTGCAAGCCCTGTAAAGTGTATGCGGGGCATCATAGTTGGGTACCATCATAGTTGACCCGCCAACCTTGCCGAGGTCCCATCGAGGGGACGGTTTGGGGTGCATGGGGGTCATATAAGAGCAGGCATGGACGAGCGACGGCAAAACGATAAAAACCAATAAGAAGCAGCTAAAACGGCTACGAACAAATACAATACCGCCGCGATCCAAGAGAAAAAATGGGCGAAATGGGCAAAGTGGGGAACTGAAGCGTCTTTCGACCGCAACTCGCCTCAAAGTGCTCCGTTTTCAATTTCGAAAACGCTGAAATGTACAGCATGTCGTGGTCCAGTCAATCGTGCAAGAATATTTTGCAAAATTTGGAAGCGACATTATTCTTTAAGGCGAGATACATTTTGATTTCAACCATGCTAGAGATCGCGTACGGTTGTTTTTGATCGGATTGTCTCTTTACCTTGTGATACCATTATCAAATTCATAGCTAACTGCATCGTAAAAAAGCGTTCTCATACAAAATTTACGATTTTATCTCATATAGTTAAATAGAGTGTGGCACGGTGGACATTTTTGTCCTCTCGAAATTGAAAACGGAGCACTTTGAGGCGAGGTGTGGTTGAAAGACGCTTTAGTTGCTCACTTTGCCCGTTTCGCCCATTTTTCCCTTGGATAGCGGTGGTATTATAGTATTGAAAAATAACAAGTACAAAAGACAAGATCACTAGTAAGTAAAGCATGGAATGGATTGGAAACTAGATTCTACTCCATTCCATACTTTGACTGGTCTTATGAGAAAAGAACCTGTATAATCAGCGAAATTCGCTCTCTCTAGCTGTACTCGGAAAGGGTGCTCACTAGTCACATCTACTAATCGTGGGATTTTGAAAAGATTGAAGAGTTTCAACTCGCTCTGATCAGTAGTTAATTTCTACGTAAATACGAAATCAGCCACCTTTCTACAAAACGACAACTTGTGCCCCTAATAAATCCAAACGGTTTTTGTAGGATAGCCTTGGTAAACTGATGCGGAGAAAACACGTGTACGTGAGGCTCTCCTGGAATTGCTCAAATGTATCCCCCAATTTGTTTTTGTATGGGGACCACAGCAGAGAACAGTACTCCAGGAGAGGTCTGCTGTAGACAGAAACCACCTAAAAAGATGTTCAGGATCTCTGGACTCGAAAGCTCGTCGTATGAAGTTTTATATGCATGTGGCTTTGACCGTAATTTCATTTATGTAGTCTTCAAAGTCAGATTTGTAGGTGTGCGCAACACACAGATCCCATATTTTCTTTGATTCCACCAAATTTTGTCATTTGAGAGAAATATGGAATGCTGTGTGGCTTTTTCCGAAACGATGTTTTCTCCACTGAAATATCAAGTTTCCAGGTTTTGGACAATGATGCTACCGCATTAGTCCCTTACTGCAATAGGGAACACTCATTTACAGTAAAATGTTTGGAGTCGTCTGTATACATTGAACATAAAACCCCTGTGGGCAAGCATTCGGGTGAGTCGTTGGCGTAGATTAGGAACACTAACGGGCCGACGCAAGTGCCCTGATCCGACTGATCTCTGGTCCATGGAAAAGACTGAAGAGAACGAAGAAGATACCCATTCCTTCCAGGCGAGACCAGTTTTTGTGAAAGTAAGGCGATGGAGGTGGAGTCGAAAGCCTTTTTATAGTCAATATAGCACACTGAGACAAATTTTGCGTTTTTGGTTTTTTTTTGGCTACAGAGGAACTTTGAACAGAAGGTCAGATGCAGTTGAACGTCTACTCAACAAACCGTGTTGGCACTAGGATATGAGATTGTTCTTCGAACGGTATGTAACAATTCGCTTACAGATGATGCGCTCTAGGACCTAGATTATTGAACTAGTTATACAAGTTCGCCTGTAGATCTTTATATCGTGCCTGGAACCCTTCTTATGAATTGGCTGAACTAATCCTAGTATTCGCCATACTGATGGTGTTTTCACTCTTGAGAAACATCTATTGAACAAAATAGTACGCGGAGATGAAAGGCCGAGAGACGCTTTTCTGAGAAATATGTATATATTGTATTTCGTCTGAGGATGTGAAAACTCGGTTTGGAAGTCTACGAAGGAAACTATATATCAAGCCGTTGAGAGTAAGCCCTATCCAGAGTTTCCTGTGTGCGCGAATCAATATCTACTCTGGAAGAAGTTAGTGATTTATACAGACTCAAAGAAATCCGCGAACGTCTCAACTTAGACTCGCTGCTGCCTTTAGGTTCCGTAGAATACTAGACGTACTTGCTGTTGCCAAAGACACTCCTCTTGCAATGATAATAGTCAACCCTTGATTTCATAATTTGAATGTGCCGTGGTTATAATTCCAACCTTTTACTGTTTCTTTGTACTTGTTTCGATACATAGTTGGTTCTTCATAGAAACGCGGTAGACAAATAAGCAATGAACCGATTCATTACGACATTCCATAATAGTAGATGGAATATTGGTATTACGAAGGCCGCCCTAAGGCAATCTGACAGTCTGACCCCGCTAGCCCGCCGGGGGCGGTTAATATACACATCCGGAATACCGTGAGTCATTCACCACACTCCGGCCTCACGAGAGTTCCTAGATAAGTACGAGGGTTTATTACGATTGGTTATACATCTAACAGAAAGCGAGTAAGTCACGATCATTAGTGTACCACCCTATGCCCTCCATTCTGCCGAGGAGCCACCCTCACAGTTGGCGTGGCACGAGTTTTGCGAAGTTGGGGACAGGATAAATATGTATGAACTCTTCGGCCCGAGCGTGTGCATTACTTCTGGCTCCCTCGCGGTTTTCCACAAAATCAACTAGGTGGGGATAGAGCGAAACCCAGAAAGAATATCGAGAAAATTTAAATCAATTCGATTTCACAAAATCGACCAAATCACAGAAAACAACAAGCACTCAAATCAGTCTTGGAGACGAGTTTGCCACTTGCCCAGCTTTACTCGAACGAAGTGCATCATCACCTCTGTCGCCGTGAGACATATCATGAGTGTTCGATGAACAGCGTCAATTTTCGAGTTTTGTATTACATTGCGAATTTTGGGGATTGGAATGCGGGTAGATCCTCGTATCGTGGTTCAGTGGTAGAATGCTCGCCTGGTTCGCTTCCCGGCCGATGCACCATATTTTGAAGATGAGCGTCCTGGTCAAGTGACCGATTAAGTATAAAGCGATTTCATAAGCAGTCTAAAATACCATTGCCTGATTAGTTATCCTAATGGGCGCGTGATTACGAAGTTGCGAGTGAGTGGGTATTACAGCATAAGTCCAAAAAGACCTCAGTTGGAGATATGATAACCACGAACAACTATAATATACGAAATACTAATGCGAGTGCAATAATTATAAAAAAATATTGAATTTCAACAAGTTTCTCAACGCATGCGCCTTATGTACGAAACAAGGGGTGGTAGTAAATGGTGTGTTAACCGCGAATAAACCGCCACCTCCAAGCCGCCAACATACCGCGAATTAAATGCAGTAGAGCCGCCAAATTAACACGAGCAAACCGCCACCTCCTGGCCGGCTACGAACCGCGACATAGGTGCCACGGTTTGTTCCCGGTTTAACGAAAGCTGCCCTCTGCTTACAAATACATTATGCGTGGCCTTCGTCCGCATGAGTATTTTCTACACTTGGACACGAACGACGTTTACGGTGGAAAGACGAGGGATCGGAAAGATTATACAAGTAATACTGTTTATTTTATTCATTAGGAAGAGCATTCAAAGGAAACTTCGTAATATTTCGCTTGTTCGAAACAGAACGCAATTTTTTAAATTTTCCTTGGAAATCCTAATTCTCGTAATTTTTTAAGAGCTCCGTGAGTTTTCAGGACCACTCTCGAAAAGACATGTTAGGTTAATCATTGGCCCAATCAGTCAAATGCGTGTGATCTGACAGAAGTTTGCATTTGTAGTAACTTTGTTAACGTTTTTTTTTCGAACAAAAGTTTTTTTGAAAAACAAAAAATTTCTGTAAAGGAAATTTCGAGCGAACAAAAATTTGAAAATTTCTCGACGAATTATTTACAAGGTATTCTTGGAAAGGTAACGCTAGGTACGAAAAAGACATTCCGAAACTCGTCGAGTAATGTCCTGCATTCAACTGAAATGGATAGTTAAAAACATATAAGAATGATGATAAACTAGAT
Organism: Aplectana chamaeleonis; assembly: GCA_029168955.1. Lineage (NCBI taxonomy): Eukaryota > Metazoa > Nematoda > Chromadorea > Rhabditida > Cosmocercidae > Aplectana > Aplectana chamaeleonis. The sequence goes on along the minus strand of JAPDOI010000218.1, from coordinate 43,291 downwards.
AGTCTATTTTCGTTCTTGGAAATAAATTCAAGTGTTTTTTTTGGAAGCGTGCAACTGAAGTCTGGCGTCCGAGACTGGGGTAATGGTGGGGTTTCGGTCATTGATGCAGTTGATTTGTGAAGTGTTTGCCGTCTTCTCAGAATGAAACTAATCCCCCGACCGCAGTTAGTGCTGAAAATATATAGAAACACTGTTACAAACTCATATGCGCATCATGCAAGGAAAAGATTTTGTGCACATATTTCAAGGTAAGAATTTGAAACACTTCGAGTGACTCTACCAATACACCAAAGCAAGTGCGTCGCGGACCCTCAAAAAAAAAGAGGCCACGATGGCACTGATCTGGCAATGAAAGAGGAGTATTCGAATCTTGCAGAAAAAGGAGAACAAATACAGTTGGTTTTAGAAACAAGTTCGCATTTCTTTCCCACAAAACTCGCCCGATACGCCTCGGCTAATGGTGATTAAACATTACTAAAGTCGCTTGGAAAATTTTCATTTTTTGGCACTAAAAAGTTATGGAAATCCTTTCAAAAAGCGAGCCAACAATTATTTCTTTACACACCCATTAAAGCCTAGGATAAGCAATGAATTGTGAAGAGGAAAATAACCTGAAAACAGCAAAGCGCAAGAAATTCAGAGCGAAAATAGAAAAAAGGAGAGAAGTGTCGGCGCTCGCCGAAAAATTAACAGCTGATTGGGAGGAATTGATTAGTGCCACCAAAGAAGACGGCCAACGTGTTTCAGCAATGATCCCTGCTTTGTTTTTGATCCCTCATCGCCCGTTTCCCTGGCGGAAGCCGTTAAAAGACTATCCCTTGAAACACCTTTCAGTTTTAAATATAGGCTGACGTCCTGAATCAAAATGGCTAACATTGCTATCAAACTTCCATTAACCCTCTCCATTAATTTACCTTCTTCTTGCCCTCAGTATAGATGGTCAAAACTGTTCCTACTGTATCTTGCTAACCGCATCCAAAAACTCCTCGGGAGGAGTTTTTCGTTAACCGCCAGTTCCTCTCGCATTTCAGCACTATTTCCGTGCTGTCTGCGAGAGTATGTTAAACGCGAACTTACCGCGAGGATGCCACATGTCGGAATTTTAGAGAAAAAACAGACCTGAAAACGTTTTGGAATCGCTATTTTTCGTAACAAAGGTTACAATTGTCGCTTTTTCGAGGCGTTTTCATTAAAAGTGTAACAAATGCCTACCACTGAGGGATGTTAGGGTGAAACTAGAACGAATTCTCTCGCAACTATTAGGAGTCCTTCTCTGATTCTGTTGTGGTTAAACTCGCGTTTAAGGCGAACTTAACGCCTGTTAAATCGCGTTTAACACCCCCAATTACTACCACCCAAGGTAAGTTCTACCCAACGAAACGTTGTATGTGCGCTAGACTTAGCCAAGCAGACGGATTTCCCAGTCCATGTATCCAAGAGAAACCTTGTGCAACTATTTGGTCCCCATCTTTCCTTTCAAAGTGCGTTTCAAAATCCCGCGTCAGATATACAGCCCTATCATGTTTTTCGGGTAGTAATTCCATTAGGAGTAGAGTACGATGCGTTTCCGTCATAATCCTGGGAATCTTATTAATAAGTTTACGTAGCTCGTTTATCATTGAAATTACGATGTTTCGTTGATAACGAATAAACGACAGTAAAAACGACGATAAACGAATAACAGACGTACCTGCCCTCAGGAAAGACCCAATCTTGACTATAAATCTCACATGCCGAAAAGAAGCCTGCCACCCTATTATGTCGGAAACCAATTCTCCGGATAGCATAAATAATATCCAGCTTGGTCAGAGTTGCCATCAGAAAGAAGAATGAAGTAAATGGTTGTGAATGCTAGCGCAAACCTCGGCTTGAGATTGTTGTTCTGATAATACAAGCTGGGAACGCCAACTGATACATCGCGGATTAGCCGCGCTTTCGCCGCGCGGCGATGATGAAGATACCGTTCCTAAGACTCATGCGATCGCGCGAACATTGGAATGCGGGTAGACCGTCGTCGGCTCAAGCCGGAGTGGAAGTTCTCCGAGCATATGACTCATGCGATCATGCGGACATAGGAATGCTCGGGGCAGGGTGTAGTCGGCTCTAGCCGTGATGGGAAAGCTCTGAGCTTATCCGTCGTGCCGATAACGCGGACATTGGAATGCGGGGTAGAGTGTCGTCAGCTGTCGTGCCGTGGGATATTCTCAATCGCTACTTCGCCTATAACGGAAAGACTCGCCGTTCCGTAATGACGCGAATTCCGCGATGTGATCGGCGATGTAAGCTCATTCTAACGAGATTTCGAGGTTACTCTATCGTCGGAATGCAAATAAACAAATCTGTGCACTTCCCATCTTTCGACGTAAGTCAGGATCATGTGATTAACCGAAGAAATTCACCGAATTTAATGGAGATTATGCGAAATAGGAACAGGAATGGCAAAAAATGTTCGCTCAAATCACAGATTCCATTAGTCCTGAGTTTTTCTATACGAACTCAACTTCGTTTACGAGTTCGAAAGGAAAAAAAGATATTCACTCCGCCCCGCTGGAATTCTGGAAGTCGTATTCTGGACGACTATAGGTGCAAACTAACCTTTGATTAGCTGCTATTAACGGGCCTTCCAGATGAAGCACCCGGTCGGCGCTCTGGTGTCCGACAACCCTCATGCATGATTATGGTAAGCACCTAGGTAACAAGCCTCCTCAAATGAGCACTTGGACGGACCTCAGGTGTCCGATATCCCCCATGTATGTATATGGTTTACAATAATTTACTCGGGACGATAAGAAAGAGGGCGAACGAATCCTAGGATTATTGAAATCGAACAGATGAATAAGAACAAGTAAAGAATAAGCCTTAAGAGTCAATTTCAAGTTGCCAAAAGATAGAGATCGTCAGCCGATCAACTGACCTGAGGGTAGAAAATGGCAACTAATTCATCAAAAAACAGTTCAATTGCACGAATTTCAAGTACGATAGACGAATACCGGTTTAATTTTCACCTTCATTGCAAATATTCAAAAAATGCATTTCATTTTACGTTTAGACTTTGTCTTCTCCCAGATTTCGAAGCATCCGGTTCCGATGCACCATTTTTTGATACATCGGTGGTTCTTCATAGAAACGCGGTAGATACAATACCGCCCGTACCTTTTGGTCATTGGGCGCGCTAGAGCGCCGGAGCGCGCCGCTTGGCGTCGTTTTTGAATAACTCGCTTCAAAGTGGTCCAATCGGAATATGGAAGTCAAATTTGGAATCAGCATCAAAAATGTGATCTACTGAATGTCTAAAATTTCAAAATGGAACTCAGTGGAAGATTTTGGGTTACGGTAGCCATCCAATGTCCCTCGTGTCCAAATGGGGCTGGCGTTTAAGTTTTGTTATAAGTGGATTTCTTGACGTTTTATCGTATTTAGCACATTCATATGCCACTTTTTATCATCTGTGTTTCTTCTGAGACATTTTGACAGCGAAAAAATTCATAAAAATTCATAAAAAAGTCATTTTTCCTAACAATTTGTGGATTTTAATGTGGCAAAATCACGAAGTTCTTCTATATTAGTTACTTATTTTGAGATAAATGGCAAAACTTTGAGGAGAATTCAGGTATTAGAAGTTTAACGGAAATCGCGCCTTGAAATTTGGTTAATTATTTGATTTCACATTCAAAAAAGGTAGGTATCAGAGCGCATTCCAACGACCATGTAAGGAATTCGCTTTGCAATCTTTGTTTTTTGTCCTCTTACGAAGAAATCATGTCCAGAATCATACAGTGTTCGGAAATGCACCAAAAATGAACAGTCCAAAAAAATTTACTCAAAAATTAAAATTTTCATAAAGTGACCAATTTCAGTTTTCACGCTGAAATACTCCTCGAGTTCTAAACTCTTCGTGTATAGCGCATGAATTTGTTCCGAAATTGTCTGGCATTACTCTTGCTTCTGACTCTTATAATATTACGATTAGGGGCTTTTCTCGGCGTGCGAGAGGGACTTGCAGTTTTTTAAATCTTGAAACAGAATTTGAAAAAAAAAACCTCGAAGCTCGAACATGCGGCTGATTTCCCTCACGCACTAGGAATAGCCCCTATTCGCAATATTTAAACAGTTAGAAACAAAATGAATGCCGAAACAAACAAGAAAAGCCGTAATTTACACAGAAAATCAGCTGTGCTGTCGATCGAGGTTGCGGTACCATTGACAACCAAGCATGCCTCGCCCACTTTCCCTCGCGCTTGCTGTTCCATCCACCCTGGCTATCGCGACGGAGACACAAAGAATAAGACCCTACTGTTGTGTCGTCGACTGGCATCTGTCAGATGAGCGAGGTTTTCCTGTATAATCCGGCAAACATCGGCCACGAACGCGTCGTCTTCAGGGATGCTGAGATTGAAATCACAAACGGAGAATGCATTTCGTGCAGTACAAATTCCTCGAGTTTAACCAGTATTTCTATTCCCAAAAAATAGGGAACAGTTCTAACGCTCACTCTTTTTATAACACTTCAGCTCGCTGAAGAATATTACTGGATGCAATACTAACCTGCTGATAAAACGTATGAAAAAGAAGAAAAACCAAAGCAAACTCTATCAAAAATGCGTACTTGCAAGCAAAAGTGGTTTGATGCTGACAGAAACGTCCCTACAAAAGAAACTATGGGAAGTAGGCGAGTCTTCAAAAAATTAACAATGCTTCTTGAAAACCAATTCCCGTAGCTGAAATTTTGAATTCACGAAATCAACTCGTGTTATTCTTCAGAGGTGGTTTTGGAAAGGAGCTTGCTCCGGTTATTCCAGTACCGGTGGAAATATTTTATACCTATTATCGAAAGGAATACATAAAGTCTGACCCACATAAACGACTTCCTTTCTCTGATCAGAAAAGTGAACTGGTTTAAAGGCTGTGGTCACGATGAAAAACGCTATAGAGAAAACTACAAAAATCAGCTCAGATCAAAAACAGCTGAAAAACTATGAAGGTAGAGCGGTGAAAATCGGGCTAGAATTAGAGCTTTTAGGGCCCAAATAAGCTGTTTCGTGCACACGTGCACAGCGATGACGAAAAAGATCGCCGTCTCATGCCGAGCAGTCAAAAATCATCGACATTCAGAGGACGAAATAAATGCAAATTTAACGAAGAAAAACAGTTGAACAATGAAAGCATCACTTCAGTCAATGTTTTGACTAGATGTGCACATAAATCCAAAGCTTCATTGATTGAAATTCAATTTCAAGCCAACTGATGTTCTTGATATAAGAGGTCACCGATGCCGATGATGTGGAGTGGGCTCGTCCACCATCAAAAGACAAGAAAGTAGGCTTCAAATTTGGTCCAAAACAGTGGTTTTTCGCGATTTTTTCTTATAGGTCCTACTACTCGAGACCCAGAAAAGGGTTTAGAGAAAAAAAGACGGCAAGCATATTTGATCGCGACCACTGCCTTTAAGTACAGAAGCAACTGAACCTTTCCAAACAAGTGCCTTTTATCGAAAGGCATCAAGCTCTTCCATGCAAAATAGAGCAACGGTTTGTTATTGGGAACTGAAAGCTTTTGCCTAGCGGATTAGTTCTCAAGGAACTTTGTTAATTTTTTGAAGACTCGCTCATCCCGTTTTACTGTTGCTCCTTTTTTGGAACGTTTCTGTCTGCCCAGAACCACCTCTGCCTGAAACAGCTTCTTTTTGATAGAATTACTCATTTATTTGAGAATACTTGGTGACCCACGAGAAAAATATTGAAGATTTTCCGATTTGTACCGATTGGTTTTTATAACAGTAAGTAGCCTATTTGTTGACCAGTTCCTCTGTACCACCTCATTAAAGGCAGTGGGCACGATGAAAAACGTTATTGAAAAAACTACAAAAATCAGCTTAGGTGGAAAATAGCTGGAAAACTATGAAGGTAGCGCGGTGAAAAACGGGTTAGTATTAGAGTCTCTAAGGCCCAAAGATGCCAGTTCGTGCACAGCGCTACTCAAAAAGATCGCAGCCTCATGCTGAGCAGTCAAAAAACCATCGACATCCAGGCTCCGTTCATGCGTGGCGAGAGCGTGCGATTACGCAAAATCGATGGTTATCGTGGGCACACGATTCGATAGCCGCTCACAGGCGCTCCTTCTCGGGCGCCCTCGCCCTCTCGCTCTCGCACGCTTACGCCAGCGCCACGAAGCAAGCAGCAAGTTTCAAGCCTACTGCTCCATCACTAAAGCAGGTGGCACCTAACCTGTAGCAAAACTACTGCCCTTGTTTTTCATAATCCCACCATGAAAGTCGAAATCATCAGCCGATGCGCCGACTCGAGCGGTTGATCACCCGATCAAACGTTTTCAATCGAATCAACACGAGGTAAGGGGTGTTTTCCCGCGTTCATTCGCGGACACGGGCTGCTCCAGCGCTGAGGAGCGTCGAGAGGCGAACAACAATGGGAACGCCCGTTCTCGCCACGTATGGACGCTGCCTGAGAGGAAGAAATAAATGCAAATTTACCGAACAAAAACAGTTGAACAATGAAGGCAAGCACTTCAGTTAATGTTTTTGACTAGATGAGTAATGTTCATTGATTGAAATTTAATTTCAAGCCAGCTGATGTTCTTGATATTAGAGATAATCGATGCCGATGATGTAGAATGGACTCGTCCACCATCAAAAGACATGAAAATTCAGGCCTCAAATTTGGCCCGAAACAGCGGTTTTTTCGCGATTTTTTTAAAATAGGTCCTACTACTGTGCTTCTCTGGGCCAAATTCTGGTCCGAAGTTGCGTCTCGACACGCTTCGCGGCCGCACGCGCCCTGGTCGAAAGAGTTTCCAGCGCCGCAGCCGCCGATCCTTTGACTCTAGGTGGGTTTTAGAAACTGGAAAATCAGCAAAATTGGAGAGAACCGGATAGAAAAGCCATATCGAGTCTGCTTTGGTGTTGGAGACTTGACTGACTCGAGTGCGTGCGGCCGCAAAGCGTGCCGAGACGCAACTGCGGACCGGAATTTGGCTCAGAGAAGCACAGTACTCTAAAACCAGAAAAGGGTTCAGAGAGGAAAAGAAGACAAGCATATTTGATCGTGACCACTGCCTTTAAGTGAATTTTAATTATTCGTGGGCGACCATTTCTTTCCCTATTACTTTGTACCTAAGGATGGCTGTGAATCTCAATGTGATCCGCGCTAAACTCCTGCAATAACTCACTATCACCAGACGTCTTCATGACCTGCTTCAGAGCTTACCGACCGAAAAATGGGTGGCACGATCATCGAATTGTTACTCTAGTCCTACCCATGTAACAGCACTTGGGGTCACCAATTTTCGTGTGTGTGTGAAACTTCACCGAAATGCTATAGAGGGGTGCGCTAGATGAACAACCTTGTTTTTTTCCTGCCTCAAAACGCTCTTCGATTGCAGCAAGCCTGGAAAAAACAACATTTTGAGGGTCTCGCACTTTTAATACGAGTTCAAACATTCAATCGAATCTAGGAAAAAAAAGCCAACTCACCTTTCAATCACTGCCTGTGCCTGGGAGAACTCGGGGACTTGAGATTTACTTGAGATTGCGAACCAGTGGCTACCTTCTTAGGCCCCGGTCATAGTTGGATGAGCCGACGCCTCCAGCCCGGTCGATACACACAGAATGCATTGGAAATGGGATGCAAAAATCACTCAGTGTATCCCCCCGCACCCCCGCACCCCCCAACACCCCCAACACCCACCCGGTCGATACGTATGAACAACATGGTGAGGTGAAGCCGAGAAAATCACTCAGTGTATCCCCCGCTCCCTCCGCACCCCCGCACCCCCAACACCCCCCGGTCGATACGTATGTTTAAAATGATGGAGTGAGGTTGAGAAAATCACTCAATGTATCCGACGCGGTCGATATCCATGCAATACGTGGATGAGAAAATCACCGGAGTGGGCGGATCGAAGATAAAACATTGCGTATCACTAGAAAGCTAACCTTACTGCTACCTCCGTGACTTCACCATTCTCGCCTTCACTATTTCTCTGAACTGGTGCAATCCTGTTGGCCACGTAATCATCGTCATGTCTTGTTGGATGCTTCGAGTGCTTTTCTCAACCTCACTCCATCTTTTTAAGCATACGTTTCGACCGGGGTGGTGTTGGGGGGTGTTGGGGGGTGCGGGGGGGTGTTGGGGGGTGCGGGGGGGATGCAGATGCAAATAGCACCAACTATGACCGGGGCCTTAGGAGGCATGATACAACAATTGATTGAGATCGATGAGAATACAGGCGAGACGAGCGGCCACCAACGTCCGAGACACTGTCGAATCTTGAAAAAGCGTCTCACGCGGCCGCCACTCCGTTGCCGCCGCGCCGCCTGAGGCGTTATTCATACTACTCAACGCCAGCGCGGCACGCGCGTGCCGCGCTGACGTAGCGTTTTTGTATGAATGGCTTGACGCCCGCCCGCGCGGCACGCGCGTCACGCTTCGCCCGCTCGGCCATGGCATCGCCGCTGCAGTATTCATAGTAGGCGTGCCACCCGGAACGCCTTGGCGTTTGCCTCCACTGATATTATTTATCGATCGTCTCATTCATTCCAGCTCCACCGCTCCGCCATGGCGTCGCCGTTGGAGTATTCATAGTCTCCGCAAGCGCGGCACGCGCGTGGCGCGCTGGCGTTGAGTAGTATGAATAGCGGTTGAGATAGGCAGGCGGGGCGGCCACCGCTCGGCGGCGATGGGGCCAGAAGGGAGGAAAATCTCCTGGGAATGGACTCATCAACGATAGGTCGAGGTGTACCGGGCTTAACTAATTACGGATATTGATGATCTGTAGTCTAGAGCATGGGGAAGCACAGTTGATCAGGTTAAAGCTAATCAAAGCCCATGAGTTTTTCGCTTACTCTAAATAATATTGAAAGACCGAATTTACTGTTCTTACGTTGTACTTTTATATTCGTTTTGATTGTGCAGTTTACTTTCAGGCATTCGACCCTAATTCCTGAAAAATCATTCATCCATGCATTACCGTTTGAAGAGTCTTAATAGCCGAATTCTCGAGAATTCATTCCACAGTTTTTCTAAGTGACTCGGCGTAGTCACTTCATTTAAACGTGCAGATATTTATTCCAACAATGAGATTATTAGATTTTCCCGAAAATTACTCGGATCACTCATGAACAGTTCAAATTTTTTACGATCGTCTTTTCGAGCATCATCACCTGTATTTCGTCTAATATTATTGTAGATGAATAGTTTAAATGGTTTGTATCCTACCTGTAGGAAGCGGCGTTGCAGCTACTATCTTGCTATCTTGAGAGCGAAACGGTTGTTTCTCCATTTTCACCATTGCGTTTCCTCGAAAACAACCGCTCGACTTTCATGATAAAGTTACAATACCCGGGCTAAGTTTTGTAAAAACGGGAGCATCTGGCAAACTTGGCAAAAAAAAAGGTCCGATGCATGTAACTTTTTTGAATGGAGACTTTTTCGAATTCTGAAAACGCTATCATATTCACAAATCAAATTGCTACCTAGTTGTGTGAATTGTGTGTTGATGTTCGCTAAAATCACTTTGTTTTCAAAGGAAATAGTTTTTGCAATAGTTTTTCGAAAAAGTCGCGCGCGTGCGGCGAAAAGTGCGGCGAAACTTTGAGCAGTATTTGTACAACTAATGAAAAAGCAATCTGTATGCTTTCTTCATGAATTAGGTACAGGTGAGAGAATCTCAAGTTTTATGTTGGTGGAATTTTCAAAATCCTTGATTTAAGATTCCTTGGCTTTCGCAACAAAACTCCGACATTTCAGGTAGTTCTCAAGAAATGAAAGATTTCGAAAATTCAACGTGCACCAACGTTGAGATTTTCTCACCTAGACCTGATCTATGAAGAACGAATGCAGATTGCTCTCCAATTACTTGTACAAGTACTGTTCAAGATTTCGCCGCTTTTCGTCGCGCGCGACGTCTTTTATAAACGATTGCAAAAACTTTTTCCTTCAAAAACAAAGCGATTTTAAGGAACTTCGGCCCAATATGTAGTCACACAATTAGGTAGCGATTTGATCTGTAAATATGATAGCGTTTTCGGAATCCGAAAAAGGCTTCATTCAAAAAAGTTACATGCATCGGACGCTTTTTTGCCAAGTTTGCCAGATCCTCCCCGTTTTTACAAAACTTAGCGCTGGTATTGTATCATAGCAGCGTCACGGCTTCCCCCACCCAGAAATTGACGATATTTATGTATTGCCCGAATATTTGAAAAGCTGGTAGCTCACTTGTTAAAGGCAGTATTCACGATAGGAAATGTGTTTCAGTTTCCACTAGGAATGGGTAGTGGAGGGGCACACTGTAACGTTGACGTCGAAAGAACGAACGAAAACGAGCCAGGAAAAGCTCCAAAAGAGCCTGAAGATGCCATTTTGAGCGCAAGGCAAACCCCAAAAGCGCAACACACGCCCACCGACTTGAACAAATGAATGCTCGAAATCGTGAGATGAGCGATGATTTATAATCATGGCCCCGTTCTTCCCTTCATTCTCAACTTCTCTCTTTACTCACGTTAGCTGGCATACATCGGCTGCAAAAGACGGAAGTTATAAGCCTTGGACAACTCGTCCACCATGTTTCCTTAGCTCATTTTTTGAGAGACCATAACTCCGTTCCCAGAAGGTCTTGCACGATTTCAGAGATATCATTGGAATCAGCATGGAGCCGTTTTCAAGATAGGCGGGAGAACAGAAGAACGAATTTTATCGTGAACACTGCCTTTAACGAGTCTACCAGGTTGTCCAATAATTCTTGTCCGAAAATTTCACCATTTTTAATTTTTTTTCAACTTTATTGAAAAACAAGTCTAATCAAGAATTCAATCACCACACTTATCCACAACAGTAACCCATCGATTGGGCAGGTCGCCGATGCCCTTCGCCCATAACTCCGGGGGCTGCGACTCGAAGAATTCCGCGATGTCGGATTTGAGGTTGTCGTAGTTGGTGAATTTTCTTCCGGCCAAATGGTGCTTCAGCGGGCGGAACAAGTGGTAGTCGGAAGGGGCGGGGTTCGGGGAATACGGCGAATGGGCAACCGTCTCCCAGACGAGCGTCGCCAACTTCTGCTGGGTCTCCTTCGCCACCTGGGGGCGCGCGTTGTCGTGCAGCAGGTGGACCGAGGCCCGTCGGAGACGCTTTTCTCGGATGGCGGCGGCTAGTTTCTCGAGCTGTTCGGTGTAGATGCAGGCGGTGACCGTCCTGCCTTGCGGGAGCAGCTCGAAGTACAGCATGCCCTTGGTGTCTCACCAGCAGCAGAGCATGATCTTCAGCGGGTGCAGGTCGGCTTTCGGCGTCGTCGGCGGCTCTTCTACGCTCCGGATCCAGACGGTACGGCTGGCGACGTTGTCGTAGAGGACCCGCTCTCATCCCCAGTGACCAGGTCTTCGAGAAACTTCTTACGATGCGGGCGAAAGAGGAGGGAATGGCAGACGGCCACGCGGTTCTGCTTGTTGGTGTCCGTCAGACGGTGGGGGATCCAACGGGCCAGAACTTTGTGGTAGCCGAGTAAGTTGAGTCGATTGTGGATGGTGGACTTGCTGCAGCCTAGCGTCGTCGCCAGTTCACGGGTGGTGGCTTCCGGCTTCTTTTTGATACAGCGACGGACTTCGTCAGCATCCACCGTAGAAGGCCTCCCGCTGTGCTCCCCGTCCTCGAGGCTCGTGTCGCCGCTCTCGAAACGATTGAATTAGAGGCTGACTGTGCGTTGGGGCTCTGCATCCTCCTTGCGCGCTCTGCAGATGTTGGCGACCGCTGTTCCCGTGTCGTTGCCCAGCAGCCACTCGTAGTACACGAACGTACGAATTCGACCTTGGCCCATTTTAGCTTGTACTGGTAGCTAGACGCGGCGACTGCGCCTTATATATCCCTAGCGTAGAACTTAGGAGAACCTTCTAGAAGGTTCTTACACTTGCCTGATATTATAACACTTCTAAGGAAAATTATGGAATTTTGAAAATTTTCGGACAGGAATTATTGGACGGCCTGGTAATATTCGATATGCCAAGAAACTCAATTTCCTCAGTAACTGAACTATTCAGACAAGCGGAGAATATAGTATTCTGGAAAAACGCCATCAATGCTTAGCTGTAAATATTATCCTAAAAAGTCATGGGTTGTTTCGAAGTTAAGTGTGAAAGCAAAGTCAAGTCGAGCGACTTCGAGTTCGACTTCAGCACCCACAAGTTAGCAGCCGTGCCAATTCGACGCGGCCCGTTTACAGAGCGAGCCGGCGAGATCGCTCGAGCGGCACCGTCTCGCTTTTCGGATTCTATGGCATCTCGTCCCCATAGCCGTTCACCCTCGATCCAGAGCTGGGATTCACGAAACGCTAACCACGCTTTAACCATGGCTAGCGTAGCCATTGTTATGCACATCGTGGACAAATCGATCGGCCCAAACCATGGCTAAAACGCGGTTATCGTTTCGTGAATTCTACCCCAGAAATAGGCCTTCCTTAGTCTTAGTGTTTGATGAAGCAGGTATACTAAACCAAAGCCTTTAAAAGGGAGAAACTTCTACTTGTGGCAAGCTACGACTAAGGTGTGAAATCTCCGCGGGCACGAGATGCCCGGAAACCCGCTTTTCGATGCACCGCTCAGCGGCGGAAGTATAAACATCCCCTAACACCCCATCGCCACTATAGGCGCATTGCAAGTTCCGACAAGAAGAGTGATAGTTGGCGAAACTTGTCGCTCCTTTTACAATGAAGTATATCAATATCCTCAGGCAGTCGCGTTTTTGCAGATGACCTTCCGGAACTGGGTGTTGAGAGCAAAACGATTTCACATTACGTCAAAGGCAGCGCCTTCGATATGGTACTCGTCGTTGTAGTCAGGTAATGTCTATAAGGCTACTGAGCATCCGAAGAAGGAATATCACATTGATTTTTAGATCGTTCACTTCACCCGAAGTAACACAACACATCATGGGACTCTATAACAAGATATCTGATTTTCATAGTCTAGGATGCGATGTTTATCTACTAACGCGAGGTCCTCCTGTGGGTTCCAGGGGTCAGTACAATTTTTCACTTTTTGTTTTTCTTAGTGTCGTGAGTATTATTAATGGCTTGTTAATCTTATGCCATGTTTGCTTAGTATACGTTGTCACTAATGTCTTTGAATTTTAGGCGGAGCATATATTAAACTGATTGGTGTGCCTTTTCGGAAGCTTTACGATGAGCATGAAGCTTTAGTTGAACTAAAAGCACATAGACGGTCCGCCATCAAACTTGTTGGTTGGGATGCTCTACTGCGAGTGAGTGTTGTAGAGTTTACCTAATCATTTTAGTGTGATGAATGGACGGGGCTGCGACGTTAGATCTCCCCGCGCGAATCGAAACCCCATTCTTTAGTGAGGCCGCCAACCCCGCGCGGCCAGCCGCCTGGCCCATGCGTGAGACTAAATCGAAAACGGAAACCATAATTACATGAATCGACTTTCAGTGGAAGAAATTGGAGCACCTTTCGATCGGAAATACTACCATAATCTACATTACCTATCATATGTGCATATAGTTAGGTCCTTGGCCTGTGTCCTCAAGAAAAAACGTTTAAATTCAAACCGCGCTTGGCGCGGCGGTTCAATTCTCAGAGATTGAGATTTAAACCGCCACGCCAGCCGCGGTTGGAATTTAAACGTTTTTTCTTGAGGACACAGGCCACGGACCTAACCATACGTTTTTGAAGCGGTCGGGACTCCCATTTGATCCCCCTTCACGAAATCCTAATCGGATCTCTCATCGTGGAGTTCATTGCCCGTTTATTATTAGTTAAAAGGCAGCGGTGGCAATCAAATCCAATGACAGGTTTTTCGAGTGATGAGGTCCTTTGGTTCCTTTTCGCGGCAACTGTGTATGGACAACACCGATAAAGCGGTAGCGAATCTCAAAAATCTGTGGCTCTCAATTTTGAGAGTTGGCGATTCCCCCCACCTAAGTAAAATGTGATCGTTTTTTTCGCGCAATACTCATTGTTTTGTCCTCCGAAAAGCTAACGTAGAAGTCTACAATTTCTTGGTAGGGCATCGATCTGGCGGTCTGTCGGCTGTGATAACTTGCCTTCAGCGTTTCTCTGCAGATTTTCTACTTTCCTTCGTAGAAATAGCCTCATCTATAATTTAAAATTTGAAATTCACTGCAGATCCTACTCTAGTTCTCCTCCCTCCCATCTCCCATGAACAAATGGATCGTTGTGAGAGACATTTCTAACTCTTGATTTTCGATGTCTGGCCTGCTTAAATGCACAGTACACCCTCAGATATGAATTTTGAGATTTTCGTGTAATTGTTTGGAAGACCACTCATGTATAATACGTGCCAAGTGCGAGATACCAATTCCTTCAAATAAGCGAGATATAAGCCACCACCACAGGCCCGACCCCCTTCCTGAATTTCGACCTCGATATCGGCGGTTTAGATGGATGAATTTTACCGAGCCTACGTTCTTCACTTCACTACCGGTCTTTTTCCTTCTCCTGGCTCGCTCTCGCGCAACGATTACGAATGAAAAGAAATACAAGCCTAGGACAACTCGTCCACCAAATTTGAGCCCTCAAATAATAGGCTTTTTCGAGGAGCCATAACTCCTTTCGTAGGGGTTCTTGAACGATTTCAAGTATACCAATGTGATCAGCGTTTGATGTTCCCCAATATAGGCAATAAAACAGAAAAATATTTTTCTGGGTGTTCGGTGCCTTTAAAGGCAGTGGTCGCGATCAAATATGCTTGCCGTCTTTTTCTCTCTAAACCCTTTTCTGAGTCTCGAGTAGAAAGACATACAAGAAAAAATCGCGAAAAAACCACTGTTTTGGGCGTAATTTGAGGCCTGAACTCTCTTGTCATTTGATGGTGGACGAGCCCACTCCACATCATCGGCATCGATAACCTCTTTTATCAAGAACATCAGCTGGCTTGAAATTGAATTTAAATCAATGAACCTTCGAATTTTTTGTACACATCTAGTCAAAAACATTGACTGAAGTGATGCTTTCATTGTTCAACTGTTTTTATTCGTTAAATTTGCATTTAATTCGTCCTCTGAATGTCGATGGTTTTTGACTGCTCGGCATGAGACCGCGATCTTTTTCGTCATCGCTGTGCACGTGTGTACGAAACAGCTTCTTTGGGCCCTAGAAACTCTAATTCTAGCCCGTTTTCACCGCTCTACCTTCATAGTTTTTCAGCTGTTTTCGATCTAAGCTGACTTTTGTAGTTTTTTCGATAACGTTTTTCATCGTGACCACTGCCTTTAAAGGCACCCTCAGATGTGAATTTTGAGATTTCCATGTAATTGTGTAGAAGACCCCTCCTGTATAACACGTGCCAAATGCCAGATCTCATTTCCTCCGAATAAGCGAGATATAAGCGACTACCACAGGCCCGACCCCCTTCGCTCACCACCTCAGGCCCGACCCCCTACCAGATTTTCGAACTCGATAGCGGCTCGATGGATGGATGAATTCCAACAAGTCGTCGTTCTTCAGTTCATTACCGGACTGTCTCCTTATTCTGGCTTTCTCTTACGCAACGATTGCGAATGTAGAGAAATACAGGCCCGAGACAACTCGTCCACCAATTTTTCACCCTCAAAATCTAGGCATCTTTGAAGAGCCATAACTCTGTTCAAAAGGGGTCTTGAACCGTTTAAAAGATACCACTGTGATCAGCGTTTGACTCTCTCCTAGGTAAGTATTAAATCTGAAAATTAATTTCTTGGGTGTCCTGTGCCTTTAAAGGCATGGGACACCCAAGAAATTATTTTTAGGTTTCATCCGTATCTTGGAGAGGGTTACACTCTGATGATAATGTATCTCTGAAATCTTCCAAGACCACCTACGAACGGAGATATGGCCCCTTGAACATGCCTATATTGTGTGGGCAAAAATTTGGTGGACGAGTTGTCTCAGGCCTGTATTTATCTTGATTCGCAGTCGCGGCACGAGAGCAAAACAGGATGAGGAGATGGATCGGAATGGGAGTGAAGAATAACGACTCGGTTGAAAATCATCCATCCATCTAGCCGCTATTGAGATAAAAAATAAGGCAGGGGGCCGGGCCTGCGGTGGTGGCTGAAAGGGGTCGGGCCTTTGGTGGTCGCTTATATCTCGCTTATATGGAGGAATTGAGATCTCGCATTCGGCACGTGTTATACTGAATGGGTCTTCTACACAATTACACGAAAATCTCAAAATTCATATTTGAGGGCGTACTGTGCCTTTAAGGCGTTCAAGGCTGATCACTACGTCCTTCCCAGAATTTTCGGATACTGAATTCATGTACACACTGAGTGGAGCACCACGTATTGCTTTGTAAATTCGCTCACAGCCGCATGAACGAAGTCTTTTCAGATAGTTGAAGTGTCTTTGGCCGATGAACAGCGACCATCGTCATCCGGAAAGAAGCCAAGTGAAAGTCCGAATGAGGACCATACCAGCTTTGTCGAGCAGAAAGTGAGCTACTTTTTCGTTTTCTTCCTCATAATATGCATGTATTGTATTCAAATAGACCACTAGCGATGACATTTTATCTAAAGGGCGGAACAATTCTGGTTGATCGAGGAGGCGCTGTTCTGTTCAAGTACATTGAGGATGAAAACTCTACATGGCCAAGTGTTGACCAAATATTAGCGGAGGTTGTTTTCAGTTCTTGTGTTTGTTATCAAGTTTGCATCTCCTGAATCTACAGGTGAAGAAGGTTGAGCCGGCGAACTCACCAAAAACTTCCATAACTAATACGGCTAAGGTTGACTCGGAAGTATCAAAGAAGGAAGTAGAGGAAAAGAAAAAGCCATGCTGTGTGATATTGTAATATAAGATCTCGTATTATTCTGTTATTCATAGTTTTTTGTTGACCGATGCCTGTGCTGTATAAATTACAACATTGCTAAGTATAAAATGACCTCAACGCATAGATACATTTGTTGTTCAATGGAACAATGCAGTTTGTAATAATACTACATATAACTAATACTAATAATACAAAATTTTAATAATACTTTACTCTCGGGCCAGTTAGAGAACGAATAACGTAACTCCTTTGCCCCACTCAAGGAACGGACGATGGATAAGAATGTCAAGCCAATTACGGTTCTGTCCCAACATCGCGATCCCTCAGAATCACCTCGAATTTCGGCTGCCTTCAATATCACAGATATCTTACCTGCTTCTATGGTACACAAGCCAGCACACTCAGGCCGATTCGCGGTGGGTTTTTCGGCGTGTACCTACTATATATACTCTGCGTCTTTCCTCGTCCACAGTCTATTCCTATAACAGCTCTGCGGTGCTCATCTAAGTCTTCAGAAGTGCGCATATCCTCTTTTACGGTGTCTGGCCCCTTCACGAATATGTCGGTGAAAGGAGACGGGCAAACATGCGGTTTATTGAAAATCTTGATGTTAGTGCACAGGTGTTACTCACTAAAATAGTTATTTATTTATTGGGGGTGTGTATGCAAGTCTGTTGGTACCTGCTCGTTGGTGCCCCTGCTTCTACTGAACCCAGCAGACGTTTGAGTGTACACAGGGAACGTTCGAGCGATATAGCGTGCACAACTATATAGCGAAGGTATCCCGCACATTGCATAAAGGTGTCGCCGTCCGGCACACCAAGGCCTCTGGTCCATAACACCTTAGGATCTGTACCTAGGGAGTTTATGGAGTCTTTGGTCACAAGCCACAGTTTCGCCACCCTGATCTGTCGATCGCTGTCGAGTGATATCCAAAAAAACTGCGCTATCCAGACTTCTGAGCTATTTCCATGCACCGTTTGCTGCTTTGCAGTAAACCCGCCTCAAGGATAGACCCGTCATTAACGTCGGACAGTACACCATCTACTGCGGGAACGCTGACTATAGGAGAGTGGGAGGCTGCGCTATAGCTGTAAGGGAGGATTTCAAAGGTATGGTCAAGGAGTTTGGCTCAACGTCGTGCCGGAATGCATTAGTACGACTAAGAGATCACAGAGGATTCAATCTGTGGATAGTGAGTGCTCATGCGCCCACTGAAGCCGCCGAGGACAATGCGAAGAATGCCTATTATGAGGAACTCAATACGTTGATGGCCAGGATACCTTGTCAACATGCTGTTGTCGTGGGGATTGACGCAAATGCGAGAATGGGACTTGATCAGGAATACGAAGTACTCGGTAAATGGTTCTACCCAGTGGAGCAAACATCGGACAATGGCTACCGCCTTGCCGACTTTTGTGAACGCAGCGGTCTGATTATTGCATCGACATTCAAGAGGAATCATCGCCGCCAGAAGCTTACGTGGCAGGGACCGACCCAGCTATCTCCAGAAGAGCAGCGTAAGCGGAAGATGACAATTTTGAAACTACAGCTCGACTATGTTCTGACGAGGAATATTCCAGTATCGGACATTCGGAGATCTAGAGCTGTGTGGGATGTCGCATTCGATTCGAATCACCGTCCTGTTCTGTTGAACTTCACTGCGAGGATTCATAAAAGGACGCGAGGGGCTCAGCCTCTCCAGAGGAATGACATGACAAGTCTTAGAGATGAAGAGTGCAGAAGGAATTTTCGACATCACGTTTCTATTCGCATCGGAGTACGGACTAAGAAGAAGCTTTGCGACGCGGATTCTTTTGTCAAGTGCATCCAGGACGCTTCGAAAGGGGCACTACCGGTTGTACAGACTAAGAAGAAGTTCGCCTACGTCTCAGAAGAAACAACATTTACCTACAACAGAGTATGTGCTCTCCGAACTGCAGGAAACTTCGTGGAGGAGAAGCGTCTGAAGAGGAAGTTGCGTCGGCAGCTTCTAAGTTAGCGCGAACGAGAGTGGACGTGTAGAGCTAAGGAGTTCGAGAAGGCTTGGGAGGAGAAGAATCCGAGGAAAGCCTACACGTTGCTGCGACAGTATAGCGGGAAGATGAAGAGATGTTCTCCTGTCTTGAACACTACCAATGGAGTTGCAGTTGGTCATGCGACGCTGCCAATATGGAAGGATTACTTTAGTTCACTACTGAATCGTCCAACGCCATCAGTATCTGAGCTCCCGCATGTTCAGAGAGCACATTACGATGTCAGTGAGGAACCGCCGACTGAGTATGAAGTTTTGGATAGTGTCCGGAAAATGAAGAATGGAAAGGCAGGTGGAGATGAGAACATCACTGCTGAAATGCTTGAAGCTCTTCCTCCGTCTGGGATTCGTGAAATGACCAACACCATCCATGCCATATGGATGAGCGAAAGGACACCCGATTCGTGGAGACATGCGATCATCGTACCTCTTCACAATAAGCTATCCGTCACGGATCCTAAGAACTACGGAGGAATCTCTCTACTTCTTTTCATGTACAAGGTTTTAGAAAGTATAATTCTTGAGCGACTTATCAAACATTGTGAAGGAACGACCAGAGATGAGCAAGCCGGTTTTTGACCTTGAAGATCGACCGTGGACCAAGTGTTCGTCGTGAGAAGAGTAATTGAATCGTGGCAGCGGTATTCGGAGCCATTACAGCTCGCTTTTCTGGACTTTAAAGCCGCGTTTGACTCTCCTCATCGTGATCGATTGCTCAACGCTCTGCGAGCAGATGGAGTCCCGGAAAAGTATGCTCGGTTAATCGAGGACATGAGCAGAGGAACAACAGTGGCAGTTCGTCCACCTGTCGGATTTACGTCAGCTTTCGAGGTGAAAACAGGAGCAAGGCAAGGAGCCGTAGCAGGACCTTTCCTTTTCAACTTCGCCGTTGATGACATCATGCGTAGAGTTGCAGAACAGTTTCCTGCGGATATGATCTTAACACCATCAGCACGCTCCCTTGTCGATCTTGGGTACGCCGACGACATGGTGCTATTCGCTAAAAACAAAACTGCAAAGGATTGTGAACCTCGTTTCGGAGTATGCCGCAGCCTATGGACTTCGTCTTCGTCCCGACAAATGCAAGCAGATGTGGGTCTCTCAGAGGCCTTCAGCGGGAGTTTGTGTGGATGGACAACGTATTGAACTGGTGGACGATTTCTGTTTTTTGTGCTGTTTGCTGAAGAACGATGGTAGTTATGCAGCGGATATTAGACAAGGATTTGCGAAAGCTACGTCCGCATTCAATTCTCTAGCAAAGTGTTCGTGGTCTACCCCCATCGCGAAGGAAGTCAAGTTGCGCGTCTATTCGCCCTATCATGACGTACGGATCGGAGACGTGGACAGCACCGAAGACGCAGATGGAAAGGTTGGATTGCACGGAGAGGACGCTTTTTAGGCGTTTGTTTGGATATTTCTGGCTGCGTGTATTTATTTATTTTTTTATTTATTTAAATACGCTGTATAAGACAATCGTGTGAAAAGATTGAAGATTATACAAGAAACATGAAATCACTCAAGTGATCATAAAAAATACGGGTTCACATGGACTTGGCTGAAAATACGACATCAACCGATAGATAATTATGATCTACGAAGCTTATTTTAGACGCGACGCTTGAATGTGGCGGTTGTGCACATTGAATCCACTGTTTTTCTCAAGGTAATGAATAATGATCCAGCTCGGGCTGTGAAACCGTTCGCTCTAAGCCTAGTTTTTGGTTTGCGGTAGGAGATCTTCATTTGTCCACCACGTGTTACTGAGTGAACAAAGGTATAAAACTTTGATGCGTCAACAGTGTACCTGCCGTGAATGATTTTGTGCACTGTATGGTGTCCGTTTTCGGTTCAGTCTGAGGCATGGACCAGGCGGCTGGCCGTGCGGGGTTGGCGGCCTCACTGGAGAATGGGGTTTCGATTCGCGCGGGGTGATCTACCGTGGGAGCCCCGTCCATTCATCAGACTAAAATGATTGCGCAAACTCTACATGCATCGTATACCTTCCTCCTCGTTTCCAACGTTGCTAGTTTCAAAAGTGAGTTTCGGTCCGTAGATGAAGGAATACTAGAGTACCGATAGCCTTCAGTTCTAATAAAAACTTTTCTTGTGAACTTTCTCTGTATTTTTTTCAATCTTGTTGATATCTCTTTTCCTGGATGGGTTGAACACCGTGCAGCCCCATTCGACTAGTGGCCTTATGTAGGTCTTATATGCATTGATAATAATGTTCTTATCTCTGGTGGATAACGCTTTGAATATGTGAAACGTTCGTATCATAGCCTTTTTACAAATCGCGTCATAATGAGCAGAGAAATCCAAATCATTTGTGTAAAGAAATCCCAGATCTCTGACTGAATTGACCGGTTTAATGGTACTGCCATTCATATGGTATGTAGGTGGTGTGTCAGAGGCTCCTAATCTCAGATGCAAGGTTTTTTCTGTTGACAGTGGGAGTTCCCATTCTTGAGACCATATTGTCAAGCTATCAATAGCGGACTGCACAGTCAGACTCCCTTCAGAACGCGATACATCGCAATAAATTTTCAATGGCAATGTATGCCATAACGAAGATCTTTGCAAGGAAATCGACGCAGCACATCAACGCTTCACAAGAGCGAGGTGCCAGCATCTCCTAACGCCATCTCAAGCAGCAATGGAAAGTCGACTTCGACTGCTTGGGCATATACTAAAAAACGTCGGATCGTCTCGTACAACACGCTTTAAGAATGCTTCCAAATCCTGTCTCAAAACGCCCGCCTGGGCGTATGCGAAAGTTCTGGACGGATGTGGTTAAAGAGGATTTGAGGTCACTCGACATCGAAAGACAGTTCAGGCGCGATGTTTCGTTCTGCAGGAAACGGAATAGTGAAAGCTGGATGGAATGTGTTCAAATTGTGGCTGAAGACCGTGAAAATGGACACAGCTGATTACTAGGACGGCACACCTCGGTGAAGATGCGGAATGACCGCGTCAGGCGAAAGCCAACCGATTAAGTCAAGTAAGTCATTTATTTATTTATATACGCCCTTTCGGGCATGCCAACAACAACACATTTAGAAGGTAAGAATCAAGTGGCGGAGAAAAACAAAGAAAAACAACACAAAATATGAACTAAGCACATGAACTAGTTCAGCGCATGACAACACGTCAACAAGGATCATCAATGCGCCGGGACGGCAAGGCAGATCAGGAGGAAGTGGGAGAGAGGGTTTGGCAGAAACGGTCGAAGCTAATCATACCAGGTTAGCTCCTGGATAAAGTACCCAGAGTCAAATACTACCGGCTGCTGATTAAGCTAGGCGCATAACGATGCGGCTTCCTTTGCAAATTTGTGATTCATAGCAATACCTAAAAACCTCTTATCACAGCGAATACCGGAGGCTATTCCCACTCTGCCAACGCGTAGCTAGATGCTTCCGAGGGCGCGGCCTGAAACGCCGCCCCATTCGATGTAGCGAGAATTTAAGGATTTTAGCTACGATAGCTAAAACTCTTGTGTCATTCGAACCATTGCTCTCTCTGACGCTAAACCCGCATATTCTCGCTATAATTTTGTAGCGAGAATCTACGGATTTCGCGGCAGCCTGTGTTGAAGTGCAATCTTAAACCCGCACTGGCTACGCGGAACGCAGGGATGCCGTTCGAACAGTGTTGGCCCAGTCAATCCACGGATAACTTGACACTCTGTGGGTGGTCGCGGAGGGTGACCCCGTGTCGCTCTCTGGAAGACCTTGCAAGGGATAATTTTGGCCGCTGGTATGCTGCAGGCCGTGGGGAAGAAACGGCGATGCGGTCTATCGCAGCTGTAATAGCCTTTTAAAAACAGATCAAGACTGGTACGTTCTAGTACGGATCAAGACTGGGTGGGTCGATCGACCGAATGCTGCAACGAGAATAAGCGCAGAATATGCGGGTGCTGTAGCGAGAATTTGCGTAGAATATGCGGGCGCTGTAGCTAAAATTTCACCAACTGAGGCTAAACTTTCCGTAATTTACGTGAATTCTCGTGTAAAAATTAGACTAGATGCCTCCGAAACCCTGGGCATCTCTGGTTTCCGTGTGAGGCATTCAGCTACTCGTTGGCGGAGCAGGTAGATGCAAGCACGCAAATGGACGAGGCCATTCCGGGGCGGGTTCTAAGGAACCTCTTTAAACTAAACACGCACCCCAGGCGGTGGCTTGCCGGGAGCCTCTACAGATCGCTATATGTGTTCAAGGTAGTACAGGTAGACCACGACGGAAAGCATCAAAATATTCGGAAGCACCAACAACGAAAATCCAAGCATACCCAAATAGAGGCCAATTAGAATTTGGTTGGGCTCTTGTACTTTCTGTCCAATAATCTCAGAAATACAGCCAAATAGCTAACTATGCGATAGCTAAATGGAAGTCTGGACAAAAATTGCTTTGAGCGTGTCGATACCGAGCAAATTTTGTAAGCATCTGCTGCTTCTACATCACTAAACTGAGACTAGAGATGCTGAAAGACTACCTTGCTGTAGCTTAAACGTAAAGGAGACAATCAAAGCAAAGACTGATGTGTCTCATGACTGCTATAATGCTCTTCATTGGACCAAACAAAATCGAGATTAAAAACTCAAAGCAGCTTCCCATAATAAACGGAACTACCAGCAAACGAAAGGAACCATCAATCTGTAGAGCAGAAAGAGTTATCCGGAAAAAAACTGCTAGTACTGGTATGCCGGTTGACAGTGGACGTTCATGCAGAACAACCAAATAAGCGCCAATCCGAGCATATTTTGTCGCTGGAACAGATACGATGAGAAAATAGTAGTCAAATCATATGGTTATGTAAAAAGAGGGGTCCAGTTGCTGTGTGATCGCCAAATTCAATACCAGTCGTTCACTAACTCATTTTTGATCTTCTTTTGGTAGTCGTCAAAAAATCTTTTCCGAGCGGTAACTAGCGAGCGTCTTATGAAAAACGACGGATAACCTTCTAACTTTCTAACTTGCCTGAGGAACATCGGCTATCACTGTCACATTGAGTTTACCAAGTCTTTTTTATTAAACGGTAGTATTTCTCGACGTGAAGACTTCAAGACTTGGCAGCTGCCCCATCCAACGCGCACATCGATTAAAAAAGTTTTGGAACATATGATTGCGCCTTTTGTTCCCCAACGTGGCATACTGGACGACAAACCTGGATGACCTGGAGCTCGATGACCTAAACATCCAGTACTTTTCTGGCGGCTGCATGACTTGCCTTTTGAGAACACGAAAGCATGGAATTAGGTCGGAAAATATCCGTCTTTTTTGTAGAGAGATAAGGGGAAAATGACTCAAGCGTTCACTATAACTAGGCAAGGTGCTGCGATTGGAGCTAACGCATTTTAACCACAAAACTCGGGTGAAGAGATGCTGAACCTTCTCATATTTGGCAATATCTTTTTTAAGGAACGGACTCCACAGTGGTGAACAATAATGAAGGTGAGGTATTACTAGGGATTTGTAAAGACGTGTCCAAATCCGGAAACCCGAGCATTTTATATTTCTGAGCATCATAAACAGCGTGGCATATGCCTTTTTAACTATTTTGTCAATGTGAGAGGAAAAGTCAAGGTTTGAATTCAGATGAACTCCAATGTCTCGATAGAGTTGCACGCAGAATTAAGGACACCATTGACATTTAATTCCGGTGACTCAAGTTCGCCAGTATGCTTAGCCGAGCCTTTTTCAACATTGAGCGGTATATCCCAGCTAGCAGCCCACTCGACCATAATTTCGATTGACGCTCTAAGCGCAGAAAGTACTTCCCCTTATTATCCCGCCCATAGGAACCATAGATTTTGATATCATCGGCATAGGCTTGAACTCTAATATTCTGAAGAACTTTCAAACGCTGAGGTAGTTCAATCGCAAAAAATTAGAAAAAAAAAGAAGAGATAATACTCCTCCCTCGGATACCCCGCTGGTACAGGAGTACCTCGAGGAGAAGTTACGACCTACCTTGACAATCATATGCCTATCAACTAGATACAAATTCAACCACTCAAGAAGACTGCCTCGAAATCCAAGAAACTCCAGTTTTGCTAGTAGTTTGCTACGACAGACCTCATCAAATGCTTTCGAAAAATCGAAGATTACTATGTAAACAGAGTCACCAGTGATCACCGACCGACTACAGTCATAAGAGGCATAGAGTAAATTCGTAGAGGTTGAAGCACCGGGTAAGATTCCGTGTTGCTTTGGAGGAATCAGTGAAACCTGATTAAGACAGGGGAGCATAGTTCTACTAATAATTTGCTCCATTACCTTGATAGGTGAAAGAGTGAGGATGATGGGTCTTTAGATCGAATCTTTCACTCCAGGAATCTAAGGATTCGCTGTAACTATTGCCTGCTTCCATAGTGTGGAGCTTCTCCAAGCATCAGTGAAAGATTAAACAGATGTGCAAGGGGCGCGAACAACGATATTTGACGCTCTTTATACACAATTGAAGGGATAACATCAAAGGGCTCGGTCATGGACGGCTTGAGAGCTTTCAATATAGTGGAAGTTTCATGTGGATGAAAGTAGATATCAACCCTGAACGGTCGCGCATAGTTACCAGTCATTTGTGTCACGTCCTTAGCACCATGCGAAAAACACTGGCGAAGCAACTATCCAGAGCATCTGCTTTTTCCTGATCCGTGGAATATGTAAGATCATTGTGATTAAACAACGGTGGCAAAGAAGTTTTGGGCCTACCGATATACCGCAAGTACTGATAAAGATGCTTCATGTGCTGTACGGAGGCGAGCCTCTTTTTATAGTTAGCAAGAAACTTTCTCAAGTGACGGTTGAGATCATCGCCCCATTCCTATAAAGAGGCTCACTCAGACAACGAAACAAGCGCTCCTTCTGTTCGAAAAGATTGACTAAATGAGAAGGGTAAGCTGAACCTGGAGATTGTGGAAACTTCGTAGGAACAAAGACTGCCAAAGCACTATAAATTACATGGCAAAAACGTTCGTAAGCCTCGGTTACGCAGGAGTACTGATCAAAAATTCGAAACCAATTGACGCTAGAGAGGTAACTGCCAAGTTCATAATTGTCTGTGTTCACAAAATCAGGAAGGAAAATTTGATAGGGTTCGCGAATTGCTTCCAGCATTTGAAAGGAAATAGTGGCGTGATCAGACGAGCCAAGAGGTGGCAATAAAGCGATATTGGATATGTAAGGCTGAGAAGATAACACTAGGTCAAACACATTGTTACCGTGAGAGATCATCAGTCGTTGGAGAGGTCATCAGTCTTCAGGGACTTGCTGAGTTTACCAGAATTCACGGTGATGTTGCATTTTACCAAGCAGCGTACTCCCCCACCAAGGCGCGTAAACGACCACAGCGATACAACCGGTACCGAAGGCTCCCTACCAATTCCGAATCAAGAATATTCTCTGTAAGCCATGTTTCAGTGATAAAAAGAAATTTGGGATTTTTTTGTGTCAAAAAGTGGTGTGAATGGTGAATTTTGTTTCTAAAACTACGCGCATTCATAAGACTGCAGATCAGAGCGGGCTTACCATGCGAACTTAGATGTGTCCCGAACCCTTGCGTGGAGTCTTTAAAACCTGGGTAAGTTTTTCTGCAAACACCACCAACTCCCGCGTCAGCTTCACCTTGTTCAGATCTTTGCCTGCTTACGTAGCTCATAGTCCTGATCTCTCTTCTTCTTCGTCATACTTCGTCGTATGTAGACTGTGGGGAAATCAGAACCACGCAGCAAACGAGCTTGAGCAAGGGCCCGGCGCCAGTGGGACGTGGTCGGGAGAACAACTTTCACAAGCCGTGGACCAAATGGATCAGGTTTTCCCGTCCTGCAGATTTCCGATGGCCGACAATCGACATCCAGAATTCCCAGGATTTTGTCCACCTTCTCCTCCACGTCGTTTTGACGGTCAGGTGCAGGAACATCTTGTACAGCCTCGTCTACGCCACTTGTGGCAACGCTATGAGCCCTCTTCTCGCTCTCGATGGCCTCAGAAAAATCCTCAGGGATTTTCGACGTGAGTGCATTGAGAATGAGGCCGACGAAAGGATTAGTATTCAATTCCAACGCTTTTTTCACGAGGTCCTTAGATGACAGCCCGGAGATATAAGAAAAATCGTCCTGGCTGGCAGCTCCAACCCCAGCGGTCTGAGAATTGGGAGCTTGAGAAGAAAGCCCGGAAGTGCTCTTGGTGACGCGCCGTTGTTGAGTCATTTGCACGATTTTGATCTTTGATCTACCCCAGATTATAGGAAAACGTTTTGAGTCTGATTGGCAAAAGCAGACATAAGAATGACGTAAAGTAGAGTCAAACGAGGGCTTTCAACTTTAACGTTGGACGAGCAAAAGTTAATGATATGCGAAAAAGAAAATAGGTGAATTAATGTTTAAGATACGATGTAAAGAGCGAAAAATAACAGAGCGCTAATGAAACAACCACACGCCGCCAGGTGATTGCATGATCTGAAAAAAATATGCAGGTTTTTAATCCCCACTTTTCCTTCCAGTTTCACCTTGCCTGCGTTTTTTACTGAACGGCATAATAACTTAGGTGAGTAATAGCTGCAATGCTCTGTACGAAGCATTGAAAGGCAGTGTTCACGTTAGATCGTGGATGTACAGCTTTTTACAGATTATGATAGGTCGAGAGCTTACTGTGACAGCAGCTTCAGGAGAAACTGCAGAAAGTGACGAGAAATCACTTTTTTTAACCCTACAAGCGAAGTATGCAAAGCGTATGACGGATCCGCCGAAACGAGTTGTATTGCTAGTATCTCTTGGGCATATATAGTAAAACTGCGCAATGCGCCGTTCCGAACCGCAGGTCCCGAGAAGTTACAAGTTTCAGACCGTCGTTTTTTGTGATTTCTGTACCTTCCCAAATGCGCATTAGTCTTCGAAAAATCCGGAAACCAGCCTCATTTTCAGCTCCCAAAATTACCACCCTGAGCAAAGTTTGGGGGAAGGGCCAATTTCCAAACTTTGCGCAGACTGATAGCGTTTTGGACTTTACGAATTTTCGGTTGAGCGGTTACTTTTATCTATTAGGGGTTCTGAAAGCGCTTCAGAGAAATGTAACAGATTTGACTTGAATTTCTTCAAGAGGGTTTTTTGGGGCGCTGGTCACGAACCTAAGGTTTGTTTAGCAATTTCCAATGTTTTTGGCCTAGTTCTCTCGAAGCATCCCAGCGGGGGGAAATTTTGAGAGCAAAACGCCACTTCCGAGATTTCCGGATTTCTTCGATAGTTGTGTCTCAAAATCATTCTCTGAGGGTAATTTGATGTGCTTAAAACGAATATGACGTTCGTTTGCCGATTTTCTACAGATTACGGTAGGTTACGGTAGGTATACGGTAGTTCGATCAAGGTCTCAGATTTGATTCAAAATTTGTATCCGAGGGTTAGTCGGGGTGACGTGCTGAGATTTTCAAAAAAAATCAGAAAACAGAAAGGCCAAAACGGCCAGAAAACAAAAATCAGAAAACAGAAGATTTTCAGAAAAGATACTTGTTGCATTTTAATTTTATTTTCTAGTGAAGAGAGTGTAATTTCGCCCAGCCTTTATCATGCCGGTAGTATAATATCTAAGGAACTACACAAAAGGACTTATAGTAGAAATGACGCGTCAGTGATGGATACAACATCATTAAAGGCACTCACCCTGAGAGCCTTGGCAGAGAATAGCCAGACAGGCTCAACAAATGTTCCTGGTCGGCTATTTGTCGAATATTTCTAAATTATTTTTTGACTACTACTCGGCTTCTACCATGTTGTACGCGAAATAGCCGAGACATAACCGAGCAAACATGGGTAGTTAACGCGGTGCTGACATCCGATTCTGCCTCGAAAATGCGTCGCACACTTCCATTGGAGAGCATTCATATGCGACTGCTTCTCGGCCAGCATTATTTGGCGGCTATATCGCGGCAACTGGCTGTTTTCCAACTACATAATTATCGGCTATTACGCGGAAACCGTGCATTTTGTTTCTATTTATCGGCTATTGTTCGGCCAAAACTCTCAGAGCACTCACCCGTAGGGTATTACGCCAGCACAATGGGGCCTCCTAGGGCAGACATCGGTTTTAACTCCTCGCTGTCAGCAGTAGCTGCTGCTAGCAATTAACTGCAGCAGCTGCCGACAAGGAGCGGTTGGATTCGATCTCTGCCATGGGATGCTACCCTTATTGTGCCGAAGTGTCACCCACGAGTGCGCGAGCAAGGTTCGAGATAAAAACGATTGTTCAATTTTCTTTATAAGAATGCAGGTCTGGTCATCAAAAAGGTAAATAAAAGAGAAGTTGCATAAAAAACGCACAAGAACTGGGCAGAACGGCTAATTGGTGGGTGTACATCCACCCCCATCCGTCTTCTATTTTACTACTGAAGCCGTTAGTAGTCCCCCGGTGTTCAGAAACTACTTTAATTGCAAAATAAAAGACAAAAAACAAACATTCGTAGAAATCTAGTTAATTTGTGGCGGGCTGAGACCCAGCAATAGCTTGCTTCTCAGCTTTCTCTCCGACTTTTCACTTATCTCCGCTTTTGTGAGACCAGACCTACCTTCTCACGGAGATACAACAATGAACATTTTCATTGCGGACCCTGTCCTTAGAATCAATTGCACCATTGAGCACAAATAATGCCTAGGACTAAATAAGCTGCAAAGTTTCACAGAGCTGGATTTCGTTGTTTGATTTGGGTCCAGCATACTTTATACGGCGTTCTGCGCACACACATTTGGGTCCCGCACACTTTCTGCGGCGTCCGGCGCACTCCCACTTGGGTCCCGCACACTTTCTACGGTGTTCTGCGCACACCCATTTGGGTCTCACACAATTACTACGGCGTTGTGCGCACACCCATTTGGGTCCAGCACACTTTATACGGCGTCCGGCGCACTCCCACTTGGGTCCCGCACGCTTTCTACGGCGTTCTGCGCATGCCCATTTGGGTCCCGCACACTTTCTACGGCGTCCGACGCTCTCTCATTTGGGTCCCGCACACTTTCTACGGCGTCCGGCGCACTCCCATTTGGGTCTCACACAATTACTACGGCGTTGTGCGCACACCCATTTGGGTCCCGCACACTTTATACGGCGTCCGGCGCACTCCCACTTGGGTCCCGCACGCTTTCTACGGCGTTCTGCGCACGCCCATTTGGATCCCGCACACTTTCTACGGCGTCCGACGCTCTCTCATTTGGGTTCGACACACTTTCTAGGGCGTCCGGCGCACTCTCATTCAGGTCCCACACAATTACTACGGCGTTCTGCGCACACCCATTTGGGTCCCGCACACTTTATACGGCGTCCGGCGCACTCCCACGTGGGTCCAGCACACTTTCTACGGCGTCCGGCGCACTCTCATTTGGGTCCCGCACACTTTCTACGGCGTCCGGCGCACTCCCACTTGAGTCCCGCACACTTTATACGGCGTGCGGCACACTCCCACGTGGGTCCCGCACACTTTCTACGGCGTCCGGCGCACTCCCACTTGAGTCCCGCACACTTTCTACGGCGTCCGGCGCACTCCCATGTGAGTCCCGCACACTTTCTACGGCGTCCGGCGCACTCCCATTTGGGTCCCGCACACTTTCTACGGCGTCCGGCGCACTCCAACTTGAGTCCCGCACACTATATACGGCGTGCGGCACACTCCCACGTGGGTCCCGCACACTTTCTACGGCGTCCGGCGCACTCTCATTTAGGTCCCACATACTTTCTACGGCGTTCTGCGCACAACCATTTGGGTCCGACCCACTTTCTATGGCGTCCGGCGCGCTCCCACTTGGGTCCCGCACACTTTCTACGGCGTTCTGCGCACACCCATTTGGGTCCCGCACACTTTCTACGGCGTCCGGCGCACTCCCACTTGTGTCCCGCACACTTTATACGGCGTCCGGCGCACTCCCACGTGGGTCCCGCACACTTTCTACGGCGTCCGGCACACTCCCATGTGAGTCCCGCACACTTTCTACGGCGTCCGGCGCACTCCCATTTGGGTCCCGCACACTTTCTACGGCGTTCTGCGCACGCCTAATTGGGTCCCGCACACTTTCTACGGCGTCCGGCGCACTCCCACTTGGGTCCCGCACGCTTTCTACGGCGTGTGGCGCACTCTCATCTGGGTCCCGCACACTTTCTACGGCGTCCGGCGCACTCCAACTTGAGTCCCGCACACTATATACGGCGTGCGGCACACTCCCACGTGGGTCCCGCACACTTTCTACGGCGTCCGGCGCACTCTCATTTAGGTCCCACATACTTTCTACGGCGTTCTGCGCACAACCATTTGGGTCCGACACACTTTCTATGGCGTCCGGCGCACTCCCACTTGGGTCCCGCACACTTTCTACGGCGTTCTGCGCACACCCATTTGGGTCCCGCACACTTTCTACGGCGTCCGGCGCACTCCCAATTGTGTCCCGCACACTTTATACGGCGTCCGGCGCACTCCCACGTGGGTCCCGCACACTTTCTACGGCGTCCGGCGCACTCTCATTTGGGTCCCGCACACTTTCGACGGCGTCCGGCGCACTCTCATTTGGGTCCCGCACACTTTCTACGGCGTCCGTCGCACTCCCACTTGAGTCCCACACACTTTACACGGCGTCCGGCGCACTCCCACTTGGGTCCCGCACGCTTTCTACGGCGTTCTGCGCATGCCCATTTGGGTCCCGCACACTTTCTACGGCGTCCGACGCTCTCTCATTTGGGTCCCGCACACTTTCTACGGCGTCCGGCGCACTCCCATTTGGGTCTCACACAATTACTACGGCGTTGTGCGCACACCCATTTGGGTCCAGCACACTTTATACGGCGTCCGGCGCACTCCCACTTGGGTCCCGCACGCTTTCTACGGCGTTCTGCGCATGCCCATTTGGGTCCCGCACACTTTCTACGGCGTCCGGCGCACTCTCATAGGGCGTCCGTCGCACTCATATTCAGGTCCCACACAATTACTACGGCGTTCTGCGCACACCCATTTGGGTCCCGCACACTTTATACGGCGTCCGGCGCACTCCCACGTGGGTCCAGCACACTTTCTACGGCGTCCGGCGCACTCTCATTTGGGTCCCGCACACTTTCTACGGCGTCCGGCGCACTCCCACTTGAGTCCCACACACTTTATACGGCGTGCGGCACACTCCCACGTGGGTCCCGCACACTTTCTACGGCGTCCGGCGCACTCCCACTTGAGTCCCGCACACTTTCTACGGCGTCCGGCGCACTCCCATGTGAGTCCCGCACACTTTCTACGGCGTCCGGCGCACTCCCATTTGGGTCCCACACTTTCTTCGGCGTTCTGCGCACGCCTAATTGGGTCCCGCACACTTTCTACGGCGTCCGGCGCACTCCCACTTGGGTCCCGCACGCTTTCTACGGCGTGTGGCGCACTCTCATCTGGGTCCCGCACACTTTCTACGGCGTCCGGCGCACTCCAACTTGAGTCCCGCACACTATATACGGCGTGCGGCACACTCCCACGTGGGTCCCGCACACTTTCTACGGCGTCCGGCGCACTCTCATTTAGGTCCCACATACTTTCTACGGCGTTCTGCGCACAACCATTTGGGTCCGACCCACTTTCTATTGCGTCCGGCGCACTCCCACTTGGGTCCCGCACACTTTCTACGGCGTCCGGCGCACTCCCACTTGAGTCCCGCACACTTTATACGGCGTGCGGCACACTCCCACGTGGGTCCCGCACACTTTCTACGGCGTCCGGCGCACTCTCATTTGGGTGCCGCATACTTTCGACGGCGTTCTGCGCACAACCATTTGGGTCCGACCCACTTTCTACGGCGTCCGGCGCACTCCCAATTGGGTCCCGCACACCTTCTAGGGCGTTCTGCGCACACCCATTTGGGTCCCGCACACTTTCTACGGCGTCCGGCGCACTCCCACTCGGGTCCCGCACACTTTATACGGCGTCCGGCGCACTCCCACGTGGGTCCCGCACACTTTCTACGGCGTCAGGCGCACTCCCACGTGGGTCCCGCACACTTTCTACGGCGTCCGGCGCACTCCCATTTGATTCCCGCACACTTTCTACGGCGTTCTGCGCACGCCTATTTGGGTCCCGCACACTTTCTACGGCGTCCGGCGCACTCCCACTTGGGTCCCGCACGCTTTCTACGGCGTGTGGCGCACTCTCATTTGGGTCCCGCACACTTTCTACGGCGTCCGGCGCACTCCCACTTGAGTCCCGCACACTATATACGGCGTGCGGCACACTCCCACGTGGGTCCCGCACACTTTCTACGGCGTCCGGCGCACTCTCATTTAGGTCCCACATACTTTCTACGGCGTTCTGCGCACAACCATTTGGGTCCGACACACTTTCTATGGCGTCCGGCGCACTCCCACTTGGGTCCCGCACACTTTCTACGGCGTTCTGCGCACACCCATTTGGGTCCCGCACACTTTCTACGGCGTCCGGCGCACTCCCAATTGGGTCCCGCACACTTTATACGGCGTCCGGCGCACTCACATTTGGGTCCCGCACACTTTCTACGGCGTCCGGCGCACTCTAATTTGGGTCCGCACACTTTCTACGACGTCCGGCGCACTCTCATTTGGATCCCGCACACTTTCTACGGCGTCCGGCGCACTCCCACTTGGGTCCCACACACTTTCTACGGCGTCCGGCGCACTCCCACTTGGGCCCGCACACTTTCTACGGCGTTCTGCGCATACCCATTTGGGTTCCGCGCACTTTTTACGGCGTCCGACGCTCTCATTTGGGTCCCGCACACTTTCTACGGCGTCCGGCGCACTCCCATTTGGGTCTCACACTTTCATTACGGCGTTGTGCGCACACCCATTTGGGTCCAGCACACTTTCTACGGCGTCCGGCGCACTCCCACTTGGGTCCCGCACGCTTTCTACGGCGTTCTGCGCATGCCCATTTGGGTCCCGCACACTTTCTACGGCGTCCGGCACACTCCATTTGGGTCCGACACACTTTCTACGGCGTCCGGCGCACTCATATTCAGGTCCCACACAATTACGGCGTTCTGCGCACACCCATTTGGGTCCCGCACACTTTATACGGCGTCCGGCCCACTCTCATTTGGGTCCCGCACACTTTCGACGGCGTCCGGCGCACTCTCATTTGGGTCCCGCACACTTTCTACGGCGTCCGGCGCACTCCCACTTGAGTCCCACACACTTTATACGGCGTGCGGCACACTCCCACGTGGGTCCCGCACACTTTCTACGGCGTCCGGCGCACTCCCACTTGAGTCCCGCACACTTTCTACGGCGTCCGGCGCACTCCCATGTGAGTCCCGCACACTTTCTACGGCGTCCGGCGCACTCCCATTTGGGTCCCGCACACTTTCTTCGGCGTTCTGCGCACGCCTAATTGGGTCCCGCACACTTTCTACGGCGTCCGGCGCACTCCCACTTGGGTCCCGCACGCTTTCTACGGCGTGTGGCGCACTCTCATCTGGGTCCCGCACACTTTCTACGGCGTCCGGCGCACTCCCATCCTGAGTCCGCACACTATATACGGCGTGCGGCACACTCCCACGTGGGTCCCGCACACTTTCTACGGCGTCCGGCGCACTCTCATTTAGGTCCCACATACTTTCTACGGCGTTCTGCGCACAACCATTTGGGCCCCGCACACTTTCTATGGCGTCCGGCGCACTCCCACTTGGGTCCCGCACACTTTCTACGGCGTTCTGCGCACACCCATTTGGGTCCCGCACACTTTCTACGGCGTCCGGCGCACTCCCACTTGTGTCCCGCACACTTTATACGGCGTCCGGCGCACTCTCATTTCGGTGCCGCACACTTTCTACGGCGTCCGGCACACTCCCATGTGAGTCCCGCACACTTTCTACGGCGTCCGGCGCACTCCCATTTTGGTCCCGCACACTTTCGCCGGCGTCCTGGGCACGCCCATTTGGGTCCCGCACACTTTCTACGGCGTCCGGCGCACTCCCACTTGGGTCCCGCACGCTTTCTACGGCGTGTGGCGCACTCTCATCTGGGTCCCGCACACTTTCTACGGCGTCCGGCGCACTCCAACTTGAGTCCCGCACACTATATACGGCGTGCGGCACACTCCCACGTGGGTCCCGCACACTTTCTACGGCGTCCGGCGCACTCTCATTTAGGTCCCACATACTTTCTACGGCGTTCTGCGCACAACCATTTGGGTCCGACACACTTTCTATGGCGTCCGGCGCACTCCCACTTGGGTCCCGCACACTTTCTACGGCGTTCTGCGCACACCCATTTGGGTCCCGCACACTTTCTACGGCGTCCGGCGCACTCCCACTTGTGTCCCGCACACTTTATACGGCGTCCGGCGCACTCCCACGTGGGTCCCGCACACTTTCTACGGCGTCCGGCGCACTCTCATTTGGGTCCCGCACACTTTCGACGGCGTCCGGCGCACTCTCATTTGGGTCCCGCACACTTTCTACGGCGTCCGGCGCACTCCCACTTGAGTCCCACACACTTTCTACGGCGTCCGGCGCACTCCCACTTGGGTCCCGCACACTTTCTACGGCGTGTGGCGCACTCTCATCTGGGTCCCGCACACTTTATACGGCGTCCGGCGCACTCCCACGTGGGTCCCGCACACTTTCTACGGCGTCCGGCGCACTCTCATTTGGGTCCCGCACACTTTCGACGGCGTCCGGCGCACTCCCATTTGGGTCCCGCACACTTTCTACGGCGTTCTGCGCACGCCTAATTGGGTCCCGCACACTTTCTACGGCGTCCGGCGCACTCCCACTTGGGTCCCGCACGCTTTCTACGGCGTGTGGCGCACTCTCATCTGGGTCCCGCACACTTTCTACGGCGTCCGGCGCACTCCAACTTGAGTCCCGCACACTATATACGGCGTGCGGCACACTCCCACGTGGGTCCCGCACACTTTCTACGGCGTCCGGCGCACTCTCATTTAGGTCCCACACACTTTCTACGGCGTTCTGCGCACACCCATTTGGGTCCCGCACACTTTCTGCGGCGTCCGGCGCACTCCCACTTGGGTCCCGCACACTTTCTACGGCGTTCTGCGCACACCCATTTGGGTCCCGCACACTTTCTACGGCGTTCTGCGCACACCCATTTGGGTCCCGCACACTTTCTACGGCGTCCGGCGCACTCCCACTTGAGTCCCGCACACTTTCTACGGCGTCCGGCGCACAACCACTTGAGTCCCGCACACTTTCTACGGCGTTCTGCGCACGCACATTTGGGTCCCGCACACTTTCTACGGCGTCCGGCGCACTCCCACTTGAGTCCCGCACACTATATACGGCGTGCGGCACACTCACACGAGGGTCCCGCACACTTTCTACGGCGTCCGGCGCACTCCCACTTGAGTCCCGCACACTTTCTACGGCGTCCGGCGCACAACCACTTGAGTCCCGCACACTTTCTACGGCGTTCTGCGCACGCACATTTGGGTCCCGCACACTTTCTACGGCGTCCGGCGCACTCCCACTTGAGTCCCGCACACTATATACGGCGTGCGGCACAGTCCCACGTGGGTCCCGCACACTTTCTACGGCGTCCGGCGCACTCTCATTTAGGTCCCACATACTTTCTACGGCGTTCTGCGCACACCCATTTGGGTCCGACACACTTTCTATTGCGTCCGGCGCACTCCCACTTGGGTCCCGCACACTTTCTACGGCGTTCTGCGCACACCCATTTGGGTCCCGCACACTTTCTACGGCGTCCGGCGCACTCCCACTTGTGTCCCGCACACTTTATACGGCGTCCGGCGCACTCCCACGTGGGTCCCGCACACTTTCTACGGCGTCCGGCGCACTCTCATTTGGGTCCCGCACACTTTCTACGGCGTCCGGCGCACTCTCATTTGGGTCCCGCACACTTTCTACGGCGTCCGGCGCACTCCCACTTGAGTCCCGCACACTTTCTACGGCGTTCTGCGCACGCCCATTTGGGTCCCGCACACTTTCTACGGCGTCCGGCGCACTCCCACTTGAGTCCCGCACACTTTCTACGGCGTCCGGCGCACTCCCACTTGGGTCCCGCACACTTTCTACGGCGTGTGGCGCACTCTCATTTGGGTCCCGCACACTTTCTACGGCGTCCGGCGCACTCCCACTTGGGTCCCGCACACTTTCTACGGCGTCCGGCGCACAACCACTTGAGTCCCGCACACTTTCTACGGCGTTCTGCGCACGCACATTTGGGTCCCGCACACTTTCTACGGCGTCCGGCGCACTCCCACGTAGGTCCCGCACACTTTCTACGGCGTCCGGCGCACTCCCACTTGGGTCCCGCACACTTTCTACGGCGCCCGGCGCACTCCCACGTGGGTCCCGCACACTTTCTACGGCGTTCTGCGCACGCCCATTTGGGTCCCGCACACTTTCTGCGGCGTCCGGCGCACTCCCACTTGGGTCCCGCACGCTTTCTACGGCGTGTGGCGCACTCTCATTTGGGTCCCGCACACTTTCTACGGCGTCCGGCGCACTCCCACTTGAGTCCCGCACACTATATACTGCGTACGGCACACTCCCACGTGGGTCCCGCACACTTTCTACGGCGTCCGGCGCACTCTCATTTAGGTCCCACATACTTTCTACGGCGTTCTGCGCACACCAATTTGGGCCCCGCACACTTTTTATGGCGTCCGGCGCACTCCCACTTGGGTCCCGCACACTTTCTACGGCGTTCTGCGCACACCCATTTGGGTCCCGCACGCTTTCTACGACGTTCTGCGCACGCCCATTTGGGTCCCGCGTACTTTATACGGCGTCCGGCGCACTCCCACTTGAGTCCCGCGCACTTTCTACGGCGTCCGGCGCACTCCCACTTGGGTCCCGCACGCTTTCTACGGCGTTCTGCGCACGCCCATTTGGGTCCCGCACACTTTCTACGGCGTCCGGCGCACTCCCACGTGAGTCCCGCACACTTTCTACGGCGTTCTGCGCGCACCCATTTGGGACCCCCACACTTTCTGCGGCGCCCGCCGCACTCCCACTCGAGTCCCCCCCACTTTCTACCGCCTCCGGCGCACAACCACTTGAGTCCCGCACTCTTTCTACGGCGTTCTGCGCACGCACATTTGGGTCCCGCACACTTTCTACGGCGTCCGGCGCACTCCCACTTGAGTCCCGCACACTTTCTACGGCGTTCTGCACACTCCCACGTGGGTCCCGCACACTTTCTACGGCGTCCAGCGCACTCTCATTTGGGTCCCGCACACTTTCTACGGCGTTCTGCACACGCCCATTTGGGACCCGCACACTTTATACGGCGTCCGGCGCACTCCCACTTGGGTCCCGCACACTTTCTACGGCGTTCTGCGCACACCCATTTGGGTCCCGCACACTTTCTACGGCGTCCGGCGCACTCCCACTTTAGTCCCGCACACTTTCTACGGCGTCCGGCGCACTCCCACTTGGGTCCCGCACACTTTCTACGACGTCCGGCGCACTCCCACTTGGGTCCCGCACACTTTCTACGGCGTCCGGCGCACACCCATTTGGGTCCCGCACACTTTCTACGGCGTCCGGCGCACTCCCACTTGAGTCCCGCACACTTTATACGGCGTCCGGCGCACTCCCACCCGGGTCCCGCACACTTTCTACGGCGTCCGGCCCTCTCTCATTTGGGTCCCACACACTTACTACGGCGTCCGGCGCACTCACACGTGGGTGCCGCACACTTTCTACGGCGTCCGGCGCACTCTCATTTGGGTCCCACATACTTACTACGGCGTCCGGCGCACTCACACGTGGGTCCCGCACACTTTCTTCGGCGTCCGACGCTCTCTCATTTGGGTCCCGCACACTTTCTACGGCGTCCGGCGCACTCTCATTTGGGTCCCGCCCACTTTCTCCGCCCTCCGGCGCACTCCCACTTGGGTCCCGCACATTTTCCACGGCCACCGGCGCACTCCCACTTGGGTCCCGCACACTTTCTACGGCGTGCGGCGCACTCTCATCTGGGTCCCGCACACTGTCTACGGCGTCCGGCGCACTCCCACGTGGGTCCCGCACACTTTCTACGGCGTCCGGCGCACTCTCATTTGGGTCCCGCACACTTTCTACGGCGTCCGGCGCACTCCCACTTGGGTTCCGCACACTTTCTACGGCGTTCTGCGCACGCCCAATAGGGTCCCGCACACTTTCTACGGCGTCCGGCGCACTCCCACTTGGGTCCCGCACACTTTCTGCGGCGTCCGGCGCACTCCCACTTGAGTCCCGCACACTTTCTACGGCCTCCGGCGCACAACCACTTGAGTACCGCACACTATATACGGCGTGCGGCACACTCCCACGTGGGTCCCGCACACTTTCTACGGCGTCCGGCGCACTCTCATTTAGGTCCCACACACTTTCTACGGCGTTCTGCGCACACCCATTTGGGTCCCGCACACTTTCTGCGGCGTCCGGCGCACTCCCACTTGGGTCCCGCACACTTTCTACGGCGTTCTGCGCACACCCATTTGGGTCCCGCACACTTTCTACGGCGTTCTGCGCACACCCATTTGGGTCCCGCACACTTTCTACGGCGTCCGGCGCACTCCCACTTGAGTCCCGCACACTATATACGGCGTGCGGCACACTCCCACGTGGGTCCCGCACACTTTCTACGGCGTCCGGCGCACTCCCACTTGAGTCCCGCACACTTTCTACGGCGTCCGGCGCACAACCACTTGAGTCCCGCACACTTTCTACGGCGTTCTGCGCACGCACATTTGGGTCCCGCACACTTTCTACGGCGTCCGGCGCACTCCCACTTGAGTCCCGCACACTTTATACGGCGTGCGGCACACTCCCACGTGGGTCCCGCACACTTTCTACGGCGTCCGGCGCACTCTCATTTAGGTCCCACACACTTTCTACGGCGTTCTGCGCACACCCATTTGGGTCCCGCACACTTTCTACGGCGTCCGGCGCACTCCCACTTGGGTCCCGCACACTTTCTACGGCGTTCTGCGCACACCCATTTGGGTCCCGCACACTTTCTACGGCGTCCGGCGCACTCCCACTTGGGTCCCGCACACTTTATACGGCGTCCGGCGCACTCCCACGTGGGTCCCGCACACTTTCTACGGCGTCCGGCGCACTCTCATTTGGGTCCCGCACACTTTCTACGGCGTCCGGCGCACTCCCACTTGAG
Source organism: Aplectana chamaeleonis (assembly GCA_029168955.1). Classification (NCBI taxonomy): domain Eukaryota; kingdom Metazoa; phylum Nematoda; class Chromadorea; order Rhabditida; family Cosmocercidae; genus Aplectana; species Aplectana chamaeleonis. The sequence goes on along the minus strand of JAPDOI010000218.1, from coordinate 3,346 downwards.
TCCCGCACACTTTCTACGGCGTCCGGCGCACAACCACTTGAGTCCCGCACACTTTCTACGGCGTTCTGCGCACGCACATTTGGGTCCCGCACACTTTCTACGGCGTCCGGCGCACTCCCACTTGAGTCCCGCACACTTTCTACGGCGTCCGGCGCACTCCCACTTGGGTCCCGCACGCTTTCTACGGCGTGTGGCGCACTCTCATTTGGGTCCCGCACACTTTCTACGGCGTCCGGCGCACTCCCACTTGAGCCCCGCACACTATGTACGGCGTGCGGCACACTCCCACGTGGGTCCCGCACACTTTCTACGGCGTCCGGCGCACTCTCATTTAGGTCCCGCACACATTCTACGGCGTTCTGCGCACACCCATTTGGGTCCCGCACACTTTCTACGGCGTCCGGCGCACTCCCACTTGAGTCCCGCACACTTTCTACGGCGTCCGGCGCACAACCACTTGAGTCCCGCACACTTTCTACGGCGTGCGGCGCACTCCCACTTGAGTGGTGCACACTTTATACGGCGTGCGGCACACTCCCACGTGGGTCCCGCACACTTTCTACGGCGTCCGGCGCACTCTCATTTAGGTCCCACACACTTTCTACGGCGTTCTGCGCACGCCCATTTGGGTCCCGCACACTTTCTACGGCGTCCGGCGCACTCCCACTTGGGTCCCGCACGCTTTCTACGGCGTGTGGCGCACTCTCATTTGGGTCCCGCACACTTTCTGCGGCGTCCGGCGCAGTCCAACTTGAGTCCCGCACACTATATACGGCGTGCGGCACACTCCCACGTGGGTCCCGCACACTTTCTACGGCGTCCGGCGCACTCTCATTTAGGTCCCACACACTTTCTAGGGCGTTCTGCGCACACCCATTTGGGTCCCGCACACTTTCTGCGGCGTTCTGCGCACGCCTATTTGGGTCCCGCACACTTTCTACGGCGTCCGGCGCACTCCCACTTGAGTCCCGCACACTGTATACGGCGTGCGGCACACTCCCACGTGGGTCCCGCACACTTTCTACGGCGTCCGGCGCACTCCCACTTGAGTCCCGCACACTTTCTACGGCGTCCGGCGCACAACCACTTGAGTCCCGCACACTTTCTACGGCGTTCTGCGCACGCACATTTGGGTCCCGCACACTTTCTACGGCGTCCGGCGCACTCCCACTTGAGTCCCGCACACTTTCTACGGCGTCCGGCGCACTCTCATTTAGGTCCCACACACTTTCTACGGCGTCCGGCGCACTCCCACTTGGGTACCGCACAATTTCTACGGCGTTCTGCGCACGCCCATTTGGGTCCCCAACACTTTCTACGGCGTCCGGCGCACTCCCACTTGGGTCCCGCACACTTTCTACGGCGTCCGGCGCACTCCCACTTGAGTCCCACATACTTTCTACGGCGTCCGGCGCACTCTCACTTGGGTCCCGCACGCTTTCTACGGCGTCCGGCGCACTCTCATTTGGGTCCCGCACACTTTCTACGGCGTCCGGCGCACTCCCACTTGAGTCCCGCACGCTTTATACGGCGTGCGGCACACTCCCACGTGGGTCCCGCACACTTTCTACGGCGTCCGGCGCACTCTCATTTAGGTCCCACACACTTTCTACGGCGTTCTGCGCACACCCATTTGGGTCCCGCACACTTTCTGCGGCGTCCGGCGCACTCCCACTTGGGTCCCGCACACTTTCTACGGCGTTCTGCGCACACCCATTTGGGTCCCGCACACTTTCTACGGCGTCCGGCGCACTCCCACTTGAGTCCCGCACACTTTCTACGGCGTCCGGCGCACTCCCATTTGGGTCCCGCACACTTTCTACGGCGTCCGGCGCACTCTCACTTGGGTCTCGCACACTTTCTACGGCGGCCGGCGCACTCCCACGTGGGTCCCCCACACTTTCTACGGCGTCCGGCGCACTCTTATTTGGGTCCCGCACACTTTCTACGGCGTCCGGCGCACTCCCACTTGAGTCCCGCACACTTTCTACGGCGTCCGGCGCACAACCACTTGAGTCCCGCACACTTTCTACGGCGTTCTGCGCACGCACATTTGGGTCCCGCACACTTTCTACGGCGTCCGGCGCACTCCCACTTGAGTCCCGCACACTTTCTACGGCGTCCGGCGCACTCCCACTTGGGTCCCGCACGCTTTCTACGGCGTGTGGCGCACTCTCATTTGGGTCCCGCACACTTTCTACGGCGTCCGGCGCACTCCCACTTGAGCCCCGCACACTATGTACGGCGTGCGGCACACTCCCACGTGGGTCCCGCACACTTTCTACGGCGTCCGGCGCACTCTCATTTAGGTCCCGCACACATTCTACGGCGTTCTGCGCACACCCATTTGGGTCCCGCACACTTTCTGCGGCGTCCGGCGCACTCCCACTTGAGTCCCGCACACTTTCTACGGCGTCCGGCGCACAACCACTTGAGTCCCGCACACTTTATACGGCGTGCGGCACACTCCCACGTGGGTCCCGCACACTTTATACGGCGTCCGGCGCACTCCCACGTGGGTCCCGCACACTTTCTACGGCGTCCGGCGCACTCTCATTTAGGTCCCACACACTTTCTACGGCGTTCTGCGCACGCCCATTTGGGTCCCGCACACTTTCTACGGCGTCCGGCGCACTCCCACTTGGGTCCCGCACGCTTTCTACGGCGTGTGGCGCACTCTCATTTGGGTCCCGCACACTTTCTACGGCGTCCGGCGCACTCCCACTTGAGTCCCGCACACTATATACGGCGTGCGGCACACTCCCACGTGGGTCCCGCACACTTTCTACGGCGTCCGGCGCACTCTCATTTAGGTCCCACACACTTTCTACGGCGTCCGGCGCCCTCCCACTTGGGGCCCGCACACTTTCTACGGCGTTGTGCGCACGCCCATGTGGGTCCCGCGCACTTTCTACGGCGTCCGGCGCACTCCCACTTGAGTCCCGCACACTTTCTACGGCGTCCGGCGCACACCCATTTGGGTCCCACATACTTTCTACGGCGTCCGGCGCACTCCCACTTGAGTCCCGCACACTTTCTACGGCGTCCGGCGCACTCCCACTTGGGTCCCGCACACTTTCTACGGCGTTCTGCGCACGCATATTTGGGTCCCGCACACTTTCTACGGCGTCCGGCGCACTCCCACTTGAGTCCCGCACACATTCTACGGCGTCCGGCGCACTCCCACTTGGGTCCCGCACACTTTCTACGGCGTTCTGCGCACACCCATTTGGGTCCCGCACACTTTCTACGGCGTTCTGCGCACTCCCACTTGGGTCTCGCACACTGTATACGGCGTCCGGCGCACTCCCACTTGAGTCCCGCACACTGTATACGGCGTGCGGCA